>OX418216.1:145865078-146474078 GCA_948455865.1 Conomelus anceps
CTTGCTTTACCCTCACTCTCCAAGTCCAAGTTATTTACAGAATAATCCCCCTAATTTGGCGATTGCCCAAGTTATTGGCTCCCGTAACCCCCCGCCCCCCTACTCACGCTTTACCTCCTTCCGTGATTCTCAAAGCCCTCTCTCTCTTTCGCACGTGCAGTGTTAATATAGTTTGCTGTTTGCTCAAATAATCCGACCCCCACTTTCTCTCTCAGGTCATTAACCTTAGAATTTAACGGTCGCAACGCGTGCCTAGCAGGTGGGGGGCTGTACACAGAAATAGAATATTTCTACACTCCCCGATTCCTAGATTGATACCGTTGTAATAGACGTTCTTGTTGCGGAGGTAAAAACAAACTACTATCATATTTTATCGTTGGCTCATCCATCCCAATAAGCCGAAGAAATTCGCTGACAGTATGTTCTGGCAATAGTCCTCGTCCCTCCAACTCTTTATAATCAAACGTTCTGGCAGCCATTACACATTTTTCTATCAAATAATAGGCATATCTATACATCAGATCATTTAAATGCCTCTTGAAATCTCGATTATTATGCACATAATCCATTAATAGGTCCTGTGATATTTTTACAGCTGTGTTAAGTTGTTCATATGAGATGAATCCTGCTTTTTCAATTATAAACTCTTTTTTAGTGAGTAAATTTTCCCTATTGAATTCATCTCGAGTGAGTAGTTTATCTCTTTCTGCCTTTGCCTCTTTGCTAATAATTTTCATCTCATTATTGAGGGTATGTCTACTCACCAGCACACTAGCCTTCTCCTGCTCAAATTCTCTCCTAGTTAAAACAACCTGTTCTAAATCATGCATGCGTTTTTCCAACACATTATTAATTATACTTAATCCACTATTGAGATTTTCAAACGAGACAAGTTGGCTTCTTTCATTGTTAAATTCTGTTCTAGTTAAAACAGCTTTCTTCAACTCACTCAATTCAAATTTCAACTTGTCAAAATTTGATACTAATTTTTTTAACTCCTCTAATTGCTTCGCATGCACTGTATGCAGCCTACCGAATCGATCGGTGTTCATTGTTCGAATGTCGAAATTAATTATCAACACCTCGGTACACCCGCTCCAGCGGAGAGGCTCCGATTTGTGTTGCTTGTCAAGATGACTCGCGCTGGCAGCACTGACGTCACCACCCCAGCTCATGTCTTTAGTCGGCTATTCTCACTTTACACGATGTTTCGCAGAGGGGTGAGGGGGCGCCCACTCCGCATTTCTTCTAACATACTCTTTCGCAACAGCCGGTTTCACCCAGCCACATCTCTCTCTCATATTTCTTTCTCTCCTCTTTCGCTCTACTGAACAGCTTCCTGGCAACGCCGGCTGTCCTCGCATTTCTTACTGTATAAAGTTACCTTCTCGCAGTTCTTGTAATATCGAATCGATTTCAATATCGTGAGCTGAATTTCCTGCATTTTTTGAACCCATTAAAATAAATAACCGTTCGACTAGTTCGTTAACATCATCCCAGAATATGTAGTTTCTATCACGTGATTTATTTCTAACAAAATTCAATAATCCTTTCCCATACTTTGAACGTTTGTTTGGTGGAAATAACTTTTGAATAATTTGTGATTTAGCACCAGAATTGCGTTTAACATAACCCTGTTTGTTCAAATGTGAACCAGTCAGTTGTAATATTTTCTTATATTTCGCTAAATCCCTTTCATTGTAAAGATTTATGTTCGGGCGGGGTGTGAACAATAATTCCAATAACCCATGAGTTATTCTAAACCGTTCTTCCCCTCCCACCCCCACTCCAACATTCACAAATGTGCTGTCAAAACTGACTTTTTTATCACCCATATAATAAACATCATTTTCGTTATTGTATCGAATACCATAAGGAATATCATTGTTCAATTTCACAGTATGAAACACATTTAAATAATTATCGATTAATTGTTCTATTCGTGTGAGACGAGCGGTTCTGCTACTCCTATTCAAAGTTGAATTCAAATCCGGCAATGTGTTGCTCGAATCGAGCAACTTATTGCTGCCATCCTCCTCCTCCTCCTCCTCCTCCTCCTCCTCCTCCTCCTCCTCCTCCTCCAACTCTTCCTCTTCCTCCACATCTTCCTCATCTGTCGTCATCTCTTCCTTTTTCGCTTTCTGTTCAAACTTTTTTTCTCGTTTCAAACCGTCTAATTTATCTCCTGCAGAGATGGTGCTTCTGTTCAGTTCCAATAGGGGGCGAATAACTGGCTCCAATCTTTTACGATTAAATTCTTCAGTCTGAGATTGAAAACCTAATAAATTTCTGTGTTTTTCAATAATAGTTTTTCTCAATTTTTTTATTCTATCTATTAAACTGCTTCTCTCCCCAACAGATGATGCAGCGGTAGGAGCAGCACGACCGCGTTTCTTACGCATATTAATTTTCTTCATTAGCTTACTCTTTGTGTAATATCCCAAGTATGATCAAACGTTGAATGAACAAAAAACGTGCAAACACTGTACCCACCTCAGTGTGTGGGTGGTTTTAAGAATTTATCCAACTGTTCTCGATACTTACCCTTCTCTGGTTTGCACTCAGTAAAAATAGAAACAAATTTGTGAGCACCTTTTGACCACACCTCCCAACATAGTTTTCTAAACTCACTGAAACTCATATCTTCCCCCACAAAGTCTCTATAAATTAATTTCAAATTCAACAGATCTATTTTGAAAATAATCAATACGTTACAATTATCTCGGATGTGATGTTTTTTAATAGATCCGTAACTTTGAATCAGATAAGCACTGTCCACATCGCGATGTCTCGCCATTGTAAAGTAATTACGAATTTGAGGTACATTGCTTAATTGTAAATCATCAAAAATGACAAGAGAGTTTCTCTCAACTTTGTTGGGATGCTTTATCATATCAGTATTGTCTGATAAATGAAAAGTAACACATTTTATCTTTGAAAACACCTTTTTCAAAAATTCATATTTATCTTGATATAATGACTTACTGTAAACATATAAATGTTTAAATTTCAATCCGTTTTTATTGAAAATCAAATTCAATAACGTATTTGTCTTACCACTGTTGGATCTTCCAATCAGGATAATGCGTGCATTATGCGGTAATAAACTACCATTTTTACTCTCGGTGTGCGGTTTACCTGTAATAATCTCATCAAAATTGATGATAGGTATCGAGGTTTTACCCCCCTTCTCCTCCTCCTCACCCATATTGTGTCACTATGCTAGCTAATGGGAAACTAAAATGAAAATACGGTTCAACACTGACTCCTATTTTTATTCCAGTAATTGATTTGCGCATGCGATTTGTGCGCACTATTCCACAATATTTACAATTATACAGTATTCTAATAATAATTACAGTATGTACATAATTTGTTCAACCTATTTCGCATTGTTTAAAGTAAAATATTTACATTATTCAACCGAGCAAATCCTTTCTATCAACCCAGCTCGGTTCAGAGAATCCTACCCATTTAACAAGAAATCTAGATTTAGTTCTTCTCAAAATTTTCTCCACCAAATAAACACTTTGTTCAGACGCATCAAGTTTCGTCCTTTTCATCTCTTGCTCGTAAAATCGACCTGAAATTATTTCTCCATTCAAATCGCGCAAAATGTACGTTACGGGTTTGGTTGGGAAAATTGAGTGAACTACAAAAAGTTCGGCACTCCAATTAAAATTAAAAGATTTGTCAAATACCTGTTTGTACTTACTAATTCTCACAACATCATTTAATTTAAATTTCGGCTTTATTCGTTTCGATTTGAAACGTTGGTTTGCAGCTTTATTAAGTGCACCTATTATTTGTTTCCTATGCTTTTTGCGCACATCAGATGGCCGCATTTGAATTGTTCTGTGGAAAGCATTATTATACTCTTTAACCATTGTTGGTAATGCTCCTACCCATCGTTTTGTTCCATGCTGCGTTAAATATTTATATATTTTTGATTTGATTGTTCTAATAAAACGTTCGACTATTGCAGCCTTCTTTTCAGTAAAAACATGGTAATGTTTAATATTATACCTGTCTAATAATGCTTTTACTTTTGTGTTAAAAAATTCGGTACCTTGGTCTGTCTGAAAAAGTTTAACATTTTTATTTTGTTGAATAATAGGCTCAAGTGCAGCATACACAGAGGTCGCAGTTTTTGTATGTATTGGTGTACAATATGCAAATTTTGAAAAACAGTTAATTGCAGCTAAAATAAATTTAAAATTTGAATTATGTTTTGCTAATGATGACATGTCAATCAAATCTGCCTGAATAAGATCTTGTTCACTTTTTAACTCATATTTCCTTCTATTAAAATTGACTCTGGGCACAGAATGTAGCTCTTCTGCTAATCGAGCGCGCAAATCCGACGACTTCTTCTTCTTTCTCACCATCTCCTCGCTCTTTCTCATTCCGTTCTTCTTTCTCAACACTGTGCTAGCACCGCCCGCTGTGAGTCTTCCATTCAACTCATCTGCTAATGAATCCTTCTCCTCTCTCTTCATCTCGCTCTTTCTCATTCTAATATTGTTTCTCAACTAAGTTAGCATGCGCGCGTGCTGTGACTCTACCATCTCACACTCCTGTTTGCTAGCACGCGCTGTGAGTCTACTATCTAATTTTAAATCGTCACCCCTTTTCAGTTGGTATTAGGCGCTTCAGCGAGAGGCAGTAATCTTGAGCATGAGGGTACATTCACCTCCTCCTCCTCCTCCTCATCCTCCACCACCACCACATCATTCTCTACACTATTTTCGCCAATTCTGTAATGTCCCCAAGCTAGCGTCTCCGCACACCGACTGCTAAAAATAAATCTCTTGTCGTCGCGACAAGATAGCGCCGTTTTCGCACAACGCAGCTGGTAAACTTTATGTGAATAACTTCTAATCATGTTAAAACATTCATAATGCACAACTCTTTCAAACAGACATTTTTTGTATAAATCAAATGTTAGACACCTATCTTTTACATTTCTCTTCACTCCTTTTGCAGTATTTTTCGTAATCATGTCACCCCCATCATCCAAATACTTGAACGAGTACAATTTTGGTCTAAGGCCGGCAAAATGCGTAATTATTCTTGAATTGGCTTCATCTTTGAATTTTCCAACCCTTTTCTTGTTTTGTGTGGAATAGCATTTATGGGAGGGGGGATAGTCAGAGGTATCAAACCACTCAATGTTATTCCTAATGTCTGAATAAACATCAGGGCATTTTATTTCATACATCACAGAATCCGTATCATGCATCAAAAGATTCACACAATGGGCAGGGTACATTTTTAAAATTTTATTATAGTGAAAGTCAAACATGAGGTGTTTGCTTAAATCTAAAATTGTGAATCCTGCAAAGATGGGATGTTTCAAGCAGACTTCTGACTTTTTTAGAAATACTGCCATGACATTTTCATTGTAGATATGCCACCGTTTGCATAGGGGTTTTGAAATTAATTTATCTAATTTACTCTCGTCAGTAACAAGCTTTACTTGATAATGATTCCTGTTATTTTGTAAAGTTTTTCCATAAATTATATTCGATAGGGCCTTAAAATTCTGTATTTCAAATTTGTTTTTTGCATTTCTCCTACACTCTGTGTTAAAATCAATATAGGGTTTTAGCCAACGAGACTGAGTAAATCTAATGACTCTATGAATGCATTTTAACTTCATTCCTAATTGGACATATAATTTTAAATTTCTGTAATGCAAAACATATTTTTCCCTATCATAGAGCGTGGCCAACAGTTTTGTCGATGATTTATGACTCTTACTTTTTTGGTATTCAGACAGTAGGTGTAATGGAGCTTCTTGTTTGGTGGGTGCTAATGGGAAATGGTTGTGAAAATCGTGAAGAGATTTGGGATATTCAAGATCACACTCAAGAATGTACCCATATTCGGAATCATCAGCTGTGTTTAAAAAGTCAACTTGGTCAATTTCCTCCTGTGATAGGAATTTAAAATTGCCCGACGGCAGCGATTGTCCCATAGCCCAGCCGTACAAATTACAAGCGTCCAAATAAAGAAGGTAGCTTGTGGGTTTACTGGGGTCATACATTGAGGCCATATAGGGATTATTTGCTTCAGCATACCTATGTGGGATGACTGATAAACCTCCTCTAATATTTTGTTCTAGCATTAAATGCATGTCTATATCACTAATTAATCCTAGTTCCACCTTTGTATGATACAGCATGCAATTCCACGAAAAGTGAGCAAGTGAGAGAAAGTGGGTTACATCTAACCCATATTTATCAAATAATGATGCTCTAAATTCTTCAAAAACGTCGCAAAGGAGCAGGGTGTCACAAAGTAAATATAAATTATGAAATTCTCCCAAAGTTTGAATGTTACACGCACTCCAAACATTTTGGGCATGTACATACTCCTTCTCATCTAATGCAGTTTCGGTCAAATCATTATAAAAACATTCGATTGGGGGAAGGCTTGTTTCTTGGAATTTTTCAGGAGAATCAAAATATGTATATGGATAAACACCTTTTCTGATTAAAAGTTCTCTATGTTCCTGCTTTTCAAACACAGAAAACATTCTCCCGAATTTGGTTTCCAATTGATCACTGTCTGATAGGTTTTTAACAAGGCTGTCCAATGACGCATTCATAAATTTAAGGCTATCTAAAAACTTAATTTTTCCTACAGTGATTGATACAAACTTTTCCGAAGAATTGGCTATGCACTCTATCCGTTTCGTGCACCCCCCTAATGCCCTCACTATGTGGTGACTGTCATAATTGGTGAAATTGTGGAAGAAACAGGGGATAAAAAAGGGTGCTTTTCCGTTCAAGTTGCATGAAGGGTGGGCGGGGCAAATATAAAAACCGGTTTCGTGTGAATGATGCATAACTTTCACCCCATCCTTCTTAAAAACTTTTCCACACAAACCGCATTTTGTTGCATTATTAAATTCAAGTTGTTGTTGTTTGCTCAGAGGTATCATCGGTATAGCATTTTTCATTTCCTCATAAAGCTGCTCACCTATGTTCGTTATTTCGTCTAAAAATTTTTCTACAATGTTATCACCAATATCTTGCGAACGATAGATGCTTGGTCCATAACAAATTTCACCCTCAATATTCAATACTATGAAACAGTAGCCGCACGGGATGTGTTGACTTGTCTTTTTAGTGAAGCTAGATGTGGTTGGCGTTTCTTTTCCTTCTTCTTCTTCTTCTTCTTCTTCTTTTCCTTCTTCTTCTTCTCCACCCTCATTATTTTGCATCGGCACAATAAATGACTCGAAATCAGCATAAATAACGTATTTTGGTTTCAATGTACATGTATAATTTGTGAATTTAAGCACTTCCCCCTCTTTCGCAATTGACGTTCTTTGTGCAACAAATTTTGAACAAAGCTCTTTGTGTTTTTCTAAGTTCACCTTCCCATCTACGTGCGCCGATTTGTCTGTTGTGAATCGGTGGAAACAAAAGTTACAAATATGTGATTGTGCATGATTTTTTGATAGATAACCCAAGAGCCGAGACAGCCCGTTTTTCCCCTTTGTGGTGTTAATGAGACAAAAATGTGATTTTTGAGGTTGGGTTTCACTTGTTATCAATAAAAGATTAATTTGATGGGTGCGTTCTCTGTATATGCTGCACCTGTATGGGAAAAACTTCTTTTTATCATAGGCTATTACAGTTATGGCTATGTCGCTATTCAACGCTTCAATTTTTTTTATGTCACGCAAAGTAGCAGGGAAGTTAACACCTTGCGTATTAATTGTGTGAACAAACCTACTCAAATATTCTACATCCATGTGTTTAGACCTATAATTTATGAATCCCAATATGCACCATAACAAACATTTGCTGTCAGACTCATTCTTTATATTAATGATAGCTTTTTTTGCCTTAATGAATTCAGGTGTCTCAACATAAGTAGATGAAGCAGAATAAATGGGGTTGTACCTAATTATGTTAAGATCTAGTGAATCAATTTTTCTAATTACCCAACCGCTTCCAAATCTCACAAAATTCTCAAAAGATGTCAAAATTTTCCTAACAGCTAACACAAAGAAATTGTCCAACTCATCCAGATTCTCACGCACATTCACGCTTATGGCGGAATAACTATGAAAGTTAACTGTACTTGACACTTGCTCTTCTTCATCTCCAGGCAATACAACTAGTTTTTGTAAAATTACATTTAGAACAATAAACCATTTGACGTTTCCGTTGAATCGATCCGCCTCGTTGACCACCAGATCTAATATGTGCGGTTTGCATGAATTCAACGTTGACTCGATGTCCACCTCCTCGTCCAGGTAGGTCATGCGATATCGAACTGCACTGGCGTTTAATGCGCGCAGCTTCTCTGTTGTATATCTCATCGTTCCTCCCTTTTCAACACACTAGATGCGACTGATGATATTTTCTGAAGAAGAAGAGAAACAAAAAATATTGATGAATAATAATAAAGAATAAGAAGAAGAAGAAGAAGAAGAAGAAGAAGAAGAAGAAGAAGAAGAAGAAGAAGAAGAAGAAGAAGAAGAAGAAGAAGAAGAAGAAGAAGAAGAAGAAGAAGAAGTAGAAGTAGAAGTAGAAGTAGAAGGAGAAGGAGGAGAAGTAAAAGTACAAGCACAATATACTCACATTTTAACCGATAGTATGTTAACATTCAACATGCAACTCAATGTTCTCTTTCCGACAGTCTGGGTACAACTGAATATTATAAACATTGGTGAATAATAATAATAAAGAAGAGAAGGAGAATAAGTATGAGGAGGAGAAGAAGGAGGGAGCAGAGGAGAAGGAGGAGGAGGAGAAGAAGTAGAAGTATAAGTACAATATACTTACATTTTTAATTGTTAGTAGTCTGTCATCGTTCGAGCATTCAACACCTTAGTTAGTGTTACCTCCTCACTTCCACAGTTCTGCAAAAGTAATAATTTTAAATTAATTTCACATTATGCAAACATCATCAGAGAAGGATTGTAGGGAAACAGGTTACCCTGACATGAACGAACGGTGTATTTGTACATTAATGAAAGAAGGAATAGAATTACTTAAAACTTTGATTGTGCCATTTGGCAACGTAGAAGAATATCTGTCAGTATTGGTTCACAATTTTCTAAACAAACATGAATTTGCACATCTGGAAAGATGCAAAAAATTGAAAACAGCGAAGGAGGAAGCTGGAAAACGCGGCGAAATTTGGGATGAGTGTGGAAGATATTCGTGCTTCTGCTATTATTTGAATGAATTGCACATGCTAATTTGGTCAGAAATTAAACGTAAAAATATGGAAAAGAATCGTTCACTAGATGACAACACACTCAAAGATATTTTCTTAGATAAAATTAATTATTGTGTAAAGATTGCTTATCAAGAGAATTGATAATAGAAAACCCAATGTATCCAAATTCGGAATAAACACACACATTTTCTAGTGATTTGTAAAACATCAAAAATCTCCCCAGGGAGTTGGGTAAATGCGGATTTTTCAACATAAGCATGGATATTATTATAAATGTGTATTTTGTAGAGTAATAGTTTATCTCAAGAAACTTTATCATTTGAAACATTGTCCTCAAAACATTGAGCAATAATAGTAATAATAATCTCTAGTAAAAATATATACTCACATTGCAAATAGTAATCTTGTGTGTGTGTGTGTGCTAAAATGTTGCTTGCCAATCCGTTGGTCGCCTCGCACGTGCCATTCTGAAACATAGCACATAATAGATATAGTTATTTTAAAAATCGTAAGCTATAAAAAAGGGAGATTTCGAGCGGTTCCACACAGTTTCACTATGGACGCCCGACCATCCGCATCATACACTGCACCTGCTGCTGCCGCCTCCATGACGTCACCTCACCCGCCGATCAACTACTTCGTAGAAAACGAAGAAAATCACACACCTCCCCAGTGGCACGGGCTGCTCAACAACACAGGCATCCGCGGAGGCAAGAGGTCAGCCCTCTTCGAGTCAACAACCACGCTTCCACCAACACCGAAAAAGTCGGCGAGGATGAGGGATCCGTTCACCGTGTTAAATGAGGTTAGTTTTTCAAAAATTTTCTCCTTTGATTAGCATACTCTGACTAAAAGATTATGCTAATCAGAAATTTTCTCCTTTTGATTAGCATACTCCGACTAAAAGATTATGCTAATCCTTTATGCAAAAGAATTTCTACACTTTATTGCTTTTTATATGCATTCCAAAAAATATATAGTTGTTTCAATTTAATAAACACACATTTAGTATCCATTCTTGTTTGTGTTGTATGACATCTCTATGCAGGAATAAACACTTCCTCTTTGAAGTGAGATGTAATGTGAACATATCTATGCAAGAAAAATGAGTTTGAATTGGAAACATTTAATATGCATGCAATTATTATTATTAATGTATGAGAGCTAAATCTAATTTAGTTGCGATTTTGGGGGAACACATTTCAATAATCGAAGAATTATTATTATTACTACGCTATTAATGTATGAGAGCTAAATCTAATTTAGTTGTGATTTTGGGGGAAAACATTTCAATAAGCAGAGAATTATTACACTATCAATGTATGAGAGCATATCTATGTGAGGAAAACATTTA
The DNA here is from genome assembly GCA_948455865.1 of Conomelus anceps. Classification (NCBI taxonomy): domain Eukaryota; kingdom Metazoa; phylum Arthropoda; class Insecta; order Hemiptera; family Delphacidae; genus Conomelus; species Conomelus anceps. Next base: position 145,875,640 of record OX418216.1, read on the forward strand.
ATAAGCATGCAATTATTACTGTATCAATGTTCTATAGTTTCTATTATTGTTGTTGTTGTTATTGTTGATGCAGAAGTATTCTGAAAAATGTGCGAATTGTCGTCTGTTATATCAATTTTTGTTATTGTTGCTAAACACTTTCTTTTGGAATTATTAGACAGTATTGATCCATTAATGTTCTACAGTTTCTTTTTTGTTGATGTTGTTGTTGAAATATTCTAAAATATGTGTATTATATCAACTTTTTTTATTGTTGCTAAACAGTTTTTTTTTTAATTCACAGGGGGTGCGGAGAATGGGTGTGCAGGAGCCGAGGACATTGTTTGGAGAAGGGTGTGAGAGCTCCACATTTTTTGATTCATCTGTTGCGCCCCTGTTGGAGGAGGCGAATTACTGTAACAGAGATCTGCGCTCGTTGCTGGGGGAGGAGGAGGAGGAGGCGGCGAAGGAACCGCATCAGGATGGTGCAGAAGATACGGAAATGTTGATAGAAAAATTCAACAACACAGGAGCTATCAAAAAGTGTGTGCCAATATCAAACTTGGTCGAGGGTATACCATACCCAGTGGTGCGGGCACGGTTTGCGACGACGAGATACGGCAAAAAAATTATTCTAAAACTTTTCAATAGATTTGGATGGAGCCAAGGAGAACAATCAGAAATTGAAATATTCCTCCCATCCAGATTTAACAACTCAATAACTGAAGAAAACATAGGTGAGTTTAACTCATCTTGTGACAAAATGGCTGTCACAATCAAACACATCACTCCCAAATGGAGTGATGTTAAACTTGTAAAGAGGTGTGCTAATTAGTCACAAGATGAGTTAAACTCACAATTGTTTTGTTTTGTGATTGATGTTTTAATTGTGTGTTTGTGTTTTATTGTGTTTGTGTTTTATTGTGTTTGTGTGTTTTACATATTTATTATTTATTGTGTTTGTGTTTTAAAAAAAAAAAAATTAAATGTTTAAATTTTAAATGTTTTATTCATTGAAAAAAAAATATTGCTTACCTCGGTGTTGATGAAGTAGTATGTAGTAGAGTAGTGTAGTAGAGTTTCAAACTGATAATAAAATTTCGAAGCTATCTCTCTCTCGTTCTTGTTGTTGAGGGAACTGATGCAGCAGCTGTGAGAGTAAATAATTCAAATTGACCTATTTATGCACGCACGCTTCTGCGAAGGTTGGGCACCTCCGCACCCCCCTGCATACTTGCTTGAAAATAGAACGTGATGATGGCGCATGCCTCAACACATCGCTTCCCCCCTAAACAAGAATGTGTGAGGGTCATGCTTCGTTCTATTTTTATCAGTTTGTTTACAACACTTGTAGGAAGAAGATGGAGTGCTCTTTTAAAAAAAGCATTTTATGCCAAACTAATACGGTTTGGAAAACAATATTACTTCTTGTGTTTATATTATGCTGCTTTAATAATCTATTACTTTTGAAAATTGGATCGAATAAATGCAATGATCCACAGGTGAAACAGTTGGTGCAAAATAATAATAATAGGAGCATAGAAAATTTTGAATGGTTTTTTAACCTTTTAGCAAAAACATCTGCAGCAAGAAATCGTACATTATTTCATATCAAGGCATGTGTTGATTCATCTCTCAATTCCAAAACGTCGAGTTCTTTTGGAATTGGGTTGATACACTGGTATAAATATTTAGTTGATGAAAGAGAAGTAATGTGCAATTTCTACAATTATTATAGCATACTTGCAAATTGTGTTAATTCAACAGTTGGTGATGAGAGATCAAATTTTCTTTTGATTAAAACACATCAACTGTGTAGTAACATATAAACTTCAGTTTGCATTCAACCTTTGACATGAAAGGATGGGTGCTGTTTTAAAGAGTAAGAAGAAGAAACGTGCTGTTGGAAGGCAAAGGAGAGGTAAAGGAATTTTATCAAAAATTGGCAGTGTTGCTTCATCTATAATCAATAAAGGTATTGACCTGTTACCTGTAGAAGCGCATCTAGCCGGGTATAATTTCTGCGGAGCAGGCACAAAATTAGCAAAAAGGTTAGCAAGAGGTGATAGAGGTATAAATAAGCTTGACGAAGCTTGTCGCTCCCACGATATTGCGTATGCGCAATCCAGTGATAACAGAACTCGCGCGGCAGCTGACAGGGCACTCGCGAGTAAAGCTTGGGAATTATTCAAAGATTCTAATACAGGTTTGTCTGAAAAAGCTTATTCTTACCTTGTTACTAACATAATGAACGCCAAAGCCGCCTTTGGGGGAGGTTTGGGGAATAGGAGAAAGAAGAAAAAGTGTAAGGTGGGAGGTATTAGAAAAAGGCATAGTGATTATATTAGACAAAAAGCTATTAATCGGTTGAAAAATCATATTAGTGGAGGTGGATTTTATCTAAAACCATACCCATCAATTAGGGGTGGGAGAATACTGACACCCCCTCCCATCATTCCTCATCGTTATGGGCTATCATTATTTCCAAAGACTACTACTACTAATGTTAAAAAGAGGCGCGGAGGTAAAGGACAGAAGAAGAAGAAGAAGAATAAGAAGAAAAGTTAAAAGTAAAGATGAATAGAATTAATATTCACGGAGCATTGTCAAATCATGATTTACTAAAATGGGTGAAATTGTTAGATATTCCTCTGCGGGGCATATATATGCTTGATACACTACCCAATTATTTGCTATGCAACGAGATGGCTATCGTTAATTTAGGCATGTTTGCAAGTGACGGAACACACTGGATTGCTTACATCAAAAACGGTAAAAAGATTTACTATTTTGATCCCATTGGTGATCTCCAACCTCCCATGGAATTGATGCGGTATTGGAAAAAAGAAAAAAATGTGCAAATTTATTACAATACTAATCGTGTACAACCGCTAAACAGCGACATTTGCGGTCACCTAACAATTCTGTTTCTTGCTAACCAGTTGTAATTTTACACTGGTGTTGGAAGCATCGCATAGGTCAAATAGTAAAATGGCTGTTATTACACTAACCTCAAAAACGAGTAATCTATATGTAAATTTAAATCGTGTTTTAGAACTGGATAGAAATCGTGAGTTTGAAATCGGACTCATAAATCTGTGGGCTTTTAACAGCATCCCCAATATAATTATGGGGAGAAATTCTAGTTTTAAATATGGTAATAATCTGGTACAACTTGACACAGGCTCTTACGAAATTGATGAGATAATAAGTGCATTAAAGACGAAATTGAATATAACTGGTGATAGGTTCATTATACGCCCAAATAGTAACACTATGAAAGTTGAAATTTATTCTAACGAACCAATTGATTTAACCCGTAACGATTCAGTTGGTAAAACACTGGGTTTTGATAAAGTTGTGCTTGCTGCAAACACATGGCACACTTCGCAACATTTAGTGTCAATAAGCTCTATTAATACAATTGTAGTATCGTGTAATTTAGCGTGTGGGAGCATCGCCAACGGCGAGGAAAAACATATTATTTACGAATTCCTCCCTCGAGTAGCAGCAGGATATCTGATTAACGAAACACCTGCACAAATTATATATCTACCTCTAAATACACGCAGAATACAGTTTATTGATGTAAAGGTAACCGACCAGGACGGATCGCTTATCGATTTTCGAGGAGACTCTATAACAGTGCGGCTACATATTCGTGAAAAAAGGAGAGGTTAAGATGGGTTTTATTGTATTCAACGCTCGACCGAGAGCGGACAAATATGTTCGTCACCGAGATGGTGATGATGATGTAAGTAGCGGTGCAAAGAAAAATGCTCTCAGTAGCAGTTTAAGCTCAACAGCGTTAACACCTAAAAACGTGCTAACACATAAAAACGCGAGAATACTAGAAAAATTGGGTTTTATAGTAAATTGGAAAAATGTCAGGAGCGGCAATAAGCGAAATTCTAGACGTTGATAGTCAAATTCAGTTTTACTCGGATATTACTAAATATGAATTTCATACACACACAACATATTCTGGACAGAAATTGGGTAATTCAGACGAGGTCAGGATCGCAGTAAACCAGCAAGATATTTATAGCCTGCCCTGCAAATCTTATCTATATATTGAAGGGAGTGTAACATGCACAAAGCCCGGAGCAACTAATGCCGACGCACCCGTAGCAGCCGATTATAAATTAATCAGCAACGCTGTTGGACATCTTTTTGATGAGATTCGTTATGAATTGGCAGGACAACAAGTAGCCAAGTCTAGACTTGTAGGCATTACATCTACAATTAAAGCATTACTTTTGAAAAGCATATTTGATAAGAATACTTACCATTTGGCAGGGTTTGACAGAGATGGGTATAGCCTAACAGACAACAAATTCGTTTTTTGCGTCCCCCTCAAACTCCTCATCCCCTTTTTTGAAGACTTTCAACGAATAATTTTGAATCTGAAACAAGAACTCGTATTATTGAGATCAGCCTCGGACGTTAACTGCGTGGAATCCGCAACAGGAACGAGCGTATCATTATCGATTGAAAAAATTAATTGGAAAATTCCGTATGTTCAGCTAGAGGATCATGTGAGATTAAAATTTCTAAAGTTGCTCGATTCTGATAGACCTTTAAAACTTTCTTTTAGAAGGTGGGAGATTCACGAACTACCAAACATGACAAAATCTAGAATTCATTCGTGGGCAATTAAAACATCAGCACACTTAGATGTACCACGCTATGTGGTTTTAGCATTTCAAACAGCTAGAAAAAATGTTATTAAAAAATCGATGGCTAATTTCGATTTGTGCAACTTGCATAATGTTAAACTATATCTCAACAGTCAATATTATCCTTACGATAATTTACTGGGAAGAAAGGAAATAATGTATCGTATGTTTTTAGACTTTGCACCAAGCTACTACAATAGAGCTGTAAATGCAGAACACGGAAATGATGTCGATTTTAGTAATTTTTGTGAAAAAAGCCCTATAATTGTGATCGATTGTTCACACCAATCAGAGCATTTGAAATCGTCCACAGATATTAGGTTGGAAATGGAATTTAGTGCGGATGTACCTGATTCAACTTCGGCATATTGTATTCTTATAAGCGATAGTATAATGCAGTATACCCCCTTAACTTCTTTAGTTCGAGAAGTACAATAAATTATCGCTAGAGCATGCTTTTTTTTTATAATACAAAAAGGTGTGCTGAGGCGATTTATCGTCAGTAGTGTTGCAGTTTGCACTGATACAACATCGAGATGACTTCTTCATGGGGGAGTATGCTTCAAGAGATGGAAAACGTGTTTGACGCAGTATCAAGTGAGGAGGAATATTTTGATAGTGACTTTGAGGTTAGTATGAACGGTAAAACTCGGTCGGTGGGAATACAGTGTAACATGGACGAGGAGGGGGAGAAGGAGGAGAAGAAGGAGGAGGAGAAGGAGGGAGCAGAGGAGGAGGAGGAGGAGGAGAAGGTGGTGGAAAAGAAGAGATTTGCTACTGTTGATCTCCACTGGTTTAAAGATAATAATAACCAAATTATTGTGAAGGAATTTGCAATAGTTGATCACGATACTAATTATTACGCACTTTTTCACTTCAAACCACCTTTCCCGAAATCTACTTTGAACTGGAAAATGTTTCGAGAGGCGATTTGGTTGGAACGGAATTTTCATAAATTATCATGGGAATCGGGTGATTTGGAATATTCAGATTCGCTGATAAGCGAATATCTCGCTCCATATGAACGAATTTTTACAAAGGGAAAAGAGAAGGCAGATTTTTTGAGAAAACTGCATGGCAATGTATATTGCATACCTGAAAATTTCCCAAAACCAGATTTCAGTCAGTTTCATAATACGTGGTGTTTTGACGCATGTAAAATGCACAAAAATGTTCCGAATGGGAGGTGTGCACTAATGAGCGCACAACATTATTCCTTATTGTTATCGGGAATTGTTAGTGAACTGGCATTGAAACGAGCACAGATTGATTATACCTGTGAAAGTAACCGAATGAAAAGTATGAAAAATTGCACATATTATAGTAGAGCTGTAAAAAGAAATTATGCGAGACAAGGGTTCTACTTTGACGGGAAAAATATAGTTTGCATTTATTGTGGCTTTACGTTGGATTTACATAAAGTGCGAATCTGTACTATAAACATGCACAAAAATGATCCGAGAACAATTGATTTTTCGGTGTTAATTCCACTATATAAATAGTGAGGTATGACAACTACAATGTTCAGTCACAAATATGGATCCTCAAAGGTGGTTGTGTTCTGATACAGAATTAGAGAACAGATTGCGTGAATGTTTGGAGTGGTTTGAATTGTGTCAAGAGGCGATTAAAAAATCTACATGTGAAAACAGTGAAATTGCAAAACAATTGATGTGTATTTTTCTAAGCACTGTAAATGTTAACGATATAAACGAATATTTATCTTATTATAGACCGCATAGAGTTTGTGTAAACAAATTAATTCAGTTAGAAGAAGAGGCAACTAAGTGGACGGCATCATCAACAATATAATATCGCTGTGTGTTGGCGGCGGTGGTGGTGGTGGTGAGAGAGAACTTGTCTCAATCCTCAGTCTGAGACGGATCGTCAAAGCGAAAACATTTCAAATATGGACTCTAAAGAATTTTGTGTGGAGGCGTTCAACAATTTGTCTGCCGAAATATTGCCGCTGCGAGCAGTACCACCGACCTGGAGAGAGGAATGGTTAGCTGTCATTCACGCATCAATTGACAGTGAAAAGAGAATTTGGATAAAGTTGTATGATCGTGACAGTTCGGGAGATGGATATTACGTCATATTGCTACCAGAAAAATTTCAAATTGTGTTGAACAATCAAAATTTAGAAGATTTTAATACCAAAAAGATGTATATGAAATTTAAATATACTGATGGACAAGCATATTTAAAGGAGATGTAAACACCAACAGCATAGTGATATAGGCCTAATCATGACTAATTTATAGTTAGATTTGACTAAAGTATATACTCGTTAAATCTAATTATATTTAGTTGAGATTTTGGGGAAACACTTTAAAAATAACGCCCGCCACTCGTACAGCAAAAGTCTATGTGAATTTGCATTTGACAATAATTTATTGCCAATTACGAATTCACATTGGCTTACTGTCGGGGTGGAAAGCGAGTGAAAATTTAATTAGTATACGTTTAACTAGCGTTGAGGAAGGTTGTGCATGCACAAATCACTATAATGACGCAGTGTTATAGTTTTTCAAAGTTCAAAAAAATTAGCCGTCTTCTGTTGGCAATAACAATAAACGAGTTTGATATGATTGCAAAGAATATCAAGTGCGCAACTTATTGTGGTGGCAGAGGTGATGATGATGATGGCGGTGAATATGGAATTGTGGATTCCAATTCAGCAATAACAAAAACAGAAAACTCTCATTATTATCCTATTTTATCCGAAATTTATGATATGTTAGATATAATTAACGGTGGGTCGGCTCATTTGCATTATGGTTGCTGTAATGATTCTATTGTTCAAATAATAACAGACACAAATGAACTGTGGGACGCATTATTCGATTTGGCTGAGAGAAAATGTAAAAAAGATTTTCCAACGGTGTAATGATCTGTCTCGCAAAAACTGTGCGGGAAGATTTTTACTAAGTCGTTAATAATTTTGCTGGAGAGGAAAGTTTTGAACGTTTGATAATTTTAACGGTTGTTAGAGTGAGAGATAGTGTGAGAAGAGAGCGAGCATGTTCTAGAAATAACTCTACTCCCCCAATGTAAAAGGAATTTAGGCTTCTAATGGTGTAGACACACAGTAGGAGGTTTTTTGACAGTGTTGGAGGAAAGAGTTCCAGCCGCGCACGTGCTACATGCATAGAGCTAATTTTTAAACTGTTTTATAGAAAGAGATATAGTGAGGGGGAGAGAGAGAGTGAGTAAAAGAACAGAATATTCTATAAATAAGCCTCCTCCCCCCTACGCATGTTCATTGTATAAATATTTTAAATATTCGTTGTATAACAGACTATATTACTTATATTATATTATTGTATCCAGCTAATTAGGAAAATAGGAAAAAAAAAAATTATTTTTAAGAAAAACAGACATGAAAAAAAAAAAAAAAAAAAAAAAAATGCCAAGTTCTACTTAAGGTCTTAAAAATAGTAGGAACCCCAAAAATTTCAGCACAGTATTGCGATGAGCAACCATGGAGCTCATTGCTCCGAAGTTGCCAGACAGGGCACACTCACCCTATCCCACACTGACTGACTGACTACGCATGTTCAGTAAGCCGTTGGCAGGGAAGCAATAAACTCGTTGAGTTGCACGATGAAAGATTTATTCATTACTTTGACGATAATGTCTTTGATTGTTTGCATTTATGGATGGCCCATGTTATTTTTTCTTCTTCTTCTTGCTGTCGCCATTTGGTGCTTGCCAAACGAAAACGTGGAAACAAAGCAAGAGAAATCAATTATGAAAACTCTAATAACCACACTACAGACTTGGACTATTACAATGATGACACTATTAATTGTTTCGAATTTTTTATTGATAACTCTCATTTTAATGAGCATTGATTGGCTTCTTCAATCACAGGGGAAATACACTCTAAAATGTACAGTGAGGATGAACAAGAAGGAGAGTGCAAAAATTCGCAAATATTTACTTAGAGGAATATTCATTTTGTATGAGGCCTTCCATACAAAAACTATGTAGGTGGTAAACGCTATATTTACAGTAGAGAGCCAATAACTTGGGCAATCGCCAAATTAGGGGGATTATTCTGTAAATAACTTGGACTTGGAGAGTGAGGGTAAAGCGAGAGTAGGGAACCTTCTGTGAGAGGTGGGGTCAGGGGGGAAAGGTCCTCTCTCATTGGTGCTTGCGGGGGGTCCCCCCTTAATCTATTGGGAATAAAGTGGGGGCACATAGGGAAGGGGGGTAGGGGGACCTTAAAAACAAAATGGCTGACTGCGACAGGGGGAAGGGGTGGGCGTTTACAAAATGTCTGAACAGGGGGAGGGGGGAAGGGGGGTGGCCACGCCCCCCTGTCTTCTGATTGGTCCTGCCTGAACGAACAATAGTAACTACTGAAACCAGTGGCGGTCCCAGGGGGGGGATGGGAGAGATATATCCCCCCCCCCCCAAATATCAAGATGGATCAACCCCTAGAGAAGAATTTATTCATAATATAGTTTTTGCGAGAAATAAATTTAATCTGTGTCATTGTTACTTGTTAGCTAGAAGAATAAACACCCTACCAATGTGTGAAAAGAAGCCACGCCATTTATTTTTTAAGTAAATCACAATAGTTTTTGTATTATTCTTAATTTTTTATTTGTGATATTTTTTTTGTGAACTTAATAAATGCACATTACATTGTTGTGTAACAATTTGCGTATTTTTTGGCTATTTCTTCGTAACTTACATGTTAAAAATAGGGCCTAACCATAAAGAAAAAATTCGCAGTGAACACTTGATTTATTTTTGATTTCATTATACGTTTATTTAATTGAACTTTGTCATCATGCTCATTAGCTCATTAAATAATCACATTGACATTTAATCAATTTTCTTTGTGTAGCTAAAGGAAATCAAAGGAAAAACACATACTATGGTTGGGTCCTATTTCAACCAGGTACAATAAACTTTAAATGAAAAACTATTTTATTAGCTAACATAAATACTATTATCTTGAGCATATTTTAGAGCTCAAACACGTACGAAAATACGTTTTTAGGCTTTAAATTCCACATTTTTTCCGGGGGGGGGGGGGACCCAGACCCCCGGTGGTCATCCCCCCCTGAAATAAAATCCTGTGGGACCGCCACTGGAGGGAACTTTACATTACCTCACTTACAGTAAGCGCCATATAGCTGTGCCCGCGTGTCCTTGAAATACCTTGTAGATGAAGTAAGGTTCGCGGGGTGATATCAATGCCTTTCTACATACGTCTGCTGTCTTCTGCTAACAATCTTGAACGCTACTGTACTGCATTGCACTTATAACACTGCGTTCAGATTGCTTGCATTCGGGCTGTGATTCGGGTTTACTTTTCGGTCAAGTGTTTCTCCTCTTCATTGTTATTCAAGTTGAATAAAGTGGAATTCGTAAAAAAATGTATATTGCAACCTTAGAGTCCAACTTCATTCACTGAATTGAACAAACTAGATCAGTCAGTCTGCTGCAAAGGCGAAGACAAGTTGCTTTGTTGTATTGTTGGAAGTGCCTAAAGGGAGCATAGATACGCGTATTTAGAATCTTTGCAAAATCTCACCAAATAGGTCTAGTCAGATGATTCTTTCACAGAAAATAAATTCAATTTATTCTCTACATTTCATACGCTGAATCTATGTGAAAATTATTGAAGACAACAAATTTTCTTGATGCATAACTTTTCAATGTCATGAAAATTTCGATTTGTAAATTTTCTGTATTAATTGTCTTGTGCTCGGAAAATCTTTGATTGAAATGGGATTTAATCGATGGTTATGGCCAGTGGCGGCGATAAGAACCCGCGGGCCCCCCCGCAAGTTTGTTTATCGGGCCCCCCTCCCCCTATAATATCTTTAAAACTATCATTACAGGTATTTCGGGTGGATCCTAGGGAAAGACCGCTTCTGACTCACAACTAAGTTTTAAGTGATGTAGACATCACTTAATAGCATTTCGTATTTCATCTATTCTAGTATATAATTTTTGGATTATCTCGTGTCCTTTGTTTATCCAATGGCAATGCTTTAAACTGAGAATTTTGTAGTTTTGTTCATTGTATGGTACCTAATCGTTAATAAGTTAGTTAGGTAATTGAATAACTATTTACACAATCACTAGATCACTTAATATAAAAAAATATGATTGAATAATTGAAATACTGTCATTGTAGACAGTTTATCATAGATTTACAACCACATACACACTGAGTTATAAAATATGGCTTAATCTACGTTTTTTCAAAAGAAGAACTCTTCCACAATGTTATCTACATTAATTTCTCGCGTTTCCTGTTGTTCAATACTGAGGATCGCCAAATCATTAAGTCTTGATTGGCTCATAGTACTTCTCAAGTAATTTTTGATAAGCTTTAATTTTGAAAAGCTTCTTTCTGCCGTTGCAGTCGTCACTGGTAGGGTGAGGTACAATTGCACTGTTGTGGCAAGGTTTGGAAAGCTACTTAAGAGCAAATTATTTTCTTCAATCAGCAGTTTTGCTATATCTCTGACAGTTTTTTTTGCGGCAATCTCATCTGATAACAATGACCTGAATGAGAGTATTCCTCCCGTTAGCTGGTCATTGATTTCATCAGGATACTTATTTATGAGGACAATTGCTTTTTCTGTAATATCTTTCTCAGGAAGTTTTGTCAAGTTTTCCGGCCTCAAAAAAGAAAAGTTTTCGACTACCATTTGTAAACTTGAGGACCTGTTTTGTATCTGATTAATTACAATATCCAATGAGGCATTAAATATTTTTATTTCGAACGATTTTACAGGGTTGTCAATTCTAGATAAAGCTGAGAGGGCAATAAAGCTGTCGCTCTCACTCGCACAAGAGTTGGAGCTGTGAGGGAGTGGTAACTACAGTGATGCAATGTGCGAAGGTTCTTTTGTCTGTGGTCGGATTATAGCTGGATTACTTATCTGCCAACGATAAACAATACACATACTTCGTATCATAACAGTAAATAATAAATACTGCTATCTAAAAAATAATGGTTATTGCAGATGTGGATACACAATCATGCCTGCAGACATTTAGCTTATTTTAGTAATTTTTTGACAATACTTACATAAATATTGTTGATAACAATATTTTGTTATGATAGGGGGGGGTCCACTGAGGGCCCGGGTCCCAGTAAAATTTCCCAAAAAAAAACCTGCTCAAGGCTTGCGGACCCCCCAGCTCACGGGCCCCCCCGCACCGCGGGCCCTGCGGGCCCGCTATCGCCGCCAATGGTTATGGCGTTCTCGAACTGTTTTTATTATATTACCAAAGTTTCATCGATTTCTAATGAATGATTCGACAGTAGCTATGTTGGGAATGAAATGTGAACACATTTTTTGAATGAAGTCTGGTTTTTATTAAATTCCAAATATCTTTGTAATGAGTAGGTTCTCATTGAAAGTGCAAAGGACAAAAATGATGCACATCGGTTAGTTTAATAGAAAGAACTTTGTTCCAAAACAATATTCGAACTTTTTGGAAAATGGTCAAATGTTTTCAGCGCGGGTAGTGTCGTACTCTCCTGGCCCTTTGCCGGCGGGCACAGCTATGTGGCGAATACTGTACATCAGTTTTATTTGTCTTCCCATCCATGTGTGTTCCTTCTGTAAAGCACTCAAATTTCAAAGACAAAATCGTTATTGAGCTAGAAGTACGCTTCTATTATTTCAATAAGCTTCGACCGGCTTCGTTTACGCTTTTACGGATTGTTTCTCTGTTGCTTCTCTGTCAGCTTCAATAAACAATAACATTGACGTCAGTGACTGACCGTCCAGCAGTGAGTCATCCACTCTAAAAGCCATTATTTGCTTCATTTGAAATAATATTTTGATAGCAATCCATTGGTTTAATTAAATTCGCTGTCCAACTGGATAATTCTATTCATTGTGGCAACAATGTTTGGAGACTGAGCCTGGGGTGCGTTGAGACGCTACTGTTATAATTACATAGTTCAATAGTGCTTTGTTAAAAGTGAAGTCAAAAATAAATACCGTATTCTTTTTCTGTAAAAGACTCCTGAATTATTGTGCTTCAAGGTGAAATTTTTATTGAAACATACCATACCAAAGACTTTCATTTATTTATTGCCACGTTACATCAATATTTGAGTATTCACTCAGTTGACAGGTGACTTGTCAATAAACTATTCTAAAACTACAACATAAAAATAGTAACTAAATAAAAATAATACGTGAAAAATAGTAAAATAGTGAAAATAGTAAAATAGTCTATTTCTTTTAAATTGCATACCATATAGTAGCTTTGAGTATCTATAGTGCAACAATTATGAGCATATTAAATTTATATAAATACATTATTATCTCCTGTGTAATGCTTAGGCCTAATTCAGCAGGCAAATAAATTTTTTCCAATCAAAAATTTCCTAACTGCTTGTTTGAAGGAGGTAGCTGATTTTAAATTGCGGATAGCCTGTGTAATTTATTAAAATATCGAATTCCAGAGTAAAAAGGATCGAGTCTTTTCGAGAGCTGTCTGTCTGTGGATTGGGAATGCAATCAGGTTTCTATTTCGTGTGTTGTACCTTTTTTAGTACTCATGGCTGTCAGTGCAAAGCTGCAATTTGTCGATGTTCAGTTTAGCAGAAACTCATTACTTTGAACTTCTACTTTGAAATTCTGTGAAAAGCAGTTTTGGGCAGTATTTACATTGATTGTGTATTAGTTAAAAGTATATATTTTTGTTCAATATACGGAGTGTTTCAAGAGAAATCTGCCAATTTTCAAGCTTATTCCTCTAATAAAAATGAAGAAAATAGCTTATACATGAGCATGGGCCTGGAAATCCTTCGTTACAGAGTTAAAGATGACGGGAGTTAGCAAGTAGCACTATCAATTTACTCATTCAGAAATTTAGAATGCCTTCACTTTACTATCTTGTGGATTGATCAGGTTCTGTGTAAAATAAACTGAAAAATCTGATAAAACAAGTTAAAAGTAGGTCACTTCAGAAATTTTCTTTCTTTTCTTCTCCTTCTTTTTCTTGTTCCTCTTTTTCTTCATCTTCTTTTTCTCCTTCTTCTTCTTCTTTTTCTTCTTCTGCTTCTTCTTCTTCACTCTCTCCTTCTTCTTCTCCTTCATTCTCTCCTTTTTCTTCTTCTTCTGCTTCTCTCCTTCTTATTTTCTTATTCTTCTCATTTTTCTTGATCTTCTAATTTTTATTTTTCTTGTTCTTGTTTTTATTTTTCTTGTTCTTTTTATTTTTATTTTTCTTGTTCTTCTTCTTTTAATTTTCGTGTTCTTCATCTTCTTTTCCTTCTTCTTCTTCTTCTTCACTCTCTCCTTTAGGGTTAAGTGTATAAGAGAGGACCTGCGAGTCTTAACTTCGCCTCAATAAAGACAAGTTATCTATCTGCCTCCTTTTTCTGCTTCTCTCTCTCTCCTTTTTCTTCTTCTTCTCTTTCTCCTTCTTATTTTTCTTATTCTTTTTCTTCTTCTTCTTCTTCACTCTCTCCTTTTCTTCTTCTTCGTCTTCTTCTTCTTCTTCTTCGTCACTCTCTCCTTTTTCTTCTTCTTCTTCTTCTTCTTCTTCTTCTGCTGCTCTCTCGTTTTTCTTCTTCTTTCTCTTTTTCTTCCATCACTCCTTCTTCTTGTTTGACCTTGATTGAGTTCTTGACCTATTTACCTCTTTCATTATGTTGCCACCTATTTTCTACCTATTTATTGTTTTGTATTGGCTGTCTATTTGTTGTAACTAATGGGCGTGTCCAGTATCAGCCAATGACAGGCCTCCAATGTAGAGGTCGACCAATGTGAGGCTCCCAGTCTTTAAACCAATAGTATTCAACTCGGATTACCGGTTTCTCAGTCGTAAGTCGCCAGCTTTAGTAGTTTCAGTAGTTATTGGTTCGATAAGGCTTGTTTCACACATACCCGGCAGTCGGGTGACCGACTTTTTGAAATCGTATTATACAGATTAATTATGCAGGGTAAGATGCACCACTTACCTGACTGCCGGCGTGCCGGGTATGTGTGAAACAAGCTCTAAAGCCGCTATTGAACCAATACTGTAACATCTGAATGATTTACTTAACGACTGAGGAACTAGGCAGATGAGTTTTATATTATCTGTATTTTAGTTTTCGCCACACTAGGACGTAATGAGCTGTTTTTCGTGCGTCATATGGAGGCCGAAAGTGTTTGGTTTCCGTCGAGGTCTGTAAACGTTTACCGCCCTAGGGCGGAAAAGAAAATGACCTTGAATGACAGCTGATCGTGTCTGGATACAGCAGTCATGATTGTAAAAATGAATCCTTCCAACTTTTATGTAAAACAAAAATATTTAAACCATCAATAAATGTTTATTTTTTATAATTTAATATGTACGTAGTATTTAAAATGTCAAAAATGATCACTTTTTATAACTTAATATGTATTATTTTGTAGTTTTGATATCAAACAATAGAACCTTTTTATCCAACCTACAGAGCTCTGGGTGGGAATTTTGTCAACTATTACAAATGTTGGTAACCTCTCACCAAAAGGTTGGTTGGTTAGGTTTTTTGTTTTTAGGAATTTTGACTACTACTGCAACTGTTGGTATAGAAAGGTTAGTTGGTTAGGTTTTTGGTTGTTTTATGCAGGTTTCGAATCAGGAACAGGAATAACAACAAAAAACCTAACCATCTAACCTTTTGGTGAACAGTTGTAGTAGTTGACAAAATGCCCACCCAGAGCGCTGTAGGTTGGATAAAAAGGTGATAGCCGTTCCTTGTATTCTTGCAAGTACCATAGCCTTAAAATTTCGCTTTCAAAATTTCCATCTTAACATTGTTGTTTTTTTTTTCGTAGTGTGGCGAAAAATAGCGTTCGCAACACGGGCAAAAATGTTTTGCCGGCTCTCAAACGCTTCAAGTTCTCGACTTCGTCTCGAACTTGAAAACCGCGATCTCGAGCCGGCAAACACACATTTTCGGCCCTAGGTGCGAAATATACTATTTCGTTCTATTGGGATTGAAAATCTTCGTATTCTAATGTTTTACTGTGTTGAATGTTTTATATATATATGTGCTTGTTGAAGAAATTCAAAAATCATATAGAATAATTGACTGATTTCGTTTGTTTTTTCCACTCATTATTTCTGTGATTATTTTATTATATGTCTTTATGTTATTTATATTTATCTTCATATCATGGATCTTTTTATTATATATTTTGCAAAATTTATGCTTTATTGCTTTGTTATAAACATCAGTTAATTACAATAACTTGATTCCGGCAACAAATAACATGACGTTATCAGGGCTTTATTATCACTCAACAGGTGGTTCGGAACTCACCTAAATCTGTAGATTCAGCCATAGCATCACTTTATCATTTATGTTTCCCCACGCAAGACTCGGACTCGTGTAAATTTCTATATTCTATGTCGAAATGAAACGATTCAATGCAACTTATTGTAAGAAAAAGCAAGCGAATAGCGTTGTGAAATAGTATAGTAATTTGTGGCTTACCCCAACTGTTACGCTTTCTCCTTTGCTTGAAGCTACATACATGAGGAAAAGAGCCATACAATAACGGAATAAGTATCGTAACCGTGGTCCTGTCTCTTGAATTTACAAATAAAACACAAAATTGAAAAAATCCTAAAAAAATGCGACTTGATAACTGACCTAGCATGAGCCAGCCAGGTCACTTGATATTACTATTAATAATAATAATAATCAATAAAATATTATTATTATCATAACTGGAGACAATAAACGTATTGTACTTGGAACCTAATGCTCAACAACGTAGCTGGGACTTTTCCACAGGATTGAATTAGGCTAATAGTACTCTTTTCAAGTTACCAACCATAATTGTAAGAATGACAACTATTACTGTTCTTGAAGAATATGTAATAAAGTATATTGACTATTGACTATTGACTATTGACTATTGACTAATATGAACAGAAGAACTCTCGAATTAATTAATACTGTATAAGTAAGGCTTTTGACAGAATGTCCCCTTAAAGCTTGCCTCCAGAGACAGCACCGTGATAGGACAAACAAAAAATGTTATTGGAAAAACGTCAATTCCCTTCCGGTTTTGCCGTTAATTGTCATTTTGCTTTCTCAAAAAATCATCATATTCATCTCGTAAACGAATTTGAGTTTTCTCTTGAATTATGGCATCTATAATAATAAATTTGTGCTCCATGGAATAAGAATACCAAAATTAATTGATAGTCATATTTCAAAAATTAACTTTCAAAGTTTTTTATTTGAAACCCGTTCATTTAAAAAAAAAAATTTAAAGATTTTTTCTTGGAGATTCTTTGTTGGAGTATAAGACAACTCAGAAGTGCCAAAAACAATAACATTCGATGCTTCATGTATAGAAGTACTGACTTGGTATTGGTGATGGTGAAATTGTGTTTAAAATCAATATTGAGATTGAAAATGACGTAACAGTCAAAACTATAGTATCTTGTGTGATGATAGTTGAAGTGGTAGGTAACTTTCATTAACGTTAATTTCATCAAAAAACTTTTTTTGTTTTAACGAATTTCCTCATAATAAGCATAGTAGGCCTACCTATAGAAAAAAATCAAATTTATTGAGATTCTTCAAAATATAATAAGGACTAGAAAAAAATTGGAACCCATTCTGCCTGCAGAGGAAGTTCTGTGCGCATGTGTGAGTTGCAAAAACATCTCAAACATGATAAAAGATTACAAAACTTCAAAGATTATGGATGAAAAAGCAGAAAGAGTGATGCGGAAGGAAAAAAGTAAGAAAGGTGAGAAAATAGATGACGATTGATGATAGGATGGATCAATAGAATGGAAAATATTCCTCTCTTTTTTTCTATTATGAAATGTGTTGCGAAGTGAGGAAGTATTAAATTATATTGTGATTTAATGAGATAACAGGTAATATTCTCACCTCCATTATGAATATAATGTTACGAGTTCTATATTCGCTGGCAACACTTAAATTTATCACTAGCACTTTATTAACACAAATAATTCACAACTCAAACTGTTCAGTAATTTCTTACACAAAAATAAGCAATCGGAAACAGATAACACGATATTGTTCAACTGATAATGAGTTTTCAATAAACTGAACGAAAATCAATCACTAAATGGCAAAAGGCCGATCTAATATTAAATAATAACTGTACAATAAACTGTCCAATAATATTCAATAAGAAACGTCGAGGAAGAACAATTAACCTACGTAGCACAAGTAATAGGTAGAAGAATTATCATTACAGACAATAAAAGTTCCTTAGATGGTTTGTAATAGCGCCAACGGGATTGTACTGTCTGTATTAATGCGAACTGTCACTACTGCCACTTATCAACGTAGAACAATAACTGAACTACTGAACTGTCACACTTGTTTATCATGACATCTCAAACAAGACTGAACTCATTTACAAGAGACTTCCTCTATTTATATAAAATTTCATAATTGAGATATCTCTCAAATTTTCTGTCAACTTCTAAATAAATAAATCAAGGAAACTTGAACTTTCTACTATATTCGATAAGACTTCATTAATTTCTAATCAAACAAATAGAACTTTCTACTAATTACCAAGTGAACACTATAAAAGTGTCAAAACCAGAGTAATTAATGGCTTAAAAGTAAACATTTACAGGGTTGGGGAATTGGCTATATCTGGAATTCACTATATCTGCTTGCAAGTGGAACTGCCTATATATGTACTCTTCGGGAACTGGTTGTATCGGGAACTCACTATATCTGCATGCAAGGGGAACTGCCTATATGTGTCTTCCCCGGGAATTGGCTGTATCGGGAAGTCGCTATATGTGGAACCCCCACTCTACCACCGCTTGGAACGTGGACAGCGCCAAAGTGGGCGGATAACTAAGTGGACCAAGCACCACAACAACAACAACCTAGATCGGTTGCCATCATCACCGTAATATATTTAATTTCGTAAGGCTATTCTTTGTGTCAAAACTGGGGGCGTTTGGCAAGTTGTAGAAAGATGGGAGAGGGATCAAATTAAAGGACTCTATTCCGTGATGGTGGGAAAACTATTGGAATTTCCAGAATGTTAACATAAAATTAGATATAACGTAAAATGTTCTCCATAAGAATAGAATTGGAATTCAAAAACGTCTGATTTGTTTACATCAATACATTATGTGATCGTGCTTTATCTTCAAGTCAGTGTTCAATATTAACATGTGGGTTACTTGGGATAGTATAATCAAAATTTAGACTGACATATGTTCTAAAAAATTTTTGTCTTGTCTACATTTCTTCACATTGAAGAAGACAAGCTAATAATTTCAAAAACAGAAAACAAACCTCATAACGGACCTAACTAGTCACAGAGGAGTTGATATAATAGATATTCCAGAAAAGTTTGTGCTAAAAGAAATGAATCTATGATTAGTTCTATTTTTCATACAAAGATAACTATCAACAATGTTAATATGTTTTCAAACAACATAATAATGTGTCCATTGAATGAACAATGTCATAATATTAACAATGTAATACTTGGAAACGTGGAGGGAGAAGCAAAGAACTACTTTATTGTGGACAAAATTATTACTGATGAACCCATTGAACTTTTAAATATTCCAATAGAATATCACACCATCAGGAATGCCACCACATAAACACCATATTACACTAAAAATTGGCGCTATCGTGATATTGATAAGGAATGTGAATCGGGTCAGGCTTGGTCAATGGCGTATGATGAATTGTGTTGGGCCTTTACGGAAGGTGCATAAAGTTAGAAATAATAACTGGATCTGGAAAGGTAATGCAATATTTTTACCAGGAATTAGGATTATATCAACAGACCCTAATATGCCTTTCCATATGTCAAGAAAACAATTTCCAATCAGACTAGCTTTTTGTATTACTATCAATAAGTACCAAGGCTGGGATATACCAAAGTAAACCAGTATTTACTCATGGGCAATTATATGTTGCATTTAGCAGAGTTAAATCTCCGGAAGGAATCAACTTGTTTATTGTAAAAATAACAACAACCAAAGCAACCAAAAAGACTATTCTCACACAAAAAATCTAGTAAAGAGGGAAATTCTGACTCATATGTAATTTGATTGTTAGTTCGTTTGATTTATAATACTGTAGTATAATGACTTGTTTTATGTATTAGTGTTTTTATTCAGGGATTTTTGCCCCTACAAGCCACTAGTTATTATTAATGACAGCTATGAAAATTATAGTTATTTTATAAAATGTCAGTTGCTTATCAACTTGTTCTCATGAATAGGATGTCATTCAAAAATTCATTCATTTTCATTTAAAATTATTTTTTTTTCTTGAAAATAAGACAAAGTTTTTGTGTATCAAAAATTCAAGAATAAGAATTCAGAAAGCAAACATGAGAAAACAGTGTGTACAGTGGTGATGGTCATGAGTGCTTCTTCAAAAAATATTAGGCAATCTAGTATTAAATATTAGGCTATATCAATTTCTCATTAAGTACAGTATTTAATTGAATACTTCATGTATTTTGTTCTGCGTTTTGAGTGTAGTAGAACATGATCAGGCTTAATCACTGTTTCTGTTTCTGTCATGTCAATTACCTGTGAGTAGCTTGTAGATTATTATTTGTATTTAGTTTTTTTCCATCTGATTACAAAAATCATCATTTATACACAGTTTCTATAGTTTCCATACCTATCATAGTACATGGTGTTTCCATTCATACCGACACTCACGGACACATGATGCTTTTTACTTTGCTAAATTTATTATGTCTCTTGTATCTTGTGAAAGAAGAAATGGAGATCTATTTAATTTGGAATTACAAGGTCAAGTGGTGATGAGGGTTTATTGTGTCATATCTTTGACTTCCCCTGTCAAATCTCTTAGGTTCATGTCTTCATTATTATTAAAAATAAAGCCGCGGTTCATTTCCGTAAAATTTGCAATAATATTACGTAAAGTCAATTTCAGAAATTTGGAGCATTTGTAAACAAAGAAAATGTTTGGGAGATACCTCACCTGGAAAAAATGTCTTCACCTCCATAAAAGTCACAGATTTGGCTTCTTTTGTTAGTCAAGAGTTTCTGATCAGATGAGTTCATTTAGTAGGCTATTCACACCATCCCTCTCCCTTTTCAATGTTTAATTGATGCGTGATTTTCTGGCTGAATGTGATTTTAAAGAGTTTTTGCTCTCTTTCTTGTCTAAATTTATATTCCATAACATTTTAATTTCCTTATTTCACGCATATTTATATTTTTATGTTTCTTGTGATGAAGCATGGCGTTATTGTACAATAGGCTACAAAAATAGGCGTTCTATAGTATGATTCTCTCTCACTCACCCTCACTCTATCTTTCACTCTCACTCTCACTCTCTCTCAAGTGTCGTAGTGGGGTGATAATATACTCGTATATATTACAGTTCTTCACTCGAATTTATTCACCACTACTCCTTAATAATAAAAGCTTACCATTATTAATCACTCTTTACTCACAACTAACCAATGGCGAATTCTCCGAGCGTGCTTAGCATTGCCCGCACGCCTAACAAATAACGCGCAAATAAAAGAGAAAATATTGTTAATCAATACTATACTAACAAATTAAGATATTAATGAAATATCAAATATTAAAGTATTTATGTTTGCCACATTCATAAGTCACTACATATCTTCATAGTTTTCTTCAAACCAGAATATAACTGGTTCTTCTTATTAAGGACCCAACAGGGCCTTATTGGAATTGTGCCGTTGTCCGACTGTCTGTCTGAGTAAAAGCTCTTGGAAAGAAGGTGGTCCACATAGTATTCCATGTGGACCCCCTGGAATCCAAGTCTATAATGACTTGGTATAAAACCATAATATGTTATAACTGAAAATAACCCAGGAAATCTACGCCGAAAATCTAAAGAAACTTAAAGAAATAAAAACAATATTCATATAAAAAATAAACAACTGACATATTGTACAAAGGGTATTTATAGATAAAAACTGATAGAGAAAATCAGAACGAATGTAGAAGTACTGGACAATGCAGAAAGAGAACTTATCAAGGAGGACAAGAAACTGATTGAGTCCAATGAGGCCGGCCGTTCAAGCAAAATACATAAATCTAAATATATATTTTCACTGGAAATGACCTCCACTAGGCTTGGTTCGTAATTATATTTAGTTTGTTTTAAAACAAATAATGTTAATCAAATAACTGGTGATTAATAAAAATATATATATTACAAAATTATATTAAACAAATTAAACTGTTTAAAAATGTAGTTTCCTTGATATTTCAAATATTAAGTATGTTTTCAATTAAATTTCCTCATACTTTTGTGATAATAATTATATTGTCAGGTGAGGAAAAAGCTCATAAACCAGAGTGTACTCTCGGGCCAGGCCTCTTACAAAATTTCTAATTTAATTCCTTCAGAATGCAATTGCATGTTATTCTAGTAATGTTTGGGCTCCATACAATTGCTTGTCGTAGCTCTCTAGAAAATTGGCTAATTGGAAAATCCCGAAATATTCGAATAGGGTGCTCTTGGCAGAAGCTAATCTAAAAACTACTACTCTTTCTCAGTTGTGCCCATAATTCACGTGTTTGATGGATGGGGGATCCTTCCTGCTTCCGGAAGCCTTTTTTTAAGTTCCCCCAGGTTCTTTTCAGCTTAAAGTAATATTTATTTTTCAACAGAGTTTTTTTTTATTCTTCTATAATGAACTCTTTTGTAATGATGACGCGGACTCTTCTTCACACACAGGCGTAAGGCCCATGTGAGGAATTTTTTGCTCTCTAACTATATATTTTGTATTGAATAGTTTGTATACTTTTTTTTGTTTATTTTGTATTTTATATGAATTTACCTACGTACATATTGTATTTGTTGAAGGAGAAATAAAACCATTTCTGATTTGATTTGATTGGTCAAAGTATTCGAAAGTTATCATCAAACATACAAACATACAGACAAAATCGCGAGCCTCGAGTCACGAGTCAAAACATAGGACTAGCTCATTCAATCATATATATGTGATGAAAGTACACAAAACATAGAGAAAAAAATACATTGAAAATAAACAATAATTATTGGACTTTTCTACATAAGAGTGGTCTTAAAATCCTATCCCGGGGGAAAAATTACGAAAATAATCCCTTCGTACACGCTCTCTAAGCGATTCTAGGCACTTAATACAATAATTTTATCCTGCATTATCGGTCAAAATTAATTCTAATAAGTGTTTTGGTCCAGCCTCGGAGAACACGCGAACCATTTGATAACATTTATAGGTTCACTTATTTAGAGTCCATATTAGCACCAAAGTTTAACAAATGACATTATATGATTC
Source organism: Conomelus anceps (assembly GCA_948455865.1). Classification (NCBI taxonomy): domain Eukaryota; kingdom Metazoa; phylum Arthropoda; class Insecta; order Hemiptera; family Delphacidae; genus Conomelus; species Conomelus anceps. Next base: position 145,898,603 of record OX418216.1, read on the forward strand.
AAATTTTGAAATTATAATCATTATATGCATACAATCATGTATAATCATTATATTATATCAGCTTTTTGTCATCTCCCTAGGGCTGGAACGCGGTGTGGTCCGCCCCCCTTGCCAGGCCGCTAGTGTAGTAGTATCCATAGATCAACCATCATATTCTATATTCATCCTTATTTTATGGCAGTATCTAATTTATTTTAAAGTATATCGATTGTTTATATGATGATATGTATATTTTAAAATTCCTTTTGTTAATATTTTTTTTCCTATCTCTATTATTTATAAAAAATTTCAGCTATCCTATTAATGCAAGCCTATCTAATAATTTTTCTAATTTTGTTATAAATGTTCACCCCCTCCAGCATGGGTTGGTTTAATTAATTTAGCCTGAAATTGTGACCCGCGACTGTAGTGTTTCTGTATAATAAGGCTCTAAAAATGTGCTATTTTTCAAGATATTTGTACATAAAGTTTTTTGTTTTTTGGTTTTTTTTTGAGGATGAAGCCCACATAGGTCTGAGACCTGTGCGTGGGTAATGAGTTGGATGATGGTGATTGATGAGTTGGACCTACAGTTTTAGGTGGGTTCCGAACCACCGGGAAGTGATTTTACAGCAAAGAACAGTGTCTTTTTTGCTGGCCGATCTAATCGGTTACCGTTACGAACAGGACAGTAGGGGTTATCGAGAATACTGCCGCGGCCAATCAGAAGACAGGGGGGGCGTGGCCACCCCCCTTCCCCCCTCCCCCTGCTCAGACATTTTGTAAACACCTACCCCTTCCCCCCTGTCGCAGTCAGCCATTTTGTTTTTAAGGTCACATACCCCCTTCCCTATGTGCCCCCACTTTATTCCCAATAGATTAAAGGGGGACCCCCCGCAAGCACCAATGAGAGAGGACCTATCCCCCCTGACCCCACCTCTCACAGAAGGTTCCCAATAAATATAGAACATACAGCTTTATATCTATATATACATGCTTGCAATTATATATCTATATATACCTGCTTGCAATTACTATATCTATATTTGCAATAGCATCAGCCCCCGCCGCCAGATTTAGCTATTAATTGAGGCTGCACACCTGCTACCTCCTGCTGTGATTCTCAAAGCCCTCTCTTTCGCACGTGCAGTGTTAATATACCCCCCTGCCCCCCACCCACCGATTTAGCTATTAATAACACTTCCGCCCCCTGCTGCGAAAAAAACTATTTCATAACGTTTAAAAGCAGAGCACGTGCACATGTTTTATGTAGATTTTTTTTTTTATGTGACTCATTAAGCTGTGGAATAATAATCCTCTCTCTCTTTCTTTTTGAAAGAGAGGTTATTTCTACAATACCCCATGTTGTTTGCTCAAATAATCCGACCCCCACTTTCTCTCTCAGGTCATTAACCTTTGCATGAATAATCCTGTCTGTGTGTGAGAGAGAGGCTTTCTCTCTCACTCTCTCAGCTCATTCATTAGCCTCGGTTGAAAATTCAAATATGCTTTACAATAATATTAAACTCATCTATAGCTATCAGTAAACAGAATGACCAAAACATGGCATTATTGAATCACGTGCACTACCTTTTGAATCTCGTGCACATGCACTCTCGATGTGAGGTGTGCAAGTGAAACTGGATCCTCCAATAGATTCATAGCCACCTGCTATTAGTAACATGGTTTCTAGGCAAACCCAACACACATAATCGCGTTTAGCATCATTAAATGTTGTTAGACACAAATAGGTGTAGAATGCTGGTGTACTTTTTCATATAGGTAAGAAATCACCTTACTTTACTTCAACGAAGGCTGTTTCAACGAAAAAGAGAGGGTAGAGAGAGTGAGAGAGAGAGAGAGATAGATCCACTTCTACTCCTCCTCCTTCTCCTCCTCCTCCTCCTTCTCCTCCTCCTCCTTCTTCTCCTCCTCCTCCTCCTCCTCCTCCTCCTCCTCCTCCTTCTCCTCCTCCTCCTTCTTCTCCTCCTCCTCCTCCTCGTCCTCCTCCTCCTCCTCCTCCTCCTCCTCCTCCTCCTTCTCCTTCTCCTCCTCCTTCTCTCCTTTTCCACAAACACAATGGAGGAGGAGGAGGAGGAGGACGAGGAGGAGGAGGAGGAGGAGGAGAAGAAGGAGGAGGAGGAGAAGGAGGAGGAGGAGGAGAAGGAGGAGGAGTAGAAGTGGATCTATCTCTCTCTCTCTCTCACTCTCTCTACCCTCTCTTTTTCGTTGAAACAGCCTTCGTTGAAAGCACAGCAAGGTGATTTTTTACCTATATGAGGGAGACTCTTATTTCGATTTATTACTATGTGATAAATTTAAAAGCGTATTAAATAATGAGAACTTGACAGATTTTAACAAGAGAAAATTCGTATTAATATGAGAACGGACAAGTAGAGTTGAAAGAAATGTAAATTTTTACAATGGGTTTTTCTCCATAGCACAGGTTTATGTGACCTAGCCCTGTGTGAACCTCTTTTTACCCAAATAAAAAAGAGTGACCTCCAATAAGGCGGTGAGGTTGACGTTCCTTTGGAGGCTTTTTCTAACTAACAAACCGCCGGTCATTCAGTATGTGTTTAACTATCATAGAGGAAGGATGCGGTGCTACAGCTATACAAAATTTAAAAAACTATCCCGTTTACTGATGGCTATTTCAGTAAGCGAGTTTGATATTATTGCAAAGCATATTAAATTTTCAACCGAGGCAGATGATGGAACTTTGTCTGCAACAAAAACTGAGAATTTCTGCTATCCTATTTTATCTGAAATATATGATCTCCTAGATATAGTTATAAGTGAGGAGGGTCATTTGCACTATGGGTGTTCTAACGATTCCCCAATACAAATTATTTCAGATACAAACGAACTTTGGGATGCTCTATATGATTTAGCGGATAAAAAATGTAAAAAATTTTAATCATGAGGGGGAAACCAACAGAACGTGGCATGTGCATTCATGCAAAGGTTAATGACCTGAAAAAGTACACCAGCATTCTACACCTATTTGTGTCTAACAACATTTAATGATGCTAAATGCGATTATGTGTGTTGGGTTTGCCTAGAAACCATGTTACTAATAGCAGGTGGCTATGAATCTATTGGAGGATCCAGTTTCACTTGCACACCTCAAAAGGTAGTGCACGAGATTCAAAAGGTAGTGCACGTGATTCAATAATACCATGTTTTGGTCATTCAGTTTACTTATTGGTATAGCTATAGATGAGTTTAATATTATTGCAAAGCATATTTGAATTTTCAACCGAGGCTAATGAATGAGCTGAGAGAGTGAGAGAGAAAGCCTCTCTCTCTCACACAGACAGGTTAAAACATGTTTGTGACCTTCAAATGAGCTGAGAGAGAGTGAGAGAGAAAGCCTCTCTCTCTCACACAGACAGGATTATTCATGCAAAGGTTAATGACCTGAGAGAGAAAGTAGATGTATGTTCATCTCTGTCATGTTGATGTAGATGGTTCACTCCCGCAGAGAACATGTTAAAAGTTAATGAGCACAATCCACAAACTTGTGCACACGCCAACTTTGCCTAAAAGAAAGAGAGGGTAGAGAGAGAGGATTATTATTCCACAGCTTAATGAGTCACATAAAAAACTTGTGCACGTGCTCTGCTTTTAAACGTTATGAAATAGTTTTTTTTCACAGCAGGGGGCGGAAGTGTTATTAATATCTGAAGCACTGTCCGGGGCTGGGGGGCAGGGGGGGGGGGGGTATATTAACACTGCACGTGCGAAAGAGAGGGCTTTGAGAATCACAGCAGGAGGTAGCAGGTGTGCAGCCTCAATTAATAGCTAAATCTGGCGGCGGGGGCTGATGCTATTGCAAATATAGATATAGTAATTGCAAGCAGGTATATATAGATATATAATTGCAAGCATGTATATATAGATATAAAGCTGTATGTTCTATATTTATTGGGAACCTTCTGTGAGAGGTGGGGTCAGGGGGGATAGGTCCTCTCTCATTGGTGCTTGCGGGGGGTCCCCCTTTAATCTATTGGGAATAAAGTGGGGACACATAGGGAAGGGGGTATGTGACCTTAAAAACAAAATGGCTGACTGCGACAGGGGGGAAGGGGTAGGTGTTTACAAAATGTCTGAGCAGGGGGAGGGGGGAAGGGGGGTGGCCACGCCCCCCTGTCTTCTGATTGGTCGCGGCAGTATTCTCGATAACCCCTACTCAGGACCTACGAGAACGCAGTTTATCTCTCTGATTGAACAGATACCTGCTACGGCTCGCGGCTATCACTTCCCTCAGTACTTGGTAATAGCAACTTTCCAAAATACAAAAATGGTTCATTTTTGACCAGCTGCAAGAATTGGCTTTTAGGCTTGTCGAATTTAGAATTTAGTGTTCTACAATTCGTATCAAAAGAAATATCTTGGAAAATTACAAAAATAATTACGATGGAAATTTTGAGGAAAATGAATCATTCCAATCAATTCATAAACATGAAGCATATAAGCCATTAGCTATTGTTAGCAAATGTCTGGACAAATTTTTTTATTACACAGATCAACTGTGCGGACATGCACAACAATAAATGTATACACCCTCCTAGCGAGTGTTTGAGTTCAACAATGTTACTTTGCATGTAAAAGTTCCACTGTATTGAAATTTGCAAAGGAAATGGCTCTGCTACCATAATATACAGTATTATATGACTAGCCAGCAGGATCGCTTCCCACGTTTTAGCTATCCAACTAAAACCACTGATGGGAGGCGGAGATATATACGCAACCAAATTTTAAAAATAATACATTTTCACACCTGGTAAAAATTTTGCTTAACTAGAGTCTTAAATGAACCTGGATACTCAACTTATAAGGCCACATAGTTCTTGAGAAACGGTGATAAAATATATCTTGAAAAATTGTTGTTTTTGGTCCCAAATGCTGGGAATTTCACATGGTTTTTGAGAAAATGTGATGAGTCAGTCGGCCAATGGTAATTAGCTTTTCTGGCTTCACCAGATAGGTTAGAGTCGGATTGTAGAGTATTTTTTTCATGTATTTTTTTTGTATTATAATAAACTTGTAGCTAGCTCGCAAGTTTCTCTTTGCTGGCTGTGCCATATTGTATTCAGAAACGTATGCAAATTGAATTTTTGTAATGTTTGGTGAATAAAAATATGATATAAAAAATTATTTATAGGTTATAAGTATAAATTCTAATTAATAACAATGATTAAGAAAAGGTGGTTAGTGATTAAAAAAGTCAACTGTGGGATTTCAGGTAAAACCTGCTCTTAGTATGCATCTAGGGATCTTAATAACTGAACGTGCGCACCAAATTTCAACTTCTAGCCGCATGGTTTACAAGAAATAGTGATGAATCAGTCAGTCAGTGGCATTTGGCTTTTATATTAACAATGGCCAAGTAAAAAAACGTTTATACTCGGTCACTATTCATTTTAATTATGTTAATTTAAAATAGCAGGGCGCGCTCTGCCGCGCTCTCACCGACAGAGTTTGTCTATCACTGGGGTAGATGAATGAATAGTGTTGGTATTCTATCGCCGTATCGTTGGCTCCACCTGGAGCTGTGGAACCATCACAGTACGCTGTGAAGGAGACCCACCTGCAACCGTCACAGTACGCTGTGACGTAGGTGTGACGTCAGATATAGTGAGTTCCCGCTAGCGACGATACAGCCGGTTCCTGATATAGGCAATTCCTCCGGCTGACATACAGTGAATTCCAGATATAGGGAATTCCCCTAGTCGACACATATACCGAATTCCTTCTCAGAACAGTTTTATAAGCATAGGACATTTAACACAGATATAGTGAGTTCCAGATATAGCCAATTCCCCGTTCCCCATTTACATAGCAGATAACACCGAGAACCAATGCTTCCTCCTCTTTCAATTCTCTCCAATTTCATATCCGCTACACTACCCCCACCTTAAGAGATTGTTCTGTCCCAGAACAAAAGCACTCATGTTAGTTTGGATCTGCTCTGGTTACTGGCTGGCTCCTCATTGGTCTTCCAAGGGTTGTAGATGCAGATGGTAATCTGGACACCAGTGGATTTGAACACCTCCTCCAGCATTGGCTTCACAGTTTTCCAATCCAGGCCATCATATCCGCTTCCAAGCCGTGGTATGCCAAGTTTCCTTACTCCAAGTTGTTGCATTCTGTCTCTTAGCTGAACCAAGCAAGTCCACAATGTGTCATATGATGCCTTCATCTCAGGCTGTCCCTTAGTCACCAGGTAGAAGAGATGTTGACCATGCCGCTGCAGATGAAGAACATTTCCTTCCTTGGGTCCTTGTAGTCCCAGGTCTCCAAGACCACCAAACTTGTTCCTGACGACTGTAGCAATGCCTCGAGATTCCACTAAGTTGCTGGTGACACAATGCACCAGTGCATACTCCTTGGGCAGGGCGAACAGATCCCTTTCACTTGTCTGGATCACTTTCCAAACTTTTGTTGAACTGCGATCATCTGTAGACTTCTCTGGGGACAGAGTATGCTGAACCTGAGCTGCTTGTTTTTCCATTGCCTTCTTCCTGGCCTTGTTCTGCTGTGATGATGTGCTTCTCCTTATTTTTCCTGTTCCTGCTTGCTTCCTTAGCACTGTTGACATTTCCTTGCCAGGTTGGTTGCCCTTGTGTTGATTGCTCCTGGGATCTCACATGTTTCTGGCCAGGATCTTCCTTCTGTTTCTTCCCAAACTGGCTCCTCCCATTCAACCAAGAGATCACTGTAGTCCTCCTCAGCAAACCCTCCTGGGACTTCTCTGCATTGGACTCCATTGAGAAACTGTCCACATTCCTGTCACTGTTTCCAGATTGATAGATGGTTTTATCTATACTCTTCCATCTGGTCTGCCTTTTCTTCTCACAAGTACAGCATTGAACTTCCTTTTTGGCAACTCCCAACTGCTCCAGAACTAATTCAACAACCTTCTGAATGGTGCTTGCTCCAATACTCTCAGCTCCAAAGGCCCTCATCACAGAGCCTCCTCGCACTGACTGAAAATCAGCTTCAAACTCCAATGCTTGGGCAAGAGCATCTCTCAGTGTCTTTGGTCTGGCTAATTTAACTGAAAGCTGGGTTTGTGTTGTCCTCAATCCACTCAGGAACCTTTCTACTGCTATACTTTCATATATGCTGTCATCAACAGAGGGATATGCATTCCTCACAAGTTTAGCAATAGCAGCCTCAAACTCGTGCAGTGATTCATTTTGTCCTTGAACTCTTGTGTTGAGTTGGAATCAATATAACTGCTCCAAGTGCTTGTTGCCAAACCTCATCTCCAAACGTTTCCACAGCTCACTGAAGTTCCACTTTGCAGCTGAAGGAATTGAATGAAGAATCACAAGCGCCTCCCCTCTGAGATTCATCACCAAGACATAGGCCTTTGTTGTGGATGACCAGCCATGGAACTCGGCTGCTGTCTCAAACAGTGTTTGGTAATCTTCTAGAGGTGTCTTTCCATCATAGGTAGGCAGTCCAGTGTGCTGAGGTATAACTACTGACTGTTTCTGGAGATCTTCCTCCTTAGCATCCATCATTGACTTTTCTAAGATGACTATTCCAGGAAAATTTGAAGATTTACTTACTTCTTGGTCACTTCTTGAAGTTCCAGTACCACATTCCAGCTGCTCAAGTCGATTTTCCATGGTTTTCAAATCTTCCTGCAGTCGACCTTCCATGGTTTTGAAGTCTTCCTGTATTTGGTCATCCATTTTTTTCAAGTCTTCCTTCACCTTAGTGACTTCTTCATGCAATGAAGTAATATTTTCTTGTAATTTGCTCTCTATGGACGTCATGTTCCCATGAATAACCTCTAGTTTACCCTCCATGGATGTAATATTTTCTTGCAGCTTACCTTCCATGGATGCCATATTCTCCTGCATATCCTGAATATTTCCTTGCAGCTCGTCCTTCATTGATGTGAATGATGAAATCAGTTTTGTATTTGAAGTCTCAAAGAGGTATGTAGCTGGGTCTTCTCCTTCCGCCAATAACTTCTGACACCAATTGTTACGGGTTCTATGTCTAAAATAATGCTGGCAACACTTAAATTTACATTCGAACTTTATTTACACAAATAATCACAACACTCACTGTTCAGTAATGTCTTACAGAAAAATAAGCAATTAAAAACAGATAACATGATATTGTTTAACTGATAATGAGTTTCAATAAACTGTACAAGAATCAATCACTAAAAGTTAAAAGGCCGATCTAAAATAATTAATAACTGTACAATAAACTGTCCAATAATATTAAAAAAAAATGTCGAGGAAGAACACTTAACTTATGTAGCACTAGTCCGTAATACAACAAAAACTATTCAGTAGCTCACTGGTATGAATTAAGCAGGAAAAAGAATTGTCACTAACAAAGGCACAGAGAAAGAATTATCACGTATATATAGACACATATATATAGAACTGTCACAACTCGTTTATCACGACAAAATTTCAAAGACAACTGAACTAATTTACAAATGCGTTTGCCTTAAATATGTTTGTCAACAATCGAGCAATTTCTACATTTTTCAATCATCTTCTGAATAAATAAATCAAGGAAACTAGCACCTTCCACAATATTCGATAACATTCCATTAATTGTTTAATCAAACAAATAGAACATTCTACTAATTACCAAGTGAACACTATAAAAGTGTCAAAAGCAGTGTAATTAATGGCTTGAAAGTAAACATCATAACAGATAACACCAAGAACCATTGTCTTTTCTTTCCTCCAACTCTCTCCAATTTCATATCCGCTACACTACCTCCACCTTAAAAGATTGTTCTGTCCCAGAACAAAAGCACTTATGTTAGTTTGGATCTGCTCTGGTTACTGGCTGGCTCCTCATTGGTCTTCCAAGGGTTGTAGATGCAGATGGTAATCTGGACACCAGTGGATTTGAACACCTCCTCTAGCATTGGCTTCACAATTGTCCAATCCAGGCCATCATATCCGCTTCCAATCCATGGTATGCCAAGTTTCCTTACTCCTAGTTGTTGCATTCTGTCCCTCAGCTGAACCAAGCAAGTCCACAATGTGTCATAGGATGCCTTCATCTCAGGCTGTCCCTTAGTCGCCAGGTAAAAGAGATGTTGACCATGCCACTGCAGATGAAGAACATTTCCTTCCTTGGGTCCTTGTGGTTCCAGGTCTCCAACACCACCAAACTTCTTCCTGAAGACTGTAGCAATGCCTCAAGATTCTGCCAAGTTGCTGGTGACACAATGCGCCAGTGCATACCCTTGGGCAGGGTGAACAGATCCCTTTCACTTGTCTGGATCATTTTCCCAACTGTTGTTGAACTGCAATCATCAGTAGACTTCTCTGGTGATATAGTATGCTGAACCTGAGCTGTGTGTTCTTCCTCAGCACCATTGCTACCATGAAATGGAGTCAAACGATTGAAATGTACTATTCTTGGCTTCCCTCTTGGAGGTTTTCTTATCCGGTATACCACATCATTGATCCTAGTCACAACTTCAAATGGTCCTCCCCACTGATTTTGAAGTTTTGGAGAGTAGCCACAAATTCTCCTTGGGTTGTATAACCAGACTAGGTCTCCTGCTTGGTATCCACCCTGGTCAGCTTTGATGTCATACCGTTCCTTCATCTTCAGGCTTGCTTCATCAAGATTGGTGCAGACTTTCTCATGAGTCTCATTCATGTGCTTCCTCAGTTGGGTGATGTAATCTTCCTCCTCAAATGTCTCACCAGGCTTGCTTCCAAACTGAAGATCACAGGGTAGCCGTAGATTTCTACCAAAGATGATGCAAGCAGGTGTTTCCCTTGTGGATTCATTAATGGAGCTACGATATGCCATCAAAAAGAAATGGAGATGTTGATCCCAGTCATGCCGATTGTCTGAAACCACTTTCCTCAGATATCGCTGTATGGTCCTGTTCATTCTCTCTACCATGCCATCTGACTGTGGGTGCAATGGAGTGGTCCATGTCTTCCTGATGCCCATCAACTCACACACTCTGCTGAACACTTCTGACTTGAAGTTTCTCCCTTGATCTGAGTGCAGCTCCAATGGCACACCAAAACGACTGAAGAACTGCTTTATCAACACATCAGCCACTGTGATTGCTTCCTGGTTTGGTAAGGCATATGCTTCAACCCATTTACTAAAATAATCCATGGCTACTAGGATGTATTTTTCTCCATCATTGGTTTTGGGAAATGGTCCAGCAATATCAATAGCCACACACTCAAATGGTGCCCCAACATTATAGGTCTTCATTGGTGCCCTTTTCTTCCTTTGTGGACCATTGGCCACTGCACAAGTTGCACATTTCTTATACCAATCTCTGATGTCCTCCTTCAAGTTAGGCCAGTAGAATCTTTCTCTGACTTTTTCTAATGTTTTGTGAAGTCCAAGATGACCACCAGAGCTTCCATCATGCAAACTCCTCAGTACTTCAGATATGCGATTGTTTGGGACAATCAATTGTTGCCTTTCCTGGTCCCCTGCTGCATTTTCAATCACCCTCTTAAGGACACCATCATTTTCAATAATAGAGTCCCACTGTACCCAATAGGTCTTGACACTTTGAGATAGAGGTGCTATTTCCTGCCAAGTTGGTCTTCCATGTCCTGAGAGTTTCCAATCCCAGAGGTGCTTCAAGTCAGGATCTCTTCTCTGGTCTTCCTGCAGCTTGTTGCTCTCCCAAAGATTAGCAATTACAGTAGTTCTTGTCAAGATGCCTTCCTTGTGGTCATGGTGGGAACAGTGCTTACAATCTTCTTCGCAGGGCCTTCTTGAAAGAGCATCTGCATTTCCATGACTGATCCCTGCTCGATGAACTGATTCAAAATCGTACTCCTGGAGTCATTCAATCCAGCATGCCACTTGTCCTTCAGGAGTTTTGAACTGGAGTAGCCACTTCAATGCTGCATGGTCTGTCCTCAGGAGAAAATGTCTTCCATAAAGATATTTGTGGAAGTGTCCAACAGCCTTAACCACTGCTAGAAGCTCCTGGTGGGTGACACAGTAGTTGCGCTCAGGTTTTGACAGAACTTTGCTGAAATATCCAATTACCTTTTCCACTCCTTCCTGCTCCTGAGAAAGTACTCCTCCGATGGCCACATTACTAGCATCTGTATCCAGGATGAATTTTCCTTCTGCCTTAGGGTAACCAAGGATGGGGGCATCAACCAGTGCTTGCCTCAGCTCATCAAATGCATGTTGAGCAGTATAGAGCAGTATCACACATATATGAATGGACAGATAAAGACATATGACTACAAAGCCCTGTTAGGTCATTAATAATTATTATCATTTTGATAAAAAAAATTACAAAACGTATCTTACCTGCATAAATTTCGATAATCCAACACAATGAGCCCCATCTTTCTTTTCAAATCATTATCTTCCCCACTGTTCAAGTTTTCACTTTCCGAATCCTCCTCAATTGTTGCCTTCAGTAGTCTGTACTCAGTGTTGAGATATTCAAAGGCCATCAAAACTGCTCTGAGATCCATCGCCCATAAATAAACCACACTCGAGTAACAGAAAAAAAGCAAGTTGTGAAAAAGTGTGTAAAGTAGTATTGTTTCAAAGCTTTTGGGATAGTAAGTGTAGACGATCATTGACGCATCTTTGCCCAGTGTGACGTCATGCAGGTAGGCTTGGACTATTTTCTGTCATGTTTGTGCATAGGGCACCAGTGCACACAGGAAGAACAACATTCCAAAGAGGAAGCTCATGGCATAACCATAGTAACGGATCTATGGTTATGCCGTGAGCTGATGAATATGGATGGAATATGAAAGGAATATGGAATATGATGAATATGATGGAATACGTGAAATAATTAAAAAATCAAATAAAAAATGAATGCTACTTCATAGAGGTTGTGAGTAAGTATGTTGAAAGACGCCTGAACGGCAGTTATGAGATTCATGGTTCGATTCCCGGCGCTGACTACTATAGTAATAGTGAATAGACTATGCTTGTCTTTGTCTTGTGTTGCATTCATCGATTTATATTAGCCAAGAAAACTTGATGCCGTTATCAATGGAGGTCTTTGGCATAATTCATAGCATTAAAAAAAATTTGAGAAAAATTTCGATATCCGCGAGCCGTTGCAGGTATTTATTTAGTCATATAACTGTAGTCATGAGCGCCTGAGCCCTTTCTGTAAGGGTGACCTATTGATTTGGGCAGCAGAAAATATTCTGTTTTCTGCTGTAGAATCACTTCCTGGTGGTTCAGAACAAACCTAAAACTGTAAGCATAGAACTATAAACTATAATTTTATAGTTCTATGACTGTAAGTCCTACTCATCAATCACCATCATCCAACTCGTCATTGCACACGCACAGGTCCCAGACTCACCCTCAAAAATCAAAAAGGAGATTCAAGCTTTGCCAAACATCCGATTATTGAAAATCATAAATTCGAGATGGAGGAAGATGTTGAATTTTTGCATTTCAATGAAAAAGGCAGACAATTGAATATTTTAGAAGCTTTGTTAAGAATAAAGAACTATGGTGAAAAGGAACGATTCTTTCAAAGCGATCAAGTCTATTCTTACAATTCAACACCACTAACTTTTCTATCATAAAGTAGGTCAATGTCAATCTTCAAATGTTATCTATCACACTATTGTTCTGAATTGATTAGTTTTTCTTTATTAATAGGATCCCATGTCTGCTACTTATTTACCATTTTCCGATTGACTTTGAGTTATTGACTTTCAATATGTTTATAAATTTATTATATTATATATATATATATATATATATATTAATTTAATATATTATAAATTTAATCTGTTTCTGATCGGTTCGTCAAGTGCTTTCTACTTGTTTATCATAGTTGTTTTGTGTTGGTACCGTAGGTTTTTTGATCTAAGATTTAGTTAATGTATAAGACTTGATACTAAAAATTAAAAGAATGATCATTGTCCTATAGACTTGAAACAAGATCAGAAAACCGATTATTGAACTTTTTATCATTTTTTATTACATTTCTTCACTTCGTAATAATTTTCAAAATAATAATTCTATTTTTATGCAGAAATAAAGTTAAAATTGTTTTATCAAAATAATACAATCAGTGAATAATTAGACGAAGTTGTCACAATCACATTTATTAAAAAATATTGAGAAACTAGTTTCGGTTGTTATACCATTATCAAACTAGTAGTTTGAGATTGATAATGGTATAGCAACCGAAACTAGTTTCTCAATATTTTTTAATAAATTTGGTTGTGACAATTTCGTCTTATTATTCATTATGGATACCTTCCACAATATCACATTCGCCACTACAAAGAAAGTTAATACAATCAACAAGCATAAGGAAGTAAATTTGAATATTGTTCTCTTCACATTGTAAATTATTCCAATAATTTAATTAATTTCGTCAGTTTTACATTAATAAGTAATCTATTAAAAATAATACAATTTCAGTTCTTTATTGTCGATTGTAATCTAGCTCTTATACAATTGTTTAATTTACTCAGTATATTTTTAACTATTTTGAATTTTCAACTACTGTACTTCAAACTTAATTAATAATTTGATACTATCATCAAACTCCTCTATTGTCGTTCGTATTGATGCCACAAAAATATAGTGTGATAAAATGTATATCAATTACACTCTATTTGTTGTTTATACGCCTCGAATTTTCTTTTTTCAATAGATTTTCAAACTTTAACTTCTATGATTTTTTAATTTTATCAAACTTCTAATAAAAGAGTTCTCAGGTCACTGTTCTAGATTTAAATAAACACTGTGTCATCTCTCTGAAAAGTACGAATGATTTCTAACCACATCCGGTGGCGAAACCTATTTATATTTTTTAACTTTTTGTGACACCTTCTCTTTGTCTATCTCTCCTATACCTTCCTCTTCCTCTCCACACACCAATATTCCAGTTGAAAATTGCTGTAATTTTCTCCTAACAGGGATTATTCCAAATATAATTGGTGTGATTTGATGGATAAAATCACAGACTCGGATTTTAATGAGCACTTGTGCTAAATCACGTTAGCCTACAGAAATCCCTTCAATTATCCTCGTTCTTTTGACTGTGCATTGATAATGATAGCAATTAGGTAGGATTATGTGACAAATTACAGTTATTTGACAGCTGTCTGTATAATTCCCTATTTCTGCATAATTTGTGATTCCTGAAGTGAGATTTAGAGTGATTTTTCTTTTTTCCTGTCCCGGAAAATGTCTGATCTATTCAGTTTTTCACTAGCTTCCAGTTGGGAAATTCGCTTAGTAGACTTGACATTCAGTTGAGAAATAACTAGAGTAATTTTCCCATTGTTCTTTCTCAAAATGTGTCTGATTTATTTAGTTTTCCACTAGCTTTCAACTTCAGGAAAATCTTTCAGTAGGCTTGAAAGGTCATGATTTATATGGGGAAGAAAAGTTGAAATTTAGAGGTTTTTTGCATATTGTAGCAATATGATAACAGAGCGCTATGCTTAAATGTGTCGACTCATGTGGCGATTGTCACATTGTGATTACTTTCGAGAGAAACAAGTGTTCTAAACATCTAACTAGTGGCTGAATAAAATCGTTGCAAGATTTTTTTCATCTACAACTACTATCTACTTACCAATTACTTGGATAACTTACTCAAACTAACATAACCATAAATGATTAATTGTTGAATGAAATGACAATCGTTTGTTTGTAATATTTCACTTCCCAAACACTTGAGTGAATTACCCAAACCAAAAACATAACTTATGGAATGCTTGATTGATTGCTATCGGCTAACCAGCATAAGCTATAACTCTCAATTGTTGACGATCGATTGTGGGGATTGAAATCAATTTCAAACACGTTAAGTTATGTTTTAGAAATGTTCAAATCAGCTGATGTGACTTGCATATTATTCATTTCGATACTAGGATTGAGGAAATCTTGAGCTCTGATTGGTTTATAGCCTGTATCTGAATGTGACAGATGACAGTAGTGCTACAACCGCTCCATTATCCAACGGGATTGTTGAGACATGAGTAAAGTCTGCTGTTTTATAGCATTACTTTCTAATCTGTAATAACTAGTCTACAACTAGTTGTCGATGAAATTGCATTTGAAACATCATCTCTTATATCTAAAGTAGGGTAGCAACTCTATCTACCGCTACTTTATGAAGTAGATATTTATGTGATGTTGAAGATACATCTTGTTTCCACTAGTATATAACAGAAACTTAAAAAACACTTTCAAGTGGAAATTGTTACTCGCGTTATGGCGTGACGGCCGTTTCACTCTGTTGTTAGACGACCTACAGTACACAGTACTCACTCTGTGTACTGTAGGTCGTCTGACGATGCTCTTAACAACAGAATGAAACGGCCGTCATGCCATAAAGTGAGTCGCAATTTACACTTAGAAGTTTTTTTAATGTTTTTATTATATATAAGAGGTTATAAAGTGATTTCAGCCTACTTTATTCCATGCCTTACCAAAATAGTGTTTTAATGAAGATATTTTATTTATTTATTCCTCTATTTAACACCACTGTCCCTTTCGTTTCAGAAGTCTAGACCAATCAGAACTCAGGATCTCTTCAAAACAATGTCGAAGTGAATGTTATGCAATAGTCACATCAGCTGATTTAAACATTTTACAATCAAATTGTACTGTTTTACTGATTAATGTTTAATGTTTTTACTGATTAAAATCGGAACTGTGAAAATAATCACGACTTGTAGGTTTTATTATACTTTGGTGCAAGGTTATTCATTGTTAAATAAAATTAAACGTGATTTGGTCGGAGATAAAATATTTTATGCAACTATTGCATTTTGCTTTGAAACAAGTCGTGAGATGTTTACAACTTTGCTTTGATCGTGTTCTAACTTACATTTCACTCATTGCAGAGGTGGACCTACAACCGTTGCATTAACTACTATTATAGGAAATGCAGTCATAGATAAAGTTACATTTAAAGCGCACAAGTAGTACGAAAGCAAGGTAGAATTCAGCTCATTACTCACGTAGAAGTCTCAGACTCATGTGAGCTACTCAAGAAAAAAGCAGGGTTTTACGCTTAACGTATGTTATCTCAAGCATCTAGAGCCGTATTATTTCAACAAACAGAAACTCAATTAAAAACTTTTCTCATGCAATTAACTATGTCGCCCTTTTTTACCCTCTTGATTCAGCTATAGTTTAGCTTGAGCTCTTGCTGCAGTTATAATATATAAAACATAGCTGGCTTGTTAAAATACAGTGTACCCACAGAAGAGGGCCAACTTAACAATGGGACAAGCAAACTTTAGGGCATGCATAACATGCTCAGTCTCACATCATTATAGAAATAAGCAGAGTTTGGTGAACTTTTATTTATAGCACACAGATGTTGGGCTCTTGCTTCTGATGAAGCTATTGTGTAAATAGGAACATAATTTCATAACAATAATTTTATAATTTTGTCACAATAAATGAATAAATAAATAATTCAATTGAATCAGATTGAGATAATCAGTGCTATTTTGTTGAAACAGTTTCTATTCCTAAATATAAATATTACACTGCAACACACACTGATACTTTTCAGAAAAATATGGAAAATGTTCATATAAACAAAAGTCCGGGAAACAAAGTCCGGGGGCGATTGGGGCGATCGCCTCTGAGGGAACTTAAAGATTGTTGTTATTATTGTAGATTTTCTAAATTTGTATATTTTAAGAGAGGTTGAGAATTTATTCTTACATAATTATTTGATTTCTACTCGCATTTTCCATATGAGAAGAACGTGTTGGTGTTACACACAAGTTGAATACCGCGCGCTCGTTCAAAATTTAAACGATCACGATCGATTCGATATATCGATTTGTGTGGCAGGGGGAGTGGGACTGTAATCGATTAAGTATTGGACGTCGAAATGTCAGGATTTATAGCAGCCGATGAACTCGACATCCTCCGAGAAGAGAAGATACTTCTTGTTCAATTCTAAATTTGAGTTATCTCTTTGACAAACTAAGCTCATACTATTGTGCTTCTTACATTTGCGACTTAAGCATTGTAATTTGACTCTGCTTCACGCGCACCATAAAATCCATAGATTTAGACAAAGTCATTGATAGATATGCAAGCACAAGAACGACAAGAGTGGATTTCCAAATTTTGTAACATTTTTATCTATTATATTGCATAATATATATTTTCGGCATTTGAATGTATTTGTTGACGATCGATTGTGGGGATTGAAATCAATTTCAAACACGTTAAGTTATGATTTAGAAATGTTCAAATCAGCTAATGTGACTTGCATATTATTCATTTCGATACTAGGATTGAGGAAATCTTGAGCTCTGATTGGTTTATAGCCTGTATATACTGTACTTTCAACAATGGAATTTTGTTACTGTAATAGACAGAAATATATAGAGTGTTATAAAGAAATATGCCTTTTATTCAATAATATGAACAGATGATTTTTTGACTTATTTGTTCCATTAAAAAAAAAGCGACGGGAAGATCTTTTTTTGTGTTGGAAGGGGGTGCGGTAGTGTGGATCGCCCCCCCCCCCCTAACTCCTAACTCGGTACCCTGGATCCGCCACTGCCCTACAGTGACTTTATTCACCGAACAAAAAGAGGTCTTTGTTTCAAGTCGACTGTTTTGCATTTGTCTCTCTGTAACGCATTTACGGCTAAACGCGTGAACCACATTCAATAAAATTTTGCATGGATTTTCTTTACAGGAATACCCAGCAACGTATGTGTAATTATTTTCTAAATTTGCTTGCATTTAAAGGATATATGTAAAAGGGAAGAAAGTGAGTCTCTTAGGCTTTCTTCTACAATAGGGGTTCTCAAACTGTGGTACGCGTACCCCTTGGGGGTACTCGAAAATTTTCAGGGGGTACGCGGGACAGGTTCATGAAAAATTAAACTATTTTTTCCCGTTTCGCAATCACGCTAGGTTATTATTTAATAATGAAATCTAATAAATTGAATACTTTGTGGTCGAGTTACTAGGAACCAACAAGTGCAATAGGTTTGTATAACTATTTCGTAGAAGTTCAGAAACAAGGTTAATGTTGGGGACGATTTAATGTTTTACCTTGAGCCTAGCATTGAGTTAAGAAGCAAGCTCAACCTTCCCATTAATTTTGTTATGGGTTTCAAATATGTTTCCAAATGTACTGTGTTTTAGATGTAAAAAGGTTTTTTAATTTAACCGTCATCCCCCCCCCCCACATCTCCTCGTGGTGACAAGGGGGTACGCTAAATTTTAATTTCCCATTAAGGGGTACAGTCCTTGAAAAAGATTGAGAACCCCTGTTCTACAGGATCATATTATGATTTTTAAAATGATCGTTCCCATCATAATATATCGTTCGTATCAGATTCATAAATAGCCCTCAGCCCCCCTTATTCATCTGGTTGAGCCTTATTCATATGAATAAAGTTATCATACATAAGAATAACATATTTGTTTGAGAGAAACAAATCATTTCTAATATTTCAATCAAGTATTATAACAAGTACTGATTACTAAGTAAATTATATAAAAATTTAATTAATATTGTTTTATTAACTCATTCATGCGACATCTGAAATCTAATTCGAGCAATCAGCTGTCTTGCAAATAGAAAACACAGCCTTGTTGATGTGGTATCAACCTTTTGTGAGACCTTATCAACAGAGAGACCTTTTGTGAAAAACAGACATGAAATAGACTACGCGAATTGAATCAAGGGTTAGGTCTGATGATTGTGCGATCTGTTTAATTTTGCGATGGGGATTATCATTGAGTATGTTGCTGTGCGCTATTAGACTGAGTGGAAGTTGTATTTGTAAGAAATTGATTATTTGATTATTCATTGAAAAATATTTCTATAAGGGATATAGGAAGATAAAATTACTTTTTTCGTACAAAACTTAAATTTAATCTTAGACTATCAGAAACAGTTTATTTATTTTCTATTTTCAAACACTGACAAATTAACTTTTCCAAATAATCCTCGCTTCCTCTTTATTCTCGAAAAAACACCAGAAAAAATGTTTTTTCTCTGTTACTGAGAAGTTTACTTCCTGAAGTTGTTCACCAGATTCATGTAAGTGTATGATCCTTTGACAATCTGTAGAAAAATAGGTTTCACTGGAAATTAGTTGTAGGAAAAAAAATTTCATGTTATAATAAAATATCTCATTTCATCATTATTACTATAATATTATCATGCAAACGTGAGATGTCGTGTTGAAATTAATGTTTTCTAAATCACAAAATATAAACATAAATAATTCATCATAAAAGTAAAATGAAATTTAAGCATGAACAATCATTGAAAATAAACTTCACTAGTGAGCTTAGCACTTTCTTATTTGTGTGATGGCTATTTCGCATTGTTGTAATGCTTCATCAGACGAACTACTCGGTAAGGCCTACTCTGTATTCTCATATTATATTAACTTTCAAACCTGGTTCAGTAACCTCCAGCCTTGTCTGAGAAAGCATTACAACAATGCGAAATGGCCGTTACACGAATAAGTAAGTGTTACTCACTAGTAAAGTTTATTTTCATCATTACTTATGGTTACGTACCAAATTTTTAAGTTCAACTCAAATTTTGAAACTCAGAGAAAAATGATATTTTTCTAAAGCAGTACTAGGAAAATAACATTCTAACTTATATTATAATAAAATATCATATTTCAAATTCTAATATCATCATATATAATCTTGAGGTGGTATTGAAATTTTTTCAAAAACAAAAAATTGTGTATTTTTGATGCTCAGAGTACGAATATCCACTTAACTACTCAAGTTTTTCTCCTTCTTTTTATGGTTTATCTTTTTTTTCAATGCACAAAATTTTATTTTCATGAATAAATCTTTTTGTTTCAATTAAAGAGCTTCAATTATTATAACTTATTTTTATTAAATAATTTATCTTTGTCATTATTCTTGTTCTATTATAATTTCTCTGAAATTACCGTATTTATTGTAATAATGCTGGTTTTATGCTCAGCCCATATTATATCATATTCAATTGTTCGATTTTCTCTACCTTTTTTAAAAGTTGTAATCTTTTTCTATACACTACATTTTCTATATTTCACATGAATCAATGGTTGTATATGCTGTTTTTATGCTCGGAGTAGATATCTCACATCTCGACTGAATTATTGCCTTTCAACTTTATTATAACATTCTCTCTTTTTATGTGCACAATATTTTATCTTCACTGTAAATCTTCTTTGTAGTTCATCTAAGGGTGGCTCAATTATGAAATTTTCTTGATTTTATTCTTATTATAAGATTCAACATGATAATTTAACTATTATAAGATTTTTATAATAATAATATCGTGTGCCATCACAGTATATTTAAGTTTTTGATGATTTTCGCAAAACACCATGGACTATAATTATTATATCAGGCACTTTTTTGGTCAAAAAATAAAATTCTCTCAGATTTAATTGATATTTGGTACACAGATAGGGGCTTGCCCTGAGGATTGTCCACATATCAATTTGGAGCATCTATCATACGAGGAGAGTTATTGATCTGGAAAAAAATTACATAATATAGAAACTCCTGAAGACGAACGAATTTCTCCAACTTGATTACAGAAATTTTCGAAGGTCTCTTCAAGTACTATTATAACGACTGTTTTTTGGCAGCCGGGACCGAGAGCTTAACGTGTCCTCCGAAACACGGGAGCGGCATGAGGTAAAATCTTTTGGTCAGAACAAACTAGGATCGAACCCTTTGGGCTAGCAAACCAGCACTTAACCCACTCGGCTACGGCCACTCCTAAGATGATAATAATAATAATAAAATGATGATAATTCCTTATATATTGTAAATCCACTGTTATTAGTAATATGCTATTTTTATGCACATTATGTCAACTTGTATTAAACTAAGTTTAGGATGCATCCAGTCTACATGAAAAACACTACTATATTAACATGCTACACAAATTTTCATAAAGAAATTAAATTCCTTAAATTGAAGTGTTGTACAACAAAATGTTCAGGTACTATGTATGTTTCTATCATTAGTTTAAGTTTTCCACTTCGAAACAATGCCTTATTATAACAGCTCTGCTATAAAACATTGTTTAACAAACTTTGTTTCATAGAATCGTTACTACGCATAATCTAAACGCACCTTTACGATACCTTTGAATCCTATAAATTTCAAACAATATTGTACTGTAGTTTTCAAATAACTTGGCAGCAGTCGGGTTTAGATATAGCACGTCCTCCAATCTTCTACACGCTGCCAAATTATATGAATGCTACTGTGCATTTATTTTTGTGTTATGAAAGAAGCAGAATATATCTTTGTATCTATTTTTTCCACATGCTTACACTTTCTATTGAATATATTAATGAATAATGATAATGAATTTGGAAATATAAATTTGAAAATAATGAATAACAATTATTATAGCGAAAGAATGAAATGAATGTGTACAATCAGAAACAAATTACTTGAAAATTACTAATAAAGATGATTACTTACACTGGCAATGCAGTTCATGTTGATGGTGTAGAGTCCATATGGTTTGATGACAATTTCCTTAGTAGATCTAATAAGCATGGTGAGCAGAGTTTGTTTGAACCATTTTGGTTTGTCACTCCATGGACAATTAGCCAGTGCCGTTCGTATGGCAAAACTCTGTATCATGATGTAAATAGATTATGATGGGACTAATCACAAATTAATTACTTTGATAAATTCAAATAATCATCTGTTTTATTATTATTATTATTATTTTCGTAATAGACCCAGTATGGATCACGTTAAGCATCTTAGGCTCTTCCTGCGGTTCGCCCATCTGTTTTATTTCTTTATCAATATGTTTTTCTGATATATCTGTTTTACTGTGATTCACTTATTCTTCTTTCACATACAGAATTATTTCTAAGTATGGAGGTGGCTTAATATTCCACAAATGAGATATACTGTACTTGCGAAAAAGAATATGCCGATCTAAATGGTATTGAAAATCCAATTCTCTAGTGCTTTGTCAAATGTTCCACCATATTGGATTTAACTGCATTCTATTAAATGGAGGGATGGACATGTGACACAGCATTCCAATGTGAAATTCCAAGAGAAAAACAGCGGCAAACCCCGTTTTTTGAGCTCTCTTCATTCTTAAATTATAAGCATTCAAAATAGTAATGTTGGGAAGAATTGCAATATTGGATGCTTGTAGTTCAAGAATGGTGAGATCTATTGAGGAACGAGTTTTGCCAATGTTTTTCTCTTAGAGCTGTTTGATTAGCACTTGCATTTGTAATTAATCTTCTGAGTGTATTTATGTATTTAATCATACATTTAACCAACATACAATCAATGTGAATACAATAGACTATTGCCCAAAACTGCTTTTCAAAAATGTTATAATAAAAGCCTTAGGTTCTTTTGTTCTCAGAGGCTCTTGTTTGTGTATTTTACAAACAATCATCTCATTTTTTTTTTTTTTAATTTTTAGGTGTACGGTCTTTGTTTAGACAACATCGATATAATACAAATGCAACGATTTGGTTTTTTATACAAATAAAATAAATAAATATATAATATTTATTTGCCAAATTAATTTCATGAATTTAAAAAATTATATAATATTCTATAAATTGATTTTTCTATTACAAAAATAAGATGATGACATGAATTGCCAAATTTCAATGGAATATTAATATTGTATAATTTATTTAACAAAACAGCTACGAAATTATTTTACATGAATAACACTTGCAAATACACCGATTTATTGATTTTTACACAAATACATCGATAAATCTATATTAGGTTCCATAACTTAATATCGATTTATCGATGTATTTGGGTAAAAATCTATAAATCGATCCATATGTGTGACTTACCCCATCAGTTACACTCTGACCCTTGCTTGAAACCACATACATGAGCGAGAGGACCATGCAGTAGCGAAACAAGTACCTCACTCTTGGTCCAGTCTCTTCTATCTAAAAAACAGTTCAATAAAAGTAAAAAATATTAAATGTTAAATGTTATTTAATATATTTTTTATCAGTGAGATGTACCTCTTCTCAGTATTGAAGATGATGATATTAAGGTAGATATCCGTGATGTAATGAATAATATTATTAGATAGATGTTTATTGTCATAAGAAATTTACAAATAACAATATGTTTCATGACCAACAATAATTGAAATAAAATATAATGAAACAAAAACAATGGATTGATCATACTAGCAACACAAAAATTCTAGGCAAAAGTAAGACGCAGATATGACGCAAAAAATAAAAATTTTGTTACAATTTTTTAATTGGAAATCAATAGACTTGGATAAAAAAAAATAAGAAAAATATTAGGAAAATATATTTATATGATTCTCTAGCATACAAAAAATTACAAAAGATATGTATATATTTCCAATATACAAAAATGAGATATTTCAAATGAACTTTCGAAAACAGAACCCTATGATGGGTGCTGCTCTGATTATGAGTTTTTAGAGCAAGAACAGACCTAAGCAAGCTATTGCTGAACATGGAACCAAACTTTAATTAACAGCAAACCAGATTCTAAAGTTTTAGATGTCACATAATTTCCATTATCAATTAAACTAAGATACAGATTAGCTTAATTTTGAAATGATATAACCTTCTTATACAAATACTCTGACCGAGAGAATTCACCTCGGGCCACTCCCGTGTTCTGGAGGGGCAAATACTATTGGTTGATACTAATGCCTCTCATAGGTCGAGCTCCACCTTGGAGGCTTCTTATTGGCTGATACTAGACAGTCATGTTCAGCAATCGACATGCTAGACATGCTGATACTAGATAAAGCCATTATTAACAAAAAAATAGCCTATCAATACCTAACAACAATGATAAACAAGTAGAACAACTTTGAACGTATCAAAGCTAATCGAATGGTACTTTTTTAATTTTTTTGACATTGAACTAGTAGGCCTATAGCAGCCTACTACAGTATAATAATATTGTACAGTAGTTCCATTTTCACCTAAAAACACTACTTTTTAATAAGTGTGAAATAGTGAATACAACCATAAAAAGGACCACTCCCCCCATATACAAGACAAATATCGCTTTTTTGGTGTTGCTAGAAAATTTCGGGGGGATATAACCCCTTTAACGCTCTTGGTTCGCGTCTGATTTTAGTGTTGTTTTGAAGTTTGGGGGAATGATTACATCCCCTTTATCCCCTCGAACCGGCAAGCCACTCTCGTATGCCTTGTTTGTTGTGTACGTGAATTTTATTACAACATCAATAATAATGATTACGGCAATAATAATAATAATAAAAGTCGATCACTTTCAGAGATGTGTGTTTATGATGTTGTCACTGTTTATCGTTATTGGTTGACGCTACTTCAACGATGCGTGAAATCTGCATAAGCTCCAAATACTGGAACCGAATTTTACTGTTATTGTATTACACATTAGAAAATATTTTATGAGATTTGAAGCATATTTGAAAGTTTGAAAGTACGTTATAATGAATTTTGAAACTCGTGTCCTTGTAGGATGCCTTGCTACATGTATGGGCGTCGTTGGATATAATTTATAGGCTACCTCAAGCTTGCGCTTGGATGGGTGACCGATCTGTGTGACTTGATGTTATCAGCTTCATTATAACTTTGATTCGGAACCCACCTAGAATTTTAGGTCCGCTATGTTCCTCATAACATGGCTCATATGGCGAGGTACAACTAATCGTAAGGGTTTCTCAACCAATAAAATCCTCATGCTTACTGAACGTACGGAGTGAGGTCCAGTTTTAACTGCGTTCTGTCTCTCCGTCGGTCTGTCTGGTTAATTACAGCTAAACGAGGCCGATTGTCATGAAATTTTGAAAAAATGGTCTTCATTCATGGGTCAAAATTGACTTTTCAATTTCAGTGAAAAAAAACGCATTTTGTGGATAATTTCTGCTTCTTTTAATTGGAATTGGAAGATAATTCTATAAGGCGAAGGTTGACACTGAGCTACTCTTCAAATATTAGTTGTGGGGGGGGGGGAATTAAAAAAACTCAAATATTGATACAATTGGTAAATTCTTCTTCTCATAAAGTAGAGAATAAAGAATCTGGCGAATAAAATTCGAGAAGTTTGTGTAAATAATCTCTAAGTGGCGAAAATTTAAATTTCACTGGAAGATGGGGGAGGGTGAAAAAACGTTGACTATTTTGTTAATGGATAAACATTTTTTTTTTTGGAAGTAAGTATTAGGAGCTGCTAAAAATTAATAGTGACTCATTATTGCGTATATAGGTGATTTCTGGGGGCGTGGATTTTTCTTTCGACTTTTCAAATAATGCTTTTTGCAATTTCTATCATCGATGAAAGATTAAGCAATGCAAATTGAGTCAAAAGTGCTCTTGAACTTTTCTCGAAAATGTCATCACCTTTGAGTGAGTAGTGTTCGATGAGTGAGGTCTACTGTTCACAGAAGTACTAGTTATTATAGGGTGAGACATATGCCATTTTGGGTCTTGAGGGAAGGGTAAAGGTTCATAAATTGGATAGGGATTGAGAAGATTGGAAGTTGAGTGAAATATCTTGAAATATCTTATCAATAATATCTTAATTGAGATTAGTAGAATATTTGTCGTACCTCCATTATAAATATGAGTATAAGGCACAATTGAATTCCATAGACATTCATGAATCCCATTAAAATATTTCTCAGATATTTATCCAGTAGTCTTGTGTTCCTGTCAATCAGAATAACATAATTTGAATGAGAATTTTATTCAGATTACTTGTTTTCTGTTTTTAAGCAGTTGAGAAATAGTTTTAGAATTTTATTAACGCAGTTCCACAATAATTTACTCTGGGTCTGATAAAAGCCGTAGTGGTATAAAACAAAAATTCAGTTCTTCAAAACCTCACACATTTTCGTAAATTTCCAAAATTAATTTAATAAATAATCTGTAATTTTAAGTGTGAATGATGTGGCGTTTTGATATTGGGTATTCAGTGTATAATAGTTCAATTAAGCGAATTGCAATTTAAAATCAAGTTGAGAATTATCAGTACTTGTAGCCAATTATATGTGATAACAGCAACATTTTATGGGAATTTTGACTTTAATAAATCATTCAATAGGCTACTACTTACAATATTTAACATCGCAATTTTGTGGGGTGTTGACATTTACGCTGCTCCTGTCTGTCATGCACCATTCCAAAGCATGAATGTGATTTTACAACAGAGAGAATTATTTTGTGATTACATTTTTTGTCTTACCTACAGAGATCCTGGTGATCAGAGACTAAGATGCCCATCTTCCTCATGAGTTCTGTGTTATGCTTGTTCTTATCTCCTTTACTCAAAGAGGATAGATCCTCTTCAACCGAAGCCACCAGCAGTTTACATTCAGCATTCAGACATTCGAATGCCATTAATACTGCTCTGAGATCCATGGCCCATAGATAGACTATGCTAGTGTACCAGAAAAATAGCAAATTGTGAAAAAGTGTGTAGAGTGGTATCGTTTCAAAGCTTTCGGGATAATAAGTGTAGACGATCATTGACACATCTTTGCCCAGTGTGACGTCATGCAGGTAGGCTTGAACTATTTTCTGGAATGTTTGCGCATAGGGCACCAGTGCACACAGGAAGAACAAAATTCCAAAGAGGAAGCTCACGGCGAATGCGTATCTTTTCAGGCGGGTGTCTCGTTGCTCCAGTATGTCTTGTTTCTTGACTGAGCATTCATCACCTAGCAATAGCAAATAATCGAATCAATTATTAATCATAGGCCGCTACACAAGTTCAATTCGGCTTGTCAGTTCAGCAATCGCATATACATGTTCAGTTTGGTGAATCAATTCGATGTGGTTTGGATAACTCCAAATAACAATTATTTAAATTAAAACACACTTTGAAAGTGTTCAACAGCTTTTACAACAATTTAAGACTTATTATTACTTATGTTATCGCTAGAGTACTTATTTATGTTGCTACAAAAATAGAGAAATTACTGAATGATTAATCATCAGTTGTCAGATACACAAATTTATTAAAATCATGTGCTTTGCCAAAACATAAGTAAATGTTAACATTTTTGACAATTATTGATTTAAGTTACATTCTTTGAATAATGTTAATTCAACATTTATTTTATTATACGAAATGTTCCAGCTATAAAGTTGGGTTTTGCTGATCTCCCACACACACGATCACTTCGGCTTGCCGTCAAATTGTTCACATCGGCTAGCCGATTGTTCACATCAAATTGACACGCCGATTTGAATGTGTATAGGCCGCTTCACAACAGCAGCGAAATATATAATGTAATAAAAATAAAATAAAATCATGTTTTTTGCCAAAACATAAGTAAATGTTTACATTTTTGGCAATTAGTGATTTAAGTTACATTCTTTGAATAATGTAAATTCAACATTTATTTAATAATTGTGCGCAGACGCCGAGTATTTTCTTGTATATGTGAAGCATGTGACATGTTTCTATAACTTGAGAAGGATTCACATAAACCTCCAATATCCATCCGAATACAAAATGTTGTATTGAGCGTTTCTAGACATAAAACATCCTATTCTAACGCACATTATGGGTAATTGTTAATCCTATCAATCTAGTGTTTGAGAGCTTGAGTAACTATCAATAGGGAAACAGATCAGACCCAGGAAGGCTACTTGTCAAACAGGCCTTATTCACATTGAATTTCATTTAATTTTAATTCGCAAGATCAAACTTCAACGACTAAATCGACTTGTATGCTGTAATTATATCATGTGAGAGAACTCTACCGAAAAAAATGAACAATTCGCTACTATAACTGAGTTACAGGTGCCAGTAAGCCTGTCCTGGACCCTAGACTCATATCTCAAAGTATCGCCCCAAAATAATGATGATCAATATGAATTAATCAAATAACTATCCCGTACAAAAAGCATGATCCCAGGGCCCCTCCCCCTGAAATTTTTTTAAAAACAACCTCTCTAAATCCGCATTTTGAGCTTTTCTGGACATAAATCCTATTTTAACCCACATTAGGGTCAAAGTGAAGTGCTTGTAGTGGGTCTATGTAGTGCTTGAGTCATCACCGATGTGAAAGGTTCTTGGCTACGCTCACATGTCCGACTCATCATTCATCAACATCAAATTCAGTGGTTTGGAACCCACCTAAAATAGTAGGTCCACCATGTTCCCCATAACATAACTCAAACGGCGAAGTAGAAGAATCCGTAAGGGTCTCCCCATCACTAAAACCACACGCTTACTATTACTGTTATCAAACTCATTACTTACGCACAGGACTCAGACTTATATGAGCTTTCTTTTCCATAAATTACTCTCATTCCTCTATGAGCTGCAAATACTAGTAAGTATTTGTGTGATGAAATCTAGCAGTAAAATCATACAAGTAATGAAGAAACGCTCATATGGATAGTTTTACCTTGCTGTTTAATCCGTGTTAAACCTACAATTCTGGGTGTGTTCCGAACCACTTTTAAATAAATTATAAGACAACTAACCTTGTCTATGTCGTTGATCCATTTTGGCTACATGACTTTCCACATATGTGAACAGATCTGCAGCGTCATACATTCCTATGTAACCCATTGTGCCAAAAAATGTCGAATTCAGCTCCTTGATGGTTAGGAGTCTTAAAACAAAGTGATTCCACATCTGGTGTAGATTGTAGATCAAATCAAGCTGTAGAACAACTGTAAGACACTTCCAGGCCACTGAGTGAGCCCTGTACCAGACTGGCAAACGTAGTCTCCGGGCCGATTCCAATGAATTACTGATCCTCTCTGAATGTATTGTATTTTGTTCTGCCTATAAGACATATAGATTAGACTAGATTGTAAAATCCAGCATGATATTCGAACAGTTGAATTCCGAAAACGTTTATAATCTGAAAATCCTATTATATTAATCGAGCAATATCTGTATGTATGTATGTGTGTATTCATTTATCCTATTATATTAACTGAAATATTGACTAAAGTGGTCCTATGTGGCCTCAAAATAAAATAAAAAATATATAAAAACGAGTAATTTCTGTATGTATTTATGTCCGACGGATCTCTAAAACGGCTCCAACGATTTTTATGATATCACGAATATAGGGGATTTTGGGTGCAAAAACACTACAATTGCGCTAGATCTCATTCCTGTAAAAACTCGCTGAACAGCACGAAAAGGAGAAATCTATCCTTAAAGGAACAGCTGATAAAAGACAACAATTTTTAATTTATTTACGCTGTCTGGAACGCAAAGACCGTGTAGTCCGATCCTTGCAGCCATGTAGTTTTTCTACAGTGACTCTATATAGACAGTTGACAGAGACATTGCACGCCTCGCTTCTGATTGGATAATTCGTTCAGGTGGTTCAAATTTTGTATTTGTCATTCGTTATTCAAATTGAGTATTGACTACAGTGACTGATCTATCTCTTTACCTCTTTACATTCAATGTAATAGGAACCATATGATATTCTACTGTATTTAGGCTACGCTGATGGAAACGCAAAACTTACACGCGTATTGTGTAGTCGGAGCCATGGAGTCATGTAGAAAACATATGTTCACAATATATAACATATACTTAGCCTGTATAGATATACAATCGAATACAAATTGGAGACAATATTATGGCAGCTGGAGGCAATGGCCACAGTGTCTATAATAATAAAAATGTAGTCACTGTAGTTTTTCCATTTTTTCGGTGAATTAGAAAACTGAACTTTTCTCATTTCTCTGGTTCATCATGTAAAGATGCTCTTTCGACCGATTTTTCTCATTAATTTATCAAGACTTACAATAAATTTAATGATAACCGGATATCATTCAATATATAGAGAGAAGCAACGGAGATGTGATGCTTTTGTTATGCAGGCAAAACCGGGGAAACTTCAGATAATGTAGAATTAATGAGCATTTTAGAGATTGGAGCAATAAATAAAAGGAATATCATGATTTATTCTAAATATATTAATACGTCCAGTTATAAATTTAACAAAAACCCAAAAAATTGAGTATGTAAAACTTCTGCATTTCAATGAAAAATGTGAACTTTTGCTCATATCGTTGGAGTTTTAATAATGGGTTCTACAAAAAAAGGAATGTAATTTAAAACTCAAACAGTGACTTGAAAATAACATTATCATTATAATTTAATATGAAGAGAGGATTTGTTTTCTTGACAATAATAACATTTTAATGATTCCATAGTAAGTGGCCAATCAAGGAAATTTCCATACAAAATTAAAACGAATTCACGGCAAATTTTTCACGCAATAAAAAAAACAGTTGCACAGCATTGAGATAAATAATATTATCATTTGATTTTCCATGCACGAATGAACCGCTAATTTTTCACTTTCCTCTCTAAAAACGTAGATATTTTTGTAATATGTGTATATCTTTGTATATTATGAATATTTAAAAAGCAGTGAAAAATATACCATCGTTTCGTTTCTGATTGCAGTAGATTTTGAACGTACAAAACTCAGTTTTTATCTAGAACTTTGTTTTCACCTCTTTTTTCTTTTTTTCTTACAACTCAACTACTCTATTCAATAATTTTCCTGTTTGCTACAAGCTATCCTGACACCGAATGATCATGCTTCAGTATCCCTCGAACGTCTAAAACCTTTTTTCCATTGTCTGTATCCTATTTATTGTGACATCTTTTGTCAACCATAGACTATAATTATAAGTGGGAGTTATTTCCAGTTGAGGACAAATCCCTGTCATCGTAATTATTCGAGCCTGGCAGTGATTATTGTAGTAATAATCGGTGTAATTCTAGAGTTTAATTGGGGCTGAGGGTGTCCTTTGTTTCAAATCACTGTAGCCAGCTGAAATTCCATCCTGTCAGCATCAACCGAGGCTTATTTCGGACATCTGCTTCTGAGAAATAATAGCAATCACAGTTCATTTCAAACTGAATTACCGAGGTTTGACAACTATAATTACGCCAGCTTGATTGTGATTTCCGAGAGTGATTTGAGGTAGTTTCTCCACCCAAAGTGAGTAGCGCTCGATTTTCAGCAGTTGGAAAAGTCTGTCATGAAAGCTAGAAGGAAGAGGTTTTCCGTCTTAAGTTGGTACCTAGTTAGCATCTTACTAATAAAAAATCATTTTTATTATTGCTTCATAGCGGCTTGCTTCAAGGGCAGAATGGTGTTCAGGTTAACATTAAGGACCCGACGGGGCCTTATTGAAATCGTACCGTTGTCCGTCCGTCCGTCCGTCTGTGCCTTTTTTTGAAAGAAAGATTCTAGATTCTTGAAACTTGTCATTTAGCTTTCTCGTAGTCAAAATGAAATCGCTCGTAATTTTGGAGTTTGGAGGCCGAATATAAAAATAATGATGGTGTATAAGAGTGTTCCACTATAGGCTCTAGTTCAGGCTAGTGAAAATTAAAAGCAATGGCAGCTAATATTTACATTTGAAAATCAAAACATTGGGAATTGCGATGGCGGATGCTTAGTCCAATTATTGCTTTTATTATATTTTAGAGTTCTGCTTTGACGTTCTCATTTTTGATTGTGTTGAAATCTTTCCATAGATTATTTTACATTTTCGAATTTGAAAAATGAGAAAATATTGATGCATGATATATTATAAGATCTGTTGAACAAGGAAAAGAAGAAGAAAATACCTTTTTTCAAGAACTGCCAATGTCCATTTTTATTTATTTATTGGGAAGCATATATTTTTTTATTTATTGGGTTTTAATGGGAAGCATATGATTTTTATAGAAACTGAAGCAGTTGAATTGCAAGGTTAGTATGCGACTTGGCTGATTGGTACATATGCCCATCAGCACAATTGATGATAATAATAATAATAATAATTATTATTATTATTATTAAATTTGTCGGGTCCTTGGATACTCCGTTGTATCGGTTTATTGTTAACGTAGTTTTGCCCAAACT
This sequence comes from Conomelus anceps, assembly GCA_948455865.1. Classification (NCBI taxonomy): domain Eukaryota; kingdom Metazoa; phylum Arthropoda; class Insecta; order Hemiptera; family Delphacidae; genus Conomelus; species Conomelus anceps. The sequence continues at coordinate 145,930,479 of OX418216.1, forward strand.
GTCCAATATTCAGCACAATATGGCATTTATTGGTGGGGAGCCACTCAAGGCTAGTTCGACCTCGCCATTTGAGCCATGTTATGAGGCAAGGTAAACAAGGTTGTTCCAATTTTTGAGAACTAGAGAAATGGTGGAGGTATGACATATTTCAATTCAGTGGCAATGAGTAACCCACACCATTGACAGCTGATCAAGATATCGAGTCAAATCTGTGATGAGCAAAAAACTTCATTTTTGTACTGAAAATGTGTACAAATAAAGCTGACATTTGCAAGTTAAATGTGATTCTGAACTGAGTGACGTCACGACTTTTCAATCTTGCTAATTTGAGCGAGTTATGGAACAACCTTGTTTCTATTAACCTTGGTTATGAGGAACATGGTGAACCTACAGTTTTAGGTAAGTTCCAAATCACCGGGTAAGTGGTAGTAAAGCGGATAACATAAAGTAATAGCAACTCGGACTCCCAGCCAAGCATAGACTTCAGCGCTCGTGACTGAATATCACAATTGGTTATATTTCACGTACACCGCGTGTCCGTCACAACTATTTCTGATGTACAGTATTGATTGAAAGTTAATAAAATATAATATATTGTCAATAAAGTTTTCAATACTGTTCAATAACTAAAATCCCGATCGATGCTCTCGTTTTTGAGGAGAAGGCCGCGTAAAATGCCTTTGGGGCCGTGACAGACAGACAGACAGACAGAAATTGAGATAAGACTTTCGGCTTATTTAATGTATAAAACGTAAAAATAACCAAAAAATATATAATTCTGATAAATGTACAGACAAAACTCTAATTTTATTTATATAGATAAGAGAGTTTGGGAAAACTATAAAATAAAGATGAAACTGATGCTAACCCGAACACTTCATGCACCTACTTGCTCTAAATACAAGATGCTATAGATCACCTGAGACATTGAGTGCTCAAGTTAGCATTAGCTTTATCGATAATGATAAAAGGTGTTTTTGCCCAAAGTCTCTAATGTATGCATCATCTCATTAACTGGATTTTCATAGTAGTTTATGCAACGATTGTATTATGACAGCCTTTGAGCAACGTGTGAGAAGTAAGTTAAGCATTTTACGAGTTGTTTTAATGCGAAATACAACGTTGTATACAATATCATATCTCTGACTACCAATAAATTACGTTTAATTTAGTTTACCAATGCTTCAGACAACTTACCCAAAATATAAAATAGCCTACAATGTGTGATTTTCTCGACAGTTCCGATATGAGATCCAGTTTGATTTCGAAATATTTTAATCAGTTGATGTGACTCTTGCATAGTATTCATTTCGACACTGTTTTGAAGAAATCCTGTATTCTAATTGGTCTAGCTAGTCCTGTGCTGAAAAGTTACAATAGTGTTGAAATAGCTTTATTACAATAGTTTGATAGACCATGGATTAAAAAAGGCTGTATTCATATCGCTTTCTAACCTCTAATGTCTAATTTATGAATTAGCCATAGATAGAAAATATTTGAACATAATTTTTTAATCTTTATGTTGTAAATTATTATTATTATCATCATCATCATCATCATCATCATCATCATTACAATACTAGCAGGTAGCTCAATCCAAATTAATCAAAATATCTATTTCGATATCTCCTTCTTCTCCTATTTCTTCTTCTTCTTTTTCTACTTCTTCATTTTCTACTTCTTCATTTTCCTCCTCATTTTCCCTCCTCTCCTCCTTCAATCTCTGAGTTTTGTCGAAAGAGGACAGCATCTAGACTAGACGCTTACTAACCGAACGAAGAGAGGTCTCTTATTTAAGTCGACCGTTTCGCATTTGTTTGTAGCCCATATACGGCTAAATGCTAGGACCAAATTCAATGAAATTTTACATGGATCTTCATTCAAGGTATGCCCAGTGATGTTTGTGTAAGGATGTTCGAAATTTGCTCTTATTTAAAGGATATTTAAAAGGAAAAAAGGAAGGCACTTAGGCCTTCTTCTATAGGAACACATGATTTTTAAAATGAGCTTCTCCATCATATGCAATTTAGAATCAGATTTGAAGAAATAATCGGGCCCTCTAATTCATATTGTTAATCTTTCTTATGAATCAAGTTATCATTCTTAAAAAATTAAATATTTTTTGAGAGAGACAAATCATTTGCAATGTTTTAATTGAGTATAATAGCAAGTGTTTACTGAGTAAATGACAATTATACAAATTTCATTGATATTTTTCTATAAATTCATTTGTCAGATAATGTAAAATCTGGAACAAAATAAGTGCAGCGTAGATGAAAATAGAAACGCAACCATGGTGAAATGCTACATAGTGACTTTTGTTGAAAACAGGCATAAAATAAATTACGCAAATTGAACGAAGAGTTAGGTCTGATGATTGTATTTAATTTAACGATGGTGATTATCATTGAGTACATGGAGTATGCACCTCTGTGCAAGCACCCTTATTCTTGGGCGTGAGGTCTACTGTTCACAGAACTAGTAGTAACAATACTAGCATGTAGCCAGCGCCTTCCTTAGCCATTGCGAGGCCTGGTGCAAGAATTGTTTGCGAGGCCTAGCCTTTTGAAAGAGCGATTCCGAGAATAAGAAGGGTAGGTAACCCATGTAAATAGTAAGGATTTTTTATTCAAGCGTGATTACTTTATTATTTTAATAAACTGTATTCATTTAGAAGTGTTAATCTTTCACTAAACCCTCGAATCTCAATAATGCTAATAGACTTCGTAGTACCGGTACTGCCATCACTATACAGCAAAGTTTGAGATCTTAAAAGTATAAGTCAACTAATCACCTAGTTCTATTAGTATAAGTCATGATTACACAGGGAATTATTATCATTTCTACTTATAACTCACACTTAGGCCTCAAAAGACGTCCAAATATGTCTCAGAAAAAAATTTGAAGGATTGACATATTCTGATCAACTGACTTGCAAATCTTTTCAATGGCTCTTCTGAAAAGTTTGATTTTTTTGACAAATGCTCATAAGTCCAGGCGTGACAGATATCCTCTACAACCTCTTCAATACGTGACTCCACAATCACCAACAATCAATTTAAAGAAAAAGATGAACATTATTCAATTAATATTTCAGTTATTTTTGTGTCATGTCATTTAAATGGATTTTCATGGATTTCTATGTCAAATCAAAGTTAGAAAAAACTTCATATATTCATACAAGTAATAATTCACATCCTTAGACAAAATTGATTCTTGCTTTCAAACCAGCAAAGTAATCGATTACTTCATCTGCTAAGTACATCCCGACAAACTTATTTTTAAAGCATTTTTGTCAAAAACTAATTTTTCAGCTAGCCTCTATGCTCAGCATGAAAAATCTCTTAGGCGCGAGGCCTTCGTAGGCGCGAGGCCCTGTGCGGCCGCACCTGTCGCGCCGCCCGAAGGACGGCGCTGCATGTATAGCCCGATTCAATTGAATCGAAATATTCGCTATCTCCTTTTTTTCATCTTCTTCATCCTCATTTTCCACCTCATTTTCATTCCTCTCCTCCTTCAATCCTAGAATTTTGTCGACAGAGGACAGCATCCAGACCCTTATAGATTTAATAAATTATTCACATTGATCAAATTTACATGAATGAAGTCATCTGTATATGCAGGTTTTAGCTCTACAATCTGCACGGATACTGAAACTACTATAATTGAATGGGGGATCGAACAGATGATCATCATCTGAGAAGATTACAATATGGTAATGAGATGAAATGCTACAGTTGGGTTGGGGAGACACCCCTTGACCGCTTACCCTCAAACCATCAAACCTCACCCCACCCGCAATTTCAAATACCACGCCCAGAGAGAAACAGCCCTTCATGCCCCCCCCCCCCGTTGCCACTCCAACCACCTAACTACCCTCTTATCACCCCTTTCCCCTCCAAACTCTTCCCTCCAGACACTGGTCGATTGTGTCCAAGTAATGTGAGAGCCACTACACATCTGAATACGACGTGTACACGGTTATCTATTACACTATCCAAGTTGTATTTGAATAGCTTATTGGATTGAGGCTTGAAGTCAAGGTACAACGAACACCTTAATCATGTCACATGTCGAGTAGAAGTTGTGAGGTGGGAGGCGTTATGGGATTAAATTAGATTAATTACTTTAATCATGATAATTTACATTTTTTTAAACATGTGCTTACATACAATATTCTTAATATCACATAGAAAGTATGTCTGGTTGATAGATATTATTTGCATTGTGTTCGAAATACTAGTAGACATCACGCACAAGAATGAGAGGGCTTGCGCAGAGGAACATACTCGATGTACTCAATGATAATCATCATCATCATCATCATCATCATCATCATCGCAAAATTAAACACCATAATTACATTCAGAGACATTTTTCAGATCTAACACAATTCTTATATCTTTACACCCTTGTTAGAAGTTTTGGGAGGAACACAACTTGAAAAAATGTAAGGGGGACGAGAGGAACCACCTCATTATCATCCCCATTAAAGCTTTCACAATAGAAATGGCTTTCTTTAGCTGTTATTTCCAGTATTGCTTGAAAAATATTATTCAGCCTTTTGCTTTCTGCAGCAGGTTTGAGAGGGCACAGATATATAATATGCACAATTGGCAAAAATTATTATTATTTTTCTATGTATTTTGGCTAAATGAATATTCCTTATTAGGTTACAGAATGAGACAACTCAATGTAACCCACAACAAAACATTGAATTGATGTCAATTCATACAATTCATTCTACAGACGGGATTAGTGGTGAGCTGGAGAATTAATTTTTGTGAAACACAGAGATGAATTAATTAGACCTAACCTCTGATTCAATTCGCATAGTCTATTTCATTTCTGCAATTCACAAAATATCATTCTGTATCGTGTCACCAATGCTGCGGTTCTATTTTCATCTAGCCAATCATCTGTATTGATGTTGTTTCAGACAGCTGATTCCTAAAGTAAATTTAGATTTTGGATGTCTGATGAATGAATTTATAGAACAATTTTAATTAAACTAGGGGCTTGTAGGGGCAAAAGCCCCTAAAAAACCAAAATACATAAATTTTTTATCAACCTTCATTGGTCATTTATAAATAAGCAATGATTTTCTAGCATTATAATATAGTTTACAACACAAACTGTATACAATATATTATATACAGTAGATACATTTACATTTAAATGGTGGTTTTTAGGGACAATAGCCTCTAAAACAGTAAACTTTTTTATTTTGAAAATAATAAGTATATAAAACAATTAAAATTTGGTTTAATTCAAGTTTTATTTAAATGAATAGAAATCACTACTTACTTATTGCATTTGATAATTAGTCAGAACCTCTGGATAAACTATGTTTTTTGTATATGAATTGTTTTCTGTATTGTTCTGTTCTCCTGTATTTGCCATATATACTCTGATTCCATCTGATGACCTTACTCTTTTAAACACTCCAGCAATTTCATCTGCGGAAGGTCTGTTGAATCTTCTAATATCCATCGAAATGTTGTCTACGAATCGAAGTTCAATGTTTTTAATGCTTTCATTAGTCATCATTTCATTAGCTTTTCTATAAGTCTGGGAATATGGGTTATTTGATAATATGTCAGACAATTGAGTTACTATTTCTAACTTGAGGGCACTATTTTCTGTTCTTTGTAGTCAAGATTATTTGCGACTGCAGTATCAATGAAATATAACTGACCGTATGAAGGGGCTTGTTCATCACCTGGTAATAAGTCCGAAATAAAACGGTGAATTTGACCTTGGACTTTAAAGCAATATGGTCCATTGCCTTGAACTTCTTTTTTCGTGGCAAAGAGTGAGGCAAATGCCATAGCACTATTATACTGTCTTATGTTTTTAATAAAATGTCCATTCCTAAACAAATGTTGTAGTTCATTGTTATTTTCAGGTTGTGGTAGATGTATGAGACCGTTAAGCGGCCCATAGACGACCAACCTTGTCGCCAACTCAAGTTGTCAACTTGGTGTCCTTGGTTATGTTGGAGTTCATGTTGCGTGTCTGTGGCTAGGTTGGTGGTTGGAATTTTGGTTGGAGTGGAGGTTGGTGTTGAAGTTGCAGGTTTTTGAAGTAGGTTAAAAACTTTGGATTTTCTGTGGGCGGAGCCTTATGTTGGCGAACTTGTTGTAGTGTCTGTGGGCAGGTTGTCAACTAGGTTCACAACATCAGTTGAAATCTCCTGTCATCTTCATACACTTGTTGTCCTGTTTCTTGATAGTTGCAGTTTTATATTTGACGATAAATTTGTTGGTTATTTTTTACTTTTTAATAATTAGTTAGTTTTTACTTTTTTTAAATTTAGTTTTTTTAATTATAATAATGACGACAATCCCAAATAATGAGCTTTGGAATGATTTCTTTCTACTGCTGAAAGAGCTTCCAGAACTCTGGAAAGTAAAGTCAGACGTTTTCAAAGATAGGTTAAGAAAGAAAAATGCGTGGGAGAAACTATTGCAAGTTTATATTAAAATCGATCCTGCTGCTAATGCAGATAGTTTAAAAAAAAGATTCGCCAACATTAAAACTTGCTATCGTAGAGAGCTAAAAAAAGTGAATGCAAGTGTCAGGTCAGGTGCTGGGGCTGAGGACGAATACGTGCCCAATTTATGGTATTTCGATCTGCTTGACTTCCTCCGTGACCATGAGGTCCAAATACCTGGATTGTCAACTTTGGATATTGAAGAGGAAGGAGAATACTATTTTGAACAAACTGAAGTAAGTAACCATAATCATCCAGTTTACTCTATGAATTATTTGAATGAAAATACTAACAAACATCCTGACAAAATACTGTGGTACAGAAATATCAGGTAGCTTACCCCTAGGCCTATAGAATTGAGGTTACCTAAAAAATATGAAATTAGCAATTGAATTGTGAGCGTTGTCACAACCATATTTATTGAAAATAGTGAAATACCAGTTTTGGTTGTTACACCATTATCAATCTCAAACTGTTTGTTTGTGATTGATAATGATGAAACAACAGAAACTAGTATCTCACTATTTTCAAACAAACTGTTTGTTTGAGATTGATAATGGTGTAACATTAATTTAGTTGTAATAAAAAACGAATTACATTTGCATTCAAGTAACTCAAACCTTGGTATCCTTCAAGTGAAATTCAAATATTATTATTATTGGCAACCTCAAGAATTATTTCGAAATTAAAGTGTAGTGCTTAATAAAATTAGTAAATTCCTGGATTTCTTGTTCCATGACAAACTGCGTTGTTAATATTAACTTTTCATGTGAAATTTAACAACTTGCAGTCAAATATTTGTTAAGAATAAGTATAACTCACTTAATCTGTAGGCCGAGCGCTTTCGAATCTATGAGATCCATCTCATGGAAGAGAGATGGATCTCATAGATTCGAAAGCACTCGACCTACAGATTAAGTGAGTTATACTTATTCTTAACAAATATTTGACTACAAGTCGTTAAATTTCACATGAAAAGTTAAAATTAGCAAAATTTAATCTATTGTAATTTTCTTTTCGTAGGAAGATGTTGAACCTGTGCTTCCCAGTACTTCTCCAGCTTCATGCCCTCCACTGAAAAGGAAGAAGACAGTGGCACAGCAAATGGCAGAACGAAATGATTTGCTGAAGGAGGCGCTGGGGCAACTAACAAGAAACAAGGATTCCGAAAATAAAGACGAAGCAAGTGTATTTGCTGAGAGCTGGGCCATATCCTTCCGTAAATTGTCCAGCACTCAACAAATATATGCGAAGAAGGCAATTGAGGAAATCTTGGTGTTGGGGCAATTGAATTTTTTAACATTGAACTGTGTAAAATCTCCAAAGGAAAATGATTGTTGTCCTCCAACTACCCAAACGGTGATAACAGTTCCTTCTAGCTACAAAGAAACTGCTCAAAATCAACAAACCGTCATTATTTCTGGCAATTCAGAGGCAGTATATAGTAATGTGGAGCAATTGTTTTCAGATAATAGTTTTTCTTAATTCTTTTCTTTATTATTTTTCTTTTCTTTTATTGCATATAGATACAAATTTTGTAACCGTTGAAAAAAATAATTTGTTGTGACTCAGTGTAAAATTCCAAACAGAGCGTAATTAGTTTTATAACTCAAAAGTCAAAAAGTTTATTGCCATCAGAAAACAATATAGATACAAAAAAAAAAACAGTACATACTGTACTTAAAATTAGAACATAAAATTACAAAGTAGAAAATTAAATCCTTTTATATTAATTATTAGGGTAACAATATTATTAGACAAGTAACAAAACAGAAAACGATAGTTATTACATCTCAAAATTAAAATATTACATCATATCAAATAGGTACTACATCAATGGCAACTAGGTACTAGGCAATTTGAAACTATAACTATTTAACTTTTCATGTGAAATTTAACTTTTCATGTGAAATTTAACTGGCCTCTGAAGATGGATCTCATAGATTCGAAAGTACTCGGCCAGATTAAGTGAGTTATTATACTTATTCTTAACAAATATTTGACTGCAAGTCGTTAAATTTCACATGAAAAGTTAATATTAACAACGCAGTTCGTCATGGAACAAGAAATCCTGGAATATAACTATTTATCTATTTTATAACTATTTTACCTTTTCTATATTTTTAATTTCATTAATATGAACCAATCCCACTTGGGTGCAGCAACTCATTCTTATTCATATTTAAAACTTAATTAATTAATTAATTAACATTTCATTTTGGTGGAAGTTCGCATGAATTTTCCAATTTTGCCGCCAAAGGCACGCATGCATTGCCGTTCTGTACTAAGAATCGCGCAATTGCCCTTGTATCTGTATACAATTTCCTATCAATTATTATCTTTAATATTCCTATTATATTATTGATAATTTCAATTTATGTACTCACTTTTTGCGTTTCTATCAGGCCATCTTGGAGCTTAAATTTAATAATTATACATTATACTAAATTAAATTATTTCATGATTTAAAGTCATTTTAATTTCTTCAAGGTCTTACATATCTAATATTGTTCAATGCGCTTTGACATCAATTTATTTACAATAATTTTTGATTATTGTTTTCTTTGACATTGCTCATCTTTGATATTCTACCTAATCATATTGTACTGTTTTTATTGGCATACAATCCACTTGATTGTCATACTCTTTCGTTGATTACATTCAATAAATTTGTTCTACTTTTAACACTTGTTTCGACGACGTCATTCTATCTCCTAGAGTTACTAGATCTTTAGGTGTCAAACTGATTTGTCTGCATCAGCCTGATCAGCGTTGTATGCACATTGGATTGTCACACATATGGTGTAATAATTTTTTACTTACTTATTTTTTTTTAATCTTTATTCAATCAATTACAGTCCATTAAACATACTCTAGTAAGAAATATTGCACTCAGTTATTTGTTTCTTTATTTTTAAAACAATTTTGTACAAACTTATTTGCGTAGGTACTGGTTTTGCCATGGTACTGCACCTACTCCATTAAAGTAGTCAGTGAATTTTTGCCTCACCTCTTTTGCATTAAAAGAAGGGTTTCTAGAGCTATAAGGCTGAAGTTCACACAGTTGCTGAGGGTCAGTTCTCCAAGAAGCTAACTGCATGTCACAAGAATCTATGTTTTCAACATCTACACTTCCTTGCAAGTACACAGACGAATTGTTTCTTCGCAAAAAGTTATGTAAATAACAACTGGTTAGAGAAATTATAGCTGCCTTTTCTGGACTCAAATTTATCACATTTAAAAGTACACGAAATCTAGAGGCAAGTATACCAAATGCATTCTCAACTATTCTCCTAGCTCTTGATAGTCGGTAATTAAAAATGATTTCATTGTTTGAAAGGTTTTCACCGCTAAATGGTTTCATGAGATTTTTCTGTAAAGGAAACGCATCATCTCCTACAATAACAAATGGCATTTGTTCAGGATAATCATTGTGAAGGGAACCCGAGTCTGGAATTTTCAGCTTATTGTTGCTGTACCTTTCATAAAAAGCACTGTTGGACAGAACCCCCCCATCTGATACACGTCCATTAGCACCAGTTTCTACTAACAAAAACTCATAGTTGGCGTCAACTAGGGCTAGTAGGACTATGCTAAACTTTTTTTTATAATTAAAATAGTAAGATCCGGAGTTAGCAGGTTTTTTAATTTCCACATGCTTTCCATCGATAGCACCAATGCAATTTGGGAAGTTCCATCTTTTCCCAAATTCCTCTGAAACTGTCACCCATTCACTTTCTGTTTTTGGTATCTGCCAAAAAAAAGACAAAATGTAACACCAATGTGAAGTAACGATTTATGTAGCTAGTACACTATGGATGTCCATATCAATTAGCAATAATAATAGTAATAATAAAAGAGGAGGTGATGGAGAAGAAGGAGAAGGAGACGTGGTCAAGAGCCAAAGGTTTGCGCAATGTGTATAATAGAATATAGAATTGAGTGAGAGAAATAATGTTGACAAATAATGACTCCCAATATTATCAAATTGAGAGGTACAGAAACCATTCTGGAAGAATCATAAATTTCCTCATTATCTCACATAAACTACATTGCGGTCTTCACATAAACTGTAATGTGGTCCTGGGTTTGTCACATCCCATTTTAGAATGGGGCATGAAGACAATATCTACTCAGATGTGAAGGTGTCTATATCCTAAACTTACTAATTTGTAATATGTTTCTGTACCTTGTATTGTGTATGGACTATTTTTCACTCATATTTCTTAAACCCTATTCCAAGGTCTGTCAACATTTTTCACTGAAGTGGAAGACATTACAAAATAAGGTGTAACTTATATAGGCAAAAAAGAATAGTGTTAATTGTTATGCTGGCAGCATTGTAGAGTGATGATGTTTGTTAATTCAAGCTTTACTAAAAGTACTACAAGAACACTACACATCTTCGTTCTTGTTGAACTATAGGTATATCGTATCATAATTTATTGGTGGTAAACCTGAAAATTAAGGGACTCAAGCCAATACTTCAGGGGCCAGTAATTTGCAGTCTATGATAAATGTCAGGGATAGGCAGGATTCGAACCCACGACTGTAGTAGTTTTGTACTTAGCAGATAATATATTTTCACACAACTGATTATTGAAAATACAGATTGTGTGTAAAAAGTTGAGCTCTACAATCAGCTTAAATTTGTAGTAAATATTATAATAACCTTAATGTACTCCTTCAAAACTCGGTTGATGGCAGTGCAAGTCTCAATAATGATTGTTCCAAGACTTTGTGGTGATATGCCAGTGAGAAATTTCAAGTCTTCAAAGCTTTGTCCACTCGCTAAAAATCGCAGTGTAGCAGACAGCCGTTCATTTGCAGTAATTGCACATCTCATGATAGTGTCCTTCTTTTCAATAAATGGACGCACTTTATCCAACAGTGCATCATAGGTTTCAGGGTTCATTCGTAAAAAATTTTTAAAGTCACTAGGTGCAGAGACACGAAGTTCATTTAGTAAATTAGAATGAGAAAACTCAGTACGTTGGTACCACTCTTTCATCCACATTTTTCTTTTTTTTTTTGGGCGACTCTCTTCATCATCACACAATTCATTCAAAATAAAAAACAACAAAGGGTTCTGACTCATTACTGTGAAATAAGACCGAAATATAATTTATTATTACGTATTAATAATAGGCCTACTATGTTAAAAACGTTAATTTCTTGCAAGAAAGCTAGATGGAGGAAAGGCTAATTTGACCCGAAGTGATGAGGCAACTGATGTTGACAACAAAGTTGCAAACCAGGTTGCAGATTGAGTTGTAGTCTGTGGTGTCCAAGGACATCAAGTTGACAACTTAAGTTGGCAACAAGGTTGGTCGTCTATGGGCCGCTTTATGGCAGCAAGAGTTGTAGTGACCATTTGTAGTCTCTTCAACAAAGTGCAACGCACCACAATGCATACATTGATCATTCATCAGGCCCAGATTGTGTGTTGGTATCTCGTTTATAAGTGGTAATCTAAAAATAGGAGTATCTTCGACGTCATGATGTGGTTGTTCATTCCTTTCCTCATTATAAATTTCTCGCCTACGCTGTCGTCTGTCATGCTGATTTCGAAAGCCAACACCTCGGCGACGCGGCCTTCCTCCGTTGTTCATTACTAAATAAATAAAGAAGAAATACGATAAGATAACTATAGATCACCATATATTATACATCACCAAATTATACATTGCTGTAGTTTAAAAGTAAACAAACTGAATTCATAAAAAGTACAGCTGGCTATGAGTACACAGATATACAACTAAGACAACTCTGTGGCACAGCTGTTTTAATTTCAAAAGATGTAAACAAATTAAACCCCATGTTGTTTTAATGGGAAAAGTTTTATTCTGTTGCGAATTTATGGTGAAAAAATAAGAAAAATGAATAGTTTTCCCTCAAAATTCACGTCAAGACCTTTAAAATAAGACCCCTCCCATCCTTCTACGGCCATCCAGTCACTCACAATTTCTTTACAAAAATTTGACTTATGGAATTATATATTAAGATTTGAATAATTATCATCAACTTAGTAATCACTTGTTATTATACTTAATACAAAAATTAGAAATGATTTTTTTCTCTTGAACAAATATGTAATTCTTATGAATGATAACTTAATTCATATGAATACGGCTCAAACAGATAAATAAGGGGGCTATCTATGTATCCGAATCGAATTATTGCATATGATTGAGAAGCTCATTTTAAAAATCATATTATGTTCTTATAGAAGAAGGCTTAGGTGCCTTTCCGTTTTTCCTTTTAAATATCCTTTAAACGCAAGCGAATTTCGAGAATCCTTACACATACATCACTGGGCGTTCCTTTAAGGAAGATCCCTGCAAAATGTCTTAGAATTTGGTCCATGCATTTAGCCGTAAATGCGTTACAAACAGAAAAACAGATAAACAAATGCAAAACGGTCGACTTGAAACAGACCTCTCTTCGTTAGGTCAATTATGATCTTTTGGGTGAGCTAACGAAATGAGATTCCAAGTGAAGCATTTACAAGAGAAGGCGAAGTTTGGACAAAAACTCGTCCATTTGAGCACTTAACCAACAGTGTTTACAGAGTGCTGTTTCACTAGCATTTGAGCTATATAGTTTCATAGAACTTTATAGAAGTGTTGCAGTTTTACTATTTAGTACGCAGTTTTACTATTTAGCCTGCATCCTCTAGCTTGTGCATCCATATTTTTCTGCCTAAAGCCTCACACCTTGGATATCAATTTCAATATGAATTTCACAGGCATGACTCAAGGCGTATAAAATACAGCAGAAATTATTCTATGCGCTTTGGGCACGACTGCCTAATATAGAACATCAAACACGAGATGAAGAACAAAGTAAGAAGCGTAAGGAAGAATGTGTATCAGTAAAATAACTATAAATAACAGAGAAAAATATAATTCAATAAGATGAACGATAAGACAAACATTAATGAAGAAAGAGTAGGATAAACTTGATGGGTGAGGAAAGTGCATATCAGTGTAATAAAATGATTGAGGAAACAGAATCAAGAAGATGAGAATTAAAAAGCGTTCTCATATAACGCCCCAATATATTTGCTCTTATTCTATTTACTTCATTTTTTTAGAATCTTCATCTTGAATTTCATTTTAATAATTATTGATCATTTTTTATTCGATGTATTCTATTTGTTAGTTCTTATTTATTCTAATATTTTTTGTTATGAAACTCCTCAATTATCGTTCTTATTTTTAATATTTATTTCATTTTATTTTCAATTTTCTTTCTAAGTCCAGTTTTCAACTATCAATTTATATTTTATCTCGTCTGATTTTTTTCTTATGGAAATCCGCAGTATTCTTGTCTTGATCTCACATCTTGATATAAATTTCAGTCCGCTAGATGTCACTCTGAACTACAAGACAGAACAAAAACGGAAATGTAAAAAGGTAATAGTGAAAGAGAAATAGCAGCCAGCAAGTCGAATTTTCTTTTGTAAATAAGAAAAGCTGGTCTCAATTCGTTTTAGCATCTTCCACTGTAATTACACAAAGGATTTTCACAAAATACTTTTCCAAGGAGAGTTTCCAGACATAATTCTTTTTTCTAGGCGCTTCGCCGTACAACTTTCCTCTATCCAGCTTTTCCATCCATTTTGCCTGGATCTTCTTCTTTTTCTACTCCTTCTCTTCTTCTGTCTGCTTTATGTTCCTCGACTTTTTCTTCTTTTTTCCTTCTTCGTCTTCTTTTTTTCTCCTCTTTTTCTCCGTCTGCTCTTTTCTTTCTCCTTCTCCTGTAACTCCTTATCTTCCCCCTTCTTCTTCTTATTCGTTTTATGCTTCTTCCTCCTTATTCATTCTTGTCAGTCGTATTCTTTTTATTCTTCACCTCGCTCTTCTCCAAAGTCTCATCCTTTTTCTTCCTCTTATTCTCCTCCCCCTGGTTCCTTTTCTTTCTTCTCTTACTTTTTCTTCTTCCGTCTTCTTATTCTTTTCCTCGCTTCCTCCTCCTCCTGTTCATCCTCCTCGTTCTCCTCCTCCTCTTCCTTCTCCTCCTCCTCTTCCTTCTCCTCCTCCTTTTCCTTCTCCTCCTCCTTTTCCTTCTCCTCCTCCTCCTCCTCCTCCTACTCATCCATCTTCTTCTCCTCCTCCTCCTCCTCCTCCTCGTCCTCCTTCTCTTCCTCTTTCACGTCCTCCTCCTTCTCGTTCTCCCAATACTCCTGCTCATACTTTTTCTACTTCACCTCCTTCTCATCCTCCTTCTCCTCCACCTTCTCCTCCTCTTCCTCCTCGTCCTCCTCCTCCTCCTCCTCGTCTTCCTCCACCTCATCCTCCTCCTCCTCCTTCTCCTTCCAGCCTTGTTATTCTTCTTCTCCTATCCTCATCTTTCTCCTTCTCTTCTTTATCTCTTTCACCACTGTCATCTCTTTCTTCTTCACCATTTTCTTCTTTTTACTCATCCACACTCTTTCAACTTGTAATCGATTCTATCACTCTTTCTACCTTAATACTTCTCTTTCTTACAGTAACTTACCCTCTCTCTTTCTTTTTATCATTCTCTCCTTCTATCCCTCTCCTTCTAACCCTCTCCTTTCGTTCTCACCTGAGTATTAAGACTTTCCCTCACAGCTGGCGAAGAATCATTGCCTGCTCCCACCACTACACATTCTCATCAATTCGTGTGTTTAGTTCTTCCTTTCCCATTTTCACTCTTTCTCTTTCTTTCTATCACACTCTCTCACTTTCTTTATCACTCTCACCCACTCTCACACTCATTCGCTCTCACTCCCACTCACTCATTCACCCTTCTTCACAATCACTCTCTCACACTTTCTAATTCTCTCGTTTTTCTTACTCTCTTCCTTTCTTTCACTGTCTCTCACCGTCCTCTCCCATTCTTTCTCACATTTCACTCAATCCCACCCCCACTCTTTCTCACTCACACTTTCCCTCACTCTCACACTCACTCATCCTCTCTCTTTTTCTTTCTTACTCACTATTTTTCTATATCTATATCTTACTCTCCCACTCGTTCTCGCTCACACTCACTCTTTCTCTCTCCATCACTCACTTTCACTCACATTCTCTCTCACTATCTCTTTCTCTCAACCACTCTGACGTGCTCTTTCTTTCTCCTCATCGCTCTTCGTTTCTTTTTTCTTCCTTCCACACGCTTCTTCTTGTCCGTGCTTTGAGAAAAATAGCCAGCAGCCGCCTTAGTGAATCGTTTTTTCTGGCTTTGCAATTCAATGAATGCAATCGTTGCCATCTGTTTTGCCACCTTTGGCGAGGCAAGATTACACGTTCACTTGAAACGTTCATTCTACTCATTCGTTATTCTCTTCCTTTTTTATCACATCTTCTTCTCCCCCTTAATCATTCTTGCTTCATTTTTCACCATATACTAAGAACGGTATAAATGCTTCTATACCACCCTGCCATTTACTAAACTAATTCTAAAAGATTGCCCGATAAATGAGATAAATAACAAGAAACTTTCATAACCTATATACAAATTTAATTTAATAGTCTCCTTTTTTCTTTTTGTTCTACTTATTCCTTTTTCTTCTCCTTTTTCTTTGTCGCTTTTTTTCCTATTTATCCACCTCCTCCTCCACTTCCTTTTTCTCCTATTTCCCCTCCTTCTACTCCTCCTCCTCCTCTTTTATGTTTTCCTTCCTCTTCTCCTCTTCTTTCCCCTCCTCCTATTTCTCCTCTTTCTCTTCCTTTTACTAATCCTTTTTCTCCTCCTCCTCCTTCTCCTCCTCCTCCTCCTCCTCCTCCTTCTCCTCCTCCTCCTCCTCCTCCTCCTCCTCCTCCTCCTCATCTTCTTCTTCTTTTTCTTCTTTTCCTCCTTCCTCTTCTCCTCCTGCTCCTCTTCCTTTTTCTTCTTCTATTTCCTCTCCTTCTCTTTCTTCTTCTCATCCTCCTCCTCCTCCTCCTCCTCCTCTTTTATCTTTTTCTTCCTCTCCTCCTCTTTTCTCTCCTAATCCTCCTCTTCCTCTTTCTTCTTCTTTTCCTCCTTTTTCTCCTCCTGCTCCTCCTCATCCTCTTCTTCCTTCTTCTTCTTCTTCTTCTTCTTCTTTTCTCCTCTTCCTCCTCCCCTCTTTCTTCTTCATCTTCTCCTATTTCTCCTCCTCCACTTCCTTTTTCTTCTCTCATTTCCCCACCTTCTCTTTCTGCTGCTCCTCCTCCTCCTCCTCCTGTTCCTCCTCCTCCTCCTGTTCCTCCTCCTCTTTTATCTTTTTCTTCCTCTTTTCCTCTTTTTTCTCCACCTCCTCCTCCTCCTCTTCCTCTTACTCTTACTTTTTATCCTCCTTCTTCTCTTCTTCCTCCTTCTCCTCCTCCTACTCTTCTTCTTCTTCTCCTATTTCTCCTCCTCCTCCTCCTCTTTCTTTTTCTTCTCTCATTTCTCCACCTTCTCTTTCTTCTGCTCCTCCTCCTCCTCCTCTTTTATATTTTTCTTCCTCTTCTCCTCTTTTTCTCCACCTCCTCCTCCTCCTCTTCCTCTTATTTTTTTTCTTCTTCTTCTTCTTCTTCTTCTTCTCCTCCTCCTTCTTCGCTTCTTCCTCCTTCCTCCTTCTCCTCCTTCATTTCTTCATCTTTTTGTCCTTTTTTTCTCCGGCTCCTACTTCTTCTCATCTTCCTCTTCTTATTCCTTTTCTTCTTCTTCTTCTTCTGATTAAGGGTATGTGCATCTCATCAGAGCTTATCATCGATGTGCGGAGTGAGGATTAGGGTTTATAATTGGGGTTTAACTAATTATGCTGAGGTAAACCGTATCAGTAATCATCATACACTATCTGGAGTTTGATTAAGTTACCACAAATACTGGTTAATTAATCTACCTCTAGTACTGGTTTTTAACAATTGAATATTTATTTTTACTAACACTTGTTTCTCTTATTATAAGCATCGAGTGAACTCCTATATCACCACAATAAATTGGCAATACAGTACTTGAATAATTAATTATTATTCTGTTATGTCTTATTTTTACGATTTTAGACTCAATTCTCAATCTATAATTGCAAGTAGTTCATAATTAATCAATCAATTATATAGTAGTTTCAAGTTTGTATTCAAATTGAGCAATTTACATTGTTGCAAAATCAATAGTACAACCTGTACTATTAACCTACTATATAACAGTAGTATCAACCTGTACATTCATCTACGACTAAGTAAGAAAATGAAGTCTGAACATTTCGAAATCAATTCGATTTCAATTGCGTTTCGATCCCACAACTGTCGTCAACAAGTAATCATTCTAGGTTATGTTTTTTTGGGTAAGCTATTCAATTGATTGGTAAGTTGAATAAAACGTGATTTAACTTTCTTAGTAATGGCGAAGGTGATATTGTGGAAGGTATCCATAATGAATAATAAGACGAAATTGTCACAGCCACATTTATTAAAACTTCGAGAAACTAGTTTCGGTTGTTACACCATTATCAATCTCAATCAAACTGAAAACTGAAGTACAGAGAAGCCTTATATATACTGTCCATGGAATGATACTGTTGGCTAAGAGGGAATCAATCATCACTTTGAAAAAGAGATTAGTACGATTAAACAGATAGCTATTACAAATGGATATGAGGAAATCATTGTCAATAAAATCTTAAATAAAATAAATATGAGACTAGCAGTCAGTGCTAGCATTACTGTAACTGAAACTGGGGAAAGGTCATGGATAACGGTGCCTTACCTTGGCCCAGTTTCTGATAAATTAGGAAAACAACTGAAAAAGAACGGTTTTGATGTAGCTTTTCAAACCAAACCAATTTTAAAGAGCTTATTTGGGCGTAGTAAAGACAAAATTGATATCTGGGATAAAAGTGGGGTTTATAAATTGAATTGCGGTGATTGTAATGCTTGTTATGTAGGTCAGACTGGTAGAAGTTTCAAATGTAGGGTAAATGAACATATCAGGGATTGGAAAACCCAAAAAGGAGATTCAAATTTTGCAGAACATCTCATTAATAATGGACACAAGTTCAAGGCTGAAGAAAATGTTGAATTTCTGCATTTGATTGGTAAAGGCAGACAATTGAACATTTTAGAAGCTTTGGAGATAACTAAGTTGGTAAAAAACGATTCCATAACTAATTTAAATGACCAAATTTATTCTAACCAATTCAATACAACTAACTTGGTTTCATTATAATTCCAGCATATTTTTAAAAAGCAGTTCTTATGTGTATTTCTCAGTTGACCTTGATTGCACTTCAGTGAGCTTCCAATTTTTAAAAAAATTTTAATTTTAGATTGATTAAATTCTAGCCTTATTACAATTTTTTGTTACTTTCTTGATTTTCACAGTGTTTAGTTATTGATTTGACTCGTATTTTTGCTTGTTACTCCTCCCACCAGGGGGCGTGACTTGACAACCAATCACAACGTCCGATTAAGGTCAGCCTCTTTCCCTCTTAGCCAATAGTATCATTCCATGCACAGAATATATAAGGCTTCTCTGTACTTCAGTTTTCAGTTTGATTGAGATTGATAATGGTGTAGCAACCGAAACTAGTTTCTCGGAGTTTTAATAAATGTGGCTGTGACAATTTCGTCTTATTATTCAAAACGTGATTTATTGATTAAACGTGATTGTTGAGACATTTGACAGAAAACATGACATACCTCAAAAAATTTCCAAATTCAATTTAATTTGCGGGACCATTCACCGTACAAGGTAGAGCCAGAAAAGAAACAGAGATAAAATTTTATAAGACAATGGCTATTCATTTAATCACATATGGTAGTGAGACTTGGGCAAAAACTAAAAGAGAGGATTCACGTATCCAAGCAGCAGAAATGAGATTCTTGCGCAGCGTTCAGGGTTACTCGAGACTCGATCACATGAGGAACGAAATTATTAGAACGCTGTGCAATGTACAGCCGCTTGCAGAAGTGATCAGGCAATACCGAATAAGATGGACAAATCACCTGCTTCGTATGTGCCCAAGTCGTCTCCCACTCCAAGCGTGGAAATGGCAGCAAGATGGAAGAAGGGATGTCGGCCGACCGAGGAAACGATGGACACCGGAACAGGCTCCAGACGCCTAATCCATGATTGATGATGATGATGATGATGATGATGATGATTATTATTGGTAGTCTATATTGTATGCAACGATTGTATTTTGCCATCAGTAACTCGTGAGAACTACTAGTGTGGAATAAAAAAATAATGTACGCTACGCTTTCACCGGACAAACATCTTGTAACCCACATCATTACTTGTCATACAGAACTTTTCAAAACAAAACTGGAAACTTTCGGACCAACTTATGTCCATTGCGAGATAAAAAGTTGCGAGTGAAAGTTTCTTGCGTGTGAAGAAACTGATTCTTTTCTGGACTTTTTTCAAGGAAACAGTGGAACAGTTCTGTTGACAGGAGAAAGATTGATCGAGTTCACAAAGCGGAATTGTATTAGAGGAAATGTCCGCTGTGCTGGAAAATGTAATTGACAGATCGTTTCATTTATGTTTCCGCATTTCGAGACAGCAATAGTTTTGGTTCTTGGAACGAGTCAGGATTTCAGTTTCACTTTCCGGGCTCGTGGGATCGTTTAGTCTCTTCCATTTAATTCATCGCAACTCTATAATAAATATCCTAACTAAGAATATCTTGCTCCCAATAATCCCTAATATCATATCCCATATTATTTGTAATTTAATTTTTTTTATTATTTGTGATTTTTTACCAGATTCCATATTATTTGTGATTTAATATATCATATCCCATTTATTTGTGATTTATTATTTGTGATCACAAATCATATGATTTGTGATTTCTAATAGGTAGTATCTTAGTGATAAATAAAAATCTTAGTGATAAATAATAACAAGCGTATTGTTAATAACAAGCGTAACAACTCTTCTTGTTGGGGAGACCTTTACAGGTAGTACCACATCGCTGTTAGAGTCATATTTTTGGGAATATGGTGAACCTACCATTTTAGGTGGGCTCCGAACCACCGGGTAAGTGATAATAAAGCTTATAATATCAAGTTATTGAAGCAAGGTCGCCCAACCAAGTACAGGCGAGCTTTATAGTGATAATACTGTAACGACGACAGGAAAATAATGTTGGTGAGTGGCTTGTTTGATAACTTTGATTGGACAAACATAGCAGCGCATTGTTTGCAAAAGGGTCGTAAAATAAACAAATCAAAGTTCATTGTTGCTTTCTTCGTCACGACGCTCTTCCACTCTCTTGTCAAGTGGGGCTCTCGTATTTTCGAGGGATGACAGCTTATCTGTTTTGACAGCATTGTAGAACTCTGTGGAACAATACAAATCTATGCAAGGGTTGTGCTTTTTAGCAGTGACATTTATTTTCACAAACATTAATTATTATATGTAAAATATAGACGGACACAAACTACTTATACTTTTTCAACAAATGCTCAAAATGGCTGCCTCACTCAGTGCTTAATGCATGAATTTCTTGCTTGATTTTCTGCTCTTGAAGAAACGACGTGTTACCATTGCAGTAAACTCAACAATACTGCAGACAGTACCCATTTCAATGATGTCTAGATTTGTTGTCAGTACTACATGGAATGCTATCTTGCAGAAGCCATCATACTCAATTCAACGAAGCTACTATTTACAGCAGTGGTGGTTCCACGTGGGGGGGGAAATCCCCCCCCCCCCCCAAACGGAGAAGAAGAAGAAGAAGAGGAAGAAGAGAGAGAAGAAGAAGGAGAAAAAAAGAAAAGAGGAACGAATGATAGAAAACAGTGAAGAAGTGGAAAAGAGATGCCAATAGAAATTTGTAGGAGGAGTGAGATGAAAATGAAAAACTACGAAAAAGGGTAAAAATTAAGAATAAAATTAAAAGTAGAAGGAAATGTAGGAGTTTTTTCAAAGTTGTTGACAAGTGAGGAAAATGAGACAGCAATGCCTAACCAACAATTAATTTTCTATTGCAAATATTGTGTACTTCAGTACTTGGTCTGAAAATTATACCAGTTCTGAAAGGGTTTTCTGGATTCTGCAGCTTATCAATACATGGCTGATGGCTACTACGGCAGAAAAAGCAGACTTTTTTATTAGCACTACTTTACATTCACTCAGGTAATCGCTCTAGGCCTTAAATGCAGGAAACTCATAGAGCAGCTGTTACGTGACTCGTCACTATGATGATAATATAAATGATACGCAGATATACCACAAACCAAAGCAGCAGATTAGTTTTGTATCAATATTGCAGCTGCTAACTAATTACCTAGCGTCACAGTTTACAGAAACGTTTATTTACATGTGCGCGACTCAATGATCACTACTAATTCCAATGGTAAATCAACTTTGTAAAAACTTGCTTAACCCTATTTCAAAGCAAGCTACTCATTTCAAGTATTCTTTCTGTTTTTTCCAGGGGATGTAACTGGATCGCGAGCGGCGAGGCCCCCTCCCAGGCCGCAGGCTCTGCCTCCCAGTCCTCACTTGTTTCCCGTGGAGCGCCCCTACTTCGATGATGTCTCCCCAAGAAACGTTACAGCTGTCGTCGGACAAACAGCTCTACTGCGATGTAGGGTCAAGCATATCGGAAATCGGACGGTAAGTGCAATAGGAAATAATTTTATATATTTTATTATCTATAGGAGCTTACAGGAGACCCTAAGCTTTGTTACATATCCAAACACAAACAAGAAACTGAAAAAATCTCTGACACAATAAGAGAAAAATGAATAATTTTTCACCCGCATTTCTTCAGGATGAACAACAGCAGACTCACAAAACAAATATTATATTTATTGTTCAATAGAAAAAAAGCAATTGGTTTAAAAAAAGTCAGAGCGATTCAAACGAGCTGAATAATAACAGACGAAATAATAAAAACCCGAAACCGCCACAGGAATATAATTAAAAAAACAAAATCACAAAGCCTTTATGGATTTGCCTCTTTCCGTTTTCTCCAATACTCCCAATTTATTTCCTGTCGGTCCCGGCTGTCTAAAAGGAGTCGCGTCAGAGGCCTTGAACTTATTCAGATGCGAAGATGCGACCAGATAGCTCTGACACAGTGGCGTACCGAGGTTTCAAACGCCCTGGAGCGGAAGGGTCTTTCGATGCCCCCCCCCCCCCCCCCCCCAAAAAAAAATCAGTCTTCACACTCAACCACCCGATTGGGCTGATATTAATATAGTGGTCATTTAATGAATCAGCGGCTTTTTCCCGCCTCTTACTACACCTTATTTGTCAGAGATGCGAATCTCCAATGAATGATTTTTTGCCAGGCCAGATTCTGCTTTTATCAATTTCCAAACAGCTTGTTTTGGATTTTTTCTCTTTTCTATAAATTCATTTGCAGTTATTTTTTTATCATTTTGTCGTTCTTACAAAAATGTTCTTATATTTTGGAAATAGGATTCAAAAGTGGTGTATTTCAGTCCTGTTCTTGTTAATATAAAAACCAGTTAACTTCTTGTGGATTTATTTTTCCAGAATAAGTTCAAAGTCTTCATTCAATTACTTGAAATTGTTATACCTTTATTTGTCACCCAATTTAAATTGTTTTGGCTTGGTACTTTCGACTATTTGCTTCTTTTGACTCGACCGTTTTGCATTCTGTCTGTTTGTAACGCATTTACGGCTGAACGCGTGAACCGATTTCTTTTAAATTTGACATGAATGTTCCCTTTAGTAATGCACAGCAATGTATACATACGATTTTTTTTAAATTGTGTTGCATTTTACTCTTTTGGCCTTCATTATATTAATACATTTTTTGTAAGTAAAAAGCAATTTTCTCTAAAGAACGGGGCGCCCCTCACAGCCTTGCGCCCTGGAGCGACTGCTCCACTTGCTCCATTATCGGTACGCCACTGCTCTGACACCAGACCTGGGCAGGTTACGCATTATTATTATTTTCACCAAAATCAAACGTTTCAGGAGTAGCTTAAGTGTAGAACAGGTACAAGGATGTCCGAAGATAAAAAAAGCCACTTCTGAAAGAATGAAAGAGTATTGGAGAAGACGGAAAGTGGCGATTCCATAAAGGCATTGTTAAGATCATAACTGATTCAATGTGCCACAAAGTGGATGAAACGACAAAAAAACTACAAGTAGTATGAAAATGCGTGCATTTGAGAAAGTGAGTAGAATGTTAATTTTTTCTTTAAATTGACTATGATAATTGGCTATAATAATATCAACACGATTCGATAGTACATTATTGTTTCTTATTGATGTTTTCCAAACAATTCTTTATTCTCATCTGCTCATGTTGTATAAAAAATTATATAAAGATGGATTCAGCTAGCATTAGGTAAGCTAAGGCGAAAGTTGGCGGCGATTTGCTCAGAACTCCCCAATTCTATTTGCTATTCATCAAATTCATTGTTATTCATCAGTAATCATGCTACCACAAAAGTTCTAACAGTCATGCAAACAAACATGATTGGTGCGTGACTTACGTAACTCCGACAGTCGTCATGTCTGACACGATTGTGAATTTGTACAATGCTCTAAACTTTTTCCCATGTTTGTTGGGTGTGGGGTTGTGGTGGTGGGGGGGGGGGGGGTTTAGGAATGAAACACGGCCTCTGATTTATATAGGTGACATCTGGAGACCTGCCTGCACTGTACTGTGTGCATGTCACAACTACACAGTCTATCATTAGCTTTCAATCACTTAGCTTTTGCGTTCACCACCACCTCCTTCTTCTACTATTACTATTTTTTATTCTTCTTCTTCTTTCTTCTTCATCACGCATTGTTTGTCAAAGCTATTTAATCCTCATTTCATCATTAGTTCATCCTTATTTCAACGTTTTTCATCGTCACATTCTCATCATCTCTGTTTCACTCCCTTCCTACCTTATTCTCCGTCACAATGGATCTCTCACACATCTTCCAAGATAAGATTTTCTATCTTCTTATTATTTTCTATCCATTATCTCTATGTTAAAAGTTTATTCCGGTTTGATTTTATTGTCACTATATTATAACCCTCTATCATTTTCATCAATAATTTTTTTGTTTTTTTCTTACCTTTATTAGTTCATTCTATAATTTATTCTCAGTAAAATTCATTAAATTTCATAATGTGTAGAACATATTATCAGGTAGAAATTATTGGTCAAGTTTAAGAAAAGGACACCTTTTCAGGCATATCTAAAACCTAGTTTTTCATATAACATATTAATATCATTATGAGCCGAATTTCATGTTCGTGTACAGATAAACCGTTTATGTGATTAGTGACTGATAATTTCTTATGTAATAATACTCGGTAATGCCTCTATATTGTATTTTATACTTGTAACAGTCGTATTATTATTTGTATGAATAAAGTGATCAATCAATCAATCACACGCCTTCTCTCATTTTTTGTCGGTCCCTCTCGCTCACTTGCTCTCTCACACACTCACGCTCTCTCTCTCTCTATCTTTCTCTCTCACTCCCTCTCTCATTCTCTTAGTAAGTCCTCATCTTCTCTTCTGGATTCTGTCTGAAGATCTCTCATCTGTCGTCAGGACATCGATCTGACTTGAATCTTCTATCCACTCTCACTCATCCAACCCCCCCCCCTCACCCGCTCGCTATGAATTGACTATGTCATCAAAGAACAGGCACTGGGCCACCGGAACCGAAATTATTGATGGTGACATTGTCCTGATGACATGGATGAACATGGTCATGATAGTCATAAGAAGAGAAGGATTAATGAGTAGGGGGGGGGGGGGAGGTGTAAGAGGAGTAGGAGGAGGTGGAAGTGTGATAGTCGATTGAGGAGAAGGTGAAGTTGTAGGAAAAGTAGAAGAAGAACAATGAAGAATAAGAAAGAGAAGAAGGCGAAGAAGGAGGAGAAAAAAAACGGTGAAAAAGAAGATGAAAAGAAAAGAAGAAACAAGAAGAAGATGGAGACATTGCAGTAATGAGATTCAATAAAACTAAAGATGATGGTAGCAATATGAAGGAGAGTAGGAGAAGAGGTGAGTGAAGTGGAGGAGGAGAAGAAGGAGGAATAGGATGAAGAGAAGACAATAAGATGTAGAGAACAGTGAGAAAGAAAAGGGAGGAAACTAATAAAAGAATAGGACATGATAAAAGAACATTGAAGGCGGAGGAAGGTGGTAGTGGTGGTGGTGGTGGTGGTGGTGGTGGTGGAGGAGGAAGAGGAGGAGGAAGAGGAGGAGGAGGAGGAGGAGGAGGAGGAGGAGGAGGACGACGACGACGACGAGGAGGAGGAGGAGAACTGCAATAACAACAAAAATGATGAGTAGGAGGATTGGGCGTTGAAGGGGAATGGGAAAGAGGAGGAGGAGCGAGAGAGAACGATGGTGAGGGAGGAGGAGTGTCAGTTGGTGGTGGATAGAGTGGAGGGGAGAAGTAGGAGTGGGCGAAGGATGAATGACTGTTGATATGAGAAACAATGAGTGATTCAGATGGAAAGGATGGATAGTTTTAAAATTAAATTCTGTTTCTTCTTTTTGATTCACAGATCTAATAAAATTTCTCAAAATTTATTCAAGTTGTTTATGGGTCGATCATTTGAAATTTGAAGGGATATTTTTTCCAAAAAAAAAAACATCTGGCGCTTTGAAAATAAGGTGGACGATCAATGAGCATATGATGGTTCATATGCTTTAAATATTTCTTGGATGTTGTTTTGTTTTGTGCTAGCCAAGACAACCTGACAAGACAAGCATTGACATTGACAGTCTTTCTGTTTTAAATAATTTGAACCCCGAACTTGAAAATCGATAGGGGCCTCATTTGGACTATAAAGAAATGCTAGGAAACTCCAATGAAGAGGATAGCGTCCTTCAAGCATTGACAGTTGCTTCCGGAATAAATAATGGGCGCTTGTTGTTCCTATATCTTCGTCTCAACGCTCTCTTTTATTCTCATTTGTCAAATCTTTTCTAGTATTTTTGAGGGTTTCCTAGATGACAGCTTATCTGCTTTGACAAAACTGTGTCAATAAAAAGATCTGGAATAAGAACTGTCTGGGAAAATACAAATCTATAAAAGGGCTGCGTTTCTCAGCAGTGAGTCGGTTTTGATTCAGCAGGACTTGCTATAAGTGATTATTCTTTCTTGTGGCAATATATACAGTACTATTTTGACTCAGCGTTGGAAGTGTGATAGTAGCCATGACAATAATTGTGCTTAGAATAGAAATATTTCATTGACCAAGTAAGTGCCAAGTAAGTAAGTTGACTTAGTAAAAGCATAGTTTGTTATTGAGTTCATTCACCGTTTATTAGACATTTCTTATTGAGTTATTAAACAGTTTATTGGACACTTACTGAATAATTATCTATCGGCCTATTGACAGTTAATAACTAGATTTTACAATAATCCATTTTTATAGAAGTTTTCATTGTTGGTTGAAAGTTATTAAACTGCTTGATTCTGCTATTGATTATCTTCTCTGATTTTTGCAGATTGGATTCTTTTGTGACTTGATTATGTAAATAAAGTTCGTGTGCTACTTGTCTTACCAGCATTATTTCAGTGATAGAACCCATAACAGAAGCTCTACACAGTTTAAAAAATCAAGAATCTTTCTTTCAAGATATTTTTCACTCACAGACGTACAGATGGACAATAAAACAATTTCAATAAGGCCCTGTCGGATCTTTGATGATATGAATTTAAATGTATTTACAGGTCAACGTGAATATCGACCCAAACAGACATCGCACCAGTCCAATCAACGCCAATCAATTGCAATTTCAATTGAGATTCTCGAAATTGAATCTAGTGTTTGAAAAGCTAAACTTCAATTGAAACTGACATTACATGTACTCAACCATTACAGTTTAGCGCTTCAAAGGCAGAGATCTGTTCAATTAAAGTTGATTCTGATTGATGAGATATCTAACTAGTTGGTATCATAACTACATATATTATTAATCTAAGTAAGGTCCATCTTGTAACTGGGGCGGCTTCAGTTGGGTGGTCCTTGGTGGTCGACCTTAAAATTATTGATCGGTAAACATTTTGGTGCTAATGATCGATTACCTAGTTATGAATTATTGATAAGCATGGAAAATATTCATTTTGTATAATCATTCCCCAACAAACTGGTTTTGTAACCTATTCAAATATTATAATCAAATATAATATTTAAATGTATCAAATATAATATAAATTCAAATATAAGCTATTCAAATATTATTGTGTTATTGTATTGTTGTGTAATGGAAATAATATTTGAGTTTGAATAAAGAAATGTGGCCTATAAGAGGAGTAGAGGGAAAAATAAGGGAAAAAGAGAAAGAGGATGTAGAAGAGGGAGAGGGATGAAGAAGAAAATGAGAAAAAAGAGAACATGACGAATAAGGAGCGAGAGAAGAGAAAGGAGAAGGAGAATGAGAAGATCAATAAAGTGAAGGAGGAAAAGAATAAGGCGGGAAAGAAGGAGAAAGAGAAGGGTGAAAAGGAGGAGGAAAAGAAGACAGACTTAGTGAGAGAGAAATTAGGAGAAGGAATGAGGAGTGGTAGGAGGCGAAAGAAGATGAGGAGAAGACGGGTGCAAGAAGAAGCAGTAGAAGAAGAACAAGAAGAAGAAGAAGAAGAATAGGTAGGTGAAGGAGAAATATGAGACGCGAAAGAAATTGAAGAAACAGGCAAAGGTGGAAGAGCGAAATTAGGAGAAAAGGTGAGAATAAGGGGTGGAAGAAGTAGTAGGGTGAGAAGGGAAAGAAGAAGAAGAAAATTGAAGAAGTGAAGAAAACGGAAAAGGAAGAAACAGGAGGAATAAGGAATCGGAAGAGGAGAAAAAGAATAAGAAGAACAGGAAAGTAAGGAAATAGAAGTAAACAAAGAATAATGAAAAAAAGAAGGAGGGAAACAAGAAGAAAGAAAAGAGGAAGAAGGGGAAAAGAAGAAGAAGAAGAGGGACAGAACAGGGGAGAAGGTAGAGGTGGAAGAGCGAAATTGGGAGAAAAATTGGACCTAAGGAGTGGAAAAATAAATGGGAAAAAAGGTTGAGGAGAAGAAGAAGGAGAAGTAGAAAAGGAAGAAGGAGGATAGAAGGAATAGAAAACAGAAGAAAAAAAAAGAAAGAAGAAAGAGGAATGATAGAGTTAGAAAAAGGAATAGAATGAAGGAGAGGAAAACTAGATGAAAAAATGAGAAGGAGAATGGGGAGGTTGAGGAAAAGGAAAAGGAAGAAGAGTAGAAGAAGATGAAGAAGAAGAAAAATAAAACGAAGAAGAAGAAGAAGAAGAAGTAGAAGAAGGATAAGTTTGCAATCTACAGCAAGCAACGCATAACTTAGCTGCTCATTAGTATTCGTGAAGCTGCTGGGGAGCTCCACTGATAGTTCTCCATTCTTCCCTTTTTTATCGAAACCCGGGCACCGGAAAATAATGAAAGGAATTTCATATAAATAAAGGAGGAAGTAAAGCAGACGGAACGAGGGAAAAAAGAAGAAAGAGGGGATGGAGTAGAAGGACATGAAGAACAGAAGAGGATAAGGAAAAGATGTTAAAGAAGGAAAAGAAGGTTTTAGTGGAGAACGGGGTGGAGGAGTAGAGGTGGATAGAGAAGGAGGGAGTGAGGTGGAGGAGGAAATTGGTGGAATGCAAAAAAGGCAAAAATACCCAGACGAAAACGCTACCCCGGAATCAAATTTTCCAAGCCGGAACTGCCTTCAACTTTTCCGGAGGAAAGAGAGTTCCTAAGAAAATCTTCAATTGTTGAGAAAAATAAGGATGAATGATGATAGGAGGAGGTGGAGGAGGAGAAAAATCAACGATAAAATGAAATCATTGATAGAATAAGTCGAGTATGTGGTTGGGGGACGGGTTCGTGACTGCAAGAAGAAGAAGAAGAAGAAGAAGAAGAAGAGGAAGATGAAAAAGGCGAAAGAGATAGAAGAAAAAGAAGAAGGAGGGGTTGATCTTGGACTGACCGAGTTTGCAAAGATACGATTTTTAGTTTGGACCCTTAGAGGCATAGCACAGATGTTTTGGTTTATGAAATAAGGCGGAAATATCGAACGATTTCTTCTACGGATAGAAAGATCTCAATATACAAATATTTTACGATTAATTGTAATATTGTAAATTGTAATATTTTACGATTGATATTTATTACGATCAATTGATGATACCTACATGAGTCTGAGACTTGTGCGTTTGGGAAAGAATAAACAAAATATTCAAGGCTGAACGGGAATCAAACCTGTGACAGTCAGGCACTATAACCACTGGGTATTTTTTGCTGATCATTAGATTTTAATAGAAGTATCAAAGGATAAGACAATAATAAAATAAAATAATAATAATATCGTGTGACCTGGCTGGCTCAGGTCTGGTGTCAGAGTTATCAGGTCGCACCTAAATAAGTTCAGGGCCTCTGACGTGACTTAACGACTGTTTTTAGGCTTAACGTGTCCTCCGAAACACGGGAGTGGCCCGAGGTAAAATCTTTCGGTCAGAACTGGGATCGAACCCGGGACCTTTGGGCTAGCAAACCAGCACTTAACCCACTCGGCTACGGCCACTAATAATAATGATTTTTATAAACGGCAAAAATTGAGAATTTAATGAAGTTGTCTTGCTGCTGTCGAAATTTGAACCACTAAACTGCTTATCAAAAGCCACAAATGCACATATAATCAATGAACATTCAATACTAGCACATATAATACTAGCAGGCTGCTCAATTCAATTGAATTGGAATAGAATGTATCGTATAATATAGAGGTTCTTCCAGCTTTTCTTCGCCTCCTCTTTTCTTCTTCTTCTTCTCCTTCCTTGCTTTATCCTTCTTTTTATTTTCTTCTTTCTGCTTCTTATTTATTTCTTCTTCGCATCCTCTTTCTCCTTTGTCAGCATCTTCTTCACACCATCACCCTCTTTTCATCAATCTTCTCCTTCTCCTTCTCCTTTTCCTTCTCTTCATTTTCTTCTTCCTTCTTCTTCTGCTTCCTTTTTCTTCTTCTTCTTCTTCTTCTTCTTCTTCTCCTCCTTCTTGTCCTCCTTCTCCTTCTCCTTTTCTTTTCCTTCTTCTTCTTCGTCCTCTTCTATTTCTTTGTCTTCCCTTCCTCCTCCTCCTCCTCCTCCTCCTCCTTCTCCTTCTCCTCTCCATCTTCTTCTTCTCCGCTCACTTCTTGCCCTTCTCCTTTCATTACTCGTCTCAGGCTCATGTGGGCTTCATCAGAAAGCAGAAATATTCCGATTATTAGGTGTAACGATAATGATTTCGATGTAAGCTGAGAATAATCGAAAGCGAAAGCGTAATAACCGTGAAACCAATAACGAGAGTGGGGTGTAATTATCAGAGGTGCCCGTCCAGGTTCAGACCACAAAACGCTGGATGGTGTCCAAGAATTTCCGTCCAACCTGTAAACGTGTGAAGGGAAAGGAATTAGAGGAGTTTAGTCGCCTTTGTAATCGCATCTAGCCAGTGTGCGGTATTGATATAGTGGGCAGCGCGGAATGCAGGCATGTGCGAACATCATGTTCAAGTACCTAGCCTCGATAGGAACGGATAGGTGTGGGTGTGTGAAGGGATGATGAGCGGGAGAGAGTTTGAGAGAGAAAGAGATGATATTCGGGTGAGTAAGGAAGATCAATTGAGAGTGACTGTGTGTGAGATACAGAGAGAGTGAAAGAGTGTGTGAGTGAGAAAGATAGAGTGAGTGGCTGTGTGTGTGAGAGAGAGAAAGAGTGAAAGAGAAAGGTAGTGAGGAAGTGAGATAGTGACTGTGTGTGTGAGTGAGAAAGGGTGAGACAATGAGAGAGTGAGTGAGACAGAGTGTGAGAGTGAGCGAATGAAACAGAGTGACTGAAAGAAAGAGTGTGGCAGAGTGAGAGAGATTAGATTCGAATAGATAATCTTTCTCTATTCATGTAAATTTACAAATTTCGCATATGATTGGTTACTGAAGTATTGACTTTAAACTGAGAAAATTTTAAATTTAATACAAGTAACCTTTTGAAGAGTGATTAAGAGAGTGCAAGAGAATGTTTTGAGCTGAAATAGAAAAGGTTGGTTACAATATTTATGTAAATTCATTTCATAAATAAGAAAATATGTATTCATGAATACAATACGTAACAATATTATTAATTATTCGATTTTATAGTGAACTAGCTATTGTACCCATCCTTCGTACGGATTATGTTTAGAAATAAGACTAAATATGTTTCAGTTGTTTTGATAGCAACGATCATGGGTTGTTAGCAGCTTAGTAAACAACTTGAAACGTAAACAATTGAGAGACAGTCATCAGAGAGAATATTTGGGAACAGCTGATTGATATATCATGATAAATTACGTGATTTGTTCTTATGTGGTAATAAAACTTAGAAGAAATGTATCCAAAATCGCACAATACTTGGTTTTTAAACGTTTATTATTCTGTTAAAAAAAAGTTAATTTAGTTTTTTATAGCTAAAGACATTGTCAAAAAGGTTCTCAATACTGATAAATAACTTTAATCCCGATCGATGCTCTCGTTTTTCAGGAGAAGGCCACGTAAAATGTATCCAAAATCGCACAATACTTGGTTTTTGAACGTTTACTACTCTGTTAAAAAAAAGTTAATTTAGTTTTTTATAGCTAAAGACATTGTCAATAAAGTTTTCAATACTGTTCAATAACTGAAATCCCAATCGATGCTCTCGTTTTTGAGGAGAAGGCTGCGTAAAATGCCTTTGGGTCCGTGAAAGACAGACAGACAGACAGAAATTGAGATAAGACTATTCTCGGCTTATTTAATGTATAAAACGTAAAAATAACCAAAAAATATATAATTCTGATAAATGTACAGACAAAACTCTAATTTTATTTATATAGATTAATCTGATAATCATACAATGAACCTGTAGTTTTTCCTTACATAACTTGTGATAACATTTAATTCTGATCAGAAAATGTCAGGTAACCCAATAACCAAAAACACACCCAAAAATCATGAGATTGGCTTTTATTGAATTGAAACACAATAATTTTGCGCATAATTTTTGCACACACTAAGTTTGCCACTTTTATGGTTTGATTCATCAAAAAAATCATTTTATGGATTTTCAGGGTACCTCGACATTTTCTGTTTAGAAATTAAATGTTTTGTAAGGAAAACCTGCAACTTTACCGTACAATATTCCTATGGGTTCTAACTCTGAAATAATGCTGGCAACACTTATGGGTTCTAACTCTGAAATAATGCTGGCAACACTTCAAGTGTTGCCAGCATTATTTCAGAGTTAGAACCCATAGGAATATTGTACAGTAAAGTTGCAGGTTTTCCTTACAAAACGTTTAATTTCTAAACAGAAAATGTCGAGGTACCCTGAAAATCCATAAAATGATTTTTTTGATGAATCAAACCATAAAAGTGGCAAACTTAGTGTGTGCAAAAATTATGCGCAAAATTATTGTGTTTCAATTCAATAAAAGCCGATCTCATGATTTTTGGGTGTGTTTTTGGTTATTGGGTTACCTGACATTTTCTGATCAGAGTTAAATTGAATTCAATTTCATTTACACAAGTAACTCACAGACACTAATCAGTAATTGTCAAGAACATCAATCAAAGAAACATCAATCCAATAACTTCCAACAAATAATGAATAGACCTGTAATAAGATCGATCACTGTACAAAACTAATTAGTAACTGTCAATAACCCAATCAATAATTCAATAAGTGTCCAATAACTTTTTCGATGATTAAATGAGAGGTGTCTAATAAACGGTTAAAGCACTCAATAATAAACTGAGCACTTACAAAGCACAATGTCTATCACTGCTATTATCAATCACAATTACAGCACTGAATTGTAAAAGCTCTGTTTTTACTGCCAAATACTGTCACTCAATACAAATGAATGGGGAAATCTGAATAACAACTGACCAACAACTCAGAAGGGCAATCCTTTACATAAGTTTGTACCATCCAAAGCTCTTGATCTTTCCATCTAAACAGATAACAAATTTTTAGCATACCAGAAGCTCATTTGATTGAAAGAGAGTGTTGAGATGGAGAAAGAAAAATAACAAGTTCTTGTCTGTTATCAATGTAACCGGAAGCATTTGTTGACATAATGGAACGTTGAAGGACGTTCTCCTCTTCCTTTGATTTACCGAACAATATAACATTAATAAAAATATAATTCCAACATTCATAGAAAAAGTATAGCTCTGTTTTTACTGACACAAACTGTCACTCAATACGAACGAATGAGAAAATGTCAAAGATGAAAAAGGAGAAGCGATAGTAGAAACAGAAAATGAAGGAGAAGAAGAAAGGAGAAAAGAAGAAGAAGGAATACAAGAAGGAGAAGTTGCATTTTTAGGTTATTTTCATTGTACCAAAACATGGAGCTGCGAATTAGGTCATAGGTGTTAAAAACCTTTCAACATGAATATAATCTATTAACAATATAATAATATTGAGATAGTTGAATAATAAACTTAGTAAACTCAATAATAAACTGAACAACGTTTACTAAGCACAACTTTCATCATGGCTAATATCACACTTGAAATGCTGAATCACAATTTTATTGTGGATAGCACTGCATAGTACTGCCACAAAATGGAAAAGAATGTCAACTGACACAGAAAGAACTATCACATAAACTTATCACAAGTCCTGCTGAATGAAAACTGACTCTCTGTTGAAGAGGTCAAGGTTGTGCTGAAATCCCCATTTTTATACTACTAACGGGCGGTTATGTATCTCTTACACCAGTTAGCCTAATTGGCGTAATTGCTTGTAATTGTACTTGGTGCAACCAAATTCTCTCCATTAAGTTTAATTACCATAGAATGACGTCATTCTTCGGGGATTAAATTTAACTGACTTCGTGCAACCGGCCAAATGTCAATAAAATACTAGAAGTCATTTGACAAATGAGGGTGAAAGAGAGCGTTGAGACGAAGATAGTAGTTCAACAAGCGCTCGCCCATTATCAATTCCGGAAGTACTGTTGACACAATGCAACGCTTGAATGACGCTCTCCTCTCTCCTGAGAATATTAACCAAGTCTCCTAATTGCCTGTCAGGCGTCATAACTAGACTGACGTCTGATTGGAGGTGAATAAATAGTGAAGGCGATTGAAATCATTCTAACTAAAGTACATAATAGTTTATGGGCGCAATCCTCCTCAAATCAAGTTCTGCGGGGATTAATATCTCATCATGGAGATCTCACCTGATGACTGCTTCAAGTATAAGTCGAGCCAGGGGAAAAGCAACAGAGTTCATCGTGGAAGAGTTTCGTGATGGCCGATCAGGGAATGTGGATCTCAACGGTTCCCCCAAATCTGGATTCCTCAACTCATTCTAAGAATCCTAAGGCCCTCGTCGCTAATTATAGAGTGAAGAAGAAGAATAAAAAGAAGAGAAAAAGGAAGAAAAGAAGAAGAAGAAAGAGTAGAAGAAGAAGAAAGAGTAGTAGAAGAAGAAGAAGATGAAAGAGTAGAAGGAGAAGAAGAAGAAGATAGAAGATGTGGAAGAGGAAGAGGAGGAGGTGGAAAAAGAGAAGGAGAAGAGAAGGAGAAGAGGGAGAATAAGGAGAAGAATAAGAGAAAGGGAAGGAATAAGAAAAAGAGAGAGAAGAGAGAAAAAATAAAAAGGAATAAATGAAGAAGAAGAAGAAGGAGGAGGTGAAGAGAAAGGGAGGATGATGAAGAAGAATGGAGAAGCGATAGTAGAAACAGAAGAGGAAGGAGAAGAAGAAAGGAGAAAAAGGTGAAGGAGGAGGAAAAGTAGAAGAAGAAGAAGAAGAAAAATGGAAGGGAAGGAATAACAAAAATAGGCAAAAGAGGGAAAAATTGAAGAAGGAATAGAAGAAGGGGGATAAGGAGTTGATGAGGAAGAAGAAAGATGTAAAAGTATAAGTAGAAGAAGAAAAAGATAGAACATGTGGTAAAAGTAGAGGAGGAGGGGTAGGAGGAAGAAGAAGAGGGGGAGTGGTAGGAGGAAGAAGAAGGGGGAAAAGAAGTAGAAAGAAAAAGAAGGAGAAGAACAAAAAGAAGAAGAAGAAGAAGGATGAGGAGAAGAAGAAAAGAGAAAGAGACGGAATAGAATAAAAAGAAAGGGAGAAGATAAAGAAGAAGATAGAAAAAGAAAAAGTAGAAGTTGTAGAAGAGAATAGAAAAAAGGAAAGGGAAGGGAAGGAATAAGAAAAAGAGAGAGAAGAGAAAAAAAAGGATTATAAAAGAAGAAGAAAGATGTGAAAGAAGAAGAAGAAGGAGGAGGTGTTAGGTAGAAGAAGAAAGGAAGGGAAGGAATAACATAAATAGGCAAAAGAGAGAAAAATTGAAGAAGGAATAGAAGAAAGGGGAGAAGGAGATGATGAAGAAGAAGAAAGATGTAAAAGTATAAGAAGAAGAGGAGGAGAAGGAATAGAAGAAGAAGAAGAAAGAGGAGAAGAGAAAAAAGCAGAAGAATAGAGCAATGGGGTTTGAAGATAATGGTCATAGTCAATACCAGGAGCAATAAATGCTCAATTGTTCAGTGTGTATGATGCTCTACTCTCAAGCATCAAGGATTGAGTGGTGATATGCGCATGCGCAGAATTAACCAATCAGATTCTCATTATTGGATGTGCCGCTGGTTAACTATTGCACTGACCACGAGCATCTCCTGGGATCTCGCGGATGCATGATGGGGAGGCAAGTCTCACGATAGATGATTTCAAAGAGAGTGAGAGAGAGCCAAGCGTGTGAGAACGAGATAATATTTATGAGTGAGAGGAGTCTGAGAGATGATGAGGGTGGATAGTCGATGATTGAGTGAGAGGGGAGTAGTGGAGTGAAACGGTGGGGAAAGAGAGTGAGAGAGCATAAGAGTGTGAGGAAGTCAGAGGGAGCGAAAGAGAGTGTGAGCTAATGGATTGAGTTAGAATGGTATTGAGGTAGCACACCAATGCTGACGTGTTTATTAGGTCAACTTTTTCACCTCAATACATTGATGTGTTGTTAAATTGTATCTGTATTGACTGAGATGCATTGAACCTTATGTTATCAGCATATTTCTTCTTACAATTTTTCTTCTTCTCTTCTTCTTCCCCCTCATCTTCTTCTTCTTTTTTATCCTCCTTCTTCTTATTTTTCTCCTCTTTCACATACTCCTTCTCATTCATCTTCCTCTTTTTCTTTTTTCCTTATTCTCAGTTTTCTTATTCTTTTTCTTCTTCTTCTTCGACCTCTTCTTCTCCTTCTTCTTCTTCTTTATCATCTTCTTCTTGTTTTTTCTTCTTTTCCTTCTTCTTTTTTCTTCTTCTTATTTTTATTATTTTTCTCCTCCTCCTCCTCCTCCTTCTCCGTCTTCTTCATCTTCTCCTTTCTTCTGAAAAGAAAAAGAAAAAAGAAGAAGAAGAAGGTGAAGAAGAAGAAGGAGGAGGAGGGGAAGAAAAAAATAAATAGTTAGAAGAGGGAAAAATTTAAAAGAAAAATATAACTTAGAAGAACATAGGGATGTTTGAGAAGAGACTAAGACATTAAATTTTGTTAATAGTGCATGTTAAATTACATAAACCCAGATTAGGCTTGTCCCACTCTGGATCCGCTCAGTTCAGTCGCTTCTGTCAAAATTCGGAAACCATGTATTCAAATGTAGAGCAGCAAACCGGATCCGTTCCGTCAGCTCAGTTCAGCCCGCTCCTTCCGCCTCAGCCACTTTTGGTAAGCGAGAGATTTTCGCCTGAAGCCTGAGACGCCGCCCATGCGCAGAGTAGGCCTACAGACAGAAGTGTTGAGCAACTGAACCACCAGCAAACGGTTGGTGCTAAAATTAACGACTGAACGGGGCGGACCGAACTGACTCAGTGTGTGACAAAACTGCCGGAACTGAGCTGAGCTGACTGAACTGAGCGTATCCAATTTGGTACAAGCCTAATCTGATATCAGACTACTTATTACCTAAGAAGAGGAAAACTATCATTTGAAACTGATAGATGAGAGGAAGAGAGTGTGACTGATGAATAGAGTGAGAGTAAAAAAGAGACAACGATTTCCTCTTCACATGGCCTTCCATAAATATCTGCATAAACAGGGTTTATTCACACTGCAAGCACTATTTTCGTTTGCCACATCTCACGAAAATGGATAATGGAGGAAGTGGGAGAAAGCAGGGATGGAGAAGATAAAAGAAGGTTATGATGGTAGACTTGGGAGGAATGATATGGAAAAGGGAATTCGGTATGATGACTGTGTGAAAGAGCCCCACAGCAGTTTTGCCTCTTATCACATCCTGTATGCATCTAGGCGCGACGTTCACCTATAAGCTATCACCATAAAATGGTTTCACCCTTCCTCCACACCATCTTTATAAAATAAATTTCGATCTGAACTCATCGCGTCATGGGTAAAGCTAGATGATTTATGGCGTGGTTGAACTCAAGAAGCTATAGTTTGATCTAGTTAGTCGTAATTGTTTGATAAATTGTTGTTTCTTTTAGATTATCGGCCGGTTGCACGAAAGCCAATTAAATCTAATCCCAGTAGAATGACATTATTCTACGGAAAATAAATTTGGCTAACCGGCGTAAAACATATTTAACCGCCCGATCACCGAGGATTAAATTTCACTAATGCCCATTAAGTTGCATTTTTAGGTCATTTTCATTGTACCAGACCAGAACATGGAACTGCGAATTAGGTCATAGGTGTTAAAAACCTTCCAACGTGAATGAAATCTATTAACAATATAATAATATTGAGATAGTTGAATAATGATTCAAATAATTCACAATGAAACGATTCTATTCATCTTTTTTCTCAACTTCAGAGTCAGCTGTTGATCAAATTACAGTGTTGCCAGATTTTGCATGTTCGGCTAACGATAAATAACTAATGGATCTTTGTGGAACAGAAATAAACTCATTACACTTACGACAGTTAGTTAACCTCCTTATTCAACTGGCTTCCGTGCAACCGGCCGTACGTCTTTGAGACATCTAGTTAAGGTTTCTAGTTGTATCTAGTTAAGGAGTATAAGACAAGTCAGATCAACAATGTAATCTTATATACTAGTTACTATAATTATTACTGTATAAATTAGTTGAGGTGAGGCTTAATTTTTATTAGAAAGGAACTCTTGTACACTATGAAAAGCTTTATCAACTAAATATTTTTCAATTGTTTTTCAAATATTTCTATATTTGAAAAGACTCAAAAACTGCGGTAGCTTGTTGTTGAGTTTCCTATCAATATAACTAGGTTTTGTTTGAATAAGCTACTATTGTGTCTCACCAAGTTATTATCTCCTCGGCTTCTTCTATTATAGTCGTGTATGTCAAGATTTTGGTTAATATCACTCTTTTTACATATAAAGTTCATCCCAGACTCTTGAAACCTAATATATACTCTATCATAGTCCGAGTGTGATCCTTATTGATTTTGTAATTCTAAATCTATATTATAAGAGTGAGTAAGGGGGGCGTTTGTGTGTGTGTGTGTGTGTGGGTGTGTGGGTGTGAGTGTGTGTTTAGGCTTTCTGATTTCACAAAAACGGCATCGATTTGGAACACTGAATTTGGCACATAGCTTCCTCTAAACTCAATTCAGTGCACCTCGAAGCCCTATTCTCGATTTTTCTTTCAGAATTTTTTATCAAAATGAATGTTTCAATTTCACTACTTATGGATACTATTACTGTTTCAGTATAAATGTGTTTAGCTGCAGGAAGCTCATAGAACAGCTGATAAATATGATACGTCACTATGTTGGTAATATAGATGATACGCCAATATGTCTTAAGCCGAAGCATCAGATTAGCTTTGTATCGATATTACAGCTGCTAATTACCCAGCGTCATGCGAGCTCATTTACTGTGTGCAGTGGTGTAATGACGGGGGGGGGGTTCCGTGTTACAACCCCCCTTGAGCCTGTAGAAGAGGCCCCAAAATCGAGTAGGGAGGCATCAATAATAATACGATAATATCGGTTACTGGAGGTAAAAATGTTTTCATACGTGAAGTGTTATAGCTTGAAAAAATACAATAATTTCAATATTTAAAATACTTAATCAACTAAAAATAATAAATTCATTAAGGTTACAGAGGGTATGGCGCGAACAAGGCAAGTTTTCGTGGAACTCAACGTCAAGGGACCACATTATTTTACAAATGTAAGCAAGTGACAAAACAAAAATAAAATAAGGGGCCCAAATTGTCCAACTGGGGTCCTCCAGGGACCCTTTTTTCTCCAGCTTAGACCTCTAGAGGCGTTTTTATTGCCAGTTTAGTCATGTGAGGTAGAGATTCAAGTAGGCTGCATCTAGAATATTATTTTCAAAATTCAACGTTTATAAACAAGGGTCCCCTATTGCCTCGGCTTTGGGCCATCAAAGGATGCTGGTGGGTCCCAGTATTTTTGGAGCCCCCAAACATGGGATGAAGGTACCCCAGACCACTTGAATTAAGTTTACACTGTAGGCTTGAAAGAAGAAAAGGTCTATTAATAATTTTGCCGACGGGCTTCAAATGCTCATTTCTGTTACTGTTACTAATGCTCAGATCTGGTACCCCATAGAGAGTATTGTGATCGTGAAATTTGTCAGACCATGAATCAATCAACAGATGATATGATGGAAGAGTTGATAACTACATAAAAGCTTAGAATTGTACTTTCAAGACCTGGAAAACAATTTTTTTCTCCGGTGGAGAACCCTCAGAATCCCCAATGTTTTGTGGTTCCGTCACTCTATATGTAAATGCAAAATTACTATAAGTTAAAGTTTGGAATTGGATATAATTAACTCTCTCTTTGCAAGTTGAATCAAGTTCCTTTTAAAGTCATAATATTTTTTATATTTTTACACATTTTACACATTCCAGTATTAGTGAATAGTTCGATGCGAATTCAAGAGATTACACAAAAAAGAAGAGAAGTTTATTGCTCTCTCTGATGCCACTCATTGCCGTTTTCCCTAACTTCCACAACTTTTTCAAGGAATGGTTTTCAGTTGGCCTGTTTCTTTATATTTAAAAAAGTTCAAATTAGTTACACAGATTCTTTTGAGTACAGTAGGGAACTAGGCATAGATGGAATACATATTCAATGCTAGTTGGGAAATCGAGTCATTAATAATAAAATTATTCAATTAGTATAAAATTATTTAATAATTTACAATTATTGAAAATTACTGTTTAGGGTGAGGGAGCCTCACCTTTTGGTGTAAGGGAGCCTCCAGCCACAACTCTGCCCCGGGGCACTAATATGTCTCTGAGTGGCCCTGGTTGTAATAATAATTATTTGAAACCACTATAGATTGTTAAATTAGCTTTATAAAAGTAATATTTTTTGGTTTTATACATTAAAATTTGTTCAAAACTGATTAATGAACTAACAATATACGAAAAGTGGGTTCATGCTCTTAAAGCTATTCATGCTATTCATAAAAGCAAAAGATTTATTGAATTTAAGCTTTCACTTTACCCAATTTATAAACTTCATTTTAATAAATACTTGTATAAGGTAACTGTTTTTAAGCCTCTAATCAAGCTCTCAACATCGAACATTCAAAAATTTCCCCATAATGTGGACTAAAATGAATGGATTTAATCTTTTCTAGATATGGGTCTACAATCTCTTGTAATACGACTTTAGAGGGATTATTTATCAACATTTTCCCGGGGGAGGGCCCTCCGGAACCCCTCGCCCTGGGGGGTATTCCATACCCCCAGAACCCCCGGGGGCCCCCAAATCTTCGATAACCCCCCCCCCCCCAATGAAAATATTTTCGCTACGCTACTGACTGTGTGTATTCATCTTTTACTGTAATATATTATTCTAAGGAGCTAAATACAAAACTATGCTGGTGGGTAGAGCTACAACGTTGCTGAAAAGTTAGTTTACTTATAGAAAATACCAAAAATTCACATAAGTGCAAAACAAAATGTTTTTTGTGATCTTCTTCAGATGAACAGTATAAACACTGAATGGTATTTCACTCACCCTTTTCAATCTCGTAATTTTGTGACCACTATTATAAGTTATCTATCAGGGGAGTAAAACTCCAAACTGGATTCCCGGGCAAAATTACCGGATTACCAGATTACCAGGATAACCGGATTCCCAGGTAAAATGCTAGTATGAAAATAATTATGAAGAGAAAAAGATTGTCACTACAGCAGCTAGGTTAGTAAGGCCAGCGCAAATAAAAATATTGCACAGGTACAAACGAAAATTTAAAGCATATGAAGGTTGCTCACCCCAATTATTCACCTTATTTTTACAATGCAAGCGTGGCTATTGTTATTTTTTATTGTGTTGATGTCTTATCTCGAATTAAAAATCGTCGTCAATTTGCAAAAAAATTGGGGAAAGTAATAACTTTTTGCTTGCTTACGTCATAGCTTTCCAGTGAAAGCTGCCACGCCTGCCAGTGTTGCCAACCTTTTAGTCCAGAAAGTCTAGATCATGAAACCTGATTCCATATTTGATTAATCAAATATTTTACAGTTATCTATGTTTCAATAAAGAATAACAATTTTTTATTATTTCAAAAATATTTTTTCAGAATGAAATTTTTTTGAAATTATCTTACAAAAGTGCAAAAGTATCTTACAAAGTAGGTAGCCAAATCGTACATCATACAAGAACCGAATTATCGTACAATAGGTTGACAACACTGAAGATTGCCAACTGATTATTGACAGATGAATTTTTCATAGTCTGGATCACTCAACGATGGTGCATTATGTACGGTAATTATAATTTCATGCAGATATCGGAAATCCAAAACTGCAATTGTAGGAAAAATGTTGTATGTAATTCAAGTGTAAAGTTTATCTAACTGTTCAGCTTGTGTGATAAAGTTGCTCTGTACGCTCTTAATCTTAATACATGAATACAACTATTAACTCATGCTTTTTAGGATTTTTTTCTACTTTTCAAAGTTTTTTTCTAGTTTCTGAAGTCTGATCAATCTCTCCCAAGCCTCTCCCATATAACCTAAAACCATCTCATACCCCGCCCTTTGCCTCACCAAGGGCCCCCTTTCTAATCTGCCACCTCATCCCCCTGCCAGTATCTAGCTCAACATCTTCAGTGGCAATGACTCAAACAGCCGGGGCTTATCTATTTACTCATCTGCTGAAGCTTCCCTACCCGTTGATACGTGACCAGAATGGTTTGGTAATAATACAATCGTCATGTCCCTCTTAACGAGATAGCAAGAACCCAAGAACCCTTGGCACTAGTCTGTATACCTCCCTCACTCCTTCACTTTCTCACTCTCTCACCTTATCTCAATCTCTTTCTTATCTCTCTTTGTCACTAAGTGCAAAAGTAAACACCCCCATTCACACTCTCACTCACACTCGATCTTCCTCACATTCATTCTCTCTAACTCTCTCTACCACTCTTTCTTACTCTGTCTCACACTATCCCTCTCATTCTCTCTGTGTCTCTTCTCTCTTTATCACTAAGTGCAAAAATAAACACCATCCAAATGATGATGATGGCGATAGCGATGATGATCGTCATGATCTTAAGGATGAGATGGCAGTATTGTCCTATATTATTATCATTGATATCATCCTCTGATGTTTTTATAGTGTTTGACGTTTGAGTTGAGCTGTATTTGTACGTGCGATTCCTCTGTGGGTTAACAATGGGCTCGTTTTTTCTCTCTTTTCTATCGTTTTCGAATATTGTCTAGGGAAAGAGGGGTATTGGAATGGGGAAGAAGAAGGAAGTAGGAGGAAGAGTAGGAGGAGAAGTAGGGAGAGGAGAAGAAAAAGAAAAAGGTGAAAAAAGGAGGAGAAAGAAGTGGGAGAAGATGAATAAAAAATTGAAAAAGAAGAAGGGAGGAAGAAGAAGATATATGAAGAAGAAAAAATGAAGGAGGAAGAAGAAGACAAGGCGAGGGAAAAAATTATGAAGAATAGGAGGAGAAATAGGAAGAAGAAACAAGATGAAAAAGGTGGAAGAAAGAAAAATAGAAAGAAGGAGAAAGAGAAAGAAGAAGGAAAAGAAGAAGATAAAAGAAGAAGAAAAAATAAAATGAAGGAAAATGCAGAAGAATAAAAATAAAATGAAGGTAGGAAGAAGACGATAAATTATGTAGAAAAAGAAATAGGAAGGAAAGGACGAAGAAGAAGGTGAAGAAAGCAAGAAGAGGGAAATAGATGAAGAAAAAGAAAGGAAGCAGAAACAATAAGAAAGGGGTAGAAGAAAGAAAAAGGAGGAAGAAGAAGGAGAAAAAGGAAGACCAAGAAGAAGTGATACAAACAAAATCCATTCTCCCATCTCTTCCACATACACTCACACAACACACACACACTCACAGTCTCACTACTCCATCTATCTCCATTCCAATCTTGAATTATACGAAAAAGAGATCAGTAGACACCACGCTATCATCGAGTGTAGGAAAATATGCACAAGTGTGTGCTCGTCTATGCTCGTCTATATTCGTTTGTGCTCGTGTGTGCTCGTACCCTTGAGCTACAGTCAGCGGCCTCGTTCAGATTCGCTGGCGCTCTTCTCGCATCGTTTAAAGGTACATCGTTTCTCATTTTTTACAGTCTCCAACCCTTCCCCTTCACCCCCACTCAACAGCCTTATCATCATCCTTCCAAAACCATTCGATTTACGGCCTCCCCCTCCCACCTCACCGCCGCCAAAACCACCCTGTTGAAACCCTTACCACATCCCTCCCACCACTGATGTCTACCTGAAAATCCCAAAAAACCCTAGATCAGAAAAAAAGACAATGGACGTTATCTTTGATACTCGAAACCACACACAGAACCACCGGCTTTACGGTAGGTTTGGAGGGTTTTATTTTACGCTTAGTCATCAAAAAGTTATTGTTCATCGTCCGACCGACAGACACTTCTCTAACTGCAGAATTCACTCCTTTTACTATAGTCATTGCTATCTGACATCCTAATAAGTTTATTTTTTTCCATTTCGGATGATTTTCACATGAGCCTAGCATGCGTGTGCGTGCACAATTAGTTGAATAATATAGAGTTTCAGCAAATTGCTGCTACTAAATAATCCCCTCGAGCCCTTTCTATGCACCGCGTTTCCTGTTAGGAAAGCCTAGCTTTACTAAATTCAAAGGGTAATACAATGTATAATACAGTGATGATCCATTACTTCAGTAAGAGA
The DNA here is from genome assembly GCA_948455865.1 of Conomelus anceps. Lineage (NCBI taxonomy): Eukaryota > Metazoa > Arthropoda > Insecta > Hemiptera > Delphacidae > Conomelus > Conomelus anceps. The sequence goes on from OX418216.1 coordinate 145,975,001, forward strand.
ATCAAACATCAATGAATAAATATCAGTGGTATATCTAAAATAACAATGAAAAATTATATTCCTCTGCCACATCTTTGGGAGACAAATTCTGTGATTGCAAACTGCAATCTCTTTGCTTGCTTGATATATGAATTTTATACAGGCTCATATAAATATTTATATTAAAATTATAATCTAACCTACATTCACTAAGCTATAAATAAAAAGATTTTCTCTTCTATGGAAATTGACAGCTGCATTAAATAGCTAATGGAAATCGATGAATGCCATGACACAAACATATGACACAATCATGTTGTAATGCTTTTATTTTACTCAAATGACATGTTGCATGCCACTTGAGCTCTGCTCAAACTTGTGGCTGTAGGTAACTCATAAATCTAACTACAAATCTATCTAGCTATTCAAAATTCAATCAGCTCCAAAAATCGAACCACGGATCTCTTCTGCATTCTCGTTTCAACCACTAGACCTCACGGATACACATTAATCAACGAGAACCTCTGCGGATAAACATTAATTTGAGATCAAGCCATACCGGCCAGTCCCTCAACAAGTTATTTCAAAATAATCAATAATAAGCATTATAGTTGAGCTATTAAACAGCTTTAATTAAAAATCGATCTGATACAATCCTATCCTTACAATCAATTTACATCTTCTGTCACTTTTTATTCAATTCATTGTTGAAAAAATAGAAATGTAGACAGAGTTGATTTTTGTCGATTCCACGTGTTTATTGAGCAGTGGACTGGTCTCGTGGCTTCGTTAGTCGCATTAATTTTCAACGGTAAATTGATAATTTCAACAGTAAAACAGTAGTTTTTTAAACACGTTGAATTTACTAAAATGAACTCTATATACTTTTATCAACAACAGCAATCAAGAATCTACTAATAAGTTAAATAGAAATGTTATAGATAACTAATTCACATTTTTCATATTTTCCATTGAGAAAGTTCTAACAGAAAGGACCATTCTGCCTAAACATTCTTATTGATGTCTAAATAACTAGTTCATTTTATCACGCTTTTTGGTTTTATGGAGATTATGCAAATATTATAAATTATAGTACAGTGTGAACAAACACTGTGTGTACATCACAGAAAAATATACTTTTTCAAGTAAGTCTTCAATTTTCTTTTAAATTATAATCAGTTTTTTTCTCTTTTTTTAAATATTTACAAATATGTAAATATTATAAATTCTATTACTGTGTGCACATAAACTCTGAGAATATTATGGAGAAAATATACTTTTTCAAGTAGCTTAGATCTTATCAATTAAAAAAAAATTGTTATCACATTTTTGCAATTTTTATAATATTTTCAAAGTTATCAATCACTTTTTACACTAAATCCTTGTCGTCTAGAACTTGGTCACTTCAATTTTATCACGTGACTTGTCAATAAAATGTCTCCTAATTTCCAGTAATGATTTTCCTTTAGTTTCGGGCACAAAAAATATTACAAAAACAAAACATGATAAACAAACAGTGGCATAGATTAGAAAATTTGTGTACACACCAGACAGATCAACTACTAGCTGATAACAGCGAAGGGTTACAAGTCCAGTCAGGGTCACATTGACCAAAGAGACCACATTACCCATTCCCCGTGTGTGTGAAGGTAGGAGTTCAGATTGGATGGTTTGTGTAACAGGTCCCAGGCCGATTGAAAAGAAAAAGGTTAGTAAGGTGAGAAGGAGTGGTAGGGGAAGATGGAGAAATGGTGAGGAGAGATGGCTATTGAAGAATTTTGGATGGTAGAAGTAGGTGGCACAACATATGTTCACCAAAAATGCTCCACCTGAAGATATCAACAACAGCGGAACTCTTCCAATGATGTCCACTAAGAAACTTACTGTAATAATTGTCACCAATGTCACAGAACCATAGATGACTGTGGTAAAGCTTGAGTTTGTTAGGTCTCCATCATCTTGTAGCAAAACATTGATGTAGGTGGAGACAGAAATACTTCCACAAAGTATCCTAGCAGCAGTCAGGAATTGTGTGACAATCAGAATCATCCGATCTGCTTTTGTTCTTACCAAATCCATCCATCCCACCTTCATATCAGCACTTATCTCCATTTCAACACTCTCCACAATCTGAGACATCTCTTTCTTCAATTCTGTCAGATCATCTTGTGGCTCCTGACCTCTCAACACCATCAAACTTTGAAGTGCCTTTTCTTGCTGCCCTATTTTCACCAGGTGGTAGGGAGTTTCTTCTTGGAATGCAGCTAGAAATATGAAGAGCAGAATGGCGAGAGTTAGGTTGACATGTACGTTTGTTTCATAGTCTAAATAGGTGCCAGTGACGTATTGGAGCAAGAAGCCTGAGTACCACATGCCCTGCTGCAGTGAGGTTAGCGTGCCCCTCGCATCTGCTGAACTGATTTCGCTTATGTAGATGCCTGCTGCTGTACCAACAAAACCTAGTGCTGTTCCTTGAAGCAACCTGCCAGGAAAGAGAAATGAAACTAAATATGGAAGAGAAATAGGAAGAACGAAAGATAGAAACAAATAATACAATAGCAGTCTCTGCTAGCCTACTTACTACAATAAAGGACCCAACAGGGCCTTATTGAAATCGTATATCAATAGTAGTCTGTGCAATAGCGCTTGAAAGAAACATTTTAGACTCTTGAAACTTGGTATTTAGCATTCTCATAGTCCAAGTGAGATCGCTGATTAAATTAGAGTTTGGGAATCGAACATAAATTATGATTTCCACTACAGGCTCTAGGTTAATTTGTGAACCTCTCTTTCCAAACAGTTGAACTGTATGGTTAGCAACACTACCATTTCACTCACCCTTTCCCAATGTCGTCATTTTGTGACAGTTATCTACCACAAAAGAGAAACTTCATACTGGATTCCCGGGCAAGACCGGGTGTAAAATGTTAGTTAAAATATAATTATTAAAGAAAGAAGTTTAAAAATTTTTTCTGATGATGTACACATGAGTCTGAGACTTGTGCGTGGGTATTATTTCACAAGATTTTTTTAATTTAGAGTATCTAACTTATGTGGGCTTGATCCTCAAAAAAAATCCAGGCTGTTCTTAGAAATCCTTTTAACGCAACCCAGTCTTCTCTAATCAAATATTGTCTCACCATCTCCTCACTCATTATCTGGTACTATCGACACTCAATCAGAATCTCACATCGTCTACGTACATGTCGGTCTGTTGAAATGATCACCTGAATATAATACACCATGAGAAGAGAAGGAGAGGTTCTCTAACAATAATTCAAGACTATAATGTATAGTTTATTACAGGGGGGGATACTCCCCTGAGGAAGTTTTTGAAAATTATCTCTTTAAAACCACATTTTAAACGATTCTAGACACAAACTCATTCCAGATAGTGTGTCAAAGATAGTAATTTTCATCTAGTTATTGCAACATTGTCAGTGAGAGATCCAAACTATCGTGCTAAAAATTTATTGTTCAAGTAGCCAAACTTTAAAGCAGACCCACTTAAAACTATTTTCATTCTGCTATTTTTGATCCCCCACCTCATCTTATTGGGGTACAGTATAGTACTGTACTTGAAAATGTCTTTCAAAATGAGGAGGGGTTTTCTAACAGTAATTTCAGACTTTAGTTTGCTTGTTCATTCAAAGGGTGGTCCAGAGTACTCCCCGAAAGTTTTTTATGAAATAATCCCTCTAAAACCACATTATCGTCTTTTTTACTCTCGGTAAGAATTATTGTCTCTCAGGGCTTGTTAAAATTTCAAAATTTCTAGAACTTGTTGAAATTTCAAAATTTCTAGGTCACGAGGGTGATCTATCCCCCTGATCCCCCCCCCCCACCCAACAATAGTTACGCCACTGAATGAGAGGTCTTATTTAGGCCTATTCTATTTGATTTAGAGAAACAAATCCTTAAAAACAGAACGAACCTAGCTGCATAGAATCCAAGTACACTCCTGAAACAGAGCACGGTTAGCCAGCTGAAGAGCAGAAAGGGCATTCCTGTCAATAGAGCCAGGCGCCGACCCCATCTATCAGCCACGTGGCCGGCTGGCAATGGGGACAGGAGTGCTCCGACCTCGAACAGAGCCACCAGCCATGACTGCTGATTGTGGCTCATGGCCACCAACGCATCAGCAGCCTCCAAAGACAGCCGTGGCAGCAGTGGCGTCACCCACACAAAGCAACTGCCACATAACAGGATGGTCGCGTTCGCTACAACAATCAGAAAATAATTTTTATTTATTTATTTTTCATTTGTTAGTTAATCAATTTATTTACCTACTCATTCATTTATCTATTTTTTCATTATTTATTCAATTAATTATTGAGATTGAAATACAATGAATGCAAAGATGCAACAGGCAATATAGTTGAGGGAATTTCAGAGGGCATAGATATTTCCTGTCTAAAATATTCCAAGATTTTATTCACACAGTTTTTTATTATTATTTGTGGGAAGATAATAATTAGACCATACCAACGAATATTCGTCAAGAAGACAAAAACAATCTGAAGATACTCAACAAAAGGAGAGCAAACAATAATTGTCATGAGAAGTAGTCAGCAGAATAAAAAAGCAGTATACTTTGGTATTGATTTATTGAAGCATACGAACTAATCATTGATGTAAGCAATCGCAGCAATGATATTATTTGATCTTTGGTTATTTTACTGGATTGATATATGATTATTTTACAATATTGATGAGAGATTGTGCTTGTTTAGAAAGATTTTAAAATTATTATTAAATCGCTAAATATGAAGGCGGCTTCACAGAGGTTGTCAGTGCGAAGTAGTGTAATGGTTAAGGAGTCCTACCGGAGAAGTGAACTTTTTGTAATTTGATATAAATTGTCAGAGTATGTGTTATTTTTGTGACCCCTTAGCAATGTATCAATAGTCCAATCCCATTGTTCTTTATAGAGATTATTCATTGCAATTTTGAAATTCAAACTATTGCAGTAACGCTGGCGGCGATTTACTGTCAGGTGGGGGGAGGCTGACTGCTTGATAGAAGTGAGGGGGCAAGAAAGATAAAAATCAAATGAGCTTGTGAATAAAGAAATAAATAGCTATTTGTGTAACTAGAGCGAAAAGTGAGTTATTTCTGCACCAAGAGAAACTGTTTTTTTTACGAGCCGAAGGCGAGTGAAAGAAGTTTCTCGAGTGCAGAAACAATGTAGATCCACCACCACCAACTTGCTTGAGTTTACTCAGAGGGTCTCATCAGTTTTAGATTTTGGTGGCAGGGTTGATGTTGTTTACACTGACCTTTCCAAAGCAATTGACTCAGTGAATCATTGCATGTTGTTGGAAAAACTATTCTCATGCAGTTTCAGCAGGTCACTGCTGACCTTCATTAAGACATATCTGGTTGAGAGAAGGCAGTATGTTCAGATGTTGAATTACTGATCATACTGCTGTGTGAATACTTCAGGAGTTCCTCATACTTTGCGCTCGAATTAACATTAAATTTTTCCTACAGTAATGAATATAAAGTAATTTAAACAGAACAAAACAGGACTTACATAACCTGACAATTCCTCACGTAACCTATCTTCGAATCAAATCGATTTCAACAACAACTACAGCTGACTGTTTTTGCATAGCTGAAGCAGAGTAGCCAACCTATTTTTGAATGCAGAATAGGGAACCTGCGTATAACACGCTCACTATTTTGTGTTGTTAGGTTACAAATCTGGAGTGCGGAAAAGCATTTTCGCGCACTGGAATTTACTTTCCCGCATTGATGCAGGAATATACTATTTTGCTTGCTACAGTTAGTGCAAAAATAGGCACTTTTTCGGGTCACTGTAGAAAAATGCGTGTTTTGTTTATTTTCTGTGAAAGGGATGATGGGACCACTGGCATTCCTAATCGTCGCCGCAAAAGTAGGATGTAATTGAAGTTGGATGCAATTGAAGCTTGTGTAAGAAACAGTACTCAAGCTTTCCCACTAAAAGAACCAAGAATATTCATAATATTGTTTTTACTCCTAGAAGCATAACTTGGCACTACTTCTCATATTTGACACACCTTCATAAACTGTACTAGTCCAATTTAGAAAGTTTAAAGTTGGTCTGAATCGGCCAGGAGGGCAAGCACCCCCTACCACTGCCCCCCTTGACGACGCTCATGTGTTGTGACATTTGATTTCAGCAATTGTATGCGATTGAATTTATCATTTATCATTTGTTTGCAATTGAATCAGCAATTTAATGCAGTTGAGAATGTAGGATGTAATTAGCGGAGTTTTTCGGCTAATTTATAAAATCAAAAAGAATTTTGAAAGTGACTATCTCGTTAATGTTTAGCAATTTATTAACAATTGTGAAATTTGCATAAATATGTTAGCAATACATTATCATACTAACCTGCGAAGCCGGCGCAATACTGATTTCTGAACAATTTTGCACTATTCGCCAACATTCCAAAATTTGAGGGTTTTTTTTACCGCCACTTGCCTTCAATCCTGAACTGAATGCTATCTCTTGTCTCGTGTCTCTGTCATGACTATTAGTGTGACTGCTTCAGCTGGCGTCGAAATTTTTTCCAGTAATTTTGAACCTGCTGAAAATAAGTTTCAAATTTGTTTTAGTTGATGAGAAGTGCTTAACCCCAGTCGCACAAACGTCCTGTCATAATGATGGTTCATTATCCGTTCCACTTTTATACCGGGCTTCAATATTAAAGTAAGCCATTATTTAATTTTAAAGTTTTCAGTTATTCCAGCAATGATAGCTAGATTACAATGCAGCCAACAGAGTCAACTAAAAATTTCAAATTCTGAAATCAGCTGAGCATGAAATATAGGCTACTATAGTCTATAAATTAGTTAATTCGTTATGAATTGAATAATATGAATAAATTATATTATTATATGGTTTGGAGAGTAAATTAGCTTTTAGAATTATAAAATACATGCATTAGTGACTAGTATTGGCCATTAATGTAAGGCTTGCTTTAGGTTAAGTTGAATTAGTAAAAGATGGCGCATGTGCGTGAATAATGGAATCACTTTTATACATTTTATCTACGACCATGTCATAATGTATACATTACAGTTTCACAATTGATGCCAAAACAGCTGTCTTTTCGAAATGCTTTTTGAAACCCGTTGCATAATGAGCTCATTATAGTACAGGTTCTACATTATAACACGGGTTCTGGACCAATCAGAAGCATTTTTGATGGAATCAATATCGTAATTCAATATTGTGAAACTATCAGCTGATTTGATCAAACTGCTACACCAGCTGCTTTAACCTAACAATCTACTATAACTTCTCGTATTTGAGATGAGAGGTTAGGTATCTCTGACAGTCTTAGGTAAAATGAAATTGTTTTAGTTAAATGTATACTAGTGGTTGTAGATAAAATAGTGTATGCAACGATTTTATTTGGCCATTAAAGCACTCGTGAGATATTTATAACACTCGCATTCGGTCGTGTTATAACTTACATCTAACTCGTGCCTTAATAAGGGTCAAAATAAAATCGTTGCATAAACTACTATTATACTCGGTAAGTGTTCCACCATTCAAGATGTCAAGATGTACGAATGCTAGCATGTATATAGGTATTCATATACTTTCACATAGCAGCTTAGTATAAAAGTGGTACGAATGATGAGCTATCTTTATGATAGGACGTTTGTGCAATCGGTGGTAATATCGAATACATAAACGCCTTTATCTATTACCTACTTCTCTATTATCTATTTATATATTTCCTCTGTTCACTATATGCAGATTTCTATGAAAAGCAACAAGTACAAAGGTTCATAATAATACTGAATATTATTCTCCAAATTTGATTCTCCAAATTGGATTCTCCAAATTTCAAGCCTATTTAATTCTATATTATTTATAATAATCCACCTCACCTATGAAGCCAAACCCTGTTCAGTGGTGAGAGTAGGCTATCAAGCATTGAACTTCAGACTTTGTTTCGTTGGGCTTGGCATACTAATTTAAAACTGGAAGCTCAGTGAACAAAGCAATCACAAACTTTCTCACTTCTCGTTTGTGTAGTATGCTTTTAGGAATATAACACAACGTTCAGGTTTCAGGAGTTACCTACAGTCGTAATCGGCTATGTTACTACTTTATATACATAGTAATCCACGATAACATTTGAAAATACATCCCAAGATAAAATGCAATTTCACAATATGATGAGTTCACTATAAATATATGGAATAAAGAGCACTGTCAAGCATAAGCTCTTGTTCGACCGCTGGTAGCAATATCACTTAAATTACAGCTCTATTAATATGAATACATAGTAGTTCCTATTTTAGCTAACAATTTACACAATAAAAATACATAAATGAATTGAATATTTACAGAACAAGGATGACCAAAACAATAATAAATAGTTGAATTCAATAATTTCAATCAAATAAGTTTCTAGTTATCCAGTTTACTATAGTTATTACAATTTATTAGAAAGTCTGTTTGTACCTTATTTAAGATGATGCAAATTTTATGAAATTGTTTTTAATGTTAACAAATTAATTAATTCATAGCATTAAGGAAGCTGCTAAATCAGCTTAAGGAAAATGTTACAATCTTCATTGAATTGCTAAATTTTAACAAGATGATTAATTGGTAGCATTTAAAGTAATTACAAAATGAATTATCAAGTCTTTTTGTAATGTATAATTTAGAAATATACAGTAAGCTATTGGTGGTGATACTGACAATTTTCATGATAATATGAATCATTTGTTTCCAGCGATGGGTTTTTTGAGGATGAAGACCACATAGGTCTGAGACCTGGGTGTGGGTTATATAGTTGGATGATGATTTATGAGTTGGACCTATAGTTTTAGGTGGGTTTCGAACCACCGGGAAGTGATTTTAAATAAGAGACAGTATTTTTTTGCTGGTCAATCCATTCGGCAACCCTCACAAAGAAGGCCCAGGAGAGCGTTGCTTATCTAATCTGATTAAACCAAAAATTTGGTAAAACCATTGCCGATCGGCAACAGGTCAAGTTTGCTCTCTGCTGTAGAATCACTTTCTTTTGCTGGCCAATCCAATCGGTCACCCTTACAAAGAGGGCCAAGGATTGCGTATCTGATTGAACAGATACCTTACGACAATTACTTTTCTCTTGTATATTAGTTGTTGCATCTATCGATTTCTCTAAAATTCTGTAGCTGTGCCTGTTTTAGTTAAATTTAATTTTAAATTTAAATAAATTAAAAATATTATACTGCTACTTACTTCAAAATAGCCTGAAATAATGTCCCGAGCGTTACCACGAAAATATCACTATATCGTCCTAGACCACATATTTTTATAAACTATTTTAGCACCGATAACAATCACCTTACTATAATAATTTTTTGTCAATAGTTTGTTATAATTTAGCGGGTAAATTCTTACAGCGAAGATTTTAAAAATGCAAATACCTATTTAAAATGTAAACTACTGAAGTTTTAAACAAATAATATTATGATAAATGTGTGTAGTAGATTCAGGTCCTCAACCCTCACCTCACTTCATAACCCTTTCAAAACCTTTCGCAAGTCCTAAGTGAAAGTGAAGACCAGCATTGACAATAGTAAATTATGTGTCGCAACAGAAGAATGTATAATGGACGTCAATGTATAATTTATTACTACGTTAGATACGCCGGTATTGACAATAGAGTTGTGATGAGTTTTTGATTGTCTTTTTGTTTAGAGTATGAATCGCCAGCTGAACTAACAAAGATTAGTGACGTAGGTGTTGGAAAAAAGTAAATCACTCAAGCTGGTGATTAATAACAAGATTTCAATAATGTTCTGAAATTTATTTTGTTTCTAGTTTCAGATTTTGACAAAATTTTGTTTGGTTAGGGATGGAGAATACAAAAATACATCAATTTTATCCATCATTATAAGAGAAAGTTTTCAAATTGTATCGAATAAAATAGTCAATGGAAAAAACTATTGTAACCATTTTATGTTTTTCTGAGCAGATTATCTCTTATCAACAATGAGATAATATGAATTCTTGATAATTTTGTAACCATAAAGAATTTCATCGGGGGATGGTTTTGGACTCTATTATCTCAGTCTATTCGTAAAATTATTTTAAAATTGAAAAAATATTATATTTCTGAAAATTGAGACGGAAGCAATGAACTAACAGACCTAAATAAAAGAATAATTAGTTACAGGAACCAGAGCATGAGTTTAGAAAATTAGGATTTATTGTAATAAGTTTTCCATGCCGAAATACTTGATGAACAATCTAATATCAAAACTGACACTGTATTTCTATATAAAATATGATTTTCACTCACTTTTATCGGACATACTGAAGGGATGCATTTCACTTCTAAAGAGAAGCTTCGTCAGTTTGCCACCAGTGGTCATGTTTTGTTGAGGTTAGGATGAGCGACCATTAACTGAAAATTGCAATGGATTTGAATTGTGTTTAGTCATTGAGTAAGTTGGTTGCCTTGTTTATGGTGTTTGAATATTTCGTATTGTTCCATTGTATTAGTTTGTGACTTTTTATAAATGTGTGTAGAATTTCCAAACCAGTTTGGATGTTTTTGTGTGAATGTTTGTGAATGTTGTGGATGTTTTGATTAAGTGATCTTCAAATGTTAAATCAGTGCTGAAATGTAGTGCTTTGATGTGTTCCTTGTCTTGATTGACTTTTTTATTATATAACTCTGACTGTTTTTTCCATGTATGTTGTTTGTAATTTTTTCTTTGTAATTTTGGCAGATTTGTTAGGTAATTTTATTTTTATTCTAGCCTAAGAATATACCTATAAGAATTATACCTACTTATGCTACAATAGAAATAAAATAACCTAGCAAAGCTGCCAAAATTACACAGAAAAATTACAAACAATATACATGGAAAAATCAGCTAGAGTTATATAATAAAAAAGTTAAGACAAATAACACATCAAAGAACTACATTACAGCACTGACTCAACATTTGCAGATCACTTAAAACTGGACATTCGCACAAAAACATCCAAACTGACTTGGAAATTCTACACACATTCCAAAAAAAAAGCCATAAACTAATACAATGGAACAATACGAAATATTCAAACACCATAAACAAGACAACCACCTTACTCAATGACCAAACACAATTCAAATCCAATGCATTTTTCAATTATATAAAAGCCGCTCATCCTAACATCAACAAAACATGACCCCTGGCGGCAGGCTGGCGAAGCTCCTTTTTAGAAATGAAATACATCCTTCCAGTATCTCCAATATACAAGTGAGTGAAAATCGTAAATTAAATAGAAATACAGTGTAATTTTTTATACTAGATTATTTATTGTACTTGCATAGAAGGAATGTTCCTCTTAATAGCAATATTGGCCGTGTAATGCAGCATCATAAAATGTTCGCTTGGAAGGTATTTTTCTTGAAATAAATACTTTTGAAATGGAATTTTCTCCCATCCTACTCCACCAGAGAATCAAATAATATATTTCGATGAAAATTATTATTTTTCAGTTGTTCATATCATGCAGCTTTTGGTTTGATACTTGTTGGAGCAATATAATGACATTATAAATTATTTTACCTGGTTATTGATCATTCCAAGATAACGGTAGAAACGATGGTGAAGAAGATGTAGACGGTGTTCGAGAAAAAGAAGAAGGAGAAGACGAAGAAAAATAGTAGGAAGAAGAGAAGAGGTAGAAGAATAAGAAGGCAGTGAAGAAGAGAAGATACAGAAGAAGAAAGAGGAGAAGGAGAGAAGAGGCAGGAGAAAAAGAAGAAGGAGAAGAAGGAGAAGAAGAGAAGAGACAGGATAAAAAGAAGAAGAAGGAGGAGAAGATGATGAAGAAGAAGAAGAAGATAAAGAAGATGAAGAAGGAGGTGGTGAAGAAGAGAAGAGGCAGGAGAAGAAGAAGAAGAAGAAGAAGAAGAAATATGAAGAAGGAAGCAGTGAAAAGAGAAGAGACAGAAAAAGAAGAAAAAAGAGGAGAATGAGAAGGAGAGAAGAGGCAGGAGAAGAAGAAGAAGGAGGAGAAGAAGGAGAGAAGAGACAGGAGAAAAAGAAGAAGAAGAATAAAAAGAAGAAAAGGAAGAAGAAGAAGAATAGAATGAAAAAGTGAACAATTAGAACAAGACGAGGTAAACGAGACTGTAGCACTTCCAACTTTCAACTAATTTAGCCATGCTTTGTTATGGAGCATTATTGCTAAGAGCCTAAGGTTAGAACAAGAGATTTATTTGTTTATCACTTAATAATGAGGTCGATGTCTTCCCTTAATTGATTCCGATTAAGACGTGAATCGTCAATGCTCCTCTTCCACTATTTTACCCACTCTTTCTCACTCATTCTTTCTCTGTTGCTCTTTCTCTCATCCGCTCTTTTTCTCTGTTGCTCGTTTTCTCTCTCTTGCTCATTAATTTTCTCTCTCTGTTGCTCGTTCTCTCTCACTCTCTCATACTCTTGATCACTCTATCTCTCTCACTCTTACTCTCTTTTTCCCTCACACTCACACTCCCTCTCTCTTGCTCACTCTATCTATCTCACACTCTCACTTTGTCCAAACTTCACCATTTCATGTAATTGCATCGTTCAGATAGTCATTACTGTAGTTAATATCATATAAATGAGATCATTGTACATAATTGTTTGCACTATAAAAATAGTATTTTCTGAGTACACTACTGTATATACCTATGTGAATTGATAATTTTGTTTTTAACCATTCATATGCAAATTTGTAAATTTACATGAATAAAGAAATATAATCTAATCTCTCTCTCTCTCCGTCTGTCTGTCTCTCTCTCTCGGAGGGTTGAGTGCAAGAGGGGACCGGCTGCGCCTCAACTCCGCCCTCCTAGGATAAAATAAAGGCAGCAATTCAATTCAATTCAACTCTCTCTCACTCTCTCTCTCTCTCTCTCTCTCTCTCTCTCTCTCTCTGTCTCTCTCTCTCTCAGCATGCCAATATTTCTAGTCAGCTAGCTCGCATAACCCACTTAGCTCCTCAGAATAACTTTTAACTACACTTGCTACAAGTAATTTCATTAAAAAAAATAGAATAAACTAGCTAAAATAGAACATCAACCCATTTTTACATAAATCAGAGTAGAGAGTTCAATCATATTAGAAGAATTCATTAAATATTCCAGTCAGGGAAAACTTGTTTCCAAAAATCATTTACAGATTTTAATCTTTTGCTGGTTTTGCCTGAGTAATAAAAAATTGTTACTTGTTTTTCTTTACATTGCGTGATTATGATGTATTTCAAGGCAATAAAGAATTTTAATTTCAGATCTGACAAGTAGCTACTCTCAATCAAAATACTGGTGTTATATTTTATTCTCTTCGTTATTTCAGTTTTGATAATGCTTATTTCAAAAATTTGTGTTTTTTCAACTTGTGTTAATGAACTAATCCAGTAAAAAAAGGAAAATTTCAGGAATTTGATCATATAACTTCATTTATCCGGGAATTTTTAGTGGTGGGCCTTATAAACAACGTTCTATTCTATTCTAGAAGAAGCCAGTCCAGTACGACGATTGGTGGGGGAGGGTAGATTTGAAGTTATAGTTTTTCAGTTCTCTGCTTATGACTCGAAAAAAGTGCATTTTTGTTGAAGTTTCTTCAAATAACATTATTTGACCACTCACTACCGTCTCCTAATGGATTCAACGTGGGTTCTTAAGACCTGGTTAGTTTTAAAAAAAAAGAATTTTTTTATTCAACTTATTTTTTTTTTAATTAAAATTCAAATTTATTTTAAAGCATAAGTTACAAATTTTTACAAGAAATAAAACTACATTTACAAAAAGTGCAAAATGAATCTCAATTAAATTATAACTACTTTGGTAACTAGACTCAACTCATGGGATAACCAGTGAGTAGAAGACAAGTCTAAACTATTCTTCTTTTAATTATTTCAATACATTAAAAGTTGACAAATAAATTTTTTGTATAAAGATTGATAAATTTATTTATTTCCTTCATGGAAACAAAATATGAACATAATGAACCTAGTATGAACTTATAAACACATAGTAAACTTAGTTAGAGCAAAGTCACCCACATCCCGACAGCCTGTTTGAGGAACAAGTTCTTATCCTTTCATTTAAAAAAAAAACTTTCCAAGATCTCATCTATATAATCTGAGTTAACAAAAAATGACTGAAAATATAATATCACTAAAGAGGAAATGACCAATTGAATTTCAGAATCAGAACTATAAAATCAATAGTTGAAGAGCCTACTATAAAAGCTGTCAGTACAATGAAGCAATAAAAAGTAAACATTGTGAGAATGTAATAAATGAAAAATATCAATAATATCATAACGATAAAATATAATTTTTGAAATATAATACTGTAATATAATAAATATAATACAAAACATATAATTTTTGAAATATAATACTTATATATATATATATATATATATATATATATATATATATATATATATAATATAATAATTTTGTAATATAATTACTGAAATATAATACTTTTTTTGTTAGTCAAGAAAAAATTATCATTGAGTCTCATTAGGTGGCTTTAAATATCTACGCTTATTTATTAATTCAATCAGTTTTTATTGCTCATTATTTTATTAATAATAATAATAATTTATTCGACCAATAGCACATGCAATACTTGAACACTTTCAAATTGATTCATAAAAACAAACATAGTTGCTACATGTTATAATATATAATACATGCCTATTGTCTAATATGGCAGCCCCTAAGGTAATCCTGTGTGGGGCACCTCATACTTGTACGTCAATTCAAGCGATATAAAACTATAAAAAGTAACAAATTATAGAAAGTAATAAACAACTAGTATTTTATAAAAAAATAATGTAGGTCTAAATAAGAACCTAAGAAAAGCAGACTAAATAGGAACCTAAGAAAGCAAAAAAAAAAAACATTAAAATTTAAGTTTAGTATTGTTAGTTATATTCAAAGTAATAAATTAATAAATAAATACCTAAGTTAAGAGAAAAAAATCTTGAAAAATTGAATAGCATTAGTCTTAAATCAAATCTAGATCCTTTGTGCGGGAAAGTTTCATAAAAATAATTCTTCACTTATTTTGCAGAAAATAAACAGATAAAAATGGTCTTAGGAGACCTTGGTCTCCTAACTGTACCTTGTTTGTACAGTTACTTGCTTGTATGAAGTTACATTATTTATATAAAAAAGAGTGATATAAACCAAAATCTTGACGTACATGATTATAATCCACAAAGGAGATTATCACTTGGTGTGTCACAACCAACGAACCCATATGTTCGCTGGTCACAACAGTAGTTTATTCGAACAAAAACCTAGTTATATTGGAAGGAAATTCTATAACAGGCTACCGAAGTTTCGTAATAGTCTTGAAAATATTGAAGTATCTACAAACAATTAAGAAAACATTCAGTTATATAGTGTACAAGAGTTCCTTTCAGATCAAAATTGAGCCTCACCTCAACTAATTTAAATTTTAATTGTCGTAACTAGTGAATATGAATGGTAATATTGTATATAATAATTATATACAATATTATTATTATTACATATTAATACTATATTATATATATTAATACTAGGTTTTTGTTCGAATAAACTACTGTTGTGACCAGCGAACATATGGGTTCGTTGGTTGTGACACACCAAGTGATAATCTCCTTTACAATAAAAAATAATTATTATTGATCTGACTTGTCTTATACTCCATAACCGGAGTCTTAAAGACGTAATCGTCGAAAAAATATGATCAATCCATCTTGGCTGAATAGATAAATAAAACGAATAAAGATCCAATTTGAGCAGAATAAAGTGGGACCAGATTTTTCCATCAAGCAAGAACGCGCTCAAGTTGTAATAGGTGCTTGTAATCTACACGGGGAAAAGTTAAAAAACAAATTCACTGCTCGACATGTAGGGAGAACCAGCAATTTTCAGCTCACACGTGAGTGAATAAATTCGATGTTCGAGAACAAGTTGTTGTTCTCCCGGTGGATTTCCTTTGCTACAGTGACACAATAAATTGGGCCCAACATTGTTCGACACCAGGAGTACCAGGCGCGCAGAACTCTTTTACACCAGGGCTTCCAACACTGCGAAACTGCTACATTGAAATACAACGTCGAGGCCTCACTGTATATCTATATATAAGTTGCTCCGGCCTGGTATATATTATATATAGGGCAAGGCCTCACCGTATATCTATACATTTCATGTAGTGTTACTCCAGCTTGGTAGGTAAATATATGTAGTATTGTATAGTCCAACAGATACGGAAGCTCAGATGTTTACAGTGAGAGGAGAGTGGTGGATTGAAGAGAGGGAAGGGATAGAATGGAAGGGAAGGGATTAGATTAGATTAGGTTATCTTTCTTTATTCATGTAAATTTACAAATTATGCATATGAATGGTTATAAACAAGATTATCAACATCACATAGATACTATAGTGAACTCAGATAATGTTTTCTTTTTATAGTGCAAGATATACAATGATCTCATATACAATGATCTCATATACAATGATCTCATTTATATACAATGATCTCAATGATCAATGATCAATGATTTTATATACAATGATCTCATTTGTATGATCCTAATGATATTAACTATGGTAATGAAAATCTGAGTGATGCAATTACATGAAATGGCGAGAGGGAGCGAGTGAGAGAGAAAATGAGGAAGAGAAAAGAGAGATACAGTGATAAATTAGATGAGGTAAGGTTTAATTACATAATATAGTTAACATTTTTGTTTTATTTTTTGGCCTAAAAATTTAATCAAATTCCAATATTATAAACTATTACTAGTGTTTTGTTTGGAGTGAAATTTCAAATTAATAGCCTCTAAGTTATTAAAATCCCAAATTTATATTTATACTTTTCTAGTGGTGAATCTGATGTATTCTTGAGAAATGACCTACAAAGTTTTGGATAATGAATCCTAGTCAAAAGTTTGGAAGAAAGAGTTCAGGGCTTGAAGTCTGTTGCATATTTGCATTCCACTGTAACTTTATCCCAATAAATAAATGAATTTATAACTTTTTAAGTATTTCTGATATGGACCATAAATACTGTAACAACAAGTTGGAAATGACTTCCGGCATGGCAGCGCCTTTTCTACAGAAGGGTCATAAAATGATCTCTCACTTTATCTCAAACACTTGTTTCTTTTTCTCCTCCCTTCGTCACTCTTACTCTCATATGTCAAATAGGCATGTGGAATGTTCGAGTTTATGCTAGACGTTTATTATCTGTTTAGATAGAAAGATCAAGAACTTCCTGGAATGGTACAAACGTATATAAAGGGTTGTTCTTCTGAGTTGTTGGTCAGTTGTTATTCAGATTTCAAACTTCGGAACCCACCTAAAACTGTAGGTCCAACTCATAAATCACCATCATCCAACTCATACCCACGCACAGGTCTCAGACCTATGTGGGCTTCATCCTCAGAAAAAAAAACCTTTCGTTCGTATCGAGTGACAATATGTGGCAGTAGAAACAGAGCTGATCAATAAATGACCGTGACAAACATTGTGCTTTGTAAGTGCTTAGTTTATTATTGAGTGCTTTAAACATTTATTAGGCATTTATTTTTATGTCATTGGAACAGATTATAGGATACCTATTATTATTATTGAGTTATTGATCAACCTATTGACTAGTTATTGAATTAGTTTTTGTGCAGTGATATAGTAAATTCATTATTAGTTTAACGTTCTTCAACTTGTTTGTTTGTTTATTTATTGATTTTCTTGGGTAATAACTGATTAGTGTGTTTCAAGTAAATTGTGTGAATAGAGTTTGAGTGTTACTTTTGAGTGTTGCCAGCATTATTTTCGTGATAGAACCCGTAACAGCATCACAACATAACAGTAGCGTAATAGTATCTCCATTTTCAAGTGAAGTTTTTTAGCAAATTTAAATTTTTTAAACTGTGTTAACCTCAATGTTTTCGACAAAAAATTTGTGAAGATAGCAGTTTTGGACTTGAGTCTGTTGCTCCTTCACATTCATTATAATTTTTTCACAATAAATAAATAAACATATTGAAGCAATACAAAGCAATTATTATGAAGCATCATGCTGCGATAGATCAATATTGAAATACATCCAAAGAAATCTATCTTATTGAATACTTATTTTTACAATTTTGTGATCATTTGGTCGCTGTCTACAGTCCAGCCAGCAGGAGAGTAGAGATTTGCAATAGCAGAAAAAGAAATGAATTACTGATTGATGAGGAGGAAGGTTGGTGAGTTATTGAGATAGGTCCGCCCACATTTTAATATCGAGAATACTCTTTTGAAAAGGTATTGACAATAAAGAACGGAAAAAAGTCGTTTACCAAACAGGGAATCCAATCTGCTAGATAGCAGGAGTGTACCCTAACCTCAAAATATTTCCAATCTAAATGCTTCCAGTTGTTTGAAAAAGATGGAGATCGAGTTTCTAAACGAGTTGTTAGTGATAAAAATTCTAAGAATTTATAGGCTTCCATTGAATGAAATTTGAGAGAAGTTTCCAGGGAATGATCTCGTAGTTTATACACTGCCTTTCGCTCGTGTTCTTAGCTTCTCAAGCTTTAAGGAGAAATACAATACGAGGTTGATGAAGCTTCTCTTTATAAGTGAAATGCAGTATAAGGGAGTAAAAACAATAGAAATACAGTGTCAGTTTTGAATTTTTTTATTTAGGATGAAGCCCACATAGGTCTTAGACCTGTGCGTGAGTAATGAGTTGGATGATGGTAATTGATGAGTTGGACCTAACGTTTTAGGTGGGTTCCGAACCACCGGGAAATGATTTTTCAGTAGAGTACAGTGTCTGTTTTGCTTGCCAATCTAATCGGTCACCCTTACAAAGAAAGCCCAGGAGAACGCAGCTTATCTCTATGTCTATTTGATTGAACAAGTAAAATATAATATTTTGTCTCCAACTAACAGTAAATTGAATTTAATTCAACTTACCAATGCATCAGATAACTGGCCTGAAATATAAAATGCATGATTGTGTTCGACAGTTCCGATTTGAAGTTTAATCCAGTTTGATTTCGAAATTTTTCAATCAGCTGATGTGACTATTGCATAACATTCATTTCGACACTGACTTGAAGAAATCCTGAATTCTGATTGGTCTAGACCTGTACTGAAAAAATACATTAGTGCTGAAATAGCTTCATTATGCAACATTTGTAGTTTCAATCACTTCCCGGCTGAACCACCTAAAACTGTAGGTGGAACTCATCAATCTCCATCATCCAATTCATTACCCACGCACAGGTCTCAGACCTATGTGGGTTTCATCCTCCAAGAAAAAAAATCATATACTTCATAATATATTCATATACTTCATATAGTTTGATAATAAAGTGAACATGGAATAAAGTAAACTATATTTACAACGCTTTTATGTCTTCTCCACAACGTAGCCGTAGATGAAAATTATAATGTTCTTTTTTTTATTTGTTCACTAATGTTAGTGTTACGGTAATGTTTGAGGGATTTTTTCATTGATTATTTCTAATTAATTTAAAAAAAAATTAATTGAATGAGTTCTGGTTAACGAGACTGATATTTTTAAACTGGCTTTACAACTCAGTTTTGTAATTTAAAAAACCAGGGAAAGAACTATGATCTCTTATTGATCTCTAAATGATTTCTAATATGATCTCTGAATGATCTCATCAATCACCATCATCCAATTCATTACCCACGCACAGGTCTCAGACCTATGTGGGCTTCATCCTACAAAAAAAAAATAGTATGAAAATAAAAAATACAATTAACTTGCAAATGAAATTCTACGTTTATATGTCTAATAATCCTTTTCGACAGAGATGTCGTTTGGTATTTATAATTATTTTTTCCTACAACTGATCGTAAAGTAGTTCTTTACGTAATGAAAACTAATTGTAAAATACCTCTTTACTGCTCCGCAAGCGGTAAAGTACTTTACGCTCGCCAGCTGTTTTCTTTACGCTTCTGTTTTGATTTTGATGCCTTCTCATTGGTGGATCACTGTATCCGTGAAATTCACATAACCTCAAAAAAGGCGAACGCTAACCAAATCCGCGCATGGTCTGTGATGTTACAAACTACAAGCTTTTATTGTGTTGGAATCCAGAACTGCAGTTTTAGGAAAAATATTGTATGCAATTCGCGCGTAAAGCTTCTTTATCGCTCTCGCAAAATTACATGTTTTGGCTCGAGCGATGAAGTCGCGCTTCACGCTCTTAATACATAAATAACTATTTTCTAATTCTAAAGTTAGTTATTCATATTTATAATTTTTTAGTTACTTTTTAGTATTATTTATTATTCATGCACAGAGAAAATTAATTTGCATTGTCAGCTTGGTTTTGATTTAACAGATTCTACTTTGAGTTTGATCAGACCTTGATAAATGTTGTTATTTAATCTAAAAAAATTTTAATCTTGATGTTACTAAATTTAAAAAATATAGTCTCTGTCCATAAAAGTTCTCTCTCTCTCTCTCTCTGTTTTTCTTTCTTCATCTTCTCTTTCTTCTCTATTAATTCTCCTCCTCCTCCTCCTCCATCATCTCCTTCTTTCCTACTTCTTCTTCTCATTGTTCTTCTTCTTTTCCTCCTGCTTTTTTATCCTTTTTCTTCGTCTTGTCCCTCCTTTATCTTTTTCTTCTTCTCTTTCATATTTTTCTTTTCCTTGTTTATTTATTTTCCTCCTCCTTCTTCTTCTCCTTGTTGTTCTTCTTCTTTTCTTCTTCATTTTCTCCTGCTTTTCTCTTTTTCTTCTCCTTTTTTTCGTTATGTTCCTCCTGTTTCCTTTTTTATCTTCTTCTCTTTCATCTTTTCTTCTTCATTCTTTTTTCTTTATTTATTCTCCTCTATCTTCTCCTTCTTCTTCTTCTTTTCCTTGTTCTCCTTCTCATTTTCCTCTTCTTTTCCTTTTTTCTCCTTTTTCTTCGACTTGTTCCTCCTGTTTTCTTCTCATTATTCTCTTTCTTTTTCATTTTCTCTTTTATCTTCTCCTTCTCATTGTTCTTCTTTCTTCATCTTCTCTTTACTGAAGAAAGTTTCAGTTTAAAGTAGCAGCTTCCAACAGCTACTATTGTTTTTGTGAACTGTATATTTTGTAAATGATTTGTTAAGACCTTGCATCAAAATAAATAATCAATCAATCTCTCTCTTACACATACACACACACACGCTCACTCATTCTTTCTCTCTCTCTCGCTCCCCTAAAACTCTACAAGAAATCTCTTCTCTCTACATAAAAGGAAGCTCAAGGGTAGAATATCAAAAGGAAGGACAAATAATCATCTCTTACGCCTTAAGCTTAAAAAGGAAAGGAAATTTTTGAAGCCTGAATAAGAGAGGCGCACTGATACACCAAAGAAGAAAGATTAATATATTTTGTTTACATAAGATGAGTACGAAAAGAAAAAAAGGCGAGTGTACACTTCCACTTGTCCTTCTTCTTCTTCTTCTTCTTCTTCTTCTTCTTCCTGATCTTCTTCTTCTTTTTCTCCTCCTTCTTCTTCTTCTTTTTCTCCTCCTTCTTCTTCCTCTTCTCCATCTTCTTCTTCTCCTTCGCTTCTTTTTCTTTTTCTTCTACTTTTGCTTCAGTTTACCGTACTTTCGTAAAACCTTTACAAGCTCTCGCGATCCTTTTCAGGATTCCTTTCTTCTCTATATTTTGTAAACAAAAATTTCGAATCCTAAGCCGGTGAATTTTTTTTTATTTTGCACAAAGAATTTTTCATATTTTGCACATATTTTTTTTATATTTTGCACAGAGTTTTTCATAAATTGTCTCATGTTAAAATAGAAGCCAAGGAATAAAATTCTATGGAATTGATTCACTCATTGCTAATGAATGTTAATAGAGTTTTCATAGCAAAATTATAACAATTTTCAGCACAATGTATCCTAATAAGATAACCTACGATTTATACACACATATATATCTATAGCATATGGGTCAAACGTCGAGGTGGACTACATATAAGGGGTCCCCCACCAAAAAAAAGCACAAGCTTATTATTCTATAGCATACATTGTGAAGCCTTTTTTATTGTACTTCACACTAGTGAATACGCTTGCTGTTGATGGTGGTGATCTTGAGGTGTTTTGGGCACGCCTTGCCGTAAAGGGAGGTATAATGGGAACAGGTTTAGGACTTGAATGAAACTTTCCCAATCAACAAGTCCCAATTACCTATCCCCAGATACTCTCCACTTTATTAATATATTTCTTGCCTCAATACCTCTAACTGATCTGACCAAAAATCCTGCTGCTCCAGTGCTGAGGTCGACAGACTAGGCAACACTGCACAGGACGGTCAAGCCAGGAAAGTAAATGAGAAAAAACAAAGATGAATACAATATCGGCAGTTATATTGGCTATTGCCCAAAAAATTACAACAAGCATAAAACAAAATTGAAAATTAATAGTTGTTGTATTTTAACAACGAACTTAATACTGAAACTAAATAATTGAAAATTGAAATTTTAATAATATGGTAATAATAAATTTTTATAGTTGGTGAGATAGATAGATAGATAGATGACTTTTATTTGTGCACTTTACAAGTAATAAAAGTGCTGTGGGCGAAGTTGAGCACCTTAGGGTGCTCGCATGGCAATTGAAGGCTCGAGACCATGTGCATACAGGAACTAATAATTAACTCTAACTTAAAAATCTATTTTACCCAGATATCGTAGTTACTCGCAGATAGGCTAGCCTTTTTTATTTTTTTTTAAATCGACGCACTAACATGAGCTCATGTACTGAATTTTTAACTCACTGGTTTTGGAGGTGATGATTTTACGACCTCATGCACGTGATGTTGCTGATGCCTCGAATTTGGATGATGAATCCTTTTCCTTCTGTGTAGCGAGTTATTTGACACTGGTCGCGATTGGTTAGAGTTTTGGACTTGATTTCACTGTTTAAATTCTTTAGTCTGATGCTGAACTGACTTACTCACACATAACACTTAACAAAAAACAATTATTGGACGCTTTAGGTCGGTCTGCGTCGCTGGTTCTTCCGGAAGTCTCTTTTCTAAATCCTTTCAGAAGGATAGCATCCTCTCATCGAACTTTCTAGAAGTTTTTGGCCAAATCGTGCAATTTAATTGGTGGATAATGATCGATATGATTCGGAAAAAATGACGTCAGATTCACAGCTGATCGCCATGAAACGTAATTCACGAATAACGGATCATGTTTTTAAATTGCTAGTTTTTACAAAAATTATTACTTATGATGAACTAAAAATAAATAAATTCGTAAAATACAAAAAATAATTTATGGTGCTACAACCTGTTGTTATCGCACTAGAATGATAAGGAGACTAGTTAATTGCTAGGTTCGAAAATGGATATTGTTGCAGTGATTCTATTATTACTTCGGTGAGTACTTTAATATTATTTTGCATGATACTATTTTTTATTGATTTTGTTTTAACAATTTGTGATGATAATGTGTCTCCAAGCAAGTTACACTAGCTTGAGTTTATATTTTTGCTGTTGTCTAACTTGTTGCTATTTTCAACATTTTTCTATGGGTTACGTTACCCAAACAATAAATGAACAATTTGCTATTCACAACCCACATAAATAAACACATTAATAACACAAAAATGAGTAACAATAATTTAAGAAGAAGGAGTAGTCTTTCGCCGGTAATTAATCTTTTGTATAAAGCTTTTTGTCTTAAAATAATTTATTTTCGGTTTTGGACAACTTGAAGGTATGGCGTTTTTATCACCCTTTTTTTTAACTTTTTAGCTCAAAATTCTGATCCATGACAACATGTAACTTAAATTATAGGTAAATTATGTAAAATATGACTTTTCGTCCATTTTTTTGAGATGCTAAAATAAAGGCCCCTGTGGGAAAATAAAGACTTATTTTTCATCACTATTGACCGCTTTACTTATGTTTTCTCCGTAGACCTAACCTGCGCATGCGCAAAGTTGATCTGATTAAGGAATGAACACATAGTGTATTTAAACTTGTTGTTATTATTAGCCTGGCTGCTTGGTTTGATAACGTTTGAAAGAAATTGCTTCTGAACCAATCATAGGTATTGAAAAGTGATGAGCTTGTAGAAGAATGTTCTTTTCCCTATCCTATATCCTTCAATATAACGAGATAAAATGCTTTCCTGGACAGAATTTTCCGGGAAAAGACCGTTCGAAAACTGAAAAAAGGATTGAGAGCCAATTATCAGAAGAAAATAATGGTCAGTTAATAAAATGGTGTACTGTTACTTGAAAAAGTGTACAAATTGGAAAACTGTTTTTTCGTATATTCTAAGTCTTGAAGATCCAGGCATGGACTATAACAAGGAAAAAGAGATAGGAGAAGAAGAAGAAGAAGAAGAAGAAGAAGAAGAAGAAGAAGAAGAAGAAGAAGAAACAGAATAGGCCAACGAAGAATAAGAAGAAAGAGATGTGGGGAGAAAATAATTGAGTTGTGGGTAAAGAAGTAAAAGAAGAGGAAGAAGAATAAGAGGAAAAGGGAAAAGAGGAGCAGAGCGAAAAAGAAGAAGAACAATAAGAAGAAGCAGAGGAAGAAAAAGAACAACAACAATGAGAAGAAGAAGATGAAGAAGAAGAAGAAGAGGAATTAGAAGGAGAAGTAGGAAGAAATGATAGATTAGTAGATGAAGAAGAAGACAAAGAGGAAAAAAGAGAAGCAGAGGAATAAGAAGAACAGCAACAATTAGAAGAACAAAAATGAGAAGAAGAGTAAGAAGAAGAAGCAGAAGGAGAAGTGGAAAGAAATAATAGAGTAGTAGGTGAAGAAGTAAAAAAGAGGAAGAAAAAGACAAAAAGGAAGATGAGAAGCAGAACAAAAAGAAGAAGAAGAACAACAACAACAACAACAAACAGAGGAAGAAGAAGAACAACAGCAACAACAAAGAGTAGAACAAGAAGAAGAAGGGGAAAAATTAGAAGCAGAGGAAGAAGAAGAGCAACAGAAACAAGACGAAGAAGAAGTAGCAGAAGGAGAAGTGGGAAGAAAAAATAATGGAGTAGTAGTTGAAGAAGAAATAAAAGAGGAAGAAAAAGGAGAAGAAGTAGAGATAAGATGAGAAGCAGAGTAGTAAGAAGAAGAACAAGAACATCATCAAAAAGAGCAAGAAGAAGCAGAGGAAGAAACAAAACGTCAAGAAAAAGAAGAAGAAGAAGAAGACGACGACAATGACGACGAAGAAGAAGGAGAAGAAAAAGTTGAAAAAGAAGAAGAACGTGACAAAGAAGAAGAGGAAAAAGAATGGAAGAAGAAAAAAAAGAAAAAGATAAATGAAAATGAAGAGAAGATAAAGTTGGAAGAAGAAGAGTGGGAAGAAGAAGAAGCAGAAGGAGAAGTGGGAAGAAATAGATTAGTAGGTGAAGAAGTAATAAAAGAGGAAGAAGAAGAAGAGGAAAGATGAGAAGCATAGGAGGAAGAAGAAGTTGGAAGAAGTGGGAAGAAGAAGAAGAGGAAGCAGAAGGAGAAGTGGGAAGAAATAGATTAGTAGGTGAAGAAGTAATAAAAGAGGAAGAAGAAGAAGAAGAGGAAAGATGAGAAGCAGAGGAGGAAGAAGAAGTTGGAAGAAGTGGGAAGAAGAAGAAGAAGAAGAAGAGGAAGCAGAAGGAGAAGTGGGAAGAAATAGATTAGTAGGTGAAGAAGTAATAAAAGAGGAAGAAGAAGAAGAAGAGGAAAGATGAGAAGCAGAGGAGGAAGAAGAAGTTGGAGGAAGTGGGAAGAAGAAGAAGAAGAAGAAGAGGAAGCAGAAGGAGAAGTGGGAAGAAATAGATTAGTAGGTGAAGAAGTAATAAAAGAGGAAGAAGAAGGAGAAGAATAAGTGGAAAGATGAGAAGAAGAGAAGGAAGAAGAAGAACAAGAACATCAACAAAAAGAGCAAGAAGAAGCAAAGGAAGAAACAAAACGTCTAGAAAAAGAAGAAGACGACGACAATAACGACGAAGAATAAGGAGAAGAAAAAGTTGAAAAAGAAGAAGAACGTGATAAAGAAGAGGAGGAAAAAGAATGGATGAAGAATATGACGAAGAAGAAGAAGTGGAACAATAAGAAGAAGTGGAACAATAAGAAGAAGTGGAACAATAAGAAGTGGAACAATAAGAAGAAGTGGAACAATAAGAAGAAGTACAAGTAGAATTAGAAGATGGCGCCGACGACAGCAAAGAAGAGGATGATGATGAAGAAGAAGAGATGGAAAAAGAAAACATGGAAGAAGAATAATTGAGTAGGGATGAAAGGCAAAGGGCGATGACAGATGGCGGCTGGAAGAGCAAGCTGAGAGAAAATGACAGTTACATCTAGATAACAGGGCTTCGAATATAATGCAGGTCAAATGAAGCTGAACTATTTTCGTGCACAGTCAGCAGTTTAAGGTTGTGGCTGTCAGGTGGCGCACAGTTCCGGACAGTTGGTGACATTTGCGAACAGTGACACTTGCGACCTGTCCACATCCGATGTCACACTTTTGTATGACATAGTCCAGCTGTGTATTCACGATTCTCTGCAAAGCGAGTATCCAGGTAGGAAAGGAGAAACATGACAACGGCTCGTTATTCAGCACTGCCGGGTGCGATTTCCCCTTGCAAGAAGAAGGCGAAGAAGAAGAAGAGTGAGAAGAGGAAGTGGGTAGAAAATAGGGAAGTAGGAGAGGAGAAGATTGCAGGTTCAAGAAGAAGAATAAAGAGAAGAATGAAGGAGAAGAAGATCGAGAATAAAATAAAGAATAATTATAAAAATAATAATAATAATAATTAGAAGAAGAAAAAGGTGAAAGATGAAAACGAAGAAGAAGAAGAATTCAGGATAAGAATACAATGAAAGAAGAGGAAAACAGATGCAATACAGGAAAATAAGAAGAAAAAGTAAGGAGTAGAAGAAGATGACGAAGATTTGAAGTAGAAGAAGAAGATTTGAAGTAGAAGAAGAAGAAGATTTGAAGTAGAAGAAGAAGAAGATTTGAAGTAGAAGAAGAAGAAGAAGAAGAAGTAAGAATAGAAGAAGAAGAAGGAAAAGACGGAGAAAAATAATTAAAAGAAGAAGAAGAAGTAGAAGAAGAAAAAGAAACAGAAGAATTAGAAGAAGAAATTGAAGAAGAAGAAGAAGTAGGGGTAGAAGAAGTAGAAGAACAAGAAGAAGAAGACGAAAAAAAATATGAAGAAGTAGAAGTAGGAGAAGAAGTAGTAGTAGTAGTATTAGTACAAGTAGATGAAAAAGAAGAAGAAAGGAGTAGAAGAAAATGACGAAGAGAAAGTAGAAGCCGATTAGAAGAAGAAGAAGAAGAAGGAGGAGAAGAAGAAGAAGGAAAAGAAGAAGAAGAAGTAGGGGTAAAAGAAGTTGAAGAACAAGAAGAAGTAGAAGTAGGAGAAAAAGGAGAAGAAGTAGAAGAAGAAGAAGTAATAGTACTAGTAGAAGTAGAAGAAGAAGAAGTAATATTACTAGTAGAAGAAAAAGAAGAAGAAAGGAGTTGAAGAAGATGAAGAAGAGAAAGAAGAAGTCGATTTGTATACAAAGAAGAAGAAAGTAGAAGAAGAAGAAGAAGAAGAAGAAGAAGAAGAAGAAGAAGAAGAAGTAATAGTACTAGTAGAAGTAGAAGAAGAAGAAGTAATAGTACTAGTAGAAGTAGAAGAAGAAGAAGTAATAGTACTAGTAGAAGAAAAAGAAGGAGAAAGGAGTTAGAAGATGACGAAAAGAAAGAAGAAGACGATTTGAATATAAAGAAGAAGAAAGTAGAAGAAGAAGAAGAAGAGGAAGAAGAAGATGATGATGAAAAAGAAGAAGACGTAGGGGTAGAAGAAGTAGAAGAACAAGAAGAAGAAGACGACGACGAAGAAGAAACATATGAAGAAGTAGAAGTAGGAGAAGAAGTAGAAGTAGTAGTAGTAGTAGTAGTAGTACTAGTAGAAGAAAATGAAGAAGAAAGGAGTAGAAGAAAATGACGAAGAGAAAGTAGAAGCCGATTTGAAGAAGAAGAAGAAGAAACATATGAAGAAGTAGAAGTAAAAGGAGAAGAAGTAGAAGAAGAAGTAATAGTACTAGTAGAAGAAGAAGAAGAAAGGAGTAGAAGTAGATGACGAAGAGAAAGAAGAAGATTATTGAAAGAAGAAGAAGAAGAAGAGGATGAGCAAGAGGAAGAGGGTGAGGAAGAGGAAGAGGGTGAGGAAGAGGAAGAGGAGGAGGAAGAGGAAGAGGAGGAGGAGGAAGAAGAAAGAAGAAGAGGAAGAAGAAGAGGAAGAGGAAGAAGAAGAAGGAGTGGAAAGGAAATGAAGAAGTAGGAAAAAGAAAGAAGAAGAAGTCTGGAAGAGAGCCAGGTCATTAAGTAAATTGTCGAGAAACTTGGATTAGTTTTTCGCGCCGATTACCAACAGAAAGCTTAAAAAGAACATTCTTGAGAGAAGACAGGTTGTTTGAAAAGCACATTCGGTTCAAAAAATAGAAGATTTGAAGAAGAGGAGAAGAAAGAGAGAGTGACAGAGAGAATGAGGATAAGATAAGAGAGGGAGTGAGAGATAGAGAGAATAAGTGCATTCTTTTGGTATGTCTCTATTGTTTCACTTTTACGACTATTACTAATTATGGCTCTGATTAATATCATTAATATCTATCCAATACATTATTGCATCGGGTTCTAACACTAAAATAATGCTTACAAATAACACTAGAAAGGCTAAATAATACTTGAAAGTTACACTAGAACTTTATTTGCATAATTAACTAATAGCAGACACTAAAAAGTAATTATCACACGAATTCAATAAAAGAAACAAACAGTTCAATTTCGTTCAACTAACAATGAATATTCTATTACAAAATTAACTCCTGTTCAAAACAAGTTAATAACAGAACTGTCAGTAGGCCAATAAATAACCCAATAATAAATGGTTAATCAACTGTTCAATACTCAATAAGAAATGTATAATATACTGTTAAATAACTCAATAACGAACTAAGTACTTACTGACATCAGTTCAAAAGAAGTCTGATTATCACTGACTATCTTATCACAATTATTGACACGGTTATTATCACACTTAAACTTTTCAAGTTTGAAGTGGACTACCTTGGTTAAATTTACAATAAAACTGTAGTTTTTTTCTAAAAAATACTTGTAGAAAATTTAATTCTGAACGTAAAATGTTGTAAACCCCACAACCAATAAGCTCACAAAAACTTTATTAAGTTCTGACTTTAATGCATAAAATCACATAAAAATAGCAAGCTAGATCTAACTGTGCGAAATAAGTGTGTTTAGATTCAATAAAACCATATTTTCGAAATATGATGTGTAGCTCATTTCTAGTGAATTATCCAACATGTTTCACTCCGAATTAAATTCTCTGAAAAATTTGTATGAAAAACCTGCAGGTTGGTAATATTAACGGACAAATTAATCCACTTCAAGCCTGGAAGTTGTTTTTTTATTATTGCTGCATCTCAAAAATTACCATAGTTATCGATTTCAAACTTGTTTAGATTTTACATGAAGCAAGCAATTAACAAGTAAAGTGGGGGTAGTAAAAACTTTTGAATTAGTAAATTGATGGGAAAAGCTGCTAACTTCTGCAAATTCTTATACTGTAACGAAGCATTTCTGGACCAATGTTTAAATGGATTTTTCATTCTTTTTGTGATTATAACAAGCCCACGAAGTAGTGGTGGTCTAACACAATGCAAAACATGTTGTATAATGTAAAATATATTGAAATCATATCGAAGCATTTCCAAACCTATGTTTATATTATGAACTACAGTATTTTCATGATTTTGGTGTGTACAACATGCACGTACTAGGCGAACACTCTGCATACTAATATGGCCGATCGAGCGATTGCAACCCTAGAAGTAGCAAATATGTACCAAAGATGTATTTGCTATTTGGTACCTTTCTTTGTCGTACCATATTCTCGCACTAAAGCCTGTTGCTCTGATTTTTTGACAGTCACGTTTCCCTTAACTTCGTATAAATAACAAGATATGTTACAAGTTAGTAAACAGAATTTATTAATTTCGAATTCCTTTAATTGCTATTACTTTATACTGAAGACTTCCGCAATGGCAAATATTTTTGTACAGTAGCATTCATCGATTCCCATCAGCTTTTCAATGCTGTTGTCAATATCCGCCATTGCGGAAGTCTTCAGTATAAAGTAATAGCAATTAAAGGAATTCGAAATTAATAAATTCTGTTTAAGATATGTTACTTGAAGCGGTAAGGAGATGTTAGCTGCGATTTTCTCAACCTTTTATAAATAACGTTAGCTTTTCACGTTAAAAACTGAATTTCAACGAGGATACCTGCTGAATATATTGATTTCAAAATATTTTTGATCCCGCTGCGGCCCGTTTGTTACTGTCGCGAGCCGGATTGAACATAATGGCGGGCCGGATATGGCCCGTGAGCTGTAGTTTGGAGACCCCTAAGTTGGGCCTTATCTTTGATAGCACTCCGGCTGTGGCTGGCTGCTTCTTCTGCGTTCACGAGTTCGAATCTCGTTCAGCCTTGGATATTTTGTGTTCATTATTCATTTCTTCACCCACGCACAAGTCTCAGAATCATGTGGGCAGTATTCGACAGACAATTATGAAAGGCCCTGTATTTTGGATGACGACAAATTACAGATATTATTAAGTGACTAATAATACGGGATGGAATTGATCCAAGTGATGTATTTAAACAAAAGGTAAAAGCTAGAGCAATTAATTGTCATTTTACTTACACTCAACTGAAATAGAGAATGATACAATCCAGATGACTTTATTTGCGCAAATTTACAATGTATATGAATGATTTCAATATTATTAAAATTAGCAACTCTCAGATCCAATAGTTATAGTGACAATAAAATGATTTTGAGTTTCAAAATTGTTAGTAAATATTGATTTCAAATTAACTTAGTGGTTAAATGTTTGGAAAAGACAAAAGATTGATACAATAGATATTTTAACCGATTTTACAACAGAAATTATTGATGCGTTAGCCAATAAAGAATGAGAGCTTGGATCTGAGAGATGAATTACGCAAAATGACGGCGAAGTCTTGGCCATTAAGGCCATTCTTAAACTTACACTTAACCTGCTCAACATGTCCTACTATTCTACAAATCAATAGATAAAAATGAAATTGACTAACTAATACGGTTTATATAACTTAAGTTAGATGAATCAATTTGAATGAGATAAACTTAAATGAAAGGAATGTATTAATGTTAGTTATATTCCAGATAGTTGAACAAAAATTGAAAGAGAGCCGAGAATAAGAAAGAGAGATTAGATTAAAACACTTTATTTATGTAAATTTTCAAAAATTCTTAAATGATTTTAAATAGCATTATTACCGTCGCATTTGCAAGAGAGTCGTAGAGAAAGAGAGTGAATTTGATGAGAGAGTGTTAGAGACAAAAGATTGTAAGAGAGAAAGAGAGTGAGTGAAAGATAGAGTGGGAGAGTGAGAGCATGGATGAGAGAGATGAGTGTGGGAGTGAGGAAGGAGTGGGTGAGAGGGAGGAGTGAGCGTGAATAGTGTGTCCACCACCTATTGTTGGACTCCATTCTTCCCGATTCCCAGCTCCCCAGCAGGACTCGGCTCCCGTACCCGAAATGCGAGATGAGATGAGAGGCGCGATCAATAAACTCCTTTGTTATCGCAGTTAGGACCTTGGTGTTGGGGAGCGTGAAAGGGGTGAAGGGGGGAAGTGTTACAGGGCTCACATGGAATCTGTGATCATAGGGTTAGGGGAATTAAGGGGTTGACAAAGAGGGGGTCCGGGAAAGTAAGAGTAAGTTTCAGAACTAATCTAATGGTTAGAGATGAGGCTGTATCTAAATAGATTAAGCTAAGATGGTAAGCTATATTGTCACGGTTTCACTAAAATAATGCTGGCAACAATTAGAAGTAACACTCGAACTTTATTTACACAATAATTGAATCACGACAGACACTGATCAGTAATTATAACACAAGATAATCAGTAAAAGAAACAACAGTCTTCCAATTAATAATGAATATTCCTATAACTAGATTAATCACTGTAAAACACCAATTAGTAACTGTCCATAGGCCGATCAGTGTACCAATAATAAGTGTCCAATAAACTGTTCGATGACTTAATAAGAAATTTCTAATAAACTAAACACTAAACAAAATCACTTCCCGGTGGTTCGGAACCCACCTAAAACTGTAGGTCCAACTCATCAATCACCTTCATCTAACTCATTACCCACGCACAGGTCTCAGACCTATGAGGGCTTCATCCTCCAAAAAAAAAATTATCAGTCACTTAGCATGCTGAATTACAGAATTGTACTGTGTGTAGCACCTTGTTGTACTGGAGTCACAATATCACTGTGTGACAAAAAATATATAAAAAAATATCACAAAAAATATATAATTATCACATATAGGCTACTTATCATCAGTCCTGCTGAATAAAAACTGACACACTGCTGTGACAGCTCTTTTATAAAGTTCGTACTGTACCAAAAATTTTCATTCCAGATCTTTCTGTTTACACAATAGTGTCAAAACAATGGTAGTGATAGCCGCGAGCCGTAGCAGGTATCTGTTCAATCAGATAGAGATAAGCTGAGTTCTTGTTGGTCCTGTTTGTAACGGTGACCGATCAGATTGGCCAGCAAAAAAGACACGTTCTATGCTGTAAAATCACTTCCTGGTGGTTCGGAACCCACCTACAACTGTTGGTCCAACTTATCAATCACCATCATCCAACTCATCACCCACGCACAGGTATCAGACCTATGTGGGCTTCATCCTCCAAAAAAAGGTAAACTGTTATCTAGCATAAGCTCGAAAATACCGGAAGCCCATTTAACATATGAGAGTAAAAGAGAGAATTGGGACAAAGATAGAAAAGAAGCAAGTGCTAGCCCCTTATCAATAATTAAGGAAGTAGCTGACAACGTTCAAAACTCTCTTCTTTCTTTGCGTTTCCTTACAGTATATTGAAAGATATATTAGAATGTCAACTAAGTTTGAGACTGGAACGTGGGTAATGATGTGAAAGATGACAGAAAACATCCTGAAGAGGCTCAATCTCGTGACCGCAGAAATAGTAGCCAGCCAGAGTTTTATCAGATCCAACTGATGCGCTTTATAGATTTAAATATTTAAAATATTGAGTCGTTACCATTAATCTACAACTATTACAGTTTATTAGAGATTATAGTTTACTAGCAGCTACCCGTCCTTCGTACGGATTATGTTTAGAAATATGACTAAATATGTTTCGGCTTTTTTGATAGCAACGATCATGAAGTTGTTAGCAGCTTAGTAAACAACTTAGAATGTAAACAATTCAGTGACAGTTATCAGAGAATATTTGAGAACAGCTGATTGATATATCATGATAAATTACGTGATTTGTTCTTATATAGTAATAATAGTGCTACCTGGCGAATTCCCAAGAGCCTAGCACAAACCGCACCTTCCTAAAATGTTAATTTTTGTTTTGATAAATTTAAGTTAGAAAATTTTGTTTTTTTTCAACAAAGAAATAATTGATGAAACATAAAATGAGCATTGATTCACCAGTCATATGTTTCCTAAAAGACTGCAATGCTCTGACTACACAAGTCTGCAGACAGCGTAAATAACGCCGCGAAGGGCCCACCATTCAGATTATATTTGAGAACAGCTGATTGATAAATTACGTGATTTGTTTTTATATGTGGTAATAAAACTTAGAAGAAATGTATCCAAAATCGCACAATACTTGGTTTTTAAACGTTTATTACTCTGTTAAAAAAAGTTAATTTAGATTTTTAAAGCTAAAGACATTGTCAATAATGTTTTCAATACTGTTCAATAACTAAAATCCCGATCGATGGTCTCGTTTTTGAGGAGAAGGCCGCGTAAAATGCCTTTGGGGCCGTGACAGACAGACAGACAGAAAGTGAGATAAGACTATTTTCGGCTTATTTAATGTATAAAACGTAAAAATAACCAAAAAATATACAATTCTGATAAATGTACAGACAAAACTCTAATTTTATTTATATAGATAAATTAATGGGATAACAGCTGACTTTATTGATGTCTAATCTAAACGTTGCAGAATGAAGCTATCATGAAACGGAAGTGATTATTCGATATTGGTTCTTGACTTGACCAATCAGAATTTAGGATCGATTCAGTATCGAATTGAATTATTGAATAATATGCAGTCGGGACATCAACTGGTTCAAATTTTGAAACAGTGAATTTTATTTCAACTGTAAATTGTAAATAAATATTTGACCTCATCTGACGGTTCTGAATGAATTAGAACCTGATGTGTTTTAATCTCAATTGGGAGACTGGTAAAAAATGTATGGCCCAAATAATGAAGCATTTTTGAAAAAAAGATGCAGCAAGTCCGAGGTAATGAATCCTCTCTCAAAATTTCTTGTATACAAGAGCCACAATTGCCATTCCATCTGTAAAATAAAGCCAGAACTTTAAATTTCAATTCCTCAATTATTCTGTGATGCTTTCCATGACGAAATACTTAATGAACAATCTAGTATTAAAACTGACACTGTATTTCACTTTTAAATAATGTTTTACTCACATATATTTGAGATGCTTGAGGAATGCATTTCACTTCTGAAAAGAAGGCTGACGAAGCTTCTTTTCAGAAGTGAAATGCATTCCTCAAGCATCTCAAGTATATGTGAGTAAAACATTATTTAAAAGTGAAATACAGTGTCAGTTTTAATACTAGATTCCTCAATTATTCTCTGAATATCTATTCAGAGGTGTTCATTCTCATAAATATAGAAGAATGACACCAACAACAACAATAATAATTATTATGAATATCAAAACGTGTTACATTTATTTTATATTATCACCCCACTATAAAACTTTATCTATTAGGGTGGAGAGCTGTTTAATTTGGTGTATGATTTTGAAGTTACTTCAATACTACATTAATATAATTAGTGTTATAAATGAACTTGAATAAATTAGTGGTTGGTGTATTGATAATATGAATATTACTGACTGCTATATTATAAAATTAGAATAATATATTCTAATTTTAGTATATATGTACGCTATATAATGTACTGTTTTATTAGTCAGGTTTAATTCTGTTTTATTAATCAATAATTTTTATTTAATCATTGGCCCATCATTAATTCCTCATCACTCCATAAGTATTAACCAAGTTCTTAGATTCTTTTTAAGACTCAATAAGACATTCTATCTTTAATGTACGACGGAATTCTATTGAAAATCGTTGGTCCAATATGAAGAAATGATAATTGGCTGATTTTAATTCATCAAGTTGGCATTTCTCATTCTTGTATTATGCAGGTGATCGACAAACATAATTAGCTGGTGGATTCTTCTTCCCATAGCACAGAATGGATGAAGAGCTGTCTCACACTCTGCACATTACTATCTTCATTATGAATTGTCGCATTGTCAGGAATTGAAACCTATTATTTTAAGCACGTTTTTTTTTAATTTTGATCAAATTCTAATTTGGATCAATGTTAATACAACTTGCTGCTCCCCAAAGAATTAGACATATCTTAAGATTTATTCAATTGAAGAGTATTAGACTGCTTTTAGAAGTTCTGCGGTGAGAATAAGTCTTCGAAGTTGATAGAACTTGAATAAGAGTTTTTCATCTTGTTTGCCATGTGATGATGTGCTTGTCCCATTTGTGGTTGGCATCTACTATTGTACCTAAGTATTGAATTTGATCAACTCTGAATTGTAGGTCAGTCACAATGATGACCAATGTGCCCACAGTGATGCAGCTTCAGAGCAGTTTCCAATGGCTTCGTTCGATTTGTCAATGAAAAAAACCATAAATTTTGTCTACCCTGCACTGAGAGTAAACAAGCTATCCCTCAAACATTGACGCTTTTCTAAAACGTTTCCATTAGTTATGTAATGCAGTTGTCAATGTCCAGAGCTGCAGAGGTCTTCTGCATAATTTATAGTATCAATAGAAACTTTAAGGTTAGGTTAATAATCTTGTCACTTCATCTACTTGAATTGGTAGATAACAGCAGGTTTTCAAGCCCAAAACTGCTCCTTTCAAGAAATTTCCACTCGAAATAATTTACTGAAATCTTTGAAGGTTATTTCAGGTCAATCTCTCTAATAACATAATTTTCACTATGCAATAAATTAAAGAAAATCAATAAAATAATCCACTAAAACCGAGACACTGAATAAGCAGTTCCATGAAAGAAACAGTATTGAATTCTGATGATGATGATAATCGCTAGAAATAGGAACAAGATTTTTTTTCGATATAAAATTGAAAAAATGATGAAATAATTCAATAGAACACAGACACTAAAAAAACAGTTTCAAGAAAGGTTTCTCTGAAATTTGGAAATCCACTTTGGGAATTTACAGAAATAAAGCATGTGACAAAATTGTTCATTTTGATCACTTCGTTCATCCGCTGAGGGTCCGAACTTAATTGCAGTGCCCAGTTTTTCATCACATTTCCACAGTCGAGCCGAGCTTTTCCTCTTGGAAAAGCTTTCAAAACGTAGCAAGGGGTTGATTGCAGTGGATAAAGGGAGGGTAGGGGGTTTGTGGTGGTTAGGGGTGGGGTGGGAATTGTCAGGGGGCGCAAATTGAGCGGCAACCACAGGGGAGAAATTTGTTTCTGTGCCCTGCGATCGACTCCTTTTTTACTACTTTTCACCGTGCTTTTATACAGTCCAAAAATGCGATTTTTTCCACTCGATAAAACGGATTAATAACATGATCTGGTTGGTCTTTGCTTCTACGATACCTTTTTCAGCACCCCCCCCCCCCAACCCTTCATGAGGGTGTAACTGGACCGTTTCTCATCTATCGCCACTGAGGGGTTGACTGGACCTTCCCCTCACCAACAAAAATCAAAGGGCTGGTAGAATGTTTTTTTATCACTCCACGAGCTATGTTCACCCCTGTGACAGTTTTTAACTCCCATTCCAACCCCTGTCAACTACCCTCGTAGGCTACAATGAGCAGAAATATTGGACTCTATATATCTGCTACTTCCTGGAATTCTGGTACAATTTATCATAGGATCGATTTTTTTAATAACTCGTGGGAATAAAAATGGTTCAGCTGGCGTTCATTTAGGAGGCGAGAATTGGGAAGAGGGGTGAAGAGATTAGCGATAGAATACAGAAAATGAGATAGACAGAGATATAAAGAGATCAAAAAGAGAGAGAGAGTAAAATTATCCAGGTTGCCCACTAGGCTGGGGTAGCTGGGGCACCGCCCTGAGGCACCTGGCCAAGGGAACTCCCAAAGAGTTCAAAACTGCAAAAAAATATTATACAATATTGAAAAAGGGAGGCCCAGAATCTTTATTTTTTACTGCCATGACGCCCTCAGAGGTCCAGGTCCAGAAGTCTGCCGGTTACAGCTGGACGGTCAAGGCAATTGAAGCGAGCCTGCTGGTCCTTTAGAGTCATCGTCAAAACAGGAACTGTATTTGAGAAAGATTTTCACATCCTTTTCATTTTCAATCACTTTTGTGAAAAATATATGTTTTAATTTGCTGATGAAGCCCACATAAGACTTGGGCGTGGGTGCATGTTGAGATGTATGATGATTAGGTAAGGGATAGCATTCTGGGGAGCCTCATCTAATTCTGATATAAACTCAAATACAACACATGCCCCAAATACTGCGTAAGACAAACAACACATTCATTACACAATACAAAGAACACATCAAAGCACTATATCTATATTCCAACACTGACTCAACATTTGTAGATCAATTAATCAACACTGGGCTTGCACGCAAAAAAATCCAAACTGAAAATTGGAAATTCTACACACTTTTCAAAAAAGCTACATACTAAATGTATGTATTGGGAGAAAACAATGTGTAGAACTAACTACAGTAGTTGGTAATAGTATAGTAAAGAATAAATCTAATAAATTAGAGGTGCAAGCTGGAGTGCCTCAGGGGTCAATACTAGGTCCATTGCTTTTTTTGTTATATGTCAACCGTTTACCTAAAGAATTAATTAGTGGTAGAGCCCTCTTATTTGCTGATGATACATCACTCATTTTCAGCAATTCCATTCTAGATAATTTAGAAATAAGTGCCCATATAGGTGTGCAGTCCATTGTCCAATTTTTAAACCAGTTGAAATTAAC
This sequence comes from Conomelus anceps, assembly GCA_948455865.1. NCBI lineage: Eukaryota > Metazoa > Arthropoda > Insecta > Hemiptera > Delphacidae > Conomelus > Conomelus anceps. The sequence continues at coordinate 146,013,126 of OX418216.1, forward strand.
TATAAATAGTAAAAAATGCCAATACCTTCAATTCAAAAACAAACATAATTTAAATGAAGATAGGGCTATAAACGTGTTTGTAAACGATAATCAATTAGACCAGGAAGAAGAAATTGCATTTCTAGGAGTTACGTTGGATAGACGATTGACCTGGACTCCATACATTGAGAAAATATGTAGTAAAATTTCATCTGGGGTATTTGTCCTGCGACAGCTCGCTAGATTGAATGACAAAAAGTTACTTTTTACAGCTTACCATGGGCTCTTACTGTCACATATTAGGTATGCTATCTTAGTATGGGGTAATTCATCAAAACAAAATCTTGATAGGGTGTTTAAGATCCAAAAGAAAGCGGTTAGGTGTATAGAAAGAGTAAATAGATTAGATTCATGTAGGCCGTTGTTCAAGAGACTTGGTCTCCTAACTGTACCCTGCTTATATGTGTATGAAGCTACTCTATATGTAAAAACGAATGATATTAACCAAAATCTTGATGTACATGATTATAATACAAGAAGCCGAGGAGATTATCACTTGGTGAGTCACAATAGTAGCCTATTCAAACAAAAACCTAGTTATATTGGTAGGAAATTCTACAACAAGCTACCGCAGTTTTTGAAGAGTCTTGAAAATATAGAAATATTTAAAAATCAATTGAAGAAATATTTAGTTGATAAAGCTTTTTATAGTGTACAAGAGTTCCTTTCACATGAAAATTAAGCCTCACCTCAACTAATTGAAGTAATTATGGTATCTAGTGTATAATATTGTTGATCTGACTTGTCTTATACTCCTTAACTGGAGTCTCCAAGACGTAATCTACAAAAAAAAAAAAAAAAAAAAAAAAAATACACTGGAACATTGTGAAACATTCCCTAGTTATAATGGTAGGAAACTCTACAACAAACTACCGCAGTTTTTGAAAAGTATTGGAAATATAGAAATAGTTTTAAAAACAATTGAAAAAATATCAAGTTGATAAAGCTTTTTATAGTGTAGAAGAGTTCCTTTCACATCAAAATTAAGTCTCACCTCAAATAATTGATATAGTAATTATGGTAAATAGTGTTTAAGATTGTATAACTGTTGATCTGACTTGTCTCATACTCATTAACTGGAGTCTCCAAGACGTAATCTACAAGAAAATTTCAAACACCATAAACAAGACAGAACAAACCTATTAATTCCAAATTCAAAGCAATTTTCAACTACATAATGGCCGCTCATCCTAACCTTAACAAAATACGACCCCTGGTGGCAGGCTGATGAAGCTTCTCTTTAGAAGTGAAATGCATCCCTCCAGTATAAGTGAGTGAAAATCATAATTGGAAAGAAATACAGTGTCAGTTTCGATATAAGATTGCAAAATTTGAAGTTAATTGGTCAAAGCATACGAAAGTTATCGTCGAACATACGTACATTCGTTTAGTCAGTTATAAAACAGTACTAATAACAATAATAATACCTACTTTCTGTTGTACAGGTATCGTGGATGCGCAAGAGGGATCTTCACATCCTCACCAGCAACATTTTCACATACACCGGAGATGGGAGATTCAGTGTGGGACATCCGGAGTCCAGCGATGACTGGAACCTGAGAATCGAGTATGTGCAGGCCAGAGATGCCGGCATCTACGAGTGTCAAGTCAACACTGAGCCCAAAATCAACTATGCTATCAATCTAAACGTGGAAGGTAAAGAGTCATTCCACATCAAATCAAAACACTTCTATTGTTCACCATCTTGAATTTTGATCCTATTTTCATATAACAAAACTACAAAGTATCTATGAATTTTTTTCAAAGACGAACTTTTCGATAAAAATTACTCTATAATTTGAGCAAATAGCTTTGGAAGTGATATCCGTGAGCCGAAGAAGGTATTTGATCAATCAGATTAGAAAAGTAACGCTCTCCTGGGCCCTCTCTTTAATGGTGACCGATTAGATTGGCCAGCATAAAAGACTTTGTTCTCTGCTGTAAAATCATTTCCCGGTGGTTCGGAACCCACCTAAAACTGTAGGTCATCAATCACAATCATCAAACTCATTACCTACGCACAGGTCTCAGACCTATGTGGGCTTCATCCTAAAAAAATTATTGATGATTGAAAAAATAAAAATGATGATGATAATAATACTGCAATAACAAATCATTTAACAGCCGCAATCCAAAAGTCAGTCGTAATAAACACATGCTGCATTGTGAGACAATTTTTATCTCAATCATAGCTTGCAATGATTTTTATGGGGAGGTTTTGCTTTAAATTTTTAAATCACAGCACAACATATGATGTTAAATATCACTGTAAATAACAAGGAAAATGCTACTAAGTGATTTCACTTGCATCCCTCCAACTGGATTGTACCAGCTGCTAAAGTAATTTAAGAAATGTAGGATTTCCAATTTCTGTACATTTTAAAAATTTCAAATGGCTGTAGCTTGTAAAAATCTTGAAATAAGAGTCTAATATTATGTATTTTTGTTAGTCTCATCACTCACAATGAGTTTTTTCAAATTTCATCGAAATCTGAGATGGTCAACGAAAAAGGTGTGTTGAGTTTATAATTATGGAAAAAAGTTGCTATTGTTTCAAAATTATTTGCCATAAGTCTAGATTTTGAAAAATTTCTTTTTTTAAAACGAAATTGATTTTGTTAAATGTTTCTTTGTGAAGCAGAAATAGTGATTTTTCTAGTACAACAGATTTATATAAAAAACAGAATTTTTCTTTAGACATGACATACAAGGAAACGCTGTGAATATCCATGAAATTGCAATTATATGCAACAGAACTCATCAATTACCATCATCCAACTCATTACACATGCACAGGTCTCAGACCTATGTGAGCTTCCTAAAAAAAATATATAATATATAACTCTCGAAACAGTCAATTTATTGTACACAGAGGAACATCCATATGATATTTTTTTATGTTTTTAGCTACTCATAACGATTAATTTCATTGTTATTTCTTTTTTTGCGTTCAATTTAATAAATTGTATAGCCTCTTATATTTGGAACTTTCTTCTAGGTAAATATATATTCAAGTGCTTCATATTTTGAATTCAGCTCTTGTAGGAGGACAATTGGAAGACTTGGCCCAAATTTTACATTTTCTTTTTTAGCAAGTTTTCCCAGGTGTTGAAAGATTAGAAATTAGAGCTAAAAAGAGCTAATCGCAAACTCAAACCTTTTTCTAATGTGTTTCTAAGGTTCAATATCATATTAAACTTAACTTTTTATGTGAATTCAACGACTTGCAGTCAATATGTCTTATTTGACTGCAAGTCGTTGAATTCACATAAAACGTTAATATTAACATCGCAGTTCGTCATGGAACAAGAAATCCAGGAATCATATTAAACATTGTGAACATTCTTCAAAAGAATAAGTCCGAATATTTTTGGAAGTAGTAGGTGAAAATAATGCATTTCAAGAACCTTACAAGAGGCTCAAGTTCCCTTTTGTGACAGACCCCTCGAGAAGGGAGATTTGAACCACTTGAATACTCAAGTAACAACTTTTACGTACTTCAATACCAACTTTTTAAAGATTTCAACATTCCTATTATCATTTAATGTAAATTTGACGAACATTTCATGCAATGCAGAGCTAGCCCTTTTTCAGGTGTTTCGACAAGAAACAGTCAATGATTTGTAATTCAACAATATTATCCTTCAGTACAATGTATTCATGCATTTTAAATTATTAATAATTCTCAACCTTTCACTTGTTATTATAGAAAACAATTGATGAGGTTCAAGCAAAATTAAAATTGATTCTATGGTGTTGAAATCTAATATGTTTCCCAAGATAAAATACTCTATGAACAATTTGTAATGCATTGAAATTTTCTACGTGATAATTAAGTTTCATTCACTAGAACAGGAGCGATGCATTTTGCTTCTGAGAAGAAGCTTCATCAGCCAATCACCAATCAGAAGCAAAATGCACCTTTCAAGTTTTAGATTAGATTAGATCAGATTAAAGTACTTTATTTATGTAAATTTACAAAGTTTCTTGAACGTGTTTAAAATAGTATTATTATCGTCGCATAGGTAGGTAGTAGGTTGAACAAATACAGTCATTTTTATTATAAGATTGCATATAAATTATCTATTTCGATACTCAATTGATGAAATATTGAGTTCTGATCAGTGTAGAGCCTGAATTGAAAATAGTGCTATAACTATAAATAGTAACAATAGTTTTATAACACCTTCATTATGCAACGAATTGATGGGCATGAATTAAGTCGGTTGTTATGACATTACTTTCTAATCTCTTATTACCACTTCATAGCATAGTCGTTGTTGAAGTTGTACATCATATTTTGAATTATTTATGTATTCGAATTTTGTTGCATATTTTGAATTTTCTCTGTGATGTTTTCCATGACAAAATACTTAATGAACAATCTAATATTAAAACTGACACTATATTTCACTTTTAAATAATGTTTTACTCACATTTATTGGAGATGTATATTAACACATTACTTTACAGATGCAGATGCATCTCCAATATATGTGAGCAAAACATTATTTAAAAGTGAAATACAGTGTCAGTTTTAATATTAGATTATTGAATTTTCTCATACTGTTTGTTTTAGTCATGTGTGAGAGAGATGAATGTATTTTTTTATTATTTTCTAATGTATAGTCTAAGAATAGAACGAACACAGATCACTTCAACTAAATCATACTTGAAAAGAGATAATAATCAGAAGGTACAACATAAGACAAATTTATAATAGGAGAGACGTGGGCGAAAGCATTCTAGGTCCCATTTAGTTGCTGAAGGTGTAAATATGAAAAAGAGACGATTCTTTGCTGAAGAACCATATATATCTTATTATTAGATATATCCGTCTGGAAAGTGTAGTCCCTTTGAGATTGCAGGTAGTATTTTGATCAAATTTTCAGACAGCAGATGTATGTATCTATAGATATATATATATATATATATATATATATATATATAGGCTACATCTCACATCCCCAGACTGCTTCATATATATGTCGATTGGAATTGTCTACCAGGGACTACAGAGTTCAAGGCTGCATCCCCTGATTCAATTGCGTGGAGATTGCTATTGCTAAGAGGATTATTTAATTCCCCCAGATGTGGGCTCAACTGAAAGGTTTGAGTCATTGAAAAAATAAATCAAACTGTACCTGATGTCTAGAATTTTAAAGGTTTAGAAATTGTTCAGAATTCGGTCATGAATAATCTGAACACTCCAAATACTGTTTATAGTTTAGTTAAACTAGCAAAAACTGAATAAAAATTTCAACATGTCTGAAAATGGGGATATATGACCAAATAGCATAGCAAACAGTATACACAAATTACATGAATTTCTACAACAAATGCACAGAATGGCTGTCTTATGGAATGCATGAATTTCATCCTTGATTTTCTGCTCTTGAGAAAACGACTCATTAACAAAGCAGTAAACTCAACAATATTGCTGACTTGATGTAGCCAGTACCCTTTTCAATGGTGTCTAGATTTGTTGTTGGTACTACATGGGTGCCATCTTTCAGAAGCCAACTTACTTAATTTAACTAAACTGTCATTTACAGAAATGCCTGTTTACATGATCATTCTGTATTTAAATTCTATGCTTCTCAAAAATGATAGATGTGTGTTTGAAGTTGCAATCAATTTTTTCCTTTCCCAACCTAACCTTATCTAAACTGATCTTACCTATCCTAACTCAACCTTAACTAACCTAACCTATGTTAACTTTTCAGCGGCGCAGGCGGCAATTCTGGGACCAGAGGAGGTGTTTGTGAAGCGAGGGAGCACAATCAGTTTGACGTGTTCGGTGAATGTGCATTCGCAGCCACCAGGCTCCGTGCTCTGGTACCAGGGCGTCAGCGTGGTCGACTTCGACTCGCCACGAGGCGGCATCTCCCTCGAAACTGAAAAGACCGAAGCCGGAACCACCAGCAAACTCCTCGTCACCAAGGCATCCATGCTTGACTCGGGCAACTACACGTGTGTGCCATCCAACGCCAAGCCCGCATCAGTCTACGTTCATGTACTCAATGGTATGTACATTTCATTTTTATTTACTAGTAAATCTATGAGCAGTAAACCTCACGCCCCAGATTAAGGCTGCTTTCACCGGAAAAATACTTGATGTACTTAACGCTAATCACTATCGCAAAATTAAACACAGTCATCAGACATTATCTTTGATTCACTTTGAGTAGTCTATTTCATGTTTGTTTTCCACAAAAATCAACTCTGTATCACATCAACAAGGCTATTATTTTTCCAGATAGCTCAAATCAGATCATATCACACATGTATGATGAATGAGTTTATAGAGCAATATTAATTAAGTTTTTATAAATATCATTTATTTAGTAATCATTAGTGAATAGTAGACACTTGTTATAATGCTTGATTAAAATATTAGAAATGATTTGATTCTCTCAAACAAATATGTTATTCAAAATAAGTCAATTATTAGAATTGAAAAAATTTAACCGTTTTTGCAGCACTCAGTGTGAAAAAATGAACTGGTAGCAATGGAGAAGGAATTGGTAGAGGAGAAAAAGGAAAAGATAATAGAAGAAGAATTGGAGGAGGAGTAGAAGAAAAAAGGTGGAGGATTAGGGGGAGGTGCGGATGGAGAAGAAGAGAAAAAGAAGAAAAAAATATGGAGGAGTAGGTGGTGCGGATGAAGGAGAAGGATGCTGAAAACAGGTCTTCTCAAGATGGAAGAGGTTTAAATTAGTTGCTTGTAAAGAATTCAATTCTAGAATTAATTAAGATGTTAAGTAGCCAAAACCAGAAACTTAGATTAAATTAGATTTATCAAGCGGCCACTGACCACCTCTCAAAGGGGTCTATAGACTTGTCATAATTTTAAATTCATGATTCACACAATTTATTATTTTTAATTATAAAAAAATAGCTTTGTTCGATTTCTGTCAGCAATTTGTGCTTACATATTTGCGGAATACATGTGGAATGTTGCATTCAAGAATAATTACTGTGACTAAATAATTGATGCATTCCTGTTTTGAATAAAAACAATTTGCTTCTAGCTCTGCCTTCAAATAAGATTTAAATTTTTCAAGTGGAAGAATGGTTATTCGAGTCGACAAAAGATTAAACAGATTTATACCAGAACTTGCCAGTCACTCCCTTTGCATACAGATGTGCATCATCTCTGAGTCCATGTCTATACTTAGTTTCTTAAGAGTGAGTCATATAACCTTTTTTAAATTGTGACTCATTCTTATTAATGGAACAGACAGTTTCGAAAATATATAAACTAGGCAAGGGAAGTATTTTTAATTGTTTAAAATATGGTCTACAGCTCGTTCTAATAATCTCTCCCACCATCACTTGTATTGCACATTCCTGTAACTTAATTATTTGGTTAACGTCAGTAGCATTTCCCCAGAATGCAATGCTATAAGTCAGAAGGGAATGAAATAGAGCATAGTAGACTTCTTTCATAATTGTAAGGTCTAACTAATTCTTCATACTCCTTAATACTGCGGAGTTTAACCTCTTTTTTAAATATTCTACATGGGGCTTCCAGGAAAGTTTGCTATCTGTAATTACCCCCAGAATTTTCCTTTTGTCTACACCTTCAATTTATTGTTTCATCATTGGTCTTTAATACCCCGCTATCCTCTGCTCTGAATAATATATATTTATTTATTCATTCATCATCTATGTACATAATCATGCACATTGCTGTAGAATGAAGAGGAAGCAACAGGGTTTTCAGCCTAAAACTGCTTCCTCTACTAAATTTCAATACAGAAATATCTAAATAAAGGTTATGTTCAGAAGTAACAGTTTCACTATTCATTTTCACTAGATAAAAAATATTATCCGTATGTTTTTGAAAAAAATTGTACATGAAAGTCAATAAAAACAAACAAACAATACGAAATGTTTAAAGAATTTTGAATTTAGTCTGAAAATTTCGAGCCGAAAATTAAACATGTTCACAATTCCACACAAAAAATAACTAATTAGATCTGTCACTGTAGTCAATACTTAATTTGGACACCGAATTGCGAATTTGAACCACCTGACCGAATTATCCAATCAGAAGCGATGTGTCCAATGGCCACTCTGCCTATATAAAGTCACAGTAGATCTAGCTTTTAGAAAAATTGGCCACTGAGGGGTCACTGTTTCAGTACGTGGAATTGGGCTTTAAATTCCAATAAAACTTTTAGAAATGGCCCCCCGGCCCCTTTTTTGTGGTAGTTTACTTCCGGTATTTTACAGTAATAGAGCCTCATATTTTACAACAAAGCACCGATTAATTATTTGTGATCATGTTAAAAAAATATCAACATTGCTCCTTTCCATTTAATTCATGGTGTTAATTTTCTCTGAATGTTTTGTTCTTTTTTTTTGTAGGGGAGCATCCGGCTGCCATGCAACATGGAGAGCACGGAGCTGGGTCAAGACTGGTTGCATTGTCACTCAGTCTATTCATTGCATCATCTGTAATAATGCTCAGCTGATTCACAGTCGTCTGTATCTGTCTCTGTTAAAATGATATCGATAATTGATATATCAAAATCTATGTGTCGATACATCGACTCTTTAATCAATATGTCGATGTAACGATTGTTTAATCAATGTATCGATGTAACGAATGTCTAATCAATGTATCGATATATCAACATTGACAATTATTGGACTGTTTCTACTATCACAGTGATCATCATACTTCGTTGTAATTGAGGGTAAAATAATATCAAAAATGGAATAAAGAAATACATGCCCGTATTATGAACCTTCCTTCAGTGTCTCTTGACTCGAGGTACTCTTGAAATTACTATATAAATTTATTACATTTCAAGTATCCCTCGAGTCCCTAGAAAAACTGAAGGAACGTTCATAAATACGGCCCACAGTCCTCTGTATAAAATGTCTCTATAGAAAAGATATCGAGGTATCGATCACTGAATAGATGTGTCGAAATATCGAATGTTGAATCGATGTGTCGAAATTGAAAGATTTAAATTAATACCCGTTTTTTCCAATTCTTTCATTCACGTCTCAACACATCAATTTTTTACACAAAACTAAACTACACGATTTGTCGGTTGCTAGGCTAATAGCAAATATAAAAATAATGTATTCGGCCATTCTGACATTTGGCTTGCCCTCAAGCCATTTCTTCATAAAAAACCAAAATATATGTTTCTGTTTCAATTTTTTTTCATTTATTTTCTCGCTATTAATTTTCTCAAGCGTCAATTTCAAAGAATTCTTTTTTTTTTACCTGCCGTTTTCCTTTTGTAATCATGTCCTTCTACCGTTCTACCGTTTGTGACTTCTCTCTATGCAAATTTTCATTTTTGAATCTCACTTGACTCCTGTTTATGGGAAATATTTTTTCTAGATTATATTAACTGACAGATATATACTTTATTTACTATTTTATGTACTGAGCTAGAAAACTTATTGGAGATCCAATCTCTTTATTTTTTCTACGTTCTGCTTACGGTTATAATACATAGTTAAATAGTTTTATTCTTTTCATGTTCTTTTATTTCATCCCTAACTCCTGACATTAAAAGATATTTTCCATTGAGTTTTTCCATTTTTTCATTGAGTACATTTTCCTCTTTCCTAGCAGTAGTTTTTCTTATAGAAAGTCAATCCAATTCATCCAATTGTTGGACAAAACCTTTGGTGACTAAAGTTTTGAACCAGAAGGTCTTATCGTAGCATTAGGTCCATTTTTTATTGTTATAATATCCATGTCACCTGAAGCTTTGGCCTTCTTATAATATATTCTATGCCGTGAACCATTCAAATCAAAATGTCTCTTTTGTTCCAGATTTTTATTCATATTTTCCCTATCATCCTCATTTCAAATGTAGCCGATGCTTTTAGGGCAATTCTTTGTGTATTTTCCCTCGATTTTTCATTTTAGTACTCTTATTCAACTTTTTTTTCTCTTTTAACGTCAAAGCCAAAACTATCTAATTTCACTGAATTCTTTGTGATGCATCATACTTGATCTTCTACTCTCAGAAAATTTTCTTTTATCGAGAAGCCTAATCATATTCTTTTTGTTATATCATATTTGATGAATCTTCTTATTTTTAGGAACGTGTCTGCAATATGTTGCCTTTTGGCCAATTCCATTGCTTTTTAAACAACTGAAGTTCGGTCTAGAATAACCTTATTTATTTTGTGTGAAAGATTCATGTTTGTCAAACTCTTTACAACCTGATTTCTCATTTTTATCAGTATACTTACATCTGTAGGTTTATTTTGGCTGGTGCCTTTTCTCACGTTGTATCTTGCTGCTACATAAGCATCTAATTCATTCGCCAACTCATTAATTTTTACCGTCTCAGATAGATCATCTTTAAAATTATCGCGCATTCCCTAAGACTTCTTGCGTTTTACTTATTATTATTATTATTTTTTTTTTTGAGGATGAAACCCACATGGGTCTGTGGGTGGGTAATGAATTGGATGGTGATTGATGAGTTAGAGTTAGACCTACAGTTTAAGGTGGGTTCCGAACCACCGGAAAGTGATTTAACAGGAGAACAGTATTTTTTGCTGGTCAATCCTTCATACAGAGGGCCGAGGGGTTTGTAGCTTATCTCTATCTGATTGAACAGATACCTGCTACAACTCAAGGCTAATCCTTCCCAATAATTTTTAATTATTTGATCAACTATAGTAAGTTCTTTGAAGTCTTCATAATTAAGTGCATTTAATCCTTCTTGCCATTCAGTCAAAAGTTATTCAGAGCTAAGGCAAAATCTTACCAGGAAGCTAAAGCCTCTTTTTCAGACGAAATTGTTTTGGGCTGTGTTTGAATCGCTTTAATAATATATTTTTATATGATCATAATCATTAGAAAGTGGGTTGGGCTCTCGTGCAATCAAGCTCACTACTATCTCTAGCAGCAATAACCCCACTGTGTGACCCAATCTTTTGGAGCGTTCTTTAGGCTGATTTGTCTTTCAAATAAGGCTGAACAGCCACTTATCCATACTGAAACGGTGAATTGACAAATCATTGTTTTTGTTGGTGTTATTTGGAGGATCAATGTTTATATTTATTGGGGCTTCTATTTTTAGTTCCCTCAATTCGAGTTCTTTTTCCAACCTTTCTTTTTCAAGTCCTTCTTTGTGTTCAAGGTTTTCTATCTCAAGTATTTTACGTTCAAGTTTCTCTTCTTCTAGCCTCAGTCTTTCTTCTTGCTCGGATGTAATAATGGTCAAAAGATTTCTTGCAAACTCCTCATCATAGTTATCTGATTTAGTTATTAAAATGCACAACTGGACAACTTAAGGATTGTTTGGCACAGCGATGTCTAATTCCTCTACCAAAATCAATAGATCGGCCTTTCTTATTCTTGCCAAGAATGTCATTCAACAAATCAAAAGTATAATCTAATACTTATTCCCCTTGCTGACTTGGACAATGTTCTATCAAATGTTACAAAAAATAATGCTGGCAACACTTGAAGTAGAACATTATTTTATTTACGCACAACTCACAACAGACACTAATCAGTAATTATCACACAAGAAAATCGATAAAGAAACAAACAGTTCAATAACTTCCAACTAATAATGAATATTTCTATAAAAAGATTAATTACTGTACAAAACTAATTAGTAACTGTCAATAAGCCAATCAATAATTCAATAATAAGTGTCCAATAAACTGTTCAATGACTCAAAAGAAATGTTTAATAAACGGTTAATACAGTCAATAATAAACTGAACACTTAGAAGCAGAAGGTCGGTCATGGCTTTTATCAATCACAATTATAGCACAATTATAATTATCGTGGACAAAGAACTTCCATTATCACATTTCAACATCCAAGTAACAAATGATTTCCTGCTGACATGCACTACCACTTTTATAAGTTTGTTTGTTCCAGAAATTTCCATTCCAGAGAGTTCCCATTCCAGATATTTCTATCAAAGCAGATAAAATTATCTCAGTAATGCTCGAACATCCCAGACACGCATTTGACATAAGAGAGTAAGAGAGATGAAGAGAGGACCGAGATGAAGATAGAGCAACAAGTGTGTGTTATCAATAAAACCGGAAGTACTGTTGACATCATAGTGTGACATTGATGGATGCTCACCACTTCATTTACGTTTCCCAACAGTATATTTCTGAATCTTTAATCAGAAAGTCGTACAGTAAATTGGTACATTAGGCCAAGTTGAAGCATAATATATAAACAAACAATATTAAACAATGAAAAATTCAGCAAAACACATAATAAAAGTAAATAAATAGAAAGAATTGAGTACCAGTATATCAATTAATTAATAAGTTGACTATATTTATTGCGATAACCACTTTCAAAAGTTTCATCATACAGCTCCTGAAAACCTGAATAGAGGCTTAAGCTGGATCTAAATTTTTCACCTAATACTTCCTACTGATTAATGCAATAATCAATTGAATTTTTCCTGTAACACAACTTAAAATATAAATTTTCATAATATTTAATTATCAGGAAATGCATTAGTTATTTTCTACTGATTCATGACAAAAATACAGTTGAGCAAAGATGCAGCAGGATATCGCTCACACTGCTTTCTTCAAAAATTTTCACTGCTGAAGAATACATATATTTATTATTTTGATCTTCTCTTAATTATCTGTAACATGATAAATATTATTCATTATTAATATTATTGTACGTTTTGCTCAAACCCATATATTAAGAGAATTACAAAGTAATAACCACCTTCCAGACTGCGAACCATTCTACTTACTTTGAATATAGGGACAAAATTTGATATTAGCATCTTACCTCCCAAGTGAGATTTCAATTATCTCCCAAATAGATATTTGATCATCTCAAATCATCTATTATCTCTCGAATCAATATCAATCGATATTTGATCAATAAGCTTGAAATGCTACCTAATAATAAATAGATAAGGGCTAAAAGCTCCCTTATACCTCTATCGTACTGTCTAACAAAACTGTATAAAAGAATGAATTAAAGTCAAAGCAGAACTTATTTCAGAAAAACAGAAACCCGTACTATTACATCATGTGAAAGTGTTTTAAAAACGTATTATTAGTGTGACACATGAACTTCTTTGTGATAACTGTATGAAAAACTTAATGAATAAAAAAATGTATAAAACAGAATTTATTAGTGTCAGAAAAAAATTTATTTGTGATAATATGAAAATCGTATTAATATATATTCAACAAAAAATATAGGTTTCTGAATGTGATTAAAAGTGTGAGTATTGAAAAATTGATAGAATGAAAACAATCATAATATTTATTATGTGTTATTTTATTATTAAGAGAACTCAACAAAATTTACATATAGAAAAGTATCAACGAGATGAATTTTATTGAAATAATATATTCAGAGAAAAAATGAAATTTTTATACATGTTAGTTATTATTTTCTTGTTTATTGTTGAATAGTATTAGACATGTAAGACATTTCTACTGTGAAAAATTCTATTTTCACTTCTTTTTTATGAGAGGAAGAGATTGTTCTACTAGTGAACATCTACAAGCTCCCTTGTAGATTATTGGAGAGACATTGTATTATATAATACTATTATATCAATATAATTTGTATATTTTAATAACATAGAATTATAATTTTCAATGTATTATTTGCCACCGAATACTTTCTATGGGAGCATTCATATGGTTGAAAGTTGATAAATAATATATTAATTATTGTAACGTACAACTATCAATCAATACAAAACTGTGACTACCAGTTTTATTTATTTATTATTAATCTATAAATTTATGTATGTACTATTTATTTATATAACTATCCATTTGATTGTTTATTTATTTATTTATCTATTCATTTATATAACTATTCATTTGTTTGTTTGTTTATTTGTCAATTTATTTGTTTATTTTTCACGTAACAGGAAAAAATATCAATTTTTAATATTTTTATGATATGAAAGAATTAATTTTGAGCAAGAAGTATCCATTATTCTCATGATGGTTGTTAGCAACAGAAATTTCCAGCCTATGAAAAAACTTTCGGTAAGAAATTAATTTTTATTTTAGTTTCCTTGAATAAATTAAATTGAGTTTTATTTATTTTAATTTTTTATCTCAACATATAGCACAACTAACTGTGAAGAACATCGTATTATATAATCAAATAAACATTGAATGAATTAGATATCAAATAAAACAATTATTATGGAATAAAGGCTCAGGAGTAGCGGACCTTTAAATGATTTTCTTTGAATTTAAGTATATTTTCATATTTTTCAATTTTAACTATCTGACTATTATATTATTCAAGATATTTATCTATCATTTACCATCCTGAATTAATAAAAAAAAACTGTTACCAACTTGTTGATAAGTATCAAAATGTTCTTGTTGAGTGGAAATGTAAATATCTGTAAATAATACAATGTACTTACGTAGATCACAAATTGTCTTTGATTATTTGGAGATAAACAGTTTAAAAGCCATGTGTTGTTTTTTATATCATCCCAGGAATTATCTACAGGTTGGATTTGAAGTAAATGACAGTTTTGCAAACTGCCAAATATGCAGAACATGATTTATTATTAATTTCGAATCCTCAAAATGCTATCAATTATTCTGAAGACTTCCACGGAGGCATATATTGACAACAGCATCGAATAGCTGATGGAAATCAATAAACGCTACTGCACAAAAATATTCAGTCACCGCCGGGAATCGAACCACGGATCTCCCAGTTGCCGGTGAGGCAATTTGCTGTCATGCAATTTGACAATATGCCGGTAATGCTGTACAGAAGGGTTACTGTAGTCTAGTGGTTGAGACGCCCGACTGACAGGGGACGGACCGGGAAGTCCGTGGTTCGATTCCCGGTGGTGACTGAATGTTTTTGTGCAGTAGTGTGCATCAATTTCCATCAGCTGTGGGGTAACTGCTTCTCTTTTCATGCTGTTTTTGATGCTGGGTAATTAGCAGCTGCAATATTAATATAGAACTAATCTGTTGCTTTCGCTTGTGACACAAACTAATCAGCAAAACAGAAAGCTACCGAGATTCACATACGGTACATTTTCACTGATATAGACCCAAACCCATAATATGTGATCTTAAAGAGTCCTACTTAAAAGAATGCACAGTTATCCGAACCACAGGGTAAATGATAATAAAGCTTATAAGCTCTCTACATGCACCAAAATTGCTACAGGGAAAATGTTAACTCACTTATTAGTTTCCTGATGTCATTGAGAATTAATTGAAAATTGGGATGATGAATGTTCTATGAGAAAATGAATGTATTCCGAGCTGCTTTTTTGCACTGATAGACTAACATTAACGCAAATGTTTGTTTAATGTTAATCTATTTTGAATTTATTAGCGGTGTAACTGTTGTGGAATGTCTTTTTGGAGCCTAAGAGACAATATTTCTTAATTCATTTTTAACTTGAATTGAGATTAGCTCTCGAAGCTAATATCGATTAGTCGATATGCTCACTATCGTTGCAGATCGATTAAGTAGTATGGATGTATTGAATACGCTTTGAGCTATATGCTGAACATTGGTATCTTCGAATTTTGCATTCTAAGTAATTTAAACGCAATTTCCAAGGGAATCGTCATTTTTGAGGTATGTAACTTTGATTGATTTTCAACACAGTCTGGTGAATTCAAAGATATTTCTGTAGTTTTGTCACTTTTACTACAAAAAACGTATTAATTTTAGGGGTTTTTGAAGATATTTCAAAAAATATCCAAGTTACAGTACAGTAGGAACAATTAGTCTGGGCGCGTGGCTCTGGTTTCACTATTAGCCGTCCTGTTAAAAGTTGACTAGTTGACCTTGAAGACATCTGCAGCGTCGCACGGGCCACATGTTTTTAGAAATGAGCGATAAACACTCCCCTCGCCATGGCTGACTACCAAACGGCCGTGCGCCCAGACTAATTGTTCCTACTGTACGGTATTGAACTATTTTTTAAACGATCCTTCATATCATTTTGCATTAAATAAGTTAATTTTGCCACCTTAAATCTTTTTAATAACTAAAAAAATAAAATAGTTGCCAATTTTGGCATTTTTAATGGATTGTAACTCAGTAACGAAGGGTTCCCGGGTATGGGTTTACAGATGTTCCTATCCTAGAATTCGATGAAGAATATTTCCTTTCAAGGAAATCATGATATATAATACGTACGGTTGGAAAAAGATTCTGGTTTTATTTTTTATCTCAAGAATCTTCAATGATAACACACTTGAAAGTGATTCCATTCGATTTTCCAAACAAACTTCCATGAAATATGCAGGGGTGCCCACCCCCCCTAAGCCTCATGACGCACCCCCCCCCCTAAAGTTAGCACCAATCCCCCATCCCCCCATAAATTAGGCCCCCCCCAAAAATGCGAAAAGAGCCCCCCGTATTCTTTCTAAAACTAAAAGAAGATTTATAAAACTATTGAAAAAATTCAAACCCAGTCGATAATATACAAAATGTATAGGATGATAAAATAATAGATGCCTACATGAGAAAATAAAAAAATTAAAATTAACAACACCTATTACTTGGCCCCAAAAGGGAATTGAGAACAGAAAGGAAGAATAGTAAAAATTCATGAAAAGCGGTAGTGAGAGACCACCAAGATTAGTAGCAGATAGATCTGTCTACTAACTTTGGGTGTACCTAACTTCGCCAATCGCCAGAGCCTTGTCGGCCGCAGTCACTGTGGTATCCCACCGTCAGGGGACATCTCAACACTGCCTCCAGTCAAGAGATGAACCAAACCGAGGGCACCCAGGACGTACGTTTCCCAGCCCACACGAGGTGTGGCATCAACACCATTCGAGGACGTAAGGTTGACTTGCCCCCTTCCGGGAGGGGCCTTGTGGGCCACGCGAGGTGGATACTGCTCCTAACTACAACCCATTAACGAAGGGAAGTAGTGTTGGAGTTGAGAGGCAATCCCTGGGGTACCTCCAGAGATCACCTCTGTCCTGCCAACCAAACAGTATCCCCTGACCACATTTTTTATTAATAAATAATAATTGTTTTAAAAAGAATATATTTTAATATAAATCTCATTTGCTGGGTTTTCTGCAGTACTCCTCTGATACAACAAATAGACATCAAAAGCTATTCTACAAACTGACACCGTAGCAACACAATAGAACCAGTACCGCAAACAATACCCCCCTCCCTAAACACCAAAAAGAGAACATCATCAAAATACACCAGAAGAGCAGAACTTCAGATGTAATTCAAGATGGACAAAAAGAGCCTCTCAAAATTCTCCATCGGTTTGTACAGCAGAAAACCCAGTATAAGATTTTATAAATGAAATTCATACAAAAGAGAAAATAATTTTGAATAAATCATAACATTTAAAAAACAATGTTTCCTATCTATATAACAATAAAATATTATTAAAAGTGGAAATTAAATTAAATGTTGATCATTCAATATAATATACTAAGAAAGATGGAGAAGCCCGTGGCCTAGACCTCCCACCTTTCTCGCTTCTTCCTTCTTCTGCCCTTTTCATCCTGTATTTTTATTTATTATTATTTGAATTTTTTAAAGATTAAGCCTTGAAAACTCCACACATGGAGTACAAGACAAGTACAAGTCAATACCAACAGTATTCTCACATTACATTAGTCACCATCGATAAAATTACAGCAGTTGAAACTTGAAATTATACTTAAATTATAAATCATTATCAACTAGATATATCTTCAATTGTTTGAAGTGGGAGCTGACATTTTTTAACATTGATTGATACAAAGTGTCTGGTAAAATCAATGACAAGAAATACACAATAAAACAAATAAATGAAGTAACAGAGAACTGCATGCCCTACCTAGTAGTGGATTGTACAAACTGTGTTTCAAAATCATGCCTTGAAGTATTAAGACTAGTCAATACAAACAGTATTCACAAATTACAATAGCCACAATCGATAAAATTACAAAAGTTGAGACATGAAATAATCTGAAAAGGTCACTTGTACTCTATAGAAACTTTATCAACTATATATATTTTCATTGTTTGAATTTAAATAGAAAATGATTTTTTGCTATTATTAATACATAACGTTGTTTAAATCAATGCCATGAAAAACACAATATAACAAAGAATTGTAACAACATAAATGCATGCCCAATTACAAGTACAATATAAAAAGTTGCTAAAAAATATTTTTTTAATTCCCGACATACTTAGAAAAACGTTCCGGTATAACCCTGAAATCTGCGTTCCAGAATTTGTGCATAATTCCTTCCCCACCAGTAGAAAAGCAAAAAACAATTATTATTTCAACATTAAACAAAAATTATTGCATTTCAATTCTGATTAAAAGGTTTATAATACCAACGAACTACTGAAACTGTGTATTGGTAGCCTAATCATGTTTACAGAAATTTTCATCAAATTTCCTGCATCAATATGAAAACAATATAATCTTTTGAAGAATACTATTCTATCATTTTCAACAATAATATTTTTTCAAGTAACTGTCCAGCTAGCAGTTTGTCTGGATCATCAAATACCAAGCTTCAAACAAAAATTCTGTTCAGGTAAGCTACCGGTACTACTATATATCTTATCAGTTTTAGTTTTGGAGTTTCCATCCTCTTTGATAGCAATTAGATGAACACTTCTGCTGGCAAACTAGCCTAGAAAACAATCAGAGATAAAAGAAATTTTCAAAGCATAAAGTCCACTAAATAGTTTTAAAACAACATAATTTAATTTTTAATTCAAATAATCAAGAATAGTTTAGAATTGGATAGCATTTAAAAAAGCTAAGTCGGATTGGCTGGATTTATTATCTGATTTATTGATGGAGATTCAGAATCATCACTCATGGAAACATTCAATTATTACTGCGTTGAGATATCTGGACAAATCTCAAAATGCAATGCTTGAAACTCAGCACTGGATTAGATATTTGAATTGCTCTGAAACCGAATCTGTTTAGCTATGAAGGTTATTGTGATTTCTTCAGTTATTTAGAATAGATTCTACAAGAAAAGAAAAACAGTTAATTACCTAGTAGATGAAGCTTAAAAAAAGACTGTAGCACGAATGGAGTTGAATCTGTTTGAGAAGAATACCCGAGAAGAAGTGGTGATGACAACAACACAGTGTGGCTGAAACAGACTTGAGCAAGAGTGATTAAATGGGGAAAATTCCTTATTTAACAATAGATAGTATCACATATTTGCACTCCAACCATCTGCAGGCAAGCGCCAATAATCTATCAATAAATAGTATCAAATTTTTTGCACCCCTACATCAGTAGGCAAGCGCCAATAATCTATCAATGAATTATTTCAAATATTTTTGCACCCCTACATCTGTAGGCAAGCGCCAGTAATCTATCAATAAATAGTATCACATATTTTCATTTCCTAGCAAGTATAGGACAGCACCCTTAAACTACCCTTGAATTATTGCTTCCATGCTTGAATGTACCCAAGTGAACTCTATTCTCAGTGTGGTAGAGCTTATGACATTTTCACTGCCAAAGCATTGCCAGAGAGAATGGCATAAACTCTAAGCACAAAGCCAGTAGCTGAAGCTAAAGTGAGAGCCACTTCCCCAAATTTTGAATAATCAATGTCTAATCTAATTTCTTATCACATTCACCATACATGAATAGGCAAGTGCCAATAATCTATCAATAAAAAGTATCAAATATTTTTGCACTCCTACATCTATAGGCAAGCGCCAATAATATATCAATAAATAGTATCAAATATTTTTGCACCCCTATGTCTGTAGGCAAGCGCCAATAATCTATCAATAAATAGTATCAAATATTTTTGCACTCCTACATCTATAGGCAAGCGCCAATAATCTATCAATAAATAGTATCAAATATTTTTGCACCCCTATGTCTGTAGGCAAGCGCCAATAATCTATCAATAAATAGTATCAAATATTTTTGCACTCCTACATCTGTAGGCAAGCGCCAATAATCTATCAATAAATAGTATAATATATTTGCACTCCTACATCTGTAGGCAAGCGCCAATAATCTATCAATAAATAGTATCAAATACTTTTGCACTCCTACATCTGTAGGCAAGCGCCAACAGTCTATCAATAAATAGTATCAAATATCTTTGCACCCCTACGTCTGTAGGCAAGCGCCAATAATATTTCAATAAATAGTATCAAATATTTTTGCACTCCTACATCTGTAGGCAAGCGCCAATAATCTATCAATAAATAGTATCAAATACTTTTGCACTCCTACGTCTGTAGGCAAGCGCCAATAGTCTATCAATAAATAGTATCAAATATTTTTGCACCCCTACGTCTGTAGGCAAGCGCCAATAATCTATCAATAAATAGTATCAAATATTTTTGCACTCCTACATCTGTAGGCAAGCGCCAATAATCTATCAATAAATAGTATCAAATATTTTTGCACTCCTACATCTGTAGGCAAGCGCCAATAATCTATCAATAAATAGTTTTAAATATTTGCATTCCTACCATCTGTAGGCGCCTCTAAGCAATTGATAAATAGTATCACATATTTCCACTTCCTAGCATGTGTATAAGAGCCCCAGAATTTTTTTTGATTCTTTCAAATCATGATTTGTACTTTTGAAACTGGTATATAAATACCATATAAACTAGTTATATATTTGTTGATTTAGTGCAATTTTATTTTATATTATTCAGATGTATTTTTTATATTTTTATGTTTCTATTTTTGTTGAGGAGGATATATAAATGATTTGATTTAGTGAACTCTATTCTCAGTGTGTTGGAGCTTATGGCATTTTCACTGGCAACAGTAAATACGGCATAAGCTCTAAGCACAAAGCCAGTAGCCGAAGCTAAAGTGAGAGCCACTCCCACAATTTTTGCATAATCAATGTCTAATCTAATCTCTTATCACAATTACCAAACATAAAGGTGCTAACACCTGCACTCAACATATGTCGGAGACATCATTACTCCAGGGTTTTCACCTGGCAACCGGCATCTCTTGATCACAGGGTAACACAGTCCATGCACAATGAATGTGACATGAGAATCCTGACAGGGATCTAACAGCAAATCCCTATTTACATTTGTTAGCCTTATATCAACCCACCAGCTGCAATGAAATGTACCACACCATAATAAAATGGTTGTGGCGACTGAGCAGTGCACCCTGTTCTCCTTGTGGAACTAACAAGTAGTCACAAGGCCTTAGCGAGGAGAGAGACTCTCGAAGCATCCGTGAGAGCCACTGAACCCAGCCAAAAAACCATCAAGCGCGATAAGATTATGTCATGGCACAAATCAAGAGCCCGGATAGAAAGTGTGATACATGATTAACAACTGCAAATGCCCTACAACCCAACAAATCTCCATTCACGATTGTTAGCCTCATAACACATCCCACCAGCTACAATAAACAGTACCACTCCATCATAAGACGGACGTATAGCAGCGTTATCTGACAACTGCGGTCATGAACTCTACAAGAGAGACATGGACTCTCAGATGCAGACCCTGCCATCGAAGCCACAAATATGACTTTGTGGCACA
Source organism: Conomelus anceps (assembly GCA_948455865.1). Classification (NCBI taxonomy): domain Eukaryota; kingdom Metazoa; phylum Arthropoda; class Insecta; order Hemiptera; family Delphacidae; genus Conomelus; species Conomelus anceps. The sequence goes on from OX418216.1 coordinate 146,034,682, forward strand.
ATCCAAGAGCATGGTTGAAGAGTGTGGTACTTGACTAACAACTGTAAACCTCCTAGCATATGCAGGAGAATGGTGGGAAACTTCTAACCTAACTGACTATAAAAGCAAGATACATAATACCAAATCTCCAGTTTCACGTCCTGGCCAGTTTCTACTCCACCATCTTGACCTACTGAAAAGGTTACCGTGAAGTTGAGTCTTTTCATATCTCCTTCTTGAAGTAGGTTGAACTGATCAGCCATCCTGTTGAAAAAAAAATAGTTCAGTTAAGCTATTACAAATTTGGAGGTGTGTTGATTGCTTCAATTATATCAAAATATGTGGTGGTGTTACATTGATAAAAGTTTGTAAAGTTGATTGGAAATTGATATGTGCTGGCAATATTCAATTGACTATAGAATGTGTTTGAAGTGATGATGTTGATTAAGATCAAGTATCTTGAGCATTAAACAATGTGTCCTAATATACTGATACTGCATCATATGTTTTGCTGGATATAGTTGAAAACTCAGAAATACTTGTTCTTAAAAATGGAAAGCCATACAAAATAAACCAGTATCAATACGGCTTCAACAATAATTATATTGAAATTTTGATAGGGTAAAACAGCCACTTCATTCATCAAGTATATCAATGAACAATCTCTGCCCTTGAGAATAATGTTGGAGGATACTTGGAATGAATTAAAATTTCCTATTCAATCCCAATAAGACTATCATTAGTATATATTAGAATTAATTGGTGATCCAATGGAATTGAATTTGGAATGAGTCATTTCGATTCACTGGCATGGAAATAACATCATGATCAATTTAATATATGGTTCATGCCTGGTTTCTTAGTCGTTTAGAAAATCATTCAAAAGCTATTGATTCATTAGAGGCCCTAAGGCTTGTTTCACACATACCCAGCAGTTAGGTAACCATTATTGTTTATCCGGTATGATTACATAGTCCCATATAATGCAATGTTCGTACAGCTGGGCAAACAACACCAGTTACCCGACTGCCGGGTGTGTGTGAAACAAGCCTTAGGGCCGCTAATGAATCAATAGCTACTGAATAATTTACTAAACAACTGAGAAACCAAACTTGAAAAATATTTTACAAACTAGCTTCAAGTTAATAATCTTGCTAACCATATTCAGCAATGCCTGAAACGACGTCAAATAGTGGAACCCAATTTTATAATATCCTAAAAATAATTGTGAAATAATCAAAGAAATTGGTCAATTTGGGTTGCAGCAACATAATTTTGAGAAAATGTTGGATTAGTACAGTAGGCCGATCTATAGTCACTGAACATGTCAAATTGCAAGTGGGATGTGTATATATTTGAGTAGTGAGTAAGTGGAGTTTGAGCAAAAGGACAGAGATTAAAGATAACAATTAAATGAGACTGAAAAACATTTTCTCATTGAAAAGAATATGGATTAATTATCTATAAGGATTGGAATAATTTGAATCAATTATTGGTAGATCATGGTTCAAATCAGTACGGTAGCTGCTGGCTTGTAAGAAACATTTCTTGAAATCATAAAATTAAATTAGCCCAGTATGCATACAAGTTCTAATAAGAGGTTTATCAATATAGTTACTAGTTACTTGGATGATCATCATGATATAAAAGCTCATTGAAATTCCACTAAGAGGCTACTAGTGTGATAACTAATTTTAATTTGATTATATAATATCACTATCAATTTATAATAATTATAATGTAGGCGACGACCAGTTCTGAACATATTTTTCAAACAATGAATTATTTCTTTTTTCAGTCAAAAACAATTTAAATTCTCTGCTTTTGATTTTTGAAGGACATTTCAATTGATGGATAGTTTTAAGATTGACTTTTGAAGCACACTGTCTGGAAAATAATGTCCAAGGGAAAATAGAAGCAATAATAAAAATAAATTCATGAGAAATTTGAAATCAAGCAGCATTGGTAGATTAAAACAAACAAAATGAGAAAATGCATGTTCACTGAGAATGTCCCAATAAAATTTATAAATTCTAATGATCTATAAAATAAATTGGTACCGTAGTCAAGGTCAATGTATAATAATGAATAGCGAGAAGTCTACCTAAAAATGAATAACAATTCTTTCTTGGTTTTTATATTAAAAACTGTAGTTATTAAATAGTTTCTTAGCTTGGCTTTGAAATAAGTTAATAAAGGGGAAAACTAGTAGAGTTTACCCTACCCGAGTATTGAAACATAGTTATTGAATTAGAGTTGGTAACTGAAAATGACTAGACAGATTTCAAAGAGTTAGTGATGATGAACTTTTTAGGTTAAATTTTAGCCATTTCATTTTAGTTATTTCTCACTTCAAAATAATGGAGCAAAGCTATGCAATTAAGAAACTATGGTATTTAAGGGTGTCTTATTAAAATAGACTAAATTGCAAAAATTGATATGAAACTGCTTACCTTGTGAAAGATATCCAGAATTGATTTTCCATTTATTCATCACTAAATCATTTGAGCACTTCAGTATTTAATCAGTAGGCACTGTTTAAATAGCAAATTTAAGGTAACATTCCAGTGATGTGTGTTGAAAAATCTACTGGAGCACAAAACAGCTCTTCTCTCTATCAGTGCTAGACATCAACTGATGAAGGTTTGAGGTTTGATGATGACGTTGATGAAAATGGAGGCAGTCAGCTGATTATGAAAGCCGGTAACTGGTAGCAATGCCAACTTGATTATCATGTGGTTCTAGTTGGTATTACTGGGACTGTTTTTGTTTACAGGAAACCGAATCAAAGTGGACCCGGTTCATCAGCTGATGTTACCATATTAATGCTCTCAAATCGACAATATTGTCCTAATCGACAATAACTATAATAATTATTGTACTTTTTAAAACTATATATTTTTGGATTTTCAAAATTTTTCTTAGATAAATAACAGTTTTAGATCAAATAGTATTGTTACTAGTAATACAGTCGTCGCCCTTCCACTTCTTGATTGCCCATTTTGTGCCAAAAGCGTTTTCAAGCCCCCCCCAAACAATTTGTAAAATCAGGTTGAAAAGTAGATTATTGGTTGAGTTTATGGGAGCCTTCTCATTTACTGGTAAATGTTACTGGTGGAGTCTGATTGGTCTATTCAAATTCTTCAACATCTTTGAATTTTAATAGGCCAGACGACAGGGAAGTGATAGCCGTGAGCCGAAGCAGGTATCTGTTCAATCAGATAGGGATAAGCTGCGTTCTACTGGGCACTCTTTGTAAGGTGACCGATTAGATCGGCCAGCAAAAAAGACACTGTTCTCTGCTGTAAAATCACTTCCCGGTGGTTCTGAACCCACCGAAAACTGGTTAAGTGGTAGATTGGACATAACTGTCCAAACTTCGCCACGTCAACAAATAAAAAAGTCATTCTATTCTAAAACTGTAGGTCCAGCTCATCAATCATCATCATCATCATCATTCAACTCATTACCCACACACAGGTCTCAGACCTATGTGGGCTTCATCCTCCAAAAAATGACACTGGTAACATTTACTGGTTTTGAAATCTTGAAATTTGGTATACATGACGAACTGCGCGTATTACTAATAATAATTACAGTATTTGACTTTATGAATAATTGCACGACTATGAAGTCAAATATTTGAGTAGAAAATTAAAATATTAGAAGTCAAATATTTTAATTTTCTACTCAAATATTTGACTCACTGGGCACTGCAGTGGCGGCCGGCAATCAAAAATTTTGGTTAAGGACTCTTATATTAAATTATTCCACAGAAATTAAATTATTTTTTAATATTTGGATTTTCTCTTAGTGTTGGAGACACATTTCGACCATTATGCTAGAAATGGGTGATCACATAGGGAGGTCGGCAGGATGGGCTGTAGTATATTCGTCATTGAATTGGAAGTAATTTTATTTATGATGTTGAAGATCCATCTTGTTTCCACTAATATGTAATATAAACTTAAAAAAACCACTTTTAAATGGAAATTAACTCACGTTATGGCGTGACGGCCGTTTCGCTCTGTTGTCTAGAGCATCGTCAGACAACCCACAGTACACTGACTTAAGGTATGAGTTTGAGGGTTATGTAACTTATGTTGGAATGGTGCTGGGGTGGGGGGATGAGTAGGCGGGAGGTTTGAAATTGGGATTATTTTGTCAAATTATTTTGTCAGAGTGTGTGAGAAGAAGTTAAGTTGATCATTTTAAATGTTGTCAGGTTCCTGCTTTGCATATTTGTAAATCTCATATTGTTCTAAAACATTGAGTTTATGGCTTTTGTGAGTGAAGTGTAGTGTGTCTAAATTAGTGTCAATGTCTGTATAACTGTGGCCTGTTGATATGATGTGTTCAGCAAAGGTGGAATGTGTGATTGGGTGTGAGATGGCTCTTGTGTGTTCTTTGAATCTAGTGGTGAATGTCCTGCCAGTTTGTCCTATATAGAACTTGTTGCAGTCATCACATTTCAATTTGTAAATTCCAGATCTGTTGTACTTGTTTTGAGATGTTGTCTGAAAATGCAGGTGTTTTTTGAGTGAATTATTTGTTCTGTAAGCTATTTTATGAGTTTCCTGAATGAAGCTGCTACCGTATTTTATGAGTTTTTTTTGTTGAGGTAGGTAAGTGTGATGAATGTATGGGGGTTGTCATTCTGTTTGTTGCTGGTGTGAGTGATTGGTTTTGTTGATATTCTGTGCAGTAGTTTGTCTATTATAGTGTGTGTTTGTAACCATTCTGTTGTGCTATGTATTTTATAGTATTCAATTCTGTAACGTAGGTGGTAGAAGTAATCACAAACTCATTGTAATTGATGAAATACATTTTATTAAAAGAACGAATAGCGTAAGTAAACTCATTACATCATGAAAATTCAATCGACAATAGAGACATAGTACAGTAGGCGTTGTCTCTCTGGTGTGGCACAGTCTTGCCAACTGCATAAAATAAAACTAAAATTCATGTTGTACAAGGATATATGACACCTCCCCCCGTAATGAAACCTAGGGTGAATACCTTTCAGGAGGTTTTCTGAACCTAACAGGTCTAGCCTGTGGCGTATGATAAATAGTATCTGTCACAATCGGTAATTTTGTAGAAACTGGCATTGAATGTAAAACATTCTTGAAAGAATTAGAAAAGAAAGTAGAATCATCAACATCATTGCTTGTAATAGCTTTCGATTGTTAAGAAAGTACTGTTGATTTAGGCACAATTACATCAGTATCATAATGAACATTAGGTATATCAGTTGAAAAATCCTTTAATTAATTTTACAATCCTTCATTTGATTAGCATGTCTCCTAATAGAAAGATTATCATCAGTAATGATATTGTACATAGAAGAACCAATTTTATCAGCTACAATACCTGTATTCCATTTACCCTTATTATTGTAAATTCGGTACATAACTCTATCATTGATATTGAAACATTTATCTTTAATTGTCTGTTTTTGCATTTCCTTTCTTTGAGTATCTAACACTTTGTCAGTAATATTGGGTAGCATCAAATCTAGTCTAGTTCGAATATTTCTTTTCATGAGTAAATTACATGGACTTTCACCAGTAGTAGCATGTGGTGCTTTTCTGTAGTTCATTAAAAAATTATTTAATTTGAACCGTAAAGTAGAATTTACAATCATACCTTCGCAACATTTAATTAATCCTGACTTTGTACAAAACGTTCTGCCTGACCATTGGATGCAGGAAAGAAAGGAGCAATGGTAATATGCTTTATACCATTATTAGTACAAAAGGTTTGAAATTCACTAGAGGTAAACTGAGTACCATTATCTGATACTAGTGTAACTGGTAAACCAAATCTAGCAAAACAGTCACGCAAATTTTCAACTGTTTCTTTGCTTGAAAGAGTTTTCATTATGTAAGTTTCAACCCACTTTACTGTAACTATCAACAATTATTAACAGCCATAATCCTGGAGAAGGATTAGCAAAATCTATATGTAATCTTTGCCAGCATGGTCCTGAAGGAAATTGCCATGGATGTAAATTCACATTAGACTGTTGTCTAGAATGACGCACACAATGTATACAATTCTTTGTAACAAGCTCAATATCAGAATCAATATTTGGCCAATAGACATAACTTCGTGCAAGGCCTTTCATTTTTACAATTCCTAAGTGTCCTTGGTGTAGTTCCTCAAGTACTTTAGATTGTAAAGATTTTGGAATCATAACTCATAAGCCTTTCATAATACAACCTTGTTCAACTGAATATTCAGCAATATTGTTTGTATTTTCACCATTTTCAGTACCTAAAATTTGTCGAAGTAATTTACACATATCTGGATCTTTTCTAGTTTCATGAGCTATTTGTTCCCTTGTAACCAGTAAAATATTAATTTGATTCATTTGTACAATTTGAACCTCATCAATAGTATTGTCATTAACCATTTCCATAGGAAATCTTGAGCAAAAATCAGCATTCATATGTTCAGTGGTCTTACGGTATTGTATGGTGTAATCAAAACCTTGTAAAAATAATGAATAATGTAATAAACGTGTAGCACTGATGGATGGAGTAGCAGCATGAGCATTTAAGATGCTTTGTAATGGTTTGTGGTCAGTCAGTAAAGTAAAATGACGACCAAACAAGTAATTGAAAAATTTCTTAACTCCCCAATAAATTGACAATGCTTCCTTGTCTATCTGGGAATAATTTCGCTCAGCTGCAGTGAGACATCTACTAGCAAAAATTATGGGCCTTTCCACACCTTTTTCATCTAAACATGAAAGAACCGCACCAATAGCATATTTACTAGCATCAGTAGCAACAATTATAGGTTTAGTGACATCAAAATCCGCAAGAGTAAGTTTTGTTTCAATATCTTTCTTAATTGTTTGAAATGCAGTTTCACACTCTTGTGACCACAAAAAAACAACATTTTTCCTGAGTAAGTTGTATAAAGGTGAGAGAGAATTAGCCATGCCCTGTATAAACCTTGAGTAATATGTAACAAACCCTAGAAAAGATTTCAACTCTGATACATTTGTAGGACGTTTTGCATTCTTAACAACTGCAATCTTATCATCAGTTTTATGTATGCAATCTTTGTCAATTTTAAACCCTAAATAAGTAATTTCAGATTTCAGTACTTCACATTTTTCCCATTTAAGTCTAATACCATTTTCACGGCACATACTAAAAAACATATTTTAAAACAAAAAAAGAAACCGACTTCAGTGAAATGATTAAATACTCACGTACTAAAAAGTTTAAAATAAAGTATTTACTTTAAACTGAGAAAATTTTAAATTTCATACAAGTAATCTTTTGAAGTCGGTGCCAAATATTTTATGTAGTTGATAAGAAATTCTATCTAATATCAAAACTAACAATGTATTTTTTTGGAGGATGAAGCCCACATAGGTCTGAGACCTTTGCATGGGTAATGAATTGGATGATGGAGATTGTTGAGTTGGACCTACAGTTTTAGGTGGGTTCCGAACCACCGGGAAGTGATTGATAAGAGATTCTATCTAATATCAAAACTAACACTGTATTCCAATTAAATATGTGATTTACACTCACTTTTACTGAAATACATAGTAATTGATAAGAAATTCGATCTAATATCAAAACTAACACTGTATTTCAATTAAATGTGATTTACACTCACTTTTACTGAAATACAGTGTCAGTTTTGACAGGGGTGCCCATCCCCCCTAAGCCTCATGACGCACCCCCCCCCCCTAAATTTAGCACCAAACCCCCCCCCCCCATAAATTAGGCCCCCCCAAAAAATGCGAAAAAAGCCCCCCGTATTCTTTCTAAAACTAAAAGAAGATTTTTATAACTATTGAAAAAATTCAAACCCAGTCGATAATATACAAAATGTATGTATATTTCTTGAGATTCTTTACATAGGTAACATTTTTTTGTAAAGGTAAAAAAGAAATATCAATGAAATGAATATATGAACTTCTGCTATATAAACTTAATTGCAAAATAGCTAAATAAGAATTTGAACCTAAATGGTTTTTAAACAATAAAATATTATTACAAATACACAATGTTCAATAAAAATGAAATACCTATAAGTTTATGTTCGGTGTACCAATTAGATTAAGGTTAAATAATTCTACAAAGTTGTTCCTTTAAAGGAAGTGAAAACAATGAGTTAATAACTTCATTTGTAAAACACAAAAATTCAAAATACTAAGTCATTTATTGGACAGTAGTTAAACAACAGGTTATTTACTTAGTGTAGTATCTTGGGAGAATTTATGTATGGATGAAGTACATAAAAGGCACACATTTCATGTATAGTTATTTACAACACACAATCGAAAGAAGTGTCTTTCAAAAACAAAATAAAGACATAGTTATGAAAAATTACTGAATTTTTAGTATTTAGTAAGTTTTTCAAAAGCAGTTCTTACTTATTAGTAAGTAGTTATCGTAAAATACATGAAAAACATCAACAGTTTGAAGACAAACATTTTAAATTTGTAGACTGTGGCCATCTACAAGTTAGCTAGGCACCTTCTGTTTTTTTTTTTTTTTTTTTTTTTCTTGAGGATGAAGCCCACATGGATCTGAGACCTGTGCGTGGGTAATGAGTTGGACCTACAGTTTTAGGTGGGTTCCGAACCACCGGGAAGTGATTTTCAGCAGAGAACATTGTCTTTTTTGCTGGCCAATCTAATCGGTCACCGTTACAAACAGGACCTACGAGAACGCAGCTTATCTATCTGATTGAGCAGATACCTGCTACGGCTCGCGGCTATCACTTCCCTCTAAAATCTATTGTTAAATCTATCTCTCTAAACCCCACATAGAAGTTTTTGGGATGAGGAAACAGAAAACCTTTCAATTATTTCTTCGTTAGAAATAGACTCAAGTACATCTGCACAAGTTCCTGCACAAATCCTAAACATTATTATTTTAGCTAATTCATATTCAATTGCATAATAATAATAATAATTATTATAAATATATTTTCATTAATTGACATTCTATCTGGTGACTTCTTAGTATATTTTTTAATGTTGTCACGTTAAACACGGTTTCAATCAACTTTACGACCCCCCCCCCCAAACGGTTTTTGGAACCCCCCCCCCCCCCCAAGAATTTCAATGACGCAGTCTGCGTCATAGCCGGGGGGGCTATGGGCACCCCTGAAATATGACCTACTTTAGTCCTCTCAATAGGCCTACCATAGGCTTTTCAGAATAATAATCTATTTTTTGTGATTGTGTATCTATGGAGAAAATAAACTATTCTGAAATATATAGAGCGTTTGAAGATCTAAAAGTGTTATCAAAACCTGTAAAATGAACCGAGAAATCAAATGAAAATAATTGAAAGTACGTAACTACTGTAGTTTCTGAGAATTACATGCACAAAAACCATGCTTTTCAAGATGCATTTTTGGTTTTTTGGTGAAATTTCAAAAACTAGGGTAGCTATCTGCTTGAAACAGGTTGCAATAGATTCTTCACATTTTTCTGTATGTAGCAATATCTAATTATTGTAACCTTAAAGCCTTCTAATTACTTTGGAAGAAAATAAAGTTTGGATGAATTTTGAGGACTTACGATTTTTTACTCATTAGGGGTGCATTTCCTAACATGCGTTCTTCAGACATTCTTATCCTAACTTTTTACGGAGAATCAAGAGTGCATTTCTTTTCTTCTCGATATGAAGTCGAAAAATTTTCTACAGCAGTGTGCTAACTTGTGACATTTTAATTTATTATGCAAATTAGCTATCAAAGTGCGAGTTCGACTAGTCGATTCCATGTTATCGATTATACGTCGATTGACAAGTATCGATGTCCGCAAAATTTGAATTTTGCGTCCATTTATCCTAATAATTCTCAGTTTTTCCAGTGGAAATCTGTAATTGTTGATTACAAAACAATGACGCCGGGTTTTCTGTCGATCAGATTCTTCACTTATTTTCAGGCTAAGGGTATCTGAGAAGTCAGAAAAATATCCCTGTCTTTATGTTTTGGTAGAATCCATTTCCAATATTTTTTTACCAATTTCAACTTACCCCTTATCTTCAAATTTCTGGATACATATTTTCGTCTTCGCACAAGGATTACAATGTAAATAATCAATAAGCGCAATTAATTATTAATTATAGAGTTTGCACAAAACTACATTAAGTTAACGATAACACTACGGTATATAGGCTTATGCATCTGCCTGCTCTAAAATAAGCTTCATTTTAGAGCAGGCAGATGCACAGAGTGTTGAGATTAGCATTCGAGTTATCTTTAACGTAGTTTCTATAGGGCAAACTATATTTTCATTTTAGAGTTGTCCTTTGTATCGCTTTACTTTTATCCTCAAAATTGCAATATTAATAGACTTGAAACTTTCAAAAATCAGGGAAATAGAGCTTGAGGAAAACCACTATAAGGCTAATTATAACCTGACCACTCTATTCCTCCACTTGCTCTAAATGCAAGATGCTTTTGCAGAGCAAGCTGAGTTACAGTGGTGGGGTTAGAGTGAGCCTGCTTATTGTAATTTTAAGTCTCTGACTATTTGAATGCAGGTTAGGTTGGATACAACAATTAGGTTAGGTTAGATACACCAAGGCTGCTACAACAATATTTTACTATGTTATCACTATTTATTATACAAAATGAGCATAGTCTCATGAATATTAGGATTACAACTGTAGCAAATAGCACAGATATTTTTACAAGTTATCTAACACACTTAAAAACTATTATAAAATTTTAATATGGTGTTTTGAACACCCAATTTTAATAAAACCCTGTCAATAGGAATTTCGTTTTACAAAGAGTTTTTCTTACAATTATTATAAAGAACATTAACTTCTACCACATTTGACAAAATACATGTTCTGATAGCACAGTCCGCCACCGTTATGTTGCAGTATGTTACAAAAAAATTGCGTTTCAAATTTCAAGAAAAATGAACTTGTGTTTGTAATTTCACGAATATGGTCTAATAAAGTCAAATCTAGTGTGGAAATGGACAATGATAATAATATCAATAAATCTCATCTATTACTGTTGATAGACCTTCTACATGTCAAGATTGATAATTTATGAATAAATTTATATTAATAGATGATTTATGCTATTAGATATTGTTCCAACATAAGTCTGAGCTTTGTGCATGTATGATAGGGTGAGATAATCTCATAGAAATGTCAGACTTAACCGGTAATCGAACTCGAAACCAAACAAGAAGGTAGTAGGCAGTTTTACTATCCAAAATCTTTGGTAAAACTATGAAAAATTTAGAAACTAAATTGAAACCTCTACATATGACCAATTTCCAAATAACGAAATCGGCTATTCTTAAAAAACCTGTAAGAGCTTTATTTTTGTCAAATGTGGTAGACTGTACAAAGATGTGATTCCACAAAAATTGTGCGATTCTAGTTTCTTAGTACGGTAAATAGACCAACAGGAGAATTAAATTTGAAATAACAAAGCTTACATTTATTTTGGTGAATTTTGTGTTGAAGTTTTAGGCCGGAAGTTGCCTTCTTAGAGTAAAAATCTATAGTAGACAAAAAATATCAAGAGTGGATATATCTATTAGTTATCTAGGAGATTAAAATTGTCCGTTTATCGACAGTATTTAAATCAAAATTATTACATTAGTATGGATTTAATGACAGTCTTTCCAAAAATGCTTCTATTATAGTAAAATGGTCAAAAACTTCAAAACTCTGACAGTCTGGATATGGAGCGGTTGCCACGTGGAGTAGACTCCAAGCTTCAAATAAATGACTGTCATTGGCTGAGTCAATAACTATGAGCTTATAAGACAATGATAGCCATTTATTTGAAGCGTGGAGTCGACTCCACGCTTGACAAACGCTTGTTGTGCGGACAATATAAAGTGTCAGGATAAAAAAACTAAAGCTGTTCGAAGTAAAATTATAATCACTTAGAGGCTGAGCTCTCATTATTTTGACATAGGTTTTTCATATTTATTGATTTGCCAAGTGCTGTTAGAATTTTATTTGAAACTCAAAACGGGATTTTTCATCAATCTAATCCTCAATTTCACCTATTAGCTGAAATATGTGAATCAAAATGAATTTTTTTAACACAATTTGCCCAAATGATGAATCATGGTCATTTTTTCAAAAAGGCCTTAAAATTAAAAATACGATCTTTTTAGGAATTTAGTCACGTAAAATATTAAAATTGATTTGGCGGTTCATTAGGAATGATCATCTTTCTCAAAAGCGTATATGAACTCTCAATAATTATATTTTTGCATTTTATATCAGAAATTGAAATGAAATAATATAATAAAAATTGCAGTTAAAAATTTAGTTTCATGAGATTTTTTTATATCTTCAAAAATGCATACTTGAAAACATATTAATTTCGAATATGATTCTCAATTGTTATCAAATTAATTGTTTTTGTAGATGATGCCTAAAGGAGTTAGACTTGTGCGTGGGTAATGGAGTGAATGATAACACAAAATATGCAGGCTGAACGAGAATCGAACCTTGACATGAGTAGTAATAAGGTAGTCTTATCAGAGATAAACGCCCCAACCGATTACACCAAAGCGGCTGCCAAAATACCAGATATAACAAAGAAACTAAATTTTTTATTTGAATGTAAACTAGTGTCATCATGTTATGGTATTACAGGTATAAAAAAACTTATGAATAATTACAACAAATATTTGTTGAATGTTTCTTGGAAGTATTACCAGTACACGAAATATTTTGAGGACTATAATTAGTTCATTTTTTATAATTCTCACAAAAGCCTAAGGCTTCTGCGTTGTTTCTAAGTTGAAAAAAAATCCAAGACAAGACTTGAGCCTAGATCGTAAATATATAAATATTATGCAGTAATGAACAACTACAAAATAGTTACATTAAATCACAGTGCATGTAACAAGAAATCACAAATAAATTTATAAAACATTTCAACAGTCTTGCGTTCCATTATCAGTTATTGAGCTAATAGGTTAATTATTTATTATTGAGAAAATGTTCATGTTATACTGAGCAACTGACAAGATGTCATAGCACGATAACTAGCCAACTCGCTTATCACCTTCTTTAAGTTTGTAATACATTTATTGAACATCTTAAATTTGGACTCAAAAATGCTGGTATGATAATGTGGTTTTTTCCATAATAAATATAACTATTATAGGTTGTGACATATACATTTATTTCATTTTTTACTATAATTTATAATTGAAACTACATTTAAGGCTATGCGCAAGGTTTTTGTTCATTTTTCAACATTTATTTTATTGAATGTTAAAAGACACCCTGAGAAATAAAATGACATATTTTTTACTCCAATCAAGCAATTTGTTTATTCAAAATACATTTTTTTAAATCTGCAAAAAATCAAGTTTTCAAAAAATTATTTTGAAAAATCTATATGTTAGTGTTAACTTGTTATGTGAATTTAACGACTTGCAGTCAAATATTCATTAAGAATAAGTAAAATTTACTTACTCTGTAGGCCGAGCGCTTTCGAATCTTAGAGATCCGTTTTCAGAGGCGTGTTCCTAGATCGTCGATGTCAGTTTTTTGGTTAGAAGAATTGTGGTTTTTGTAAAATGTGATCAAAAAGTTTGTGTGATTTAAAATTTAGTTATTCGTTGAGGATTTTTTGTTTATTGTGTGTGGTGTGTTTGTATATTTCAAATTGTTCCAAGGTGTTGAGTTCGTGTCCTTTAGATTTTATATGGAGAATGTGTAGGTTAGTAGTGAGGTCAGTAAAAGTGTGTCCAGTTTGAATGATATGGTTGGCGAAATTCGATTCAGCTTTTGATGTCAGGGCTTGAAAATGTTCCTTGTAACGTTGTTTGAATGTGCGGCCTGTTTGTCCTATGTAGAATTTGTTACAATCAGAGCAGTTCAGTTTGTAGATCCCTGGGAGATCGTATTTGTTTGTGTTCAGTGTGGTTTTGAGTGTAAGTGTGTTTTTTATTTTGTATTTTGTTGTGAATGAGATGGTGTGGCCGGCTTTTTTGAAGATTTTTGCTAGTCTGTTTGATTGAGGATTAATGTATGTCATTGTGATGTATTTTTTGTCAGTGGTGTTAGTGTTTGGTTTTTTGTTTGTTATTTTATGATTGAGTTTGTCAATTAGGTCGTGTTTGTAGCCGTTTTCTTGTGCTAGGTATTTTATTGTATTTAATTCGTTAAATTCACATAACAAGTTAACATTAACAACGCAGTTCGTCATGGAACAATAAATCCAGGAACTATATGTTAGATTGAAATAAAAAATATGTCATTTTATTCCTCAATGTGTCTTAGTTATGGAAAATTTATCAAAAGTTTAAAGTCACTCGTAGGTGAGATCAATTGCCCCCCAAAACCGAAAAATGTCAACTTTGAACCCCATATTCCACAAAATAATTGAATAAAAAAATGTCCGCAACAACAATATATAACATTTCAAAGCCCTAACAATATTCAATAGATACAAGAAACTTCGAATAAAAATTATGACCAAAAACCCTGCGCACAGCCATAAATATACCGGATTATCAAAAAATAAGGAATAGATTTCAACTATTCATTTCTACAGAAGATAGAAGCCTAATTCCAACGTTAGTGAGAAAAGGAAAACTTCAAGTTATAAAATATTACAAGTTAGTTAAAAGTTCTAATCACATCCACATTGTTGCTGAGTTTGACTGTAGTAAAATGGCAGCGATGCCACAGGAACAATCATTTAGGTTATGGACCCCACATAAATCAACATCACAAGCATGAAAGCATTTCTCAACCAACTGTATGGTGAGATCTAAAACATCGTTTGGAGCTGAAGCCATAAAAACGTTATAATTATTACTATGGCCAGTATATTATATACTAGTGGTTCACCCGTGCTTTGCAACGGGATGTAAGGTAGATTTTTAAAATCTAACATGTAATATATGGATTTCAACCACCAATGCCAATACAATTCCAAAAAGGAAATTAGGGATGTAATAATAATACGGAACAAATGTGTTGCTTTGGCTTGTGACTTGAAGCGTTTTTGCATCGTAGTGCTGCAGCATCATACAACAGCATCAGCTGCTTATGAACTTTCTGCCACTAAACAGATTTTAAAACATAACTAGCTATTGTGCCCGTCCTTCGTACGGATTATGTTTAGAAATAAGACTAAATATGTTTCGGCTTTTTTGATAGCAACGATCATGAAGTTGTTAGCAGCTTAGGCTCCGTTCAGACGATACAGTTTTTTTGCGGTACGGTTTTTTTACTGTACGGCGTCAACTGTACTGTGATGTTCACACGGTCCGGCTTTGCTGCTTATTGCTGTGCTCTCCTCCTTCCTCCATTGCGCTTCCAGTTCAGTTTTATTTATTCCAGTCCAGGATTTTTTTTATTTGTGTAAGATTTTTTTAAATAAGTTTCTCACTGAAGGTTTCTCTTAAATTTTGATCAAAGTATGCAAATTCTGGTTTCAATATTCCACACATTTTTCTCTCTTTATTTTTATATTAATCTTAAGTCTTGTCCCACAAGGCGGGTCTCTCATATATTAGAGAAATTAAATTTTGACATTTAATATCTTCCACTTCTGGACACTGGAATTCACTAATAAGAAGATCAATGCTGAAGAATATCAATGAAGAAGATCAATGCTGACGATCTGAAGACTGCTTCCAGCGTAATAAGCGTATCGTTTGAACATATCCATTACCGGTACAATACATGTGCCACCAGATACGGATAGTTATTTTGCGGTACAGCTGATTTTAGCGATACAGTTTTCGAAGACAAAACCGAATGTAGAAATCGGCTAGAACAGCTTTTTTACTGGATCCAGTCGAAACAGTATTGTATGAACATACAATATGAAATATACATGCAAACGAAAGCATTGCAAAATAACTGATACAGCAAATTTACTGTACCGCAGAAAAACTGTATCTTGTGAACGGGCCGGGACCTTAGTAAACAACTTGGAACGTAAACAATTCAGTGACAGGTATCGGAGAGAATATTTTTTGAGAACAGCTGATTGATATATCATGATAAATTACGTGATTTTTTCTTATGTGGTAATAATAGTGCTACCTGGCGAATTCCCAAGAGCCTGGCACAAACCGCACCTTCCTAAAATGTTAATTTTTGTTTTGATAAATTGAAATTAGAAATTTTTTTTTCAACAAAGAAATAATTGATGAAACATAACATGAGCTTTGATTCACCAGTCATATGTTTCCTAAAAGACTGCAATGCTCCGACTACGCAAGTCTGCAGACAGCGTAAATAACGCCGCGAAGGGCCCACCATTCAGATTATATTTGACAACAGCTGATTGATAAATTACGTGATTTGTTCTCATGTGGTAATAAAACTTGGAAGAAATGTATCCAAAATCCCACAATACTTGGTTTTTAAACGTTTATTATTCTGTTAAAAAAAAAGTTAATTTAGTTTTTTATAGCTAAAGACATTGTCGAAAAGGTTTTCAATACTGATAAATAACTTAAATCCCGATCGATGCTCTCGTTTTTCAGGAGAAGGCCGCGTAAAATGTATCCAAAATCGCAAAACACTTGGTTTTTAAACGTTTATTACTCTGTTAAAAAAAAAGTTTATTTAGTTTTTTATAGCTAAAGACATTGTCAATAAACTGTTCAATACTGTTCAACAACTAAAATCCCGATCGATGCTCTCGTTTTTGAGGAGAAGGCCGCGAAAAATACCTTTGCAGCCGTGACAGACAGACAGACAGACAGACAGACAGAAAGTGAGATAAGACTATTTTCGGCTTATCTATATAAATAAAATTAGAGTTTTGTCTGTACATTTATCAGAATTATATATTTTTTGGTTATTTTTACGTTTTATACATCAAATAAGCCGAAAATCGTCTTATCTCACTTTCTGTCTGTCTGTCTGTCTGTCTGTCACGGCCCCAAAGGCATTTTACGCGGCCTTCTCCTCAAAAACGAGAGCATCGATCGGGATTTTAGTTATTGAACAGTATTGAACACTTTATTGACAATGTCTTTAGCTATAAAAAACTAAATTAACTTTTTTTTTAACAGAGTAATAAACGTTTAAAAACCAAGTGTTTTGCGATTTTGGATACATTTTACGCGGCCTTCTCCTGAAAAACGAGAGCATCGATCGGGATTTAAGTTATTTATCAGTATTGAAAACCTTTTTGACAATGTCTTTAACTATAAAAAACTAAATTAACTTTTTTTTTAACAGAATAATAAACGTTTAAAAACCAAGTATTGTGCGATTTTGGATACATTTCTTCCAAGTTTTATTACCACATAAGAATAAGAACAAATCACGTAATTTATCATGATATATCAATCAGCTGTTGTCAAATATAAATGGTGGGCCCTTCACGGCGTTATTTACGCTGTCTGCAGACTTGTGTAGTCGGAGCATTGCAGTCTTTTAGGAAACATATGTCTGGTGAATCAAAGCTCATCTTATGTTTTATCAATTATTTCTTTGTTAAAAAAAAAAAATTCTAATTTAAATTTATCAAAACAAAAATTAACATTTTAGGAAGGTGCGGTTTGTGCTAGGCTCTTGGGAATTCGCCAGGTAGCACTATTATTACCACATAAGAACAAATCACGTAATTTATCATGATATATTAATCAGCTGTTCTCAAAAAATATTCTCTCTGATACCTGTCACTGAATTGCTGACGTTCTAAGTTGTTTACTAAGAGCCCGTTCACACGATACAGTTTTTGTACGGTACAGTAAATTTGCTGTATCAGTTATTTTGCAGTGCTTTCGTTTGCATGTACATTTCATATTGTATGTTCACACAATACTGTTTCGACTGGATCCAGTAAAAAAGCTGTTCTAGCCGATTTTTACATTCGGTTTTGTCTTCGAAAACTGTATCACTAAAATCAGCTGTACCGCAAAATAACTATCCGTATCCGGTGGCACATGTATTGTACCGGTAATGGATATGTTCAAATGATACGCTTATTACGCTGGAAGCAGTCTTCAGATCGTCAGCAATGATCTTCTTCATTGATATTCTTCAGCATTGATCTTCTTATTAGTGAATTCCAGTGTCCAGAAGTGGAAGATATTAATTGCGAAAATTTAATTTCTCTAATATATGAGAGACCCGCCTTGTGGGACAAGACTTAAGATTAATATAAAAATAATGAGAGAAAAATGTGTGGAATATTGAAACCAGAATTTGTGTACTTTGATCAAAATTTAAGAGAAACCTTCAGTAAGAAACTTATTTAAAAAAATCTTACACAAATAAAAAAAATCCTGGACTGGAATAAATAAAACTGAACTGGAAGCGCAATGGAAGAAGGAGGAGAGCACAGCAATAAGCAGCAAAGCCGGACCGTGCGTACATCACAGTACAGTTGACGCCGTACAGTAAAAAAACCGTACCGCAAAAAAACTGTATCGTCTGAACGGGGCCTAAGCTGCTAACAACTTCATGATCGTTGCTATCAAAAAAGCCGAAACATATTTAGTCCTATTTCTAAACATAATCCGTACGAAGGACGGGCAAAATAGCTAGTTTAATGTATAAAACGTAAAAATAACCAAAAAATATACAATTCTGATAAATGTACAGACAAAACTCTAATTTTATTTATATAGATAGTGCCCATAAGTGAAATTAGAACATTCATTTTGAAAATTCTGAAAGGAAAATAAAAAATCGGGCTTCGAGGAGCACTGAATCGAGTTTAGAGGAAGCTTTGTGTCAAACTAAAAGTTCCAAATCGTTGCCCTTTTTGTGAAATCCTTGACTGACAAATACACACACACACACACGCGCGCGCCTTTAGCCTTTACTCTCTCTCTCTCTCTCTCTCTCTCTCTCTCTCTCTCTCTCTCTCTCTCTCTCTCTCTCTATGATATAGATAAGTTGAACCCTGAGCAAAAAAGCTTGTTTGCCAAATTGAGTATTTCAACACATGTCTGAAGTCATGTGTATTCAGTGAAATTGGCATCGAAGTTGGATAACATCAAAGATATTCCACTGAATAACAGATGAGATCAGGCGGAAAGCTCAGGGCTCAACTTATATATAATACAGACCATAATATTGCGACTGCTGATTGCAGCACATAAAATGATCATTCCTATGGTTTCGTCTCCATTTCCCTACAGACAAACAACAGCCCCAATGCGGCCGTGATTGAAACTTCTACACAGGCTGTTGAAAAATGTTAGAATGACAATCCCTCCTCTTTCTATTAACGTTGGAATTATGTTTCTATCTATTATCTATTATGAGTTGTATGCAATTGTTTCTGTTTTTATTTTTTGTAGTTCCTTCTTTTTGCATAATTATGCATATTGTAAACTTTCCTATTCCTATAAAAGTTGTAAATATGTTTCTATACTTTGTGGTTGGAAAGTAATAAATGCTCGAAAATTGTTTTTTTTTTTTTGCTTGAATAAGCCGGTACTTGTTAGTTAAAAACGTGTTGCGTGGGCCTGTAAAATCAGCAGATATCTCACCTTCAACTTGTGTTGACTGCTGAATTAGTTATACATATAAAAAATCATAATTATTGAAAACTTTGAGATTGCAATTATAGTGGAAGCTTTGAAAGGGTTACGTACCATAAGAAAACAAATAGATCATTAATTTTCAATCCATAACCCCATCCCATAAAACCCCCACTTCCATTACATGTTCATAATAATTTATAATTACAATACACATGTATACAATGTAATAGACATGAATGATCCCATACGTTATACTCATAGTCTTCTAATTTATGGCTTCTTCAATACAACTTATTCAACTATTTGAAAATATTACAGTTTGTAAGTACGGTAATGAAAATTGTCAATAAACTTAAGTACACAGGAAATAAATAAATATTACAATAGTAAGACTAAGTAATAGAAGAAATTCTAGAATATCTTGGTGATTTCATCAAATCATTCAACCATATATTATTTGTAAATATTACAGTTAACAAAAAATAATAATAAGTAAAATAAATATTAACATAGACTAAAAGTTATCAAATAAATTCTAGTATATCTTGAAGAATTTGAAAAACGTGTAGAAAAATGGTTGGAAGTAATATTTAATAATAGTAGAAGTTAAAAGTAATACAAGAAATTCTAGAATATCTAGGAAAATTTAAACAAACTTGTAGAAAAAATGTTGGACTCACTACATATGTTTAGAGTAATCTAATGGTCCATAGTACTGTAGTTTATAGTATCACTAAAATGTTTATACAATAGAAATGCATTAATGATATAATCAAAATTTATTGCACTAATAATAAATTAATAAAGCACATCTTGACAATAATAATGATTATTAATCAATAATTATTATTATCATCTTGACAACAATTCTTGACATTAATTCTCAGTCCTTCAAATAAATGGACGGGCTATCTTTGAGCGTAAGATCCACCGCAAGAAGAACGCAGCCACTACATGACTTTTGTAAAGCACGGAAACAAATTAAACTGCGCGAATGGAAGCAAGGTTAATGACAAATTCATTGAATTAATTGTAAGAAATGAATTGGACCTCAACTCGCTTCTATTTGGGCAGTTCCGTTCATTTATATGCTTTACAAAATGTAACGCAATCTACATTCCATTTACGCCAGGGTTAAAACGTTGCTAGGAATAGATTTTGTTTTAAATGCTAATAATTCAAACTACACTAATAATAATTAAAGACCAGTATAAGATTTTACTTACTAATTTCACAGATTAATGTACAACTTTAAATTTCACTTTAAAAACTCTGTGCTGAATGAGGTTTAAGCTCGTACTTTTTTAATAACGTTTCTTTAAAAATAAAGTCAAACCTCTATATAAAGAACTTCCAAATAGTGAAATCCTCTACAAATTTTTATCGTATCCCCAGACATTGAAATATTAGCAAGACGACCTCTCATTAATGAATATTTCTGTAAAACAACGCTTGGGTGGGTGAATGATTCATAATGTAATAGATTCACTTGATGTTATCAGCTTTATTATCATTGATCTTGGTGGTTCGGAACCCACCTAAAATTATAGGTCCCCATATTATGGCTAAAAGGCGTGGTGGAATTTCTGTGTCTCCACCATAAGTAGTATTCATTTTTTAACCTCTTTAGAAAGAATATTTTGCCTGGACAATAGATTTCTTTAAGCCAATAAAAGCCATAGTTTTATCATTATTTATTGCCTCTTTAGAACAATTTTTTCCCTAGACCAGGGGTTCTCAAACAGTGGTACGCGCACCCCTTGGGGGTACGCAAAAATATTCAGGGCGTACACGGGGCAGTTTAATGAAAAATCAAACCATTTTTTATTTCTTTCAGTTTCGTAATCACGCAAGATTATAATTTAATAATTGAATACTTGTGTGGTCGAGTTACTTGGAACCAACAGGTGCAATAGGTTTGTCTCACTATTTCTGACGTTGAAACTAAAGTTGGACATCACCTCAACTCATTGAAGGCCAGCATAAGAGAATACTTCGCACCCGCAGACAAAACGTTGTACTGGATCCGTGACCCCTTTTCGTTTGATGCTATTGAAACTTTGAGCAGCCTGACAACATACCAGAAAGAAACAACTGATCGAACTATATGTGATCCAACGTTAAAAAAATATTTTAGTACTACGCTGTTAGATTTTTGATCGATGTTGGAAATGAGCACCAAGAACTTTCAAATACTGCTGTAAAGATTCTTATTGGGTATTCAACTAAATACCTATGTGAAAGTGAGTTTTAAAACAATATCTGAAAAGTAAGTACAGAAACAAGCTTAATGTTGAGGACGATTCAAGGTTGAACTTAACAAAACTTGAGCCGAACATTGTAAAAAGAAGCTAGCTTATCCTTCTCATTAATTTTTTGTAATGCGTTTCAAATATATTTCCAAATATGTGTGTTTTGATGTAAAAAGTATTTTTAATTTAACCCACTCCCCCCCCCCCCCGAAAAACAACATGGGAGTCCCAATTTTTTTAAATTCTTCATTAAAAAAATTGAGAACCCCTGTCCTAGATAATGGATTTCATTACATGGAGGTACAACTTTACTTTCCAAACTGTTCATTTTGAGTAAAAGTATTTTATTACACTTCTTTTAAAATTAAATCTATAAAAAGATAGTCTAGAAATTTCAAGGATTTTAAACGGAAACTGTAATACAGCTTATCAAAAACAAGGCATGTTTTGAAAATAACGAATTTTAAGAACTATTACATGTTGTACATTTCACAAGTAAATTCTACAAGTCTACTGTTTGTGCGTGACTAAGGAGATGGCGAGCCGTTATTTTATTAATAGTTATTTTGATAATTTTAAAATTATTAAAATACTCATCGAATATAGTCTATCGTTAATATATTATCTTGTTTGAATTAATCCTCATGATTATCACTAAATGCATCAAAATCGTATTATTAGTCATTAGCTATTAGTAAGTACTGTGGATGCCACCTCGTTAATCACCGGTTATACTAACATATAAATGGCAACTGATATATTATTACTATTAATTTCAAAACCTAAAAATTGACTGTCTTTTCAGATGTACCCCCGGTTGCACAAACGTCCTATTATAATGATGGTTCATTATTCGTTCCAGTTTTATACCAAGTTGTTATGAGAAAGCATATAATTATACTTATATACATTTGTAGGTAGGATCTATATATCTTCAATGTTAAAACAGATATTCCATTAATCACACGCATGCGCATTATTGCCCGGGCTTCCCAAATGCAACATCGGCTGAATAGTATAAATCATTACCTCACTGGAATGAGTGATCACAAGAATCGAGTTGTTTTGATTTGATGACATTCATGCAGGAAGAATGAAGAATGAATAAATTTAATAATGTGAAAGAAGATAAGAGAAAAAGAAGACATATCAAAGATATTAAAGATTATTTTTAAACATTAGGCGCATAAAAAATACAAGCTTTACATATTTTACTTCAAGATATTAATCATAAAAATATTTCAAGTCTGAAGACTGAACATTTACCGGTGCTAACATTTGGCATTTGATGTGAGATTTAAATTGGTTTATATGCAGTGAAAATGCTTCTGATCTCCAAGTTTGAAACTTCCAGCTGATTTCAGAATTATAATCAAGCCACCATCTGTGTTGTTGTTATAAACATGATAATACTTTTTTATACCAAATAATGGATCACTTTTATACTGAATGATGCGATGGATAGTAGCCTGGTATAAAAGTGGAACGGATAATGAACCATCATTATGATAAGACGTTTGTACAACTGGGGGTTAGAGTCAAATACTGGCAAAAAGCACGTCCTATATCCAGTTAATAACATCTACAATGATTGATAACAATATTAATTACGACTAATTGACAATATTTATGAGAAAATCTGATTCAGTAAAACGTTTTTCAATGCTTTGAGCCATCACATGCTTTGAGAGTGGGATCACAAATAGTTTCGTTATCAGATAAGCAGATTAAATCTGCAAGGAGACACAGCTTGCAGTTCGATGATGAATTATTTTTTAAAAGTCGATGTTGGTGATCTTAACAAAGGATTAGACAGTGTGCACATGGAGCGTCTGCTAAACATTAAGTCGAACTTATGCTTCAAACAAAATTGCTGTCATTGGCTGAGCCGTCACAGTCAATGACACTCAAACTATAATTATAAACGTTTATTTGTAGCGGAGTCTTGGCAAATACTACATGTGTGTGGATTGCCCAACTCTTACACATTCAAGACGCACCGGGGCTAAATTGATTAACAGCCTGTTAAAAATTCAACAGTTTGTTAACAAGAGTATTTATCTAAAAAAATCTTTTCAATTCGATCCAAAATTCATTTAAAAATTAAAAGTCAACTTAATATTTTCTATTTTAAACCAATATTGAAACAATCTTATTTTTTCAAGACACATCCAAGTCCACATAATTATTCAAATTAAAGATTTATTAAATAAATATGTATTATTTTCAATAAATAAATAAATTGTTACTGGCCAAACCAGTGTGGTTGTAATAGCCCAAAAATCCCAAGGTCGATTATCGATTGTTGAAATCATTATTGATAAAATCGATATCAATAATTGGGTGTTGAAATCATTAAATTATCAATAATCTATTTTTGAAATCATTATTGATAAAATCGATTGTTATGATCGATATCAATAATCGGTTGTTGAAATCATCAAATTATCAAGCCCAAAAATCCCAAGGTCGATTATCGATTGTTGAAATCATTATTGATAAAATCGATATCAATAATTGGGTGTTGAAATCATTAAATTATCAATAATCGATTGTTGAAATCAAAACCTGTTTTGCTAATGGATTATTAGAATCAATAATGATAATCGATTTTAAAAATCTTATGCGGTACTTGATACTTGATTTTTGATAATAAGGATGATCGAAGTATCTCCGTGTTTAGTTGTAAAATCATCGCGACACATTTCTGGAGCTGGCACTTGGCGTGTCGTCGGCATTAGCACCGCCTGGGGCTTCCAACGCCTCTTGGCACACTCTGTAGAGGGGCGCGCAACGCAAAAGCACTTCGGCAGCATCGTTGCGACCTAGCTCTTCCAGTTTGCGCACTAGGAAACCTGAAAACAAAAACAAGAACTTATTTTTTCAATTCCATGATCAAAATATTTATATTCTGCTCACACATAAATACAGTATTGAGCCCCATCCTCTTTTTATTATACATCAACGATCTTCCAGCCAATATTGATGCCAAGATGATCATTTGCAGATTACAAAACAGCGTTAGTAGAGCCTGGGTTGGGCCAGGATGTAGATAACGCAATTTCTAATAATGTAGAGCCTTTGACAGCTTGGTTTAATTCAAATAGATTGAAGTTGAATCTTGAGTAGACCAATATAGTCAACTTCCATGCTTCGCGCCATAACCATGAAGGGGAGGAATTTCCAATTCATGCTATGACGTCTGAGGTCGCTTGCAAGTCTGTTAAGGACTTTCTTGGAGCTTTTCAAGTTGGATCTTGGAGGTCAACTTGCTGGAGAAAAAACTTAAGGCATTGTTTGCAATAAGAGTTATGAGTAGAACATCAGATACTGCAACAGTACTCAAAGTATATCACTCGTGGTACTTCATCTCCTTGGTAAGATACAACATAATGTTATGGGAAAGCTACCATAATCTTCTGGAATGCATCTTTAAAACGCAGAAGGAAGCTGTGAGAACGATCCTGGGCTTAGAATATCGTAAGAGTTGTTAAGTCCCACTTCGTCAGAAATTGTCTATTGACACTGCCAGCGATTTATATCCCGAAGACTGTTAAATTCTTCTATAAAAAAAGGTCACATATCAAGGGAACCAAGGCATTCCTACACCTACCCTACGAGAAGGGGCATGGTCGATTTCCAAGAACAACAATTGATCTGGTGAGAAGAAGCCATTGGTACATGGGAATAAAAATCTTTAATTCGCTTCCATCAGATTTAAATTGTTTAGGGATAGATTAAGCTGTTATTTCATCAGTAAGTGCCCATATAAAACTGACAAGCCTTTAAAAAAATTATAACCATTTTTATGTTTTGTAAGCCTCAGTGACTTAGTAAGCTCTACATAGAATGACATGTATTAATTGCGTAAATTTGTATTAGCTTGTATGTATACTGTCATCTCACTGTTTGGTAAACCTCTGTTGCATTTACACAAACTTGTGTGATGAATATTAATAAATAAATAAATACAAACAAGGGCTGTTTTGCATAGTAGTAGTTTTAGCACAGCTTAGTAGTTTCACATAGTGTTAAGCTGCGTCCACACCACACTATGCTAAGCACGGCTTTTGCACAACCCTTTCTGAAAGCCAAGCGCAGTATGGACGGGTGTCTACGTGCCTAAAGCTGTGCATAAGCGTATGTCCATCTCTGAGCCAAAAGCGTTGCAAGGCATAGTGTGGACGCAGCTTGACCAATACTTCGTGGGATTGTTGCACTCACTTAAATGATAAAAAATGTAATCCTAGGTACAGAGCAGGTGTTTAGATTACAGAAAATTGGATGAACTGAAAAATATTATGCTGTTATGATGTAGACTACAGTCTAAACATTTTGAAATACTAATACTAAAGTGAAATTTTAACATTAATTTTGAAAATCCTAACAGGAAAATCAAAAATCGGGATTCAAGGTGTACTGAATTGTGCTAAGAGTCGTAATAGTTTTATGTTAATTTTTAGCTCAAATTTTGTGCCAAATTTAGTGTTACAAATCGTTGCCGTTGTTTTGAAATCAGTAAGACTGACGAACACCTATTCTCTCCCGTATTATATCTGAAGTGGGATTGGCATATCATTCAAAATGTAAAAAGGATCAGAAAAATAATTTTCAAATTCTACCAGCTTCGCAGGATCCTTAACCATGAAACTTTAAAAGCAGTTTATTATTCGTTAGTAGAATCTATTCTCGTTAGTAGAATCTATTCTAAGATATAACATAATTGTTTGGGGAGCTACAAATTACACTCATATTGAACCTTTATTTGTAACTCAGAAACGTATACTTAAAATAATACATTTTAAAAATAATCAGTTTCCAACAATAGAACTATTCAAAGAAAGTAAAGCACTCAGTGTTAGACAACTTTTTATTCAGGCAGCGCTCTCATACTTAAAGACAAGACCAGAACAATTTAGATTTGTAGATCACATTCATCATACTAGGTTAAGAAATGTAAATATTGTTATTCCCAGAATGAACACGGCATTTGGGCAAAGATCGTTTATTTACATAGCACCAAGAATGAATAACATTATTCCTGTAGATATAAAAGTAGAAGGTATTATTTTATTTCTTTGAGGATGAAGCCCACATAGGTCTGAGACCTGTGCGTGGGTAATGAGTTGGATGATGGTGATTGATGAATTGGACCTACAGTTTTAGGTGGGTTCCGAACCACCGGGAAGTGATTTTACAGCAGAGAACAGTGTCTTTTTTGCTGGCCAATCTAATCGGTCACCGTTACAAACAGGACCAACGAGAACGCAGCTTATCTCTCTGATTGAACAGATACCTGCTACGGCTCGCGGCTATCACTTCCCCTGGATCAGAAAGAATTATTTATCGGTTCAAAAGAAAATGAATAAATTGGATGATAGATCAAGAAGTAACGCAATTTGAAAATTTAGTAAGAGTTAATATCAATTAATTATTAGCCTATATTTTTGTTTGCATTTATAATTTTCTTGTATTATTATGATATTTTAATATATTATTATCATTGAGTAGCTATTTTGTATAACTCTAGGTAATTTTTTATTTTTTTTAAATTTTTCACATTTATTAATTTTGTTTAATTACAAAATATGCACTAACATTTATCATTTAACATAACATTTTAACAACTAACTTCATTTTGAAAAAATATTTCGACTGTATATTATATAGAAGAAAAAATAATAATATTAACAGACTCATATACCCCAACACATAGTTTTTTATAGTGGGGTTTCTAAAGATGAATTACTGATATAAAATATTCTGTATTTATGAAGTTTAACTAGAAGGATTTTTGTAATTATTATGTTATTGATTGAATAAATTTTGATTTGATTTGATATAGATTAAAGTAGTACTCACCAACACTCTGGCCCTCCCTTTCGGCCAGTAGATCCAGCAAAGCGGCAGTGGGACTTAGCGTGGATGCGCTCTGCTCTAGTGAGGGCAGATGCTCGGTAAGACGGAGTTGAAGGGCCAGCAGACACCAGTCCTTGCCCAAGGGGTCGGTGGGGTCCAGCAGGGCACTCAACGCCTGACGGCAGACCGAGCTCAAAACGCCCACCGATAGCTCGTCGGCTAGCTGTAGCACATGCTCAACCTGCCATACAATTTATTCAAATTTAAATGTCGAATATCTACTGCCAGAAGTAGAAAAAATGATTAAATGAACTTTCTTGGTATTGGTGATATTATGGCACAAGCCACAAAAGCTGTATCAGGTATCTGTTCAGCCAATCAATCATTTATTTAAAAAATGCACTGTAAGTTCAACTCATCAATCATCATCATCCAACTCATCACTCACGCACAGGTTTCAGACCTATGTAGGCTTCATCATACGAAAAAAATCATTACATTTATTCAATTTTTCATTTCTAATCTATATTGCCAAAAATAGAACAAACTAATTAATAGTATTTTATGTAACGATTATGACTGCCTTTTAGCCACAAGTGAGATGAAGATTTCAACCCAAATATCTCACGAGTAGCTCAAAGGCTGAATACAATATTATTGTTGAATACACTATTTTATCTACGACTACCGATATAGACACAATATAATTTTACATTTTCATAATTTTGCATATCTAATGACCGGTTTCTCAGTCGTTAAGAGCGGCCCTAAGGCTTGTTCCACACATTCTCAGTGTCATTAACCCGGCATAATTACATGGTATGAAATGATTTCATGAATCGGGTAAGTGTAAAGTGCACCATATGATAAAATGTCCCTACAGCTGGGTAAACACCACCGTTTACCCCACTGCGAGGTATAAATGAAACAAGCCTAAGGGCCGCTATTAAATCAATAGCTACTGATCGGTCAATAGATATACAAAATGATGAAATAGTAAATTTATATTGTCTCTATATTGGTGGCGTAGATAAAATAGTGTAATTTACTGAAAAAAAACGAGGCAATAGAGCCTCATTATACAGAGCCACTCCAGTGGCGAAGCAACTCAGAATGAATTAAGGCTGGGTGAATACGATAAATACCTGAGATCTCTAAACATGTGTAAGGTGTATGCCTTCGTGTTCTTTGTTCATCTTGGTCACTTACTCAGCTGGTGTAATTTAGAATCAATTGTGAGACGCGTTCGCCACTAGCGATGCACTGTATAATAAGGTTCTTACTCAAACAAACTTAACCCAAATACTAATTTATTGACAATCAGCTTAGAACTAGACAATTTTTAAAAACGGACTTGGTTTAGAAATGTCCAAATCAGCTTATGTGTTTATGATGATAATATTGTAACACTGATTGGGACGAATGCTGTATTGAAATTATTTACTGTATTAAAATTAATTATGTTGTTATTATGCTGTATTAAAATTGTTTTACAATAAAGTCTATTTACACTATTAGTTATTCACTGTTAGTTGATTCTGTAATTATCATAGCATTGATTCTGTCGTTTTTTAGAAAAACTTTAACTGAGAAAACTAGAGCTAGTACTTTTTTATGTTGCGCTACAGGCAGTAGCTGAACTGTAAATAATTTCAATTTTGCTGATGACTAGACTCATACTTATTTGTTTATTTTATTGTCAATTTATTTCTTAAACTGATCACACTACTGGAAAAGTGATCAGTCAATTTCCAAGTAATGTAGCTTGTTATTTTTCTTATGTTGTTGAATGAGGAAATAAATTCATTTATTCATATTGAGCTGGGTGAATTGGTCTGAAGTCTGTATCAAAAAGGGACAACCGTTTATAACGGTTCATTATCGATGGTTTTGAAATATCAACATCTTCTCAGGTTCTTTGACCGATCAAAGAGAGGTCTCGATTTAAAGTCGACCGTTTTGCATTTGTCTGTCTGTCCGTTTGTAACGCATTTACAGCTAAATCCATGGACCAAATTCTATAAAATTTTGCATGTATCTTCATTTAAGGAATGCCCATCAATGTATGAGTAAGGATTTCCGAAATTTGCTTGCATTAAAAAATATTTAAAAGATAAAAAAGAAAGGCAAACTAGCCTTCTCCTACATTCCTAATTGTAAGCCCTTGTGCTTCGGGAATTTTGTCAATTCTTTGCAGCTTATATTTTTTCCTAAAATCAATCAGAGCTCACTTTCCTTTTTGCGTGAATTTGAGGATCAATGCATCTTTATCAAGTTGATGAAATTCGCTGTAAAATGTTGAAAGTATTTACTTTGAAATTGGTGGCGAAAGCCTTGGTGGATAAAATTGCTGTTCTATTCGTCACTCTGATGATGGACTTCCTGGTATGACATACTGGTGACTGCGAAAGTGATTGAGTGTAGAAGATTTTTTCCATCCCGAAATTTAGTGAAGGGCCATGGTAATAACCAACCCCCTTCTACTGGGACTGCTGATGGGTAAGTCCCAAATTATAATTTGCAGATTTATCTTTTAGACCTTGACCGGTCCTTAACGTTGACCTTGTTTTTTTTTTGGGTTACGAAATCAAATTCTAAGCTTTTTCCGAATATGCAACCACCGCCCTGACTCTAAATGTTGGTGTTTTCAATTTAAATAATAAATTCATACCTTAAAATTTGACCACGTTATTTAGCCCCAATCCTTCAATTTCATTATATGTCCGCACGGAGACATTTCCGACGGTTACATTACCTTCTTCTAGGATAAGCAAGAAATAAGTTGCCCTTTGACCCGTGACAAAATTAGTTGTTTGCAAGCGAGTTATCCAGCTCACTAGTTATCAATGGTTTTCAAACATCAAATTCTCAGGGTTTAAACACAAGATTTCAAGAGCTAGCGAGAATTTTTCTACCAAAAACGCCAAAATTTTCTTACCTCAGGATCATCGAACGCAACCAGCTGTCTGAGTGTTTCGGTGGTGTTGGCCAGAGGATTGTGGAGAGGGGAATCAAGGCGAGAGGGGGAGAGGAGGGCGTGCATTAGAAGGGGTGGGGGGTAGGCGTAGGGGGGGAGCGAGTGATTGCGCAAATCCAGCGAGCTCAGCACATGCTTCTCAACATTGAGGCCAGGACTCATCTCTAACAGCACCTGTCAATTAATTATTACAAAATATTGAATAATATAATATAAATATTGTATTGATATAATACCAATTAATCAAAACGTCTTGATGCTGTCCTCTGTCGGCGAATGACAAATCGCAACCGTATTCAACGAATTTTTTTCAACGAATAAGTAGGGACTTGAAAGGGGCACAACAGCAGTTTTTTTTTCTGATCAGTGATACGTTTCCGCTTAATATCAAGCACTATTTGTTCAACCTTTTTCTACTATTTTCCCTCTAATTGATTAATTAGTTTCCAACTAGTTTTTGATTGGTTTTGTTGAGTTCTTTATTATGTTACCATAAAATTCTTCATTTTTTCTCTGACTACGAGTAATTTTTTACATTGTTCATGAGAGAAGTATCAAGGCCAGATATTTAGTGTGCCCTCCATGTTGTAATCTTGAGCAAGAATCTAATCTGAACGATTTCCTTTGTCATCCAATTTCCACCGCTCCGTTTGAACTTCCTAGCCATGGATGAGACTTTGGTAAAAATAGGACAATGGAGACTATAAAAATGTTGGAAAGTGAAAACTCATATTTTTTGCCTGTATCTTTCCCAGAGGCAATAAAGTTTCAATCGACACTTGACAAGACTGCTTCCAAGCATATTGCTTACACAGCAGTTTCGGAAAGTAAGTACAGCAAACGGAAGATTACATTGAATGCAAGGACATCCCTCTAAAATTAATTCAATGGACTGAGAAGTGTGGTCCGAAAGCAATGAATGTATAACATCTATATTTGTTCTGGTTAATGAAGTTCTAGTAATAATGTCATCAATTGTCGTTTTACTAAATTCTGTTATTCTGGTAGGAGCCTTGATATTGTATTTTAAGTTAAATTTATCTATCATGTTGGAAAAAGCCCTACGCTGATAAAAATCTACCAAGAAGTCAATGTTGAAATACCCTGGGCAGTTCAATATAATGTCCATGTTTGCCAACAATTTATCTAGGACATTTGTTAGTTTACTCAAAGAAATTATTTCACCATTTGGAGGCCGATAAACACCTAGGAGTATGAATATTTCAGTTTATGTTGAATTTTGAACAAGCCAGTTCAATGCATCCCTCTACACAAAAATCACCAATAATGAGCTTCAAACATTTTGGGGCTGATTATTACTAAATAAACTGAGATAAAGCTGCACTACCCACACTGTTATTGATTCTTTAATAACAATCAATAAGATTCATATTTTCAATACTGATACAACTCAGTAAATGTAAATACAACACTATCCTTATCAATGGGAAATAATAGACACGAGCCGTAGCGGGTATCTGTTCAGATAAAATAAACAACGCTCTCCTGGGCCCTCTTTGTAAGGGTGACCGATTGGATTGGCTAGCAAAAAATACCAGCTGTAACATCACTTCCCGGTAGTTCGGAACCAACCTTAAAAAGTAATCAATCACTATCATCCAACTCATTACCCACAGACAGGTCTCAGACCAATGTGGGCTTCATTCTCAAAATAAATTGACAAACTGGTCCAAAGTGTCACACACTATTACACGGCATGTGTTTCAATTCAATTTATTCATGAATGCTTGATTTTGCGATGCTGACTATCCCCGAGTATTGCATGCTAGCACCCTTATTATTTATGAGAATACCTGATCAACAATGGTCAACAACTCTTCGAGGAGGAAGAAGCAGAGGGGCTGTGAGTTGTGGGGTCCGCGCACCTTGACCTCGATGCAGTCTACACCATTCACCTCTTCAAGGGTCACCATCGCCTCTAGCAGACCGGACACCAGCTTACTCCCCCGCAGCCATTGGAACAGATCACTTTCTGCGTCACAGCTTCTCAGCTCCACCTGACCCCCAAAACAAATTTACATTAATTAAACTCTAAATTAAAATAGTTATAAAATTAAATAATAGTTATGTATTAAGAGCATAAAGATCACTCGAGCTAAACATTTAACGCATAGGGTAGAGTGATAAAGAAGCTTTACACTCGAATTACATACAACATTTTTCCTACAGCTGCAGTTTTGGATTCCCAATAAATTAATAAAATTATGATTTCCGTACATAATGCACCATCATTGACACGTCGAGGTTATGAAAAACTCATCTGGCAATAATCAGCTGGCAAGTTTCAGTGTTGCCAACTGTATGATAACTTGGTTCTAGTATGATGTACGATCTGGCTACCTAACATCAACACTTATGTAAGATAATTTCAAAGAAATCTCATTCAGAAAAATTATATTTAAAATAATTAAAAAATAGCTATTCTTCATAGATAATTGTAAAATATTCTATACATTTTGGATGTCAGGTTTGATAATCTAGACTGAACGGTTGGCAACACTGGCAAACATAAAGTAAAGCCACTTTGAAGTAAACTACTATGAAGAAGCAAGCATTATAGTTATTTACGTATTAAGAGTGTAAAACGTGACTTTATCACTCGTGTCAAAACAGTTACTGTGCGACACGTAGCTGAGTGCAGTAATTTTGAGAGCTATAAAGAAGCTTTATGCACGAATAACATACACCATTTTTCCTACAATTGCAGTTCTGGATTCCAACACAATAAAAGCTTGTAGTTTGTAACATCACAGATTTTAGTGTGTGCAGATTTGGTTAGTGTGCGCCATTTCTATGAGAATGAGGTTATGAGAATTTCCCGGATTTTGTGATCCACCAATGAGGGAAGTACTTTATCGTTCGCCAGCTGATTTTACTGCTCACCAAGCAGTAAAGAGGTATTTTACAATCAGCTTTCAGTACGTAAAGAACTTTA
Source organism: Conomelus anceps (assembly GCA_948455865.1). NCBI lineage: Eukaryota > Metazoa > Arthropoda > Insecta > Hemiptera > Delphacidae > Conomelus > Conomelus anceps. Next base: position 146,068,170 of record OX418216.1, read on the forward strand.
TGAGCAGTTGTACGAAAAGTACTTTATTGCTTGCTCCTCAATAAACAGCTGTTTTATGATTCATAAATTCATAAATTTTATGATTATATTTCAGCATGTGAACCAATTCTTTACGAGCAGTTGTACGAAAAGTCCCAAATTACATTTCACTCGTTGCTTGAAGGCAGTTCAAGAAGGCTTGAAGGCAATAGGTAGATCTAAAATCGTTGCATAAACTACTATTATAATGCAGTCGTAGATGAAGTTACAATAAAACCGCATAAGTAGGAAAGAAAGTTTGAATTCACCTCATTACTCACACACAAGTTTCAGACTCATGTGGGCTTTATCAGCAAGAAAAAAAGCAGGGTTCTATGCTTAACGTATGTTATCTCAAGCATCTAGAGCCGTATTATTTCAACAAACAGAATTTCAATTAAAAACTTTTCTCATGCAATTAACTATGTCTCCCCTTCTACCCTCTTGATTCAGCTTGAGCTCTTGCTGCAGTTATAATATAATTGTTGCATAAACTACTATTAAAGTGCGATATAATCATACCAAACCAAGAATTTGACAAGACAGATATGTAACAAAACTACCTTGAATAACTCACCTGAACACAGGTGAATATTGAGTGAAGTAGATGAAGGGTGTCAGGGGGTGAATGCAGTCTAACACCGCCATAGCAGGCTCCCTCACCCAGCACCCCCTCCTCCCACAGCATTTCGTCAGTCTCCACGAGATTGTAGCAGGGAAACTCAAACTCTATTTCACCATCAACTTCGCACTAAAAAAAGAAGAAGAAAGAGAAAATCAAATAAGACACAGGATTTTTTCTATTATCAACAAAGATTACTATTTTGTTTGAGGTCTGCAACGAATATATTACAAATATAATGATCCGGTTATCTTAATAGAAATGTCACACTTATTTTAGGGGGTTTATGAGTAGTGTACACAGTAGAGCCTCAAATAACCGAGATAATGTGGACCGAGAGTACCGCAGATAAACGAACACTTGTATAGCACAGACTCTGCTGCAGTAAAATTGAGAAATCGATACAATAAGAGTAAGTAAAAACCTCATACAAGCAATTTTTTATGAATATATCCGCTTGGATGATTTGTCCGTGTGCGGGGATGAGTCGCATACTACTGACATTATTGAATAAAAAATAATAAACATATTAGAATAATTATTATAGTACGTTAATATACCAATACTCTTATATACTATGTTATGTACTCTATATAATATACTAATATTCATATTAGATTAATTTTAAATTTGAAAATCAGATTAATATTATCAAATTTTTATTTATTAATATTAGCATAAAACAAATGAAAGAAAAACGAAGATAGAAAGGAAAAAAACGACGTGTGAAGCTGAGATATTAAATTAAAATTCACTAGAGACTTGATACAAGACAGCATCTAGGTAGCTCATCACATCAGAAGGTACTTGGTTACAAAAAAAATGTAGGTTAAAAGGTAGGTTGCCGGCCACAAAAAAAGTGGTGAAATAATAAATTAATATTGATCGGTCATGAAAGTATAAAAATATATAAGTTAGAGAAGAAATAAGGAATGGAATAGAAATTATTTAAATAAGCATTTGAACGTTATATATAAATTTAAAGACGGCTGATAATGAAAAATAATTAGATAAACTTAGAAGGCGATTCTAGCAGCACTTCAGCAGCATCTGCACCTATGTAAAGCAGCCACCTGCCCATCCTTTGCTTGTAAACGGCAACACTTCAACCCTCATTTGGTCTAATTTCAGCAGGAATATTGTGGTAAAGCCAGTGGGCTAAATGGAAGTAATTTGATAGTTGAGTAGAATTATGCAGTCGGGGGAATTGTATGTTACTATACTTGTATAATACTTGTTACTATACTATACTTGTTACTATAATTGTATGTAAGTAATTATGCTGTAATTCTGTGAAAATCAAATTATTTCTACGTATAAAGATCAGTAGGTTTTTTATGTACAGTTTCTTTATATTAAGAACAGGAAATTCCTGGGAAAGTAAATGTGTGGGATATATGTAGTTTTTGACCAGTAATGTTTAATTAATGCTGTCTGGGTAACAGCAAGAGGCCAGAAGATGCCATACTCAAGCAAAGACTGAACATAAGCAAAATAAATGGACCTGCAGTGCCTTGTACCCAGAACTTGTCCCAGCTGGCCAAAAGCGTAGATCAATTGCCTCAATCTTTGCCTGAGAAACTGCACATGAGCCGCCCAACCCAACCTATGGTCCAAAACAATGCCAAGATACTTGTACTGAGCCACCTGTTCAATACATTCACAGCCATAGGTGTCCGACTTAAGGTCACAACAAGAGTGCATCCTGAGCAACCTGGGTCCAGGGCCACTTCGCAGAAAAACTGGAAGACACTTAGTTTTTCTAACATTAATTGAAAGAACATTCCTCAGCTTGACAAGGTCCAAAGAAGCCTGTTCGTATGTTTCTGTCCATAAACAACCTGTTGACACAAGAGCTGTGTCATCGGCAAACAGGAACAGACGGCCATGAAGGTTTAATTTAGAAATATTATTAATATAAATAAGAAAAAGAAGTGCACCCAGAGTTTTTTCCTGCACAACACCATAATCAGCATTTACAGTATAACTCTCAGTGCCATTTATAGAAATTGTTTGTTTCCTATTTTCAAAATACCTTTTAAACCATTTAAGGGTGATACTTTTGAAACCTATTGCTTCAAGCTTTGTGAAAAGTAATAGGCAATAAGATTTCTATTGTTTGTACAATGTACCTGCACACACAGATGTAGCGTTTCGAGCAGCTGAAGCATAGCTAGTGCGTCGCAGGGAAGCGGAAACGCGGCCTGGAAGTCGTGCGGCGAGTAGCAGCCTGTGATACGGGCGCGCGCTATGAAGTCGATGGACAACAGCTGACCGATCACTTCGCCACAAAGCCAGGCAGGTTGCAGCACGACCAGGTGCGGGTGCAGGCTCGACTTCACAAAAACCACCTAAAAACAAGACATTCAACTTTCATTAAACCTGTATCACACAATCAAATATATTTGTCAAACAAATTAGAGCAAATATTTGATCTAATTTATTTTATAAAATTGTAAGTACCATCACATTACATTAGATATTTGATAAAAAACAACAAGGATGAACATCAATGTTTCACTCTATGCTGCGTATGTCAGTGCGGCTGTTTTAATGTGTTTAGTGATGACAAAATAAATAAAATAAGATTATGGGTTAGGCAATGGATTGCGTGACATAACAAGTAGGCATCCATATCAATTTCAGAAATTAATTTGGAAGACCAGCAATACTATATTAACTAATTTGAGAATGAATGTTAAGTGTTCTACATCATTTCATAATTTTCTTATTTATTTATTAAATTGATATTTTAGTAGAAGTCACTGTCCAGTTATATCTGCTGGTGGCCATATTGTGTCACGTTGTATCTTAGATTTGATCAAAGGTTCTACTAAAGAGAACATTAATTTGATCAAAGAAGTTTGATCAAACCTTTTACCAAGTTTGGTCGAATATTCGATCGAATTTATTTGACAAACATATTGCTTCAATGACTTGATGTTACAAGCTTTATTATCACTTACCCGGTGGTTCGGAACCCACCTAAAATAGTAGGTCCACCATGTTCCCCGTAACATGGCTCAAACGGCGAGGTGGAACTAACCGTAAGGGTCTCCCCACCATTAAAAGCTATACGCTTATTATTATTATTATCAACATAATTAGTCAGGTTGGTCAAACATCACACATTAGTAAAACATTATCACCGAAATCCATTCACTTTTTTTATTTATCACTTATCTGGTGGTTCAAAACCCACCTAAAGTTATAGGTCATCCATGCTCCCCATAACATGGCTCAAATGGCAAGGTGGAAGTACATAAAAAGCATAACTAGCATGTTAAAGAAGCATAACTAGACTCATCCGTACTCATTACACACAAGCAATAGAAGTATTCATTTACCACGAATAAGGCTATCAAATACCTTGAAAAGTAATGAGAGTGTTTCTAATCATTTGCCGTTGGAAGTCCGAGATTTGCCTTCTTTTTTTTTAACAGTTCTCAATCTACACATTGCAAATCCGTTTCATAACGTAAGAGAATATTATAAGAGCTCTTTTAATTAAATCGATTTTTGACAATTCTGTACCTCGGAGGTAAATGACACTATGCCCAATTTCCGAATTTTACAGGAGAGCAGTTTTAAGATTTCCAGTAACAACTTTTATTGTTTTTTGTTTGTTTTATATTGTTTGACTAACTTTTAATTGCGTGAAAAGTATGCAACACCATTGTCACAATGTTATATCTATATCCTCCTTCAATATATCTTACGAAATCATCAGAAAAATGGCTAATTTTTTAAATTCAATTATTGATTTTGTGTGGTTTACACAGTGCTGTATACCTCTCGAAATGATTGATTGCACAATTTTACAAATTCTATATGGATTTTATCCTTAATCTGCAATGTGTACTTACTTACTGCCATGGCCATACATATCTAAGTAGATATCTAGCCGCACCAACAAAGCCCCTCCACCTCTCTCTATTCCCTGCGTCTTCCTCGGTTGCTCCAATTCTCTCCATATCGGCCCTCACCTGACTCCACCATTTACGTCGTGGTCTTCCCATCGGTCGTCGTCCTTCAGGATTTCTTTTTGACACTTGGTTGAGATTGCTGTCATCTTTTCTTCTCAAAACATGCCCAGCCCATCTAATTCTTCTACACTTGAACTCACATACTACATCTGGCTCCCTATAAAGGTCTCTAAGTTCTCTGTTGTGTCTTTTCCTCCACTCTCCTCCCTCATTTACAGGTCCATAAATTTTTCTAAGAATCTTGTTTTCAAATACAATCAATTTCTTTTCCTCTCTTTTATCTAATTTCCATGTCTCCGCTCCATAGAGCAATATTGGACTGATAATTGTTTTGTAGATTTTAATTTTCGTTGTATGTGATAACAATTTTGAAGACATGAGTTTGTTGCATGCATAGAAACATCTGTTTGCAAGGTTTAGCCTATTTTGTATTTCTGTGTTTTGTTCAGAAATGACGACGCCTAGATACTTAAAAGAGTCTACTTTTTCAAAATAATGACCGTTCACTTGGTCTCTGTTATCTCGATTTCTTGTGAAATGCACATATTTCGTTTTTGTACTATTTACTTTCAGTCCTATTTTTCCTGCTTCCTCCATAAACACTTTTGTTAATTGACATAAGTCATCTATTCTTTCTGCCAAAATTACCACATCGTCAGCAAATGCTAGTGTGTTGATTACCGATCCAATTTTTATGCCTTCAGTCCTATTTGCTATTTTTTGGAGTGCTTCTTCGATGGCTATATTAAAGAGAATTGGAGAGAGCCCATCTCCCTGTCTTACTCCTAAATTTATCCTGAAGGACTCAAGAGACTTGCCCATTTACTCGTACCGAGCATGTTGCTTCTGTTATACTTGACCTGGCCAAGTTTACTAGTTTTTTTTGGAATTCCAAACTTCTCCATCTTTATCCACAATTTCTCTCTATTTATACTATCGTAAGCTTTTTGAAAGTCAATGAATATAGCAAAAAATTCCTTGTTGAATTCCCAATACTTTGATACGATTTCTTTGAGAATGAATATTTGATTTGTTGTGGACCTGCCTTTCATGAAACCTGCTTGGTGTTCTAGGATTATTTCACTTGTGTATTTCTCAATACGATTCAGGACTATTTTAGATACAACTTTATAGGGAATGCTAAGGAGAAAAATTCCTCTAAAGTTGCCACATTCCTCCTTCTCTCCTTTTTTGTGTATTGGAACAACTATTGCCTCCTGCCAGTCATTTGGCATCATTTCTTTTTCCCATATTATCCTTATTAACTCCCACAGCTTATCTATTATTACATCTCCTCCCTTCTTTAGTAACTCTGCTGAAATTCCGTCCTTCCCTGGAGCTTTATTGTTTTTTAGAGCTTTGACTGCGGCTTCAACTTCTTCTCTGGATGGTATTTCTACATATGCAATGTGTAGACAACAAAATGTCCAACTGGTGAACCATAAGGTAGAAATCTTAGAGATAAACAACTCCGAGTCCACACATGATGTTGTATACCTCCAAGTGGTAATAGACTCAGATATACTTGGTGTTTATTTAGGAAGCTGTATCTAGCTCTCCAATCGGCTACGGAAATAGTTTCCTATACCTCTGAGTAGCACATAAAAAACTTTACAAAACTGTGAAATAATCTCAAAAATGGACATAGTGTTATGTGCTTCCAAAGTACAGAATTATTTTATGTATATGAATAAATGATTCTGAATATAACTTGAAGAGTTGACCTATTGACATACATTTTTTGTCCTTAATATTTTATGACTAGGTCTTATACAATACATTCATGTTATTGTTCTTGGACCTATACATTTTTGTGATTAAGTTGAACATCTATTTACCTCGCCCATATGCAAAAGCTGAGTCAGCAAATGCGAGAGGTGCTGACGATGTGCGAGTGGATTGACATGCGCACGCACCATGTCGCAGAACGCTGCCCAAGAGACAACCGGGAAAGAAGCAGATGACTTCCGGACAGTGGCCAGCCAGCTCAGTGTGGCGTCACACAGCCCTGTCATGTAGGGCGTTACCTGTATTGAAAATAAATGTGTAAAAAATAATTTAAGAAGAAGACAACCCTGATGTAGGGTGTGATCATGGAGGTAAAAGAAAGTGCTTAAAGTTAGAAAAGTGTAGCCGACTATCCTGAGCGGTTATCCGGCGGCTTTACTCGTTGCTCCCAAGGAAGGGTGCAAAGCTTCATTCCACTATAAATGTACACCAATGTTGTTGTTGTTATATATATCTATGATGATCTATGAACTCTACTACGGCTAACTTTAAAAAAGGCCGCCACTCTAACTTTGTTGTAGGTTAGTCATAATTAGCGTTAAAGTGATCAATGCGACTGCTAAATCTTGATTTTTTTTTTTAATCATTCTGAGAAGCAAATCATTTTCCATAGATGATAAGCATAACTCAAACATTTGAACTGACATGAAAGTCAAATCTTGTAAAAGTAAACTACTAGTCACGGTGAAATTCACGGTGATGTAGCCGCAAATGATGTCACACCCAATGTAGGACAGCCTTGCTTGCTTCTATTTCTGGTTACACTTTTTTAACATTGGCAGTATACGTCATGCTACCTCAACTTTCTTATATCTCCATGGGTGTGACCTGTACTATGGACAAAAGGAAAAGTGAGATTGTGTTATGGTAGGTTAGGTTGGGAATCAAGTAAGAAAAAAGTACATTATTAAGAATCTACAATGAAGTAAAAATAAAAATATCAAGATAATTATTGAAGAGTGAGGTCATGTTAGAATAGGTTAGGAATCTACCATCAAGTGAACATGAAAATAGTAAGGTTGACTTTTTATTGTAAATCTAACGACTTGCAGTTAATTTTAATTGTGAATACATAATATTTCTACTCACTCAGGCCAAACGTTTTTGAGTCATGGAGACTCATCTTTAAAGGCCTTTAAATAGAAATATCTAGATACCTAATTGTAATGTAGAGGTGGGTCAATTCAAATTTTCAAAAGATTCACATACCGGGTTATTCAAAAAGAAGGGAACAGATCTCAAAACTTATTTATACAAACTAAACAGATAGAAACATAATTCTAACGTTCATGGAAAGTTGAAAATTTCAAACAAAAAGTTTGTTGTCGTAGCAGCCGCATTGACGCTATTTCTTGGCTGCAGTAGAATGGCGATGACACCACAGAAACTATAATTTTGTCAGCACACAGAAATCCACATTATTCCAAAATCACAAGTTCAAAAGTTTACCTTAGGGAATGGTTATCTAATTGGTGAAAAATATTAACATAATTATACTAATGATAAATCTGAAATTGGAGAATTAAGGCTGTGCGCAGGGCTATTGGTCATAATTTTTTTCAAGTTTCTTGTATAGCATATTATTAGGGTTTTGAAAATGTTATCTATTGCTGAGGAAAACTTTTTTCTTCAAATATTTTCTGAAATTTAAAGTAGTTCTGAGTTTAAAGTAGAAAATTTTCAGTTTTGGGGGGCAATTGATCTCACCTATGAGTGATTTTAAACTTTTGATAAATTTTCCATAACTAAAAGACACCTTGAGAAGTAAAATGACATATTTTTAATTTCAATCTAGCAAATAGTTTTTTCAAAATAATGTTTTGAACATTTAAAATTTTTACATATTTAAAAAGATATACGGTATTTTGAAAAAATTGCTTGATTGGAGTAAAAAATATGTTATTCTATTCCTTGAGGTGACTTTTAGTTTAAGAAAATTTATCAAACATTTAAAATCACTCAGATGAAATCAATTGCCCCCAAAAACCTAAAGATTTCAACTTTGAACCCCCATATTTCATTTGATAATTGATGAAAAAACCTTTTCGCACAGCAATAGATAATTGATGAAAAAACCTTTTCGCACAGCAATAGATAACATTTCAAAGCTCTAATAACATCAAACACAATAAACTTCGAAAAACAAATATGAACAAAACCCTGCGCACAGCCTTAAATAGAAGATTGATTATGCATTTCGATTGCACACACTACAAGATAGCCTAACACACGATTTATCAGTGTGATAATTGTGGAACAAATAATTCATTGCAAGTGCATGTAAACCACAGTCTATACTTCACAAATAATTCCAATATCCTATTTTAAAATACAAAACCAGTGAATTAACAGATCCTTGCATTATATTAATACAGTGAAAATTGTTTGGTGCAATCAGTTCCTAATCAAAATTTATTGTGTTCTAGTGGTTATAGCAACTACCATTCCGTTAGTCCCAGGTTCATTTCCCGGCAAGGTAGGCATTTATGTTTTATTATTACACCTTTCCATAGCAAGTAGCTTAAAGAGTTGCCACTTGTAGTTTGTAAATTCGTAATTTGTAATTTTATTTGAAACGGGTCCCTTCATCAACCTTCGCATAAGCTCCAGGGAAACGATCAGAACGTACAAAGAAAAATATTGAAGAAAAAAGGGTGCTTGCACAGTGGAGCATCCAATACTCAATGATAATCACCATAGCAAAAGCAAACGCATGCTGTGGAATGCAAGTGTTTAATTTTTCTATAGTGATTATCATCGAGTATTGGATGCTCCACTGAGCAATCAACGTAATGGGAATTTTAGTAAAAAAATTAGCTAGTAGGAGATAAAAGAAATTGAGTAAAACTACGTTAGCGATAATTCTAACCTGAACACTATGCATCTGCCTATTCTGTAGCATCTTGCATTTAGAGTAGAAAGATGCATAGAGTGTTCAGATCATCATTAGCGTTATAGTTAACATAGTTTTTCAATGGGGCAACATTACTGCCCCGTAAAAATAAAAAGTATTCAACTTTAAGCACCCATACTTCACAAAATAATGATATCAAGTATTCGCATGGTAACCGATAACATGTTTCAATGCCTTGATAATCTCCACTAAAAAAATTTTTTAAACTTATAATGAGAAACCTAGTGCACAACCTCAAATCATGCTCAGGTTAACGACAGGGACGTAGCCAAATTTTAAACTACGTTGTGTGTAAATACTCTTAGCAAACCCAGAGGACCTATTGTTGAAAATTTCCAGGAGAAAGAACCGCCCGCCACTTTCTTTGTGCGAGAAAAAGGCAGAGATTTTATCGATTATGGTACCAATCCGTTTGGCCCCCTCTTCACAAATCCCTGGCTACGTCTCTGTTAACGAGGTGGACAATCTACGATATTTTTACAATCTTATATTCTAGATGGACTCCGAACCACCGGATTCATGTCCATTTGTCGAAAAATCGTGTCCCAGTCCATCAAAGTGTGCAAAGGATCGACCCAAAGTGCTTTTTAACATCAACTTTCAATGAAAATGTCTAATAATTGTTCATCAAAGTACAAGTGCATAGTGGTTCATACACAATGCATCAAAATATGTCCATGTTATGTTCTAGGTGGATTCCAAACCACCGGATTCGTGTCCATTTGTCGAAAACTCGTGTCCAAGTCCATCAAAGGGTGCAAAGGATCGACCCAAAGTGCTTTTTAACATCAACTTTCAATGAAAATGTCTAATAATTGTTCATCAAAGTACAAGTGCATAGTGGTTCATACACAATGCATCAAAATATGTTCATATAATATTCTAGGTGGATTCCAAACCAACGCATTTATGTCCATTTGGCAAAAAATCGGTCCTTGTTTATTAAATTGTGCAAATGGTCGACACAAAATAATTTTCAACGCCAACTTTCAGTGAAAATGTCTAACAACTGTTTACCTAATTACAAGTGCATAGTGAATTACACACAATGCTTCAAAATACGATCATCACACTTAACTTGCGTCGAAATTTTGAACTTCTTTTGGGCGACTCCGACAGTAGTTCATAACCGCTATTGCGAAATAAAGAAATTGGTCCCTTCTTTTCACGTACTTCCACAATGTTTTCCTATGTTTGTTTTTGTCGAAATAGAATTGAGAGGGGAAAAACACATAAGATGAACGACAATTTTGACATATACGACACATGAAAAATATAACTCTAAATTCACATCAACCATGATGGAATAGAGATTAATTCATTTGATTATCAAGAAGTTATATACTTTTTCATTTGATAGCTAAAATTGAGAGAAAAAACGAATAAGATTGGTCACAATTTTTACACAGACATGCAAGATTAAATACCCACATTCTAATCAATGATGACAAAATAAAGATTGATATTCGATTATTTTTAATTGTATTTTCCTACACTAAACTTGCTGTATTTCTCGGGTATTCAAGATATTTTATTCTTAATTTTTAAAGAAAATTGATTGGAGAAGTAGATATGCAATTCCAGTAGGCACATAATAATTTGTTGAAAGTCAATTGAATATCTTTTTCTCCATCAATTTCCAAAAAAATGGAGTATTTAATCTTTTACAGTACTTAGAAATTAGTTGAAGTGAATTTACGGACGAATAAAATAACTCGAATGCCCGAAAAGTGCCATCATTGATATGATGCACATGCTATAACATTTATTATCAAGTGCTCTAAATTAAATAATTGTTTTATCGTATCACAAATGCCATAGATTAACAGGTAAATATACCATAAACCATAGTAGACGTCCAAGTTTCTTAAAAATCATATATATTTTTCAAGAAAAAGACTTATAAAGTTATGCAATATAGCATGTAAAAGATAGGCGAAATCGTGAAGAGATCCGGATGACGTCACTACAACAGTTGATAGGGCTAGCCAGATCTCAAATCCGTTCTTAGCCAAGGTAGATGGAGCGATTGTTCAGATTATTTTCTTCCATATTCCGGCTTAATTTTTATTATAGTATATCGTTTCATCAACATCAAAATTTGATGTTGGTGAAGCGTAGCGAGCGCGATTTAACAGGAGACAGAAGAACTTCAATTATTTTCATCACATCTGGTTCATGGTGAGAAGTTGACAGGTTAGGAAAAGTGGTATAAAAGTAAATAAAAAATAATTTTAATTGGTCAAATATACAGTGAATAACATTGCAATGTGCGAAAATTGAACGTAATGTTTTTTTTTAATAATAACTGTATATTTGACCAATTGAAATTATTTTTTATTTACTTTTATACAACTTTTCCTAACCTGTCAACTTTTCTCCTCACCATGAACCAGATGTGATGAAAATAATTAAAGTGAATGCAGAGTTCTTCTGTCTCCTGTTAGATCGCGCTCGCTACGCTACATTTATCTTGCATTATTCAAAAACGAAAATATTATGAATATAGAGGATATCGTCCTTGTAATAATTGCAAAACAGTAACTATAAATTTATCTATGGTACATTATCTTTATCTTCATGGTAATTTTTGTTTGTTTTTATCTGAAGTCAAGCCTCAAGGTTATGTTTGACCTTGATATGACTCGCTGGCGAGTCAGCATGTGAACACATTCAATATAATAGAGACATTTCAAGAGCTCCTTAGAACCTGAAAGAACGTTTATAAATACGGCTCAAAGACTTAAGATGGTAGACGCCATCTGGTGAGTCACGTACCTGTGTAAGTTTGACTCTAATTGATGCCAATGCCGCCTTCAACTGTTTCATACCGGCTGAATGTGACGCATGCGCGTCTATCACAATCGGCGATGGGTAAATGTCGAATGTCGGCCTGAACTTCTCATCCAACTGGGCAACCAGGTTATCCGCCTGAAACAACGAGGCTTCCAGTATTACCTATATAGGAAGCTGTAGAGGTTATAAGTTCTACCTATATAATAAAAGAGAGTAGGTGTGTGTGTGCGTGTGTCAGTCAAACGAATTTCACAGAAACGGCAACGATTTGGAACACAAAATTTGACACAAGGCTAACTCTAAACTCAATTCAGTGCACCTCGAAGCCCGATTTCACATTTTTCAAAATTAATGTTCACTCATGGACACTAATACGGACACTTATATGCAGGAAACTCATAGAACTGAAAAATTATGTCACTATTATGCAAAAAAGCTTCAAGTAACAAGTCAAAGCTGAAAATTTGTTTTGTATAAATATTGCAGATCTTAATTCCTTTTTTGGGATTGTTGTTTTCTTTAAGTATGAAGCCCACCTAGGTCTGAGATTAGGCTTGGCAATAATGACTCTTTTCAATGAGTCGTTCAATCGCCCTCACTCTTATAAGTGAGTCATTCATTCGAACTAGTTAAAAAATGAGTCATCAGCAATGCTCATGCTCATTCACTACCATTGCATTGCTTGTTCAGACACTTTGCGCTCACTCGATCACTGAGCACTCATACACACAAACAACAATAAACAGGCTTGTCGTATGTCTGGCGCCTCAATATGAATAATTCTCAGAATCCGAGTCATCAGTTTAATATTCCAGCTTAGTCAATGAGCTTTCTGAGCCATCTTTAGTTGTAGTTCGTTCAGTTCACAGTTCAAAAAGCTCGTGGAACTGAGAGAGGTGAGTGAGTGAGCAAGCTGTTGTTGTAGTTAGTTCACTTCACAGTTCAAAATGCTCGTGGAGTGAAGAGGTGAGTGCTCATGTCTAGCAGTGCCTATAGCAAGCCGCTGCACTGCTCTGCTAATTCAAAGAGCACTCACTAGATGGTGTATTGACTGTATTCTGTGAAAACACAAACGCAGCTCAAAAATGAACGAACTACATTCTGAATTTGAACTACTAGTTCGTAGTTCATTTTAAAGAGTCAGTTACTTTGAACGACTCGCTCAATCTGGTCACATCTCTATCTGAGACCTTTGCGTGGGTCATGAGTTGGATGATGATGATTGATGAGTTGGACCTACAGTTTTAGGTGGGTTCCGAACTACCGGGAAGTGATTTTACAGCAGAGAACAGAGTCTTCTATGCTGGCCAATCCAATCGGCCACCCTTACAAAGAGAGCCTAGGAGAGCGTTGCTTATCTAATCTGGTTGAACAGATACTTACTACGGCTCACCGCTATCACTTCCCTACGTATTGGCATTGGCGGATGAAATCCATATATAAAATGTTTAATTTATAAAATCTACCTTCACTCCCATTGCAAAGCACGAAAGCATTGAAAACTACTGGAAATTTTACAAAATATACAGAATTAAGATAATCATTGTAAATGGGTTAATTTTGAGTTTTTTTTTAGATTAAGAGCTAATTTTTGTCATTACACTAGCCAGAAATTATATCTATTTTTTCTTTCAAAATAGCTTCACAGAAGCTGTGGTCAGTCCTAATATTTAAACATAATAAATAATAAGCGTATGGCTTTTATTGGTGGGGAGACCTACAGGTAGTTCCAACTCGCCGTTTGAGCCATGTTACAAAAACATGGTGAACCTGCTATTTTAGGTGGGCTCCGAACCACCGGGTAAGCGATAAAGCTCATAGCATCAAGTCATTGAAGAACGGTCACCCATCCAAGCGCAGTCTTGAGCGCTCGTGACGATCTCATAAGCTTCACGCTCACAATTTAAAAAGAAAGATCTTAATTTCCTCATCATATTTCAGTTGCTCACCAAACGATTTTTACTGCGTATTATATATCAACAATCTGATTAGATGACGATTATTAAATTCTCTAATAAAAACTTATTAAATATTATCTAATAAAATATTTGATAAGCAATACCTGTAGACTATAGTAGTCGCCATGTGCGTTTCTTGACGTTCTTGCCGTATCAGCATGAGTACCAACAACAACAACATGAGCTGTATTGGCGGTCCGTCCACAAGGACCTAAAACAAACCATTAGTGGATTCGAAATTAATAAATTATGTTTCATCTATTGTCAGTTCCTTCAAAACCAACTTGTGATATACCAGCCGATATGGCCAAGTCTAAAATGAACGCTGCTACACAGAAGGGACACTGTAGTCTAGTGGTTAAGACACCTGACCGGCAATTGGGAGGTTTATGATTCAATTCCCGGCGGTGACTAAACATTTTTGGGTAGAAGCGTTCATCGATTTCCATTAGCTATTCAATGCTGTTGTAAATATCCGCCATTGTGGAAGTCTTCAGTATAATTAATAGCGCTTTGAGGAATTCGAGATTAATAAATTATCATAAATAGATTATCATTTCCATGTATTGAAGATTATATGGCAAGTTAGTTCAACATCAAATATCCTTGTCAATACCCACAGTTACAATATACAGTCAGGCAATATACCATATTCCATTCCAAATGTGAATCTAAAATAAAATTTATCTTTTAGATTTTAAATAAATAAAATCTATAGTGATCGGACATCATTTCTTTTTTATTGTTGCATGAACAAATGGCCAGTTTTAAAATATGGTTATTTTTATTGAAAAACCACTATTTTTCAATGTTCCATTTCATTGCATCTTTTTTCTATGTTAAAGGTAATTTGATTTAGAGTATTGAGACATTAATGCATTGAAATATTAACTTTTGTTTTGTTTTTCATAACTTTTAGAATTTTTATCGCCTGAATTATCAGCTTTTGTATTACACACAAACCTACAAACCCATGTACTTTTCAATCCACTTATAACTGATCCTCTACGCCTTCTTATTCATTTATTTATACATCTAACTAACATACGACCAATGTGAATAAAACAGGCTATTGCCCAAAACTGATCTTCACAAAAAGAGTTCTGAAATATAGATATTTCCATTTAAAACCCCCCTATTTTTTTTTAATCGTTGACTTCCCTTTCCCGTTTCACAGATTTCTATTCTGCCTACATGAATGTCTAACACCTCTATTGAAGCCAATTGTCTTTTTCTTTCTTCCTATCATGTATAACAAATAAAGGCAGTCATTCATTCTATTCTATTTCTTTCATTAATATTTTGCTTTCAGATATATTTGGATAGATATTGGAGATTCATGTAAATCCTTCTGAACTTCTGAAACACGTTTCACGTAATTTTATTTTATAGCTACAATCGTTGATTTTCTTTCTCAAAGAATACACTAGAATCTGTTGCCATTTGAAAAAAATCTTTCAACAGATTGAAATTCATGCAGTATATATAGCAGTAAAATTACATCATGAAAAAGAATGAATGAATTTTAAATTGTTAAGACTGTTTTTCCTAGGCCCTCACCAGAAAAGCAAAAAGCTTGTGATCTAGGAGTGAGTTTTTCTTTTGAAGTGCAATACAGCAAAACAATTATTACAGATATACAACTGAAAAAGAGCAAAGCCAATATAGAGGAGTACATATTATTACAATGGAATAGATTCAAAAACCAAAGACAAATATTGGAGTTTCAGCTTGTAATAAACATTACTGCCCACCCAATCACTAATCTCACATTAAAACTTTGGTAATTCTATCATTTATGAATTCAGTAACTTATTTATTAATTTGTGACAGTGAAATGAGAACGGCTAATTGAATTATGCTTTATGAATATCTAACTATTTTATAACACTCGGCTCCTGCGCACAGGCTTGGCTCAGTGTAAAGCCGGCCTCCTTATATTTCCACTGCACTATTTTTTTCTTAAATTACATTTTGAAGACTCCGATTATGGAGTATAAGACAGGTCAAGTCAGAACAACAGTTATAAACAGTATTACCATATTCAATTTGATTTAGTTGAGGAGAGGCATATTTGATCCGAAAGGAGCTCTTGTACATTATAAAAAGCTTCAACGAAATATTTTCTTAATTTCTTTTGAATACTTAAATACTTCCAAGACTCTTATTCAATACTAGAGACTGCGGTAGCTTGTTACAGAATTTCCTAACAATATAACAAGGTTTTTGTTCGAATAAACTACTACAGTGGCTCACAAAGTGATAATCTCCTTTGTGTATAATAATCATGTACGTCAAGATTTTGGCTAATATAACTCTTTTCTATATATAATGTAACTTCATACACATACAAGCAGGGTACAGTTAGGAGACCAAGTCTCTTGAACAACAGCCTACGTGAATCTAACCTATTGGCTCTTTCCATAACAGCTTTCTTTTGAAACACCCTGTTAAGGTTTTGTTTTGATGAGTTACCCCCATACTAAGATAGCATACCTAATATGTGACATTAAAAGACCTCGGTAAGCTGTAAATAGTAGCTTTTTGTCATTAAATCTAGCAAGCTGTCGCAGGACATATAGGCTACTACAGATGAAATTTAACAGCATATTTTTTTAACATAAGGAGTCCAGGTCAATCGCCTATCCAACAAAACTCCTAGAAATGCAATGTTTCCTTCTCGGCTACTTCATTATCGTTTATAGATACGTTTATAGCCCTCCTTCATTTGAATTATGTTTGTTTTTGAATTGAATGCTAATCATATAGGATAAGTCTATTTTTATACTACTTTATATGGCAAAATATATTTTCTTGCATTCCTTTTTCAAGAATAAATGAATTCCAACTGATAACTGACCTAGCGGTTCACTGGGTGGTATCCGGGCCTGCAGGAAGGACAGCCAGAAGCTAGCCTGTCGCAGTTGGACGGAGGGCAACTCTGAGAGGTTGACGACAAGGAGGAGGAGTGATGGCGGGGGGGCCACCAGGTGATGGTAGACGGGGAAGTAGGTGTCCTGGCCCGAGAAGTCCCACATTGTCACATCGCCCACTGTGCCTAGGCTCACCTGAAACCACAACAATTTAATTAATTTTATTTCATGTATGCACACATCCACAATAACATTTCAAAATATATTAAGTTATAAACTACAAAGATAAGGTGCAAGTTTACAATACATTTTTCTCAGATGATACCCACATAAATCTTGAGACTTGTGAGTGGTTTATAAGGTGACTGATGATAGAAAATCATCTTTAAATTACATAAAATTATCTTTCCTTCTTCTTTAATAGGTCGTGAGGCGAGATCTGACATACCATTATGACTCATAATTGTACTAAATAAACTTTGAAGAGCAGAAATATTTAATCTTCTTGCATCAATTCAAAAAACATCCTCTTTAATCATCATCAGCTTAAACCAGGTCAAAACAATCAAATACATTGCTCAGCTGTTCATCAATAAATGCCTTTTCTATTACTTTTAAATTAATACAATATTATACACTACTCATATTTATGAATAATAACTATTTATAGATGTAAATATAATTGAATAAGCCATTATTAAGCATGTTAAACATTTCAACATATAACATTTACTGAGTTCCCAAACGACATGCATTCGTGTGATTTGGTTTGAGCTGATGATTTTAGGAGAATCATCAGGTATGGTTGAGCGTCTTAACGAATTTTATGCTGCATACATCGTATCATCCAGTAGTGTTCGTTGCATGATGGTTGCTGGGATGCAACTGCCTGTAAGCTTAAAGTCTACTGCGCACCCAATCTTCATAGCTCATGTCTCAGCTCATGAGCTGGAAATTAATCGCCTTCAAGCGAAAAAAATCATTTTATCTTTTCGAATCAAGTTTTTTTAGTGAATCTTAATTTTCAAACAAATAGAATGAGAATGAATAGAACTGCATTACCTGCTGTACATCTACGCCCCTGGTATAGTGATAGTTGTACAATTCAAAATTGAGCGAATTCTGACGCGACGTGTAATCCATTTCCATTTGCATTTTGTTTGGCGAATTCGGTGTGGCTGTAAATAATAATTAAATTAAAAAGATACACGAATAAAATTTATGGACACAAAACTGCAAACTATAAAAAAATATTAAGCAATTAAGCTGTAAGTTATAATTTAAATTATAAGCAATTAAGTTGACAGAAAAATGAGAATGATGCGAAAATGCACAAAATAGGTAATTAATAAGTTGACACGATAATTAATATTTACTTTATTGGGATAGCCGTGAGCCGTAGCAGGTATCTGTTCAATCAGATAGAGATAAGCTGCGTTCTCCTGGGCACTCTTTGTAAGGGTGACCGATTACATTGGCCTGCAAAAAAGGACACTGTTCTTTGCTGTAAAACCACTTCCCGGTGGTTCGGAACCCACCTAAAACTGTAGGTCCAGCTCATCACTCACCATCATCCAACTAATTGTCCACGCACAGGTCTCAGACCTATGTGGGCTTCATCCTCCAAAAAAAATCATAATCATTCATCAACGCAGCAATGCACGCTTGAGCGCTGGTCGACCGAAGAAAAGTTAGTGGTGATCTTTTAAAATTAAATATTCTAGATCTCAATTTTAATCCTATAAATTTTGCAATATTCGATTTACAAATATTGAAAACAGAAAGTCTTATACAACAGAACGAAAGACAACAGAATATCACGAAACGAAAGTTTCCAGTGCAATTAATAGAACTGAAAATGAGAATTCGTAATTTATTACTACCTATATACAGCAATTGCTAATAATTGAGATATATATTGGATTAACTCCACCATTTTATATCTATCAAGTGGCCTTCCATTTCGTTATTTGCGTATGGTTTTTTGTGGGTAATTCCACCTCGCCGTTTGAGTAAAAAATATAAAATTTCCATTCAATAGTAATGTGTGCTTCAATGAGGACGTAGCCCTTGTAGCACAATGCTTTACATATTTTACATGATAATTATTATGATTATCGATCAAGTGTTGGGAAGTGATGGCCGCGAGCCGTAGCAGGTATCTGCTCAATCAGATAGAGATAAGCTGCGTTCTCGTAGGTCCTGTTTGTAACGGTAACCGATTAGATTGGCCAGCAAAAATGACATTGTTCTCTGCTGTAAAATCACTTCCCGGTGGTTCGGAACCCACCTAAAACTGTAGGTCCAACTCATCAATCACCATCATCCAACTCATTACCCACGCACAGGTATGAGACTTATGTGGGCTTCATCCTCAAAAAAAAAGAGTGTAAACGTTTTTATAATTAAAATTGTTTTGCATGTCAATCAAAAGTGAAAAAATCAACTATAAGCTTGCCTAGTGGTTCTGAACCTACCTAAAATTGTACGCAAAATCGTATATAACGTGGCTCAAAGGGTAGGGTAGAACAGCACATAAGGATCACCCACCAACAAAGGTCATACGCTAATATTTTTTATTTTATTTATTTTTTTGAGGATACAACATAGGTATGAGGTTTGTGAGTAGCTAATGAAATAGATGATGGTGATTGATGAGTTTAACGTACAGTTTTATTTGGGTTCCGAACCACCGGGAAGTGATTTTATAGCAGAGAACAGAGTACTTTTCGCTGTCCAATCCAATCAGCCACCCTTGCAAAGAGAGCCCAGGAATTTGTAGCTTATTATTTTTATTCCAATTCCGGATACAAAACCTGAGGGACTTCAATATTAAATATATTTTATTCTTTATTGTCTTCGAAACAATAATCTCTGCTGTATAATTATTTTCCAGTAGTTCGGAACCCACCTAAAACTGTAAGTCCATCTCATAAATCATCACCATTCAACCATTACCCATGCACAGGTATCAAACTTATTAGGGCTTCATTCTCCGAAAAAAATTGATGAAGTAGGTGATAGTTTTTCTGCAGAAAACATTTATTAGATGTAAAATACAGGAAGTTTGAATACAGCAACAAAACCTGAGCAAATTATTGACCGAATGAAGAGAGGTCTCTGTTACAAGTCGACCATTTTGGATTTATATGTCTGTCTGTCAATCTGTTTGTAAATGCCTAGCGATGCATGTGTATTTTCGAAATTTGCTTGCATTTGAAGGATATTTTAAAGGAAAGAAAAAAGTTAGGCCATCTTCTATAGGGAACATATATTATTTCTAAAATGAGCTTCTCCATCATATGCAATTGGAATTAAACTTAAAGACAGTCCTCAGGTTATCTTATTCATCTGGTTGAGCCTTCATATGAATTAAGTTATTACTAACATATTTTTTGAGAGAAACAAATCATTTCTAATATTTGAATAAAGTTTGATAATCGTATTATTATAGTACGGTAACAAGTGATTACTAAGTAAATGATAATAATACAAATTTAATTAATATTGTTTTATAAATTCAATCCTCATACATGTGAAATCTATGTGATTTGAACAATCAACTGTCTGGGAAATAGAAACAAAGCCTAGGTGATGTGATGCAGAGTTCATTTTTGAGGAAAATAGACATAAAGTAGCCTACGCGAATTTATTCAAGGGTTTATTTATTTATTGTGACAAATTAACAACGAATTTGAAGGCGCAACAGACTCAAGTCCAAAACTGCTCCCTTCACAAATTTTGAATATGTTACATTGCCCAAAACATTGAGGTTAACACAGACTAAACATTTATAATCTGCTAAAAACCTTCACTCAAAAAATAACAAAATGAATCTTCTCACTTAAAGGGTTAGGTCTGATGATTATGTTTAATTTTGCTATAGTGATCTTCATTGAGTACATCCGAGCAGGTTCATCTGTGCAAGCACCCTTATTCTTGGACGTGAGATCTACTGTTCATAGAACTACTTGTTGAGTTGATGGCTTCAATAACATAAACTGAACAGAAAACGAACTCACATCTAGATAGAACGGTGGGATGCCGCCTGAAGAAGCTGGTGAAGTAGCCAGCCTTGAGCGATTCGACCAGAGTAGTTTTTCCCACACCCGAATGTCCAAACAGCTGAATGTTAATGCGAGGCAGAGCATCTCGGTCTCGGCCATTGGTCAACTGTTTGACATACGTTTCTCGTGCTCCTATCTAGAATAAAACGGCAAAAAGCAAATAGAATAAACATCTACATAAATAAATATACAGATCACGTTATCAATATTTCAAGTATTTAGGATGTGATATAAAATATGAGGGAGATCAAGACATGATTATAAAGATGAATAGATTCCAAGCAATGTGTGGGTCTATCAATGGTGCTCCAAAAAATAAAGCCCGAGAAGAGACAAAGCTCAAATTTTATAAGGTTATTGCCATCCCTACTCTTTTATATGGCTCTGAAACCTGCAGCAGAAATGAGGTTCTTGAGACCAGTAGCGGAATGCACCTGGGAGGACAGGCTTTATTACATCGAAATCCGAAGAGAACTCAAAATATTCTCCATACCTCAAAGTGGTCAAGGAGATCGACAACAATGGAGAGAGCATATTGAGAGAATGGAGATTGGTAGAACTCTCAGAGCAGTCCTCTCTTAAAAGCCATAGGGGAAAAGGGGTGTTGGCAGACCAAGAAAAAGATGGTAGAATGTTTGAAGTTGGAACAGGTATTATTATGTAAGCCTTCCAAGAAGACGACGATGCCGATGTTATAGATCAATATAAATATATAGTACCTAAACAAATACATAAACGTTTAGATACTGTACTCTGTCGACAAACTCTAGCGCTTTAGAATAAAGGATTATTAAAAAAGGAGTGAAAGGAAGGAGAGTGAGGAGTGAAATAAAGGAGTTCAAGAAAAAGGAGAAGAAAAGAATGATGATGAAGGAAATGGAGAAGAAAAACAAAATAAAAGAAGAAGGAGGATTAAAGGAGTGTAGAGAAGAAGAGTGAGAAAAAGAGGAAGAAAAAAGGAGAAAAGCAGGAAGAAAAATAAGTAGTAGAAGAAAAAGGACGAAGGGGGAGAAGATGATGGAGAAGGAGGAGGAGCAGGAGGTTTTTAGGAGGAGGAGGAGGAGGAGGAGGAGGAGGAGGAGGAGGAGGAGGAAGAGGAGGAGGAGGAGGAGGAGGAGGAGGAGGAGGAGGAGGAGGACAAGGAGGAGAGAATGAGGAAGAAGAGGGGAAAAATAAAAGGAGAAGATGAAAGTGAAGAAGAGAAAGAAAGAGAAGGAAAAATAAAAAGGATAGGAAGGAGAAGAGAAAGAAGAAAAAAGGATAAGAAGAAGGAAAATGAATGATAAGGAGAACGGGAAGAAAAAAGAGGGTAAGACGGAGAGAGAAGGAGATGGCAAAGAAGATATTCTTATTCGATTGAATCGGGCAGCCTGGTAGTCCTTTATGACGCAGAAAATAGCTGATGAATCCAAACCAATAATACAAATTCCGAGTGTTTCGGAAGGAGCTTATCATACTTCAGGAACTGATTATACAGCTGAAAAAAGGAAACCCCATATAAAAAAAGTTATTCATTAGAGATATAAAAATGGCGTAAGATTTCAGATTTTACAAACAGCTTTTATATTCTGAAAGTGTGGTACTTTCACTTAGGTCAGCGGTTCTTAACCTTTGGGTCGATCCTAAGCATTAAGGTTTCTGATGAGATTCACCACTACATATTCAAGTTACAGAGCTAAACAAATAAAATAATACAGAAATCAACTCAATGTTAAAAGTGAGAAAGAGATTAGAAAAATCTTCATTCAATCCTGACCTTCAGGCAGCTTTTACACCTAAGCGAGACAATAGAATAATATGATACACAGAATCAGCTGAACGTATCAACGACGTGTATCTTCGTCTTATCGTTAGGTTCATGGTGTGCTGTTACGGGACGATGATACGATCAGCTGATTCTGTGTATCGTCTTCTACGGTTATAGTTTAGGAGTGAACGCCGCCCAAAGTGTGACAGTGTCTTTACAGCAATTATGAATATTGAAAGATTTTGAAACCAATTTTTCAATTGAATTTTTATTTTTGGCAATTCTAAATGTCTTAGGGCCGTATTCTCAATTGCAGTTCAAAGTAGGATCAGATTAAATTTGTTTTAAACTCAAGTTTAAACTGAGGATTGTGTTATCACTCACAGTTTAAACCACAAACAATGTTTAACTGGCGGTCAAGTTTAAACGGTTGATAATGGTGGTTTAAACTCCCGGTTAACTTAATTTAAGAGTTGACACAAGGTTTACAAGGTGGAATTGAATAAGGCTGCAGTGAAACTCACTAATAAATTACAATAAATACTAATGGATCAGTAATCAATTGAAATGAATCACAGAAATTGACAGCGTCAATTATCCAATCCATTAAAAGATCCACAATGTCAATTTAAAGAGTTAATTTTTACAACAGAGTTCATGAAATAAAATGTTTTTAATAAAATTACGCTTTGAAGAACAATGAAGAAATCGTATTTATTACTTGAAAATATTATATAAAATTCATATAGGCTAGATAAGGCTCAAAGTAATACAGGATAAAAATCAACTAATTCAATTTATTGATCCAACTGCCTCTGCCTCATCATGATGGCTAGATTTTTCAAACCCTTTGTGATAACGTTAATCATTATCAATAGAGAACCGAAAGAAAACTCACCTATTATCCTATTTTCGAATCAAACCATACAAGCTATGAGACAAATATAGTCTTACATTTATTTTCACATCTGATCATATGAGCAGATTACATTGAAACTATTGCCAACATAAATAGTTGAACCGAGTTTAAATTGCATGCATTTAAACAATAGTTTAAACTAAACGACTTGTAAAATTGGATTGATAAACGGAGCTAAGTTTAAACTCAGTTTAACTTGAACAGGTTCATAAGTTAAACTAAGCTTGAATCGAGAATGAGCATACGACCCTAGGTGTAACCTACTTTTATGATGATTGGAAGCAATGAAAAGTTCATATGTTTACTTACATTCTTTACTTTGGTTAATAGCTGACTAATGTCGTTATGCCCATGCTTAATGGCAGTTATTTCGGCTCTGATGCCATCTCCATTCTTTTGCTCCGTATTACAACCAGCCAGGCACAGAATCCTGTAAAAAAATTAATTATTATGTTAAAGTGCTTATATTTGTTCTCAATAAAACTAAATAAATGTTTATTACGACTACGTAACAAAGTTCTCAAAAAAATGTCATAACATCTGACTTTATTCATGCCTAATCAAACACGTTGCATAAAGAAGCTATCATGATACAGGAGTCACTTTTTGATACAGGCTCTAGAATTCTAGAGGTCAGGATTTTTCCCAATTCATTTACAGTAAAACCTGCCTATAACGGAAAGGCATGGGACCGGACAAACTTTCCATTTTGCACAGGTTTCCGCTGTATACAGGTCAAAACTCAAAAATAAAAAATGTTGCAAAATTACACACCGGTACCTGCATACCTTATACATACCTTAATACTGTACTGTATATTGGATAATCCATTTTGTTTGGAGAACTGTATCAAGAGAAAACAACCTATTCACTCTTCACTTATTTCACTGCAGTACAGTATGTACTGTATTTAAAAAATTCAGTAAATGATGCCTATGTATGTTATTTACTGCCAAAATTCATTTTTACTGTACATACTACTGAAAGTCAATAACTGTCCACTTAAAAAATTTAAAAAAGCGTCAGTTATTCTATAATTTATTACTATAATGTATTATTACCGCTGTATTTTTGAGAAAAAAACTAGTACAGTATGAGTCATTTGAAAGGTACCGGCACTGTATTGCACTGTATTTTTTCAATAAACATAAACAAAAATCATGTCTCCAAGTAAATGTTCAGTGTAAATTATTAATCTTCTCCATTTAAAATTATTTTCTTCAAAAATCAATCAGTGTAGATTGTTTGCTTGTTTACATTCATGTTACATTACATAGGCTACATAAATGAACGGACCAGGAAAATTATCCTTTGTAGACAAGATTCCGCCTATTACAGGGTCCGTTACGGACAGGTTTGATTCAATGAAACGTCATTATATTATATTCAATGGCGTGCGCCATAGTGCCGTTAGTGTAGTCGGAGCCTTACCTGATTATATCGGTGTGTCCGTGCCTTGCGGCAATATGCAATGGATAGAGGCCTTGTCTGTTGGGCACATCGACGGCGCACATTAGCGACAGACACAGTGTCTCCACCACATCCTGCAATCCTTCCCTGCATGCAATGTGCAGAGCTCGCTCACCCACCTGCAACCAATGACAAATCATAAGAAGTTATTAGAAAGTAATGCCATAACAGGTGAATTTATTCATGCCCGTTAAAACCTTTCTTTAATGAAGCTTGGTTTCATCATAATTCCAGCCTACATTTAAAAAACAGTTCTTACGTCTATTTCTCAGTTGACCTTGATTGCATTTCAGTGAGCCTCTAATTTTTTAATTTTAATTTGATTAAATTCTAGCCTTATTACGTATTTTCTTCTTTGTTACTTTCTTGATGTTCACAGTGTTGTTATTTATTTGACTCGTATTTTGCTTGTTACTCCCACCAGGGGGCGTGACTTGACAGCCAATCACAACGTCCGATGAAGGTCAGTCTCTTTCCCGCTTAGCCAATAGTATCATTCCATGTTCAGTATAATATATTAAGCTTCTCTGTACTTTAGTTATTTTTTTTTTCGGAGGATGAAGCCCACAGGTCTGAGACCTGTGCGTGGGTAATGAATTGGATGATGGTGATTGATGAGATTAGTTTGATTGAGATTAATAATGGTGTAACAACCGAAACTAGTTTCTCAAAGTTTTAATAAATGTGGTTGTGACAATTTCGTCTTCTTATTCATTATGTATACCTTCCACAATATCCCCTTCGCCACTACAAAGTAAGTTATTGGGTTGTGTTTCTTTACAAAACAATGATTTCTTATGACTGGAGCTAACGTGTAGAAAATTGGTTGTTCCTCTTTGCTGATTGGTGGTCGTTCTCTGTGCATGTCCATCTTCAGTCTATGGTTACGATTCTCTTTTATTCTTCCCTTTCATTCACCTTTCTCATCTTCTTCTTCAATCTTCCATCTTCACTCTCTGCTTACGATTCTCTTCTATTATTCCCTTTCCTTTATCTTTCTCATCTTCTTTTTCAATCTTTTCTTCTTCCTTTTTCCTTCTTCCTTTTTTCTTCTGAAATTTATTCTTATTTCTATTATATGTAAAGTATGTAGTTTTTCAATATATATTTACATACAATTTATATACACTATAGCACAAATATGAGACTCATTCTCTCGCACAGGCTGTTTTTGCCAATGCGGGTCTTATTATTTCATTGTATTATTATTATTATTATTATTATTATTGTGTCGTATGTACTAAAGTTGATATAAACGAATTTTGAATTTGAATAGTATACACATTCAACTGTGCTGACAGACCCTGTGTAAAGATGGGAGTGAACTGTTAAGGATAGAGTTTGTTTCGGTGGGCTTGGCATAGATACAACTCTCTGTTAGATCTGTCAGGAAAGTAATCGCAACCTACCTCACTCCTCGTTTGCGTAGTATGCTGTTGGGACCAAAACATAATGTTGAGGTCTGAAGTCACCTACAGTCGAAATCGGCTATGGTACTATACATACAATCACACATTTCTATCAAGATTATTGATTGAATGAATTGAAATTGTGAATACTGACCCCGTCCTCCAGTTCGAAATCTGCTGATGCCGAATTGAGCAGGTAGAGTGCGACAGGCTGTTGCCGGTTGACAAGCGCCATGTGGAGTGGAGTGGCGCACGCACCATTCAACGCATCCGCTGAATCACCGCTCTCCACCAGCACACAAACACACTCCAACTGGCCCCACGCACTTGCTATATGCAGGGCTGTGTCTCCATCCTGTAGAGCAAAGCTGGTCGTCAATATACATAATGATTAGGTGTGCAACAAAATTGACATTATGGTTTAAAAATATTACAACTTTTACAATATACTATCTACAGGGCCATGTCTCCATCCTGTAGAGCAAAGCTGGTCGTCAATAGTCAAATTCAAAATGAATTTGAATAAATGTATAAATAATAATTTATTAATTTGTTTCGGAGGACACGTTAAGTCCGTTGGTCCCAGCAGCCTAAACATCAGTCGTAAAGTCAGAGGCCCTGAACTTTATTCAGGTACGATCAGATAACTCTGACACCAGACCTGAGCCAGTCAGGTCACTCGATAAACAATAACAAAGACAGAGAAGGAGTAGAATAAGAAGCTAACGAATCTGTAGCAATCAAATGGAGGTGGTGGAGAAGGATGAGGAGGAAAAGAAGAAGCAAAGAGGAAGAAAAAGAAGAAAAAGGAGAACTAGAAGAATAAGCAAAAGAAAAAGAAGACGCAAGACAGAAAAAGAAGTTGGGAGATGAAGATGGTGATGCTGATGATGATGATGATGATGATAATAATAATGAAGAAGACAAAAAAGACGAAAGAGAAAAAGGAATAGAAAAAGCTGGTCAGGCTACTAAGAAAAAGGAAGATATTACAAAAAGAAGGAGAAATAAGAGGAACAGTGGCAAAGAAGGAGAAGAAGGAAGAGAAGGAGAAAAGAAAATGGAGATGGAGAAGAGACAGATGGAAAAAGAGAACAATAAAGAGTACGAAGAAGTAAGAGAAGACGAGCTGGAAAACCTATTGTTTATAGATTACATTTTATTCTAGATGTTTCAATTCAATACAATCGGGCAATAGATAGTCCAACAATAGATAAAAAGTACAGTGGAACTTGGATAATTTGAACCTCAAGGGACAAGTAAAACAATTCGAATTAGGCAAGTTAATAACGAGGGGTATAAAACACTCAAAATTCAATTTTAAACTTGAATAATTTTATTGGCAAAATCATCATATGGTATACTTTCGTTTTTATGGGTAGGCTACAAACATTACTTTAAAAAATACAGTATAAAATAAAATAAATAGGACTGTATTGTTCTGTCCACTTCAATCTGCATACACAATCGCAGAATAATAAAAAACATCATAAAAGAAAATACAGTATACTATATCAGTCACAAGTTCCCAATTTTTTTTTTTTTTAGAGAATGTAGCTTACATAGATCTGAGACCTGTGCGTGGGTAATGAGTTGGATGATGGTGACTGATGAAAACATGTCTTTAAACTTTTTAAAAAGAACTTTAAACTGTTGAGATTTTCCTAGAATTAATTTTCTTGGTCTTAACAACAGAATCTAACAGATTTAAAGAACGGACATAAGCATCACTTACGCCATCCCTACTTTCAAAATAACGTCTGATTCGTTGGATGTAGAACGCTGCTTCGGCCGCGCTCGGGAATTACTTATTCGGTTTATATTTTTA
Source organism: Conomelus anceps (assembly GCA_948455865.1). Taxonomy (NCBI): domain Eukaryota; kingdom Metazoa; phylum Arthropoda; class Insecta; order Hemiptera; family Delphacidae; genus Conomelus; species Conomelus anceps. The sequence goes on from OX418216.1 coordinate 146,096,565, forward strand.
TTTTAGGAAGTGATAGCCGTGAGCCGTAGCAGGTATCTGTTCAATCAGATTAGATAAGTAACACTCTCCTGGGCCCTCTCTATAAGGGTGACCGATTAGATTGGCCAGCAAAAATGACTGTTCTCTTCTATAAAATCACTTCCCGGTGGTTCTGAACCCATCTAAAATTGTAGGTGCAACTCATCAATCACCATCCAGCTCATTACCCACGCACAGGTCTCAGACTTACAGATTTATTAAATTTGAAAAAAATATACCTTTTTACTCATAAAAACTTCGAACTATCCAGAATATAATTCGAATTTAGCCGTTTTTTAATAATAAATGCTAGGGCCTGAAAGAAAAGGACCAATTTTTTTGAGGATGTAGCCCACATAGATCTGAGACCTGTGCGTGGGTAATGAGTTGGATGATGGTGATTGATGAGTTGGACGTTCAGTTTTAGGTGGGTTCCGAACCAACTGGAAGTGATTTTATAGCAGAGAACAGTCTTTTTTGTTGGCTAATTCAATCAGTCACCCTTACAAAGAGGGCACTATAGAGCATTGCTTATCTAATCTGATTGAACAGATACCAGCTAAAGAAGATTTCGAATTATATAAGTACGAATTAGTCAAGTTCCACTGTAATAATAGATAATCATTACAAATGAATTTCAGATTTATGAAATTTCAACTTCTCGTTTAAACTTACCTTGTTCTGTGTGGACAAGCAGACGCCGGTTTGTATGAGGAGTTCAACAACGGCCACATGTCCATTGCGCGCCGCCTGCATTAGGGGCGTCTCGCCCCCACCCCCTTCTATTCCCTCACCATCAGCCGCTAGACTAGCTCCAGCCGCCAGCAGAAGTCGAACCATCGCCACGCTGCCGGCGCCCGCTGCCATCGCTAGTGCTAGCCGACCTTCGCTGCTGGCAGTCAAGTCACCGCTGCTAGCTTCAAGTAACGACTCCAGTGCACTAAGGTCACCGCTGGCCACTGCTTCAGTCAACGTCATTGCTGCTAGTGGTGGTGATGGAGAGGAGGTGGGGGAAGAGCAGGTTAGATCGGCTGCAATTATTGTAGGTGAGGCGCTTGGCGACTGCAACAATTTGAAATCTTGTAGTTTCATTCACTTACTTAATTAAACATAGTTATCTGTGTAACTAGTGCGCTCTTTGCTGCATGAGATAAATTCATTAAGCACGAGCTACAGGCGAATGCGGAATCGTTTCTCGAGTGCAGCAAAGATACTTTCAGAACGAGTTACACATTAAATTGTTCCTACAGCTGACACACCAGGAGTGCGACAAAATCAGCTGGAGTGCGGCAAAGTGAAATATTGTAGGAATCAGCTGTTTTGCGCACTATAATGAGTGCATAGTCACTTTGTAGGGAACAGTAGGGAAAAAATATTACAAGTTAGTTTAAAGTGACTGACAATTGAACAAACTGACAAATATACATAAACAGAATTTATTAAACTAATGGCACTTAAAGGGATTCGAAATTAATAAATTCTGAAAAAATATTGTTAGGAAACGCAAGGAAGAGGAGAACATCCTTCTACACTACTGCATTATGTCAACTTTACTTCCAGTTACAGTGATAACATGCACTTATTTTTCTGTCTTTGTCTCAGATCTCTCTCAAACTCTCTCACTCTCTTATGTCAAATGAGTTTCTAGTATGTTTGAGCAAACGCTTATCGGTGTTAATATAAAATATCAGGAACCCTCTGGAAATGGGGATTTCTAGAATAAAAAAAAACGTATAAAAGCGGCTGTGCATTTCGGCAGGAAGTCAGTTTTAATTCAGCACGACTCGTGATAAATTTATGTGGTAAATTCTTTGGCAGCAGACATTCTTCTTCATGGCAGAGTACACAGTACTGTAATCGATTTTGATTGATAAAAGCCCATGACAGACTTTGTGCTTCATAAGTGTTCATTTTATTATTGATTGTATTAACAGTTTATTAGACATTTATTTTTAAATCATTGAACAGATTTTCGGAATCTTATTATTAAAATATTGATTGGCCTATTGACAGTTGACCAATGAGTTGTGTGCAGTGATAATATTGTTAAAGAAATATTCATTATTACTTGAACTTATTGAACTATTTTTTTCTTTATTAATTTAAAATGTCACATCATTTTCAATATCAATCAGTCAAACCTATAGTAACTCATGCGTTATTAATATTGAAGTGATTGAGACCTTGGACTATATTATATATTTTATAGGTTGAAACATCAGTATTCATTAAGAATATCTAACACAATAGCATTGTAACCAATACTGAGAATAGAGATTAAAATAAATAACTTAAATTTAGGTTCTACCTTATCTATTTATTCATTTATTTTTGGTGGGTTCCGAACCACCGGGAAGTGATTTTACAGAGAGAACTTCAATTAAAAAATTCAGGATAAATCCCACATAGGTCTAAAATATGTGCATGGGTAATGAATTGGATGACTGTGATTGATGAGTTGAACCTACAGTTTTAATAAATAAACTGTTGAATACAGTTTTAACCTCTAATCAGGTGTTTCTGAATGACAAAAAATGTTCCATGTGGTTAGAATAAGTCCCACCCCAAATGTTTATTCCATATTGCAGGAAGGATTGGATGTAGGCAAAGTATATTAGTCTTGAGACCTCTTTGTCACTCAATTGGCTTATATTATGGAATTTACTAATCCAATGTTTGAGTTTATTACAAGTATAGTTTATGTGTACATCCCATCGTAAATGTTGATCAACCATTATGCCTAGATATTTAACGTGTTTTTCTCTTTTCAACTTGGAACATGAACATTCAATCAAGCCTAAATTATTACAGTTCAAATTATGAATATTAATGTGATCTAAACCTTCTGGCTGACCAGCAGCATTTGGTGAGAAAGTCATGAAGTTGCTTTTCTTTATGTTGAGTGTTAACATATGCTCATCTAGCCAGGATTTTACAGTTTTGAGACCGGTTTCTGCTGTTTTCCTCACCTCCACCCATGTCACTCCAGTAAATATCAATGAAGTGTCATCGGCAAAAGCGATTGACACCATTTTTCAATTCCAACTTGATATATAAGAGGAAAAGAATTGGCGACAATACTGTCCCCTGTGGAAGAGCATATTCCGTCAATTGTTTGCAGCTAATTTTATTGTCAATTTTGAGAACTTGATATCTGTTGTTTAAATAACTGGTGAATAGTTTGAGTGCCTCGAATGCCCAACTTTTCCATTTTTATTAGAAGCTTTGAATGTGGAATAGTATCAAACGCTTTGGCGAGGTCTAAAAAGGTAGCTATTGTTTTATTATTAAAATTATTTGAAATTGTCTGGGTTAAGAGAGCTATTGAATCTATTGTACTCTTGTTTGACTGGAAACCATATTGGTGATTGTGAATGACAGTATATATATATATATGCTTATGCTAAAGGCCAAAACTAAATAACACCTAAACAGAAAAAAAAAAAAAATAAAACTACATGAAAATTAAAACACTATCAGACCGACAGCTCAGTCACAATTCTTTCCAGCCACTGTATGGCCTGGTTATTTGCCTTGTGTAGTTCTGCTAGTCCCCCCTCAAAGCCAAATTCAGGACATTCATTCACTATGTGAGACATGGAATGCGTCTCACCACACACGCATGATGGATCCTCAGAGAATCTCCACTTAGCCATGCTCTCCGCACATCTTCCAGCAGAGGTCCGAAATCTGTTCAAGGCACACCAATGTTTTCTCTTGAGATGTGCTCCCGGCACCTCAGCTGTTGGGTCCTCCACAATGTTCCCATTCCTCACCCCCGATGCAGACCACCATGACTTCAGTTCATCCTCAAAAGCCGGATCATCTGGCATCCTATCCAGTCTCAAATAATGTCTTGATTTTAGTCTGGTAGGTGGTGGATTGCGCAGCTTGAGCATAACAGGGAGTTCATTTCTTTCCTTCAGTCTGTCCAATAGTTGGTGAGCTCTCTGTGCTCGCCGAATTTGTGGAGGGGCAATGTTACAGAGAATTGGCAACCACTTTATCTCTGTACTCTTTATTGTGCCACTTATTTTTCGCATTGTCTCATTGAGTGAGACATCCACTTTTCTTGTGTGCGGACTGTGCTTCCATGTGGCAGCACAATATTCAGCAGAGCTATACACCAGTGCAATACTAGATATGCGAAGGGTTTTAACATCACTGCCCCAAGTTGTACCGGCCAGCCTGCTGATGATGTTGTTTCGGCTTTTCAGCTTGTTTTTGAGACCGTCCAAATGTTGCCGATATGTGAGTGTCCTGTCCAACCTGACTCCAAGATATCGGGGAGCCTCTTCATGGCCAACTGTCTCTCCACAGAAAATGAGGTTGAGATGTCTGCTGGCCTCTCTATTATTTAGGTGGAAAGCAATAGAGGCGGTTTTAGAGGGATTTGGTTGACAGTATGCTTCAAGAGATAGCTAACTAGACGGGATTTAATTAACTTTTCAGTTATTTTGGAAAAACTGCTCAACAAGCTGATTGGACGGTAATTAGATGGATTTAAGGGATCACCAGTTTTATGTTAAGGTATGATATTGGCCAATTTTAAACTATCAGGGAAATAACCCTCCAAAAAACATCTATTGGTTATTTCTGTCAATGGCTTTACAATATATGGCGAAATAATTTTCAAACACTTATTGCTAATCCTGTCTACACCAGGAGCTGAGTTGATATTCAAAGAGTTTAGTATGGCAGAAATTTCATTTTTATTAGTTGGCGTTCAGAAGAAAGAGTCATAGTGATTCAGACATGAATCCTTAAATTTATTCCCAGCCGTTGAGATTGGATTATTTTTTTTCAATTCCTCAGCATAAATTTTTTCAACTTGAGCAAAGTGTTGATTCAGTATATCAGCGTCTATTCTGGGGAATTTAGTATTTTGTTTCTTACCTATATTGGGAAAACCTAGACGTTATCCAAGTGTAAATCTGTTTTGTGAACTGAAGGTCCTAACTGTCCGACAGCTATACATTAAGAATTTAATCATATACATAAATAAAAATAAAAATCTGTTTAACTTGCGTGAATCAGCGTATAACCTTCGACCCTCATTCATTACTTTTCAGTAGCAGATACTAATTTATCTATTTGTAGAAGACAGTTTTTGTACATTGCATCTAAACTCATAAACAATATTCCAAATCAATTTACTTCAAGTAAGTTCAGTAAAAAGCTTGTTATGGAGTTAAATGTATGGATAGTTTTAAATAATCCTATTGTATTCTAATTATTGATTTTCGACAGAACTTCTCCTTAGTTTGGTGTAGAAGATTTGGTGTTGGCTTTAATTTTGGACTGTTAATTTATTGCGGTCTCTTTACATTTTTGTCTCGCCTTTCCCTATTCCTTTCTTTTACGTACTCCCTTTCCCCTTCCATGTTTCCTTAGTTTGTTTTATTGCTTCAGGTTTTTCAATCCTTCTAATGTCCTATAATAATTTGTAGTGGCTAAATATATATCAAACTTTACCTCAGTTTAAACGTTTCCTTAAATTTTTTTCAGAAATTATAATTGTATAACTCTCGGCCCCTGCGCACAGGTTTTGAACCTTGCAGGGACCTTCCTTATTATATTTTTAATTTAGTGATTTTTATATTTAAATTGTATATTCAGATGTATTTCATATAATTATATTCTTATGTTTCTTTTTTTGTGAAAAGGATAAATAAATGATTTTGATTTTTTGATTTTTAGGTGGGTTCCGAACCACCGGGAAGTGATCTTACAGATACCACAGTCTTTCGGTCACCCTGACAAATAGGACACAGAAGTTCGTAGCTTATCTTCATCTGATTGGACAGATAACTGCTAGGAACGAAAAGTTACCATAGATATTATAGAAAACATTCCATTTATATTTTATTGTAATTTACATGGTTATTGTTAGTCTGCATGATTTCTGTTATATTTTCTATTTTCATTATTAGTTCTATTTTGTATTCTCTCCATCCTCTCTAGCTTGATCTTAGTAGTAGATCTATGCAAGCTTTGTTACAAGATATTTGTTTTTTGTATTTAATAATTTATTATGGTGGTTTTTAATACAATTATGTAACGTTATACTTATTACTCATATTTAATTGTTAGCTTGTACCATTGTTGGCTGTGTTGCTATACTTTATATCATTATGTGAACTCAAGTCATTTGTATAGTTGAACCGAAAACAAATAATAATAATTATAATAATAATAATAATTTATTTATTTTATTTATTGTGACAAATTTACAACGAATGTGAAGGTGCAACAGACTCAAGTCCATAACTGCTCCCTTCACAAATTTTGAATATTTTACATTGTCCAAAACATTGAGGTTAACACAGATTAGAAATCTAAGATATGCTGAAAACCACTCGAAAAATAATAAAATGAATCTTCTCACTTGACCACTATTAATTTAAAAGTTCACTTGAACACTAAAAGCAGTTAAAAATAGTTTATAATATTACATTTTTATAAAAATAATATTTTTATAATAATAATAATCTTTTTATTCAACACCAATTCTAATGTACCGTATATCTAAAAGTGATACATTTGAAAACGTCCATACCAATCATTCCATCTTGATGTACGAGTACAAAAACAATAATTGTTCAATAATAAAAAACAACTAAACAGGATTCGAGAACTAGAATGGATATTACACGGATATAAAATGACCACTATTATTCAACACTTTGCCTCTCATAGTTCACAACACTTTTGAATTTCTTCTCCCATCACGAATTGCACGTATCAATTGAACTTATTATATTGTTTAGAAAATAATTAATATTATTCATTTATTATTATTCTTTTACAACCAGGACAGCCAAAAGATCTTGTTGTAAAGTAAATAAATTATCTTCATTATTTTCTTGAACAAAATAACAACAGTATCGGTGTTTATTCTGAAAATTTTAAAATATTTGTTCGTTATTCAAATTAGTCACATAATTTTTCTCACAATAACACAAGCAAAGAAGAGAAAATATTCAAAAGAAAGGGAACGATATGAACAAGCAACTCGTAACAATCCTACTAGAGGTATTCTGTAACAAGTGGATAGATGGAATGGCAGGTGGAATGTCAATTAATAATTCATTTCCTAGACTGACCCACAAGGTAAAGGTAGAAGGGAGTGATAGAAATGGAGGTGGGGAAGAGGTAGAAGAGAGGAGTAGAGAAAGAGGAAGAATCCAATTGAAAACTATCGGCGTGAAAATCAATACAAATCGGTAAGTTCCATTGCATCAAGCCTGTCACGGAGGCTAACAAAAATATAAATTATTGACGAAAAACTGACAGACTCGATGTAAAACGAACAGACTCTCCGCAGATAATGAAAGTATCACCAGTTTTCGTTAAGTTCTCGTCGGCTAGGAAAGCTTAGACTAAACACCAGGTTTTTGATGATTTTTTAGTTAAGCCTCAGTTTCCAACAACACGTATTCGGTCAAATGGACTGCGGACGGGACCGGAATACACTGCATGTAATAAAACGACGTATTTGAGCTATAAGTAAAAGTAAGGTTCAAGTAATTAAACAGCTTAAAATAATTTCTAAACTGCACGAAACATATAATATTTTAGTTTTAAATTGATAAAATAGTATAATTCTAAAACATTTACAAAGTAATAGTTAACGTAGCTCAAGTTGATAGGAATGAAAGTATAAGCTAGTGATTTATTAGAAGGGGCTTGGCATATTTTAAACGTTAGAGCAAGAGATGTTCATTGATTGTGAGGTTAGCCTATTCATTAGCTCATTACTGAAATTGTAAAATTTGACATTTTTGTGATGGAATGCCTTGCAAGATGGAAGCTCCTATTTCATCCTGCAATTCACCAACACAAGACACCAACTGACCAATCAATCTACCGAATCCTTGTAGCTTGACAATTAATTATATTGAAAACAAAAATGTCATGAGCATCTCAATGACAAAGATAAACGAATTTATCTCTGGCATTGAAATACTTCTGACCTATTCAAACCATCTATTGCTCCATCAATGTCAATACGTATTAAAAAAAAAAAAAAAAAAAAAAAAAAACTCTACTATAAATATTCCTTTAATCATATTTTAGAAATAGACTTTTATCTTTCAAACTTCAACATTAAACCCGATTCTGACAACACCTAACACAAAAAGCACAAAGTATAGTGTGTTCCGGTCTTATCAGCAGTCCGTTTGTCCGATTCCGCGTTGTTGAAAACAATGTTTTAGTAACATTCATCGAATTTTTGCACTAGTTTTTTGTAAAGCCTTGGTTTTAAACTACGCAGATAAATGGCCATCGGACAGGGTAGGAATGCACTACAATTGATGTTTTAGAGTATAGGAAACTATATCGTTACATTCCCACTATTGGTATTCAGTAACAAGTGGATAGATGGAATGGCAGGTGGTACGTCAATTATTTATCCATATTGCAACTAATAAATAATTTATTAATAATTTCGGTATAGGAACCTATATCGAAGGCATCAATTATTGTAGTGTAAAATTTAATTCTTAAGCTTCACTCCGAATGCAACCTTGACTCAAGCACTTGCACCTGTTCAAATGTGAAGAAAGTTAATAGCACTGAATATTTAGGTGTTTTAATCGATGAGCATATGAAATGGGACATGTAAATAAAATTTATTCGCAAAAGAATGAAATGCATCTTATAAAGTCTATGAAGTAAAAAATTCTAAATAATAAACGCCTGTTATATTACACACTTGTGCACATTCAATACGGGATAACTGTTTGGGACGCTGTTAGAATTGTCATCTTGAGGAACTGATCGTAATGCAGAAATAATCAAAATACTGATTAATAATCGAAGCAATTTTGAATAAACTAGACTTTACTAGTATATAATAGACTAGAATAAACTAATATAATATTTACTGAATTTCAGGTAATGACTAACTGTTGAACGTTCTAAATGTAGTAAAATACATAATTAGGAACAAAACTACTTTCCCTTGCGCAAGTAACATAGTCATCAACCAATATCGTTTGAGACCCACTTAAAATAAATTCGAGATCTATAAAACCAATATTGAAACAATCAGGAGACAGCTAAACAAAATTCTCAAGCAAAACAGCATCAATAGTAAAATTAAAAAGAGAATGAAAAAAGATATTAGCAATTGGATTAAGAGCAACAATTTTTCTGATCTGTAATTAATGATTACTTGGAATAGTTTTCTTCATTTTCTGTTCTGCTTGTGTGCTTGCTTACTGATTTAACTTTGGATTCTGGTTCGCGCCACCTTAGTCCTATGGATCCTTCAACCCTCCCTTCGATGTCAATTTGTTCAAATCCTCGTAGTTGGGAACCAAATATTTAATGTCGTGATTCAGATTTTTGTTGTTAATGTCAATAACAGTGAAGGTATATTAATAGAATTAAATGAGAATTCGAATATTAACGTCTGTATTTAGTCATTATTAATTGCAATATCACAAGGATGTAAAAATCAGGATCTGATTCAAAGGGTTGATTTCATGCTGTGTCAATAGAGAGTTTGGGAAAAACTATGTCATCGATAACGTTAATGCCAACCTGAAAACTCTATGCATCTGCCTGCTCTATAGTATATTGCTCCCTTGTATCCTGCTCTATAGTATCTCTCTAACAGTAGTAATCTCTATAGTACCCAATCTTCCCTCATCCTCATCCATATCATCTTCATAATAATTCTATATATGAAAGTATAATTATGAGTAGAGATAATAAAATGAGATGAAAGTATATTTTTTATACTTTTTGTTATTCGTTTTTCTCAAATCTCACTCTTTAGTCTCATTTTAGCGAATTTCTTCAAATTCAGCTATTACAGCAGGTCGTGATGTGCGACTTTCACCCGGGACCATGATGGAAATTTGTTTTGGAGCCCCCAGAGTACAAAAATCATAGTGGCACAAAATGTTATATATGTAGATATATATATATATATATATATCTATGTGTCTGATAGCACGATAACTTTTGAAGGAGATGTCCGATTTCCACCAAATTTGGTATACACTTTCCTCTTGTGAATAGCTTGGACAAGTTCGTTAGCCAGGAAAATCCAAAAAGGTTAATCCCCTTTTCGGGGGTATTTTCCCGCCAAAGTTAGGGGTTTTCAAGAAAAAAAGGGTTGTATTTGAAAATTTTAGTTCTATTGTTAGACTTTAAGATAGAGCTCATGGAGTCAAAAATTTTAAGGTATTGCACTGCCTTCTAGCTCAACAAATTTTCAAGATATCAAGAAAAAACCATTGTTGTCAAAAGCTGTATCTTGCCCTATGGAGTTAGTTATTTGGTGCTAAAAAAGTGTTTCAGGAAAAAACTTAAATCTTTTTTTTCTTGACTGTTCCTTGTGGTTTTTGAGGCGCTGAATCCGAATTTCAACTCATCCACCTCGAAAAACCAGTGCGTTTTGAGAAAAGCAGCCATTTTCAAAATGGCGTCGAAAATTTTTTAATTTGTCAATTTCTGTGCAATATGTTATTATGCCATAGGTCATATGGGTTATAGGTTGCCATATATGGCAACCATGAATTTTGAAATTTTCTAAAATTGATTCTCTGTGTTGATGCTCTTTATTACGCTTTAAAATAAGTCAATTTTATTGAGGCAGAACAACCATCCATTTTGAAATTTCCAAAAAAAATATTTTATTGGGTTTGAGCGAATTTCTTGAAATGTAAATATTGCAGTTGGTCGTGATGTGCTACTTTCACCCTGAACCTCGATATAAACTTGTTTTGGGGTCCCTAGAGTACAGAACGCTTCGTGTTTTTTTCCAGAAATTAAAAAAATATATAGCCTATAGATATTCATAAATATTTGAAAAAATACAGAAATTCGCTAAGTTTTGCAGGTCCTGCGAAAGGAGTATTTAGTATTAAACTCACTTTTACAATACATTCTCATATAAATTAATAATTCATAATATAATATTATTCTATAAACAGAAGTTAATTGAATTAACTCAATCAATATCTTTCTGAATTTAAACATAACTACAACCAAATTCTAGAAAAACAGCACTATGTAAACACTGTTGGTTGAGTGCTCCAATGGAGTCCAAACTTCGCCTTTTCGTGTAAATGCATCTCATTTCATTATCTCTACCCATAAGATCTCTGTTAATATTTCGAACACAATGCAAATGGTATCAACTAGGTCTACTTTCTAAGTGATGTTAAAAATATTGTACTCTTATTTAAGTACCCGTTTGAGAAATTGCAAATTTATCATGAATAAAGTAATCTAATAAATCATAAATCAATCTAATCTAATAATTACCATATCAAAATTATATAATTTCATCCTAAGGCTCTAATTCAAAGAGTTGATTTCACGTTATGTCATTGTCCAAGAAGCAAGATTTATTTTCTTGTGAAATAATTTACAAATAATAAAAGTGAATATAGCTAGATATTAGTCAGACACTCCATTAACTCACCTCTCGAGAATTTTTTTTAATCCACGAATGCTGCAAGCTATCCCACACAGAATCTCTACCCCTGTAAAAGAATTCGTTTTAAATTGCTAGTATTTCTTTTGTTATAAATAGTATTCATTTTGTCTTAGTTTATTAGTATCGATTCATATTATTATTGATTTTATATAAATGATTAATAACAGTATTAATTATTATTGATAGATATTGATTATTAAGGACCCGACAGGGCCTTATTGAAATCGCGCCGTTGTGCGTTCGGCCGTCGAGGCTCTAGCTCTTGAAAGGAATATTTTGGACTCTTGAAACTTGTTAAATGGATTCCTCGTAGTCCCCGTATCCCTATTGATTTTTGACTTTGGGGGTGAAATATAAATATAATTATGATGAAAAATAGGTCAATAATACCTTAAGTCAGTGTACCTTAGAGTCAGTACCTTAGATACCTTAAGTCAGTGTACTGTGGGTCGTCTGACGATGCTCTAGACAACAGAGCGAAACGGCCGTCACGCCATAACGTGAGTTAGTTTCCATTTAAAAGTGTTTTTTTCAAGTTTATATTACAATAATATAGGTTAGTTTTAGGCTTTAAATCATAACATTGCACATCTGATGTTCGAATACAACAAAAATTTGATAGTGCGTATTTGATCAGTACCTCCTCTAATAAATGAGATTGGAACTGGTCTGATGTAGAAGTATGGAGCGTTGCCTGGAAGAGGGGAGAAGAAAGCATATAATGCTCAGATAAACTATTCACTTTCATTAAAACGATGCAACAGTAGCCGTTTCTATATTACATTGTGTTGAAAAATTTATTTTAAATTTTCCTTTCCTTAAATTTTGAATCGTCAAATTTTCGCTGATCACATTTTTTTGATGAATTGGAACACATAATTTTTTAAGAAATCATAGAAGTCAACTGGTTCATAGGCCCATCAGCACAACTAATAATAATTATTTCATTTAAATCGTCGGCTCCTTGGATACTCTGATGTATCAGTTGTATTTTATAAATGGTAATGATATTGGTCTACCCTTCTTTCTACACGGTGATATACTAAACTAAGCTACTAACCTGGGATCCTTGACCAAAAGTCTGCATATAAAGTCTTTGGCTTCGTCACTGATAAATTCAAAGTACTCCTTGTCAAATGAAAAAGTCCCATTGGCCACATTCGAATAAGTTTCCTGTTTTGTTTCGCCCAAGAACGGCGAAGCACCACTCAAACTGTAAAAACAAATTGCGAATGCCTCTCAGTACAAATAAACACATAACTAAATAATTTCATTCCTCATCCGACGAATCTCACAAAATCAATAGAAACAATGCATCGAATAACGCAAAAAGTAACTTCTCTTTAAATAGTAGGGTCATCCATGTCAAAGCAACACACTTTTTTCGTTCACTATCTCAGATTTCAAGAAACATTCAGTAAGCTCTTAGTGGGTGATGAGTCCAATAAAAATACAGAATATAAGATTTTTATTCCAATCTATTTACGAGTTACAGCCATTCAAAACTTCAAAAAATCGCCAAAATTACAAATCCAGCTTTTTCTAAATTGCTCTAGCAGCTGCTTCAATCAAGCTAGAGGGCTGTAAGTGGTATTATTTTGAAGCATTTTTCTTGCTCTTTACAGTGATATGTAACACGATAACATTTCAAAATCAATTTGAATTCAGGGCCAATCAACAACAAGCACTCATTCTATGTTTTGCTAGTGTGGATAGGTTAGTTGGGACAGTTAGGTGCGGTTAGGCTATTATTTTGATATGTGATTTATGATGGTAGAGGCAAAACTCACAGTATGTAGGTGATAACTCCAACCGACCACATATCGGTGGCCAACGAGAGGGTGTCGAAGTTGACCACTTCGGGTGCAACGAACTCAGGCGTGCCGAACACAGTCTTCACCTCGGCCGCCGTGTCCAGGCACTGGCTCAGTCCAAAGTCAATCACCTTGATGTGCGGAAACTCAGTTCGCTCCACCACCAGCACGTTCTCTGGCTGCAATTAATTAACAAAATTAACCGGACAGTTACAAAGAATGGTAACAGGCATACATATAATGCAGGTAAAAGATATGCATAAATTCATGTCAAATAGTGTTTAGCGTCTTTTCAGTTTCTTTTATTGATTGTTACTTATCAGGATGCATATTTGGGTATTTACCTGTTGCTTCCATTTGTACTACAAAATAAATATTCAGAAGACCATAGTAATGAAGATTGGAAGAGTGGAGGAGCAAGAGTTGGAACAGGGAGAGAGATTCAAGTATTTGGGTGGGCTGGTGACTGCGAGTGGTGACTGTACTCAGGAGATGAAAGCTAGAATAAGTATGGGAAAACCAGCGTTAGTGGAGGTAAAAAATTGACTCACAGCAAGAAGCATACCAATGAAACCGAGGATACGTTTTGCCAAATGTTGTGTCTAAAGTGTGGTGTTATAAGGGGTCTGAAACATGGACCTTGAGGCGTAAAGAAATATATTTGGAGAGTTTTGAAATGTAGCCATGGAGAAGAATGGAAAATATCAAGTGGTAGGATAGGGTTAGAAATTATTGAGAAGAGTTGGAGAGGATAGGTGTCTACTGAAATTCATTTGAAAGAGGAAAGAGGATTGGGACAAATTTTAAGATGGGATTGCTTTCAGAGAAGGATAATTGAGGGCAGAATTGAGGGAAGAAGAGGAAGAGGCAGAGGCAGAAGGAAATTCTGAATGTTGGCAGATATATTGCAGGGAAAATCGTATGAGGAGTTGAGAGGAATTGCCCAGGATCGTGAAAAGTGGAGAGATTTCTTTTGATATATATATCTCGATCTACTCAATGATAATAACCATCGCAAAATTACCTAACCCTTAATTCAAATTCCGTTATCTATTTAAAGACATTCACACCATTGAGTCGCGCACATCAGAAGGTAATCGAGTATTTTGAAGTAGTCAACTAAACCAAATATATTCCAATAACTTTGATAATTATTAGTATTATGATTAGTAAGGTATACACAAATAACTTGGATTTTTACAACGAATGCTTAAAATGGCTGCCTCATTCAGTAATGAATGCATGAATTTCATGCTTGATTTTCTGCTCTTGAGAAAACGACTTGTTTATAAAGCAGAAAACCTAACAATACTTCAGACTTGATGTAGCCATTATTCATTTCAATTTGATTTACTGTCGGTACTACATGGGATGCTATCTTGCAGAAGCCACCATACTTAATTCAAAGAAAGTACTCTTCATTGAAACGTTTATTCACATGTGTGCAACTTTATGATCACTCCATAGTTTGAATTAAGGATGAAATTTGATTTGTTTATCAATAATTCATTTTATAGAATAAACTGATTTGAATTGGGCTAGTGTGGTAATAGATCTAGCCGTTTGCACTGCACAATACCACTTACCTTGAGATCGAGATGCGCCAAATGTATTTGATGCATGTGTTGCACGGCCTCCAATATCTGGCGTACAATGTGCACAGCCCGTCTCTCTTCCAAATGACCTTCGTCGCCCACATAATGGAAAAGTTCGCCTCCGGTCACCCTACACAAAATAAGAAACTAACTAATAAACCACCATATTATACAGAAAAAAATATGTCACCAAATAGCAAAATAGGGCTGTATAAACCTTATTATACAGAATGATTCAAAACCGACGCAACCCATGGAGTATTATAAATGGCATGTTCAACATGCTCATGATTAAAATTGAATGTTGTACAAATGTTCGGAAGTTAGATGTTGGATGTGATGCCCTGTAACTTTAAAATAAAATAATTGTACCAATTTCAACACATTTTCAGCAACTTTCCTTCACATTTTTTTAATTACTTCACTTTAAATAATCTTTTGAATGTTGTTTGAGTTTCAGGTCAATTAATTATATTGTGTAAGAATTTTGTTATCGACTTCAAAATTCAAAGAGCCCTATACGAACACAGCAGACAGGATAAGTTCCAAGGATCTCAACAATAGAATCATCTTCAATAAAATACATCTGACTCAATTTAATGAAACGGGTAAAAATAAATAATAATATCGTGTGATCTGGCTGACTCAGGTCTGGTGTCAGAGTTATCAGGTCGCACCTTAACGACTGTTTTTAGGCAGCCGGGACCGACAGCTTAACGTGTCCTCCGAGACACGGGAATGAAACGGGTGCTATGACTAAACGAAAGCTCGACTAGTACATTTCAGATAGACTCAGATAGATAACATTGAATTAAATTTTCCTTAAATAATATCGATTGGGGCACAGAAAATTCGGGAACGCCGAATTCGCTAACTCGGAACTGGCTAAGTCTGTTTGTGGAATTGGCCAAGTAAGGAAGTCGCTGTTTCTGTCGCCGGCGGAATTAGCTAACTCGGAACTCGTTGATTCTGGCCAGCAATGCCAGGCGCTAGGTGATGCGTACGGTAATACCTAACGTACGCTCGTACCTCTACGTTTGAAATGTCTACGCGCTAGGTGATGCGTACGGTAATACCTACCTAACGTTCGTACCTCTACGTTTGAAATTTTTGATTATTTTATTCTTGAATTTAGATTATTCATACATAATTAGCCAAAAAATTTATTTAGTTATGAAATGTTATTTGTTTTTATTCATTTATTTATAAAATATATTTTTATTTTATTGATTTAAGTTTTTTTTTAAAGCTTGAGATTAGAAAAGTTCGTATTGCAATTGGAAGAAAAACTGCTGAAGGTAAAAATTCAATTGGTCAACTTTCTTCGATCGCGCATCGCACTTAAAATTTACAAAAACTGCCAAAAATGTGATTTTCTCATTTTTGAAAAGTTAGTTACAGATGTTGAAATAAAAATGCTTGATTATTCTACATTTGATGTATGATGGTGTATAAACCATAATAAATTAAGTTCTGACCCTAAAATTACGCTATCATATACCGATCGCGCTGACTACATATCTGCTTATTTTACAAATACAGTAATTCGTATTTTAATGAAGATTCTTATTAAATTCCTGGATTTCTTGTTCCATGATGAACTGCGTTGTTAATATTAACTTTCTAAGTGAATTCAACGACTTGCAGTCAAATTTTCATCAAGAATGAGTAGAATTTACTTACTCTGTGGGCCGAATTTTTTCGAATCTGAGATCCTTGTAGGATCCTACAAGATCCTACAAAGATCCTACAAGGATCTCAAAGATTCGAAAACGTTCGGCCTACAGAGTAAGTAAATTCTACTTATTCTTAATGAAAATTTGACTGCAAGTTGTTGAATTCACTTGAAAAGTTAATGATTTAAATATTTTAAGATTGTTTTTCTTCTAATTACCGCTTGAGTGCCTCGGCTAGGAATAATATACTAGGCCTACACATTATTGCTACATCAGTATTGTTTCTGTTTTTGATCTCCAATATTTCTCTCTCTGACTCTCCTTCACTCGATCTCTCTCTCTCTTTCTCTCTCTCTCACACTCTCTCTCTCTCTCTCTCTCTCTCTCTCTTTCTTAGAAACGGAATTTTAATTCTGTTTTTAGTTTCACTT
Organism: Conomelus anceps; assembly: GCA_948455865.1. Lineage (NCBI taxonomy): Eukaryota > Metazoa > Arthropoda > Insecta > Hemiptera > Delphacidae > Conomelus > Conomelus anceps. The sequence continues at coordinate 146,113,560 of OX418216.1, forward strand.
ATTAAAAATTTATTTTACAAAAACCGGTCAAGTATTATTGGGAAGGGTATCTTTGAATATAATTTTCCAAGAGTGGACAATCACACGTTCAAATTTCGCTGTTTCATGTAGTAGATACATCATAATCATATCAAATCACATCTTATCTTCTTGTCGTTGTATAATAATTAGTTATTTAGCTTGAGCTCCGTAAAATTACTGAAATAATTACTTTTATTTCTTTCAAGTTGCATAATCTAGAACTCAAGCTGATTTATTTTGTTATCTTTATATGAATGAAGTAAATAATCTCAATCTTTCTCTCTCTCAAACACACATACACACAACACGTATCCCATTATCGTATAATCATTATCATGTATCATCTTCATTGTTGACAATACGTCATAGATTTATTAAACTGATAAAATTAGACGTTTTCATCATAATTACATAGTCTATTATCTATGACAGAAAATGGCATTCCACATGAAAATTAATCTAATCTGATTTTTCTTTTTTTTTAGTAGGTATTTTTTTGTTTTAAATTACTTTCTCACACACACTCTCTCACTCACTCTCTCTTTCTCGCTTGCTATTTCTTTCTCTATCTCTCTCTAAAATTCAACACACCAACATATTATCTAAAAGCTGAATCTTTAACTTAAATGAGAAATGTACTTGGTAGAGTTATAAGAGGAGGGGACTCTCTGTTAGGGTTGTATAGAGTTGTGTGACAGAGAGGGTCTGGAGTCTAACTCCGCCCCTAATAAATACATTTAATCAATCAATCTCTCTCACTCACTCTCTTTCTCCTCGTTCTCTCTCTCCATCTATTTATCTATCTGTATTTCTCATGTTATCCTTGAATATCTTTCTCCAAGAACAAACTTCGCCGTTTCATGTACATACATCACAATCATATTAGCGTTATCAAATTGTATCTCATCTTTGTATCTTTGAATAATTCTTCAATTTATTCAATTATTTGATAAAATTCATCCAATAATTACTTTATTTTTCAACCATCAAAAATTTGTTTTAATCTTTCTATTTTTTTTAAATTTTATAGTGATTTCCTTTCAAAATATTGATGATCATGTATTGTATCAACTGGGAGAATAAAATAAATGAGTTTGAATTTGAATCTTTGATCCAAATTTATTCTTATGTGCACTATAGTCATGAAATTGCATAAAGCTATGCTTTCCAATGGCTATTAGCTATTTTCAGTACCGAAAAGTATGTACGTAAATCGTTTTCCTTCCAACTTTCCGTTCACAATCAGCTGTCGGCTAAATTTGGTAGTATAGGTAAAGATAAATTGGAACGCACTCTCATAAGAATACATTGTTTCCATTACATATAACGGAAAGTTAAAAGGAAAGCGATTTACGTCCGTACTTTTTGGTACCGAAAACAGCCATTGGATGCTGTTTGATTATAAATTTAACCACCTACATTCATCTATATATATAAAAGACTAAGGCCCGACAGACTGAAATCACACATCCCAAACTACTGAGCATACAAACTTGAAATCTTGCGCACTTGCCTCAAGGCACCCAGGATTTTCAAAAATTTGCCCCTCTGAGCCCTGAGGGAGCTGGAACCCCCGAAAATGTTTGTTCTTTTTAACCGCTCATCGCACATTAAAGTCATGAGGAACGTTTTGTTCAGCTACTAAAAAAACTTTGATCTATGCAGAAAAATTCCGACCGGGTTCACAGGGGGGTCCAGGAGGAGGCATTTTCGCAATTTTTCAGCAAAAATCAACCTCATCAGACACCACAGCCCGAACTACTAAAGGCTACAAACTTGAAATTTCGCACAAATATCTTCATACATACTAGACGCACACTGAGAACAGATTTTAAGATCTTTTGTCTCTAAGGGTCCAAAAGGATACCATATATACTCATTATGAAACGGTACGATCAAGGAATAATTGGAGACGCCCTAACATATTAAGCATATGATATTCTAAAATATTACAATGAAAAGTTATGATCTTGGAGGATAATAATGAAGATGCTCTGACATGTCAAACACCGGGCGAGACCGTTTAGGTACCCATGCTTCGCTACGAGAAAGTGTGTGAGAGAGAGAAAGAGTGAGAGAGATAGTATGAGTGTGAGAGGGAGAGTGAGAGAGAGCGAGGAGCGAGGGGGGAGTGTGGGAGAGGGTGAGAGAGAGAGCCTATTTGTCATACAAAATAAAATATATGCATGTACAGTATATTGTTTTTATTCGTAAGAAGCAAGTAAGATGATCAGTCCATTACTGAAAAAAATCTATCTTTATCTAAAAAGAACCTTTTCCGTTATGTTCCCCTTAGCGAAGCACGGAAACCTGCTAGTTACATACAACTGTATAACTGTCATGACTTCATGACATCAAATTCGTCAGAAATTAAGTTGGTTGGAAAAGTCCTAGGCTTTTAAAAACCTCGTATTAAGTATGGTTTTGATAATTAATTTTTCATTTTGAATAGTTCTTCTAGATGAGAATTATAACTGTCTTCCACATTGTTATAGACTGTACAAGTAAATCATTTTTAGATGACTTGGACTCAGAAATTTTATTCAAGTTTTTTTATTTTCTGAGATAATAAGTTAACTTAGTTTTTGTTCAAGAAAGACTTTTCTTGACTCAAATTTGTGAGTGCATCTACAGATTCAGCGAAATTTAATGATTCTTCATTGAATCTCTTATTCCATTGTTTATTTCATTATAACATAAAGCATGAGTTTTGCAAAACTCTCCTCACTCTATACCTTTATCCTGACTGTGACTGACATCCTCTCCTGCTTCGACAATGATATTACTGCACTGTCTCATACAGCACCAATTTCTTTCATCTTATTGAATTCCTAACGTTCTCATTTTTGGCGGATTTCTCACAAATGAGGAATCTCATTTCTGGCGGCTAAAACTAAATAAATTACATTTTTTGTTTGTTTCAATTAAATTGAACCAAATCTATTGCTTTGCAAATAATTATAATCTAGATACAGTCTCAGATATGAATATATAGAATTGTTGAAAGTGTTATAGAACGGAATTTTTATAAGCCGAGAACCAGTGGCGTACCCAGGATTAGATTTCGGGGGGGGGGCTCACCAAGGGGGGTGTGGGCAGTGGTTTAGCCAGGATCAAATTTTGGGGGGGCTCACCAAGGGAGGGTGTGGGCAGTGGCTTAGCCAGGATCAAATTTCGGGGGGGGGGGCTCACCAAGGGGGGGTCTGGGGTATAGGAGGGTCCGGATTTTTTTTTTAATTTAGTGGTGTGAAAAGCAAATCTAGACAACTTGTTAGGCTCTAAAGTTCAAAAGAAAGTTTTGAAAAATTACTACCCAAGAACCTAGGTGGCCAGGTTTGAAATGATAAAGTTTGATATACCGATATCTGTGACTATTTTGAGTCAAAACCCTTGAATTGGAACTAATCATACTTGACTTATGTACTGAATCTCAAAATTAATACTAATTATTATTATAAGTTTCAAAAATTTATGTCATTAGCCTAAAACGCACCCAACCCAAAGTTCATGAAATCGGAATTTTTTTTAATCATAGCACACTGATTTTACACGCTTGCATAGAACTTGCATTTATTTGGGTGTTTTCATTTATAAAATCCCGATTTTATGAACTTTGGGTGCGTTCAGGCTAGTGGGTTATACTGAATTTCAACTTCAAAACTAAATTTTCTACAAGATGAGTTTATTCAAAAAGATGATTTATCAATAATTAACAAAGTTATTCCATTTCAAACTTGAAAACTGCATTTTATTTAATGTAATAAATAAATAATTATGGTAGTCACAGTTTTCTAACATGTTTTATTCGATTTCGTAGCTCATTTTTAATCAAAATTATCCATTTGAGCACCTAACAAGTTTCTATATGAGTAACTATTGAGGAAAAATTTGAAAAATGCATTAATCTGACTATAACTGTAGCTATATTCCATTATACAAACAGGGTTTCTGTAATCTGTTCGTTATAATACAAAAAACAGATAGAACCCTTCGGCTTTAATAAGTCCTTATCTATTAGTTATTTGAGAATTTTTTATTTCTGAAATTACGGGGGGGGGGGCCCGGGCCCCATGGGCCCCCCCTGGCTACGCCACTGCCGAGAACCGAATTAACTCCTTGAAAATGATGAAATCCATTTGTAAAGTGATGTTTCCAATTTGCTTATAAGCTTAATATTATTTTTTGAAAGGCTCCAAAGAAGAATCTTATCATCAATAATTATTTAGAAGTACTTGGAAAGTAGTTTAATTTTTCAGAGAGAAAACATGCACTATCAGTTTTATATTTTTTTGGCCAGACTAGGGGGCGAAAAAAATATTGGGCCCAAGGGCATCAATATGATAAATCCGGCCCTGCGACTTTCTTAGCAGCAGGAAATATTCTCACAAAAGTCTCCAGTGAATGTTTACTTTTATAAACAATGTCTCAATTAATTTGGCAATATCAATATTATGAAAAGTGAACCTGCACTTTGTAAATATACTTTTCTTATCTTTATGTTTTCCTTTATTATACTTTCTGTACTGAATACTGTTCCTTTCCCATAGAAATATTTCCTTATCTTTTCAAAATCAAATGTAAATAATCCATCAATATAATTATCGTTTCCGGTCGATTTGCACACTAAATACATACTTGCGCTTTGCGTTCGGCAGGGGGTTGCACCCCCTGCACCCCGCCACTGGGTTTGTGATATTATGTCGGTGATGGAATGCCTGACTCCACTGCAGATTTCTTTGTGCAATTTTCAAACACATTTGTTTGTGAATAGACTTTCTGCATATTTCTAGTTTTGAAATAGAATTTTCTATGTTTAATCGATGTTCATCAATAAAATTTGCAAGGCATCAACATTTGCAAAATTCATACATTTTCAGCCTCTCCTAAAAGCCACCCCAATCCTAAGAAGGAAGATTTCAATTATTTTCCTGTTTCATCCTGTTTTCAATGTTAGCCATCAATCAAACAAGTTTTAATTTTCCATGAACAAGAGAGCAAACGTTTTCAAAATCAAATTTTGAAGATTTCGAACTTCAGACACCCCTCACTCAAAAGGGGATGCTTTTTTCGTAAAAGTTCCATTAATACTTTCGATTCATTTTTTCATATCTATTTGATTCCCATTAGTAGAATTTGTAAAAATGAAATATTTGAAAAGTTCAAAATACTCATCACTTCCCCAAAGCCACCCCTATCAAATAACTCTGAATTTCAATGGTATTTTGTTCTTCATTGAGTTTGATATGAGCAACCAATTAGAGAAAAAAAAAACGATTTTTTTTCAAAATTCCAATTTTTCAAGATGCCTCAAATTAGGCATTCCTCACTCTGAATGGGATGATTTTTTCAAAAAATTCTCAAGAACACTTTTGACTTTTTTTTATTGTAAAACCCATAGATAAAATTTTTAAAAATTCAATATTTGAAAATACCAAATTTAAAACATTTTGCAAAAACCACCCTTATTAAAAAATTTGGATTTTCTTTGGTTTCCTGTTCTAAACTTGGTTCTAATATTGGCTTTCAATCAGAAAAAATCTCAATTATTAATAAACAAAAAAGAGAAAAAATTTCCAATATTGCATTTTTCCAAGATGCCTGAGTTTGGGCAACCCTCACTCTGAAGGGGGTGATTTATTCGAAAAATCATTATGAACACTTTTGAGTTATTTTTCCATTGTTAATCAACTCTCATAGATAAAAGTTTGAAAAATTCAATATTTGAAAATACCAAAATTTAAAACATTTTGCAAAAATCACCCTCATGAAGAAATTAGGAATTTCTTTGGTTTACTGTTCTAAACTCAGTTTTAATAACAGCATGCTATCAGGAGAGGTTCAAATTTCTCACAGACAAAAAAATCAAAACTTTTCAAATTTGTATTTTTCCAATATGCCTTTATTTGGGCACCCCAACTCCGAAGGGGATGATTATTTCGAAAAATATTCATGAATATTTTCCACTTGATTCTTATTGCTTTATCAATCCCCATCGTTCAAATCTACAGAAAACAAATATTCAAAAATTTCAAATTTTTTCTACCCCTATACAAACTACCCCTGATAATTAAAAACACTTTCTCATAGATTTTCAGCATGAGCCTTATTCTACAATGAATCTCCACCAATAAAATTGCAATAGTATCGATCAACAAAAAAGTTCAAAATCCAATTTCCTGCATTTGCCCCCCCTATCAGTGAAATCAGTGAAATGACGATTTTCGCCCCCTACTCCAAGAGGGATGATTTTTTCGAAATTTTTCAAATCGGGGCACCTACAGTTTATTATGCTCTATTTAATGGAAAAGATAATTTCTCAAATATCTTGATATTTAGTTTTACCCCCATTTTTCATCCTCCCCTGCCAACCCCCTTAATCAAAATTTGTAGCACCATTCAATTTCATCCTTCACAAAATATAGTTACCTCCCATTATCAACCATAAAAACCATTATTTTTCCCCAAAACAACTTTGTTGAAAAAAAAATTTCAGCAAATTTCCCCCAACCACCACCCCTAAACAGCCTGACCAAAGAATTTCTCACTACCATGTGTTCAGCTTAACAAGCACAACAAATTTAAAAAAATAAATTTCAAAATGTCTCAATATTTGAAATTTTTACTTTTTTGACCCCCCTCTAAAACACCCCCATCAAGTTTTTCAAAAAATTTTCTAGGGTCAAACCCCCACTAAAATCAAGTTAAATTTCATTTAAAATCACCAAAATCAAAATAAAACACTCCAAAAATCGAGGGTAAATTGAGTCCCCCTTATAATAAAACATAATGCCTTAATATAACAATATAAGGAAAATAACCTTAAAAAAATAGGGGCCCCTTTTCAACAATGTTGGAATTATTCCCCAGTCGAATCTCACTCAAAAAGAGTTTCTGATAGAAAACCCCGCGAAAATCAACCTGCATCATCAAAATCTTTAATATCAATCAGTCAGTGACTTTTGCAGTAGTAGCCAGCCAGGTCATCACTGAGCCAGCCAGGTCACACGATATTATTATTATAGTGACTTTTGCAGTAGTAGAGTATATTAATCTCACCATTTCTGCAACCGCTACTCGCAATGATGATACGCAGTTTTGATACAGTATCAAAATATGATACGGTCCCACAACAACTGATTTTATCTGGCACTGCTGATAGAAAAGCGCGCGATACAGTGAATTCCGAATCAGCGGATTCCGGTTTTGCAGAAACAGTCAATTCAGACTTGGTGAGTTCCGCTCGATGCAGTTTCGACTCTTATGGCAGTATTAACATAGACTCAGCCAATTCCGACTTAGCGAATTCTATCGACCCGAAAATTCATCCCCATGCATGACTTCCACTATTTGATATCAGGGTTACGTCATTTTTTAAACACCCGTTACTACTAGTTCAGTGAACAGTAGACCTCACACCTAAGAATAAGGGTGCTTGCACAGAGAAACATACTCGATATTATACTCAATGATATTCACCATCGAAAAATTAGACACAATCTTCAGACCTAACCCTTGATTCGATTTGTGTAGTCAATTTCATGACTGTTTTTTCACAAAAAGTCAATTTGTATCACGTCTCAAAGGCTGCGTTTCTATTTTGATTTAGCCTGTACTTATGTTATTCCAGACAGCTGATTACTCAAATCAGATCAAATTCAACATGTCCGATTAATGAAATTGTAGAACAATATGAATGAAATCTGTATACGGTGCTTGCACAGAGGAACATACTCGATATTATACTCAATAATAATTAAATTATCCAATGATAGTTTATTATCATTTACTTCCAAATATCTTGTTATTGTACGAAATTGAAACATAATGAATTATCATTTATTTGTATATCACTTAATTGATAAAATTAGAAATGATTTCTTTCTCTCAAACAAAAATATGTTATTCTTATGAATGATAACTTTATTCATATGAAAAAGGCTCAACCACATAAATAACAGAGCTCGAGGGCTATCTCTAAATTTGATTCCATTTCCAAAATGAGCAGCTCATTTTAAAAATCATGTTCCCCATAGAAGGAGCCTGAGTGTCTTTTCTTTTTTAATTTTGAAAATCCTTTTTATTATTATTTCCTGCGTCTTGTAATCCAAGAACAGAGGCATTTATTAAACCCAAAAATGAATTACAATAAATGAGAAATATATTCAATACTAAATTTTGCTAACCAATTGCATCATCCCACTATGGAAAATATGTGTCGTGACGCGAATATAAACATACATCGCATACACGTACAACATACATATACATACATCGCTGGGCATTCCTTAAAGGAAGATCTATGAAAAATTTCATGGAATTTGGTCCACGCGTTTAGCCGTAAATTTATGCGTTAAACAGACAGACAGCTAGATGCAAAACGGTCGACTTGAAACAGAGATCTCTCTTCGTTCGGTCAATAAGATTCACTTTCTGCGTTCAAAATAGATCTATAAAATTGTACCAATAATTCTACTCCATTGCAATAACTGTTTTACTTACAATTCCAATAGCAAGACAACAGACTGTCCAGTGTCGTATACGGCGTGCAGTGTGATGATGTTGGGATGCTTTAGGCGCGCCAATGAATGCGCTTCGCGACGAATGTCTTCAACTGCAACCCCGCGACAAACGCGCCTCTTTTTCAGCAGTTTGGCCGCAAATGTCGCTCCATCGCTGCGTCGCACACATCGCTTAACTGTAGCGAAATGACCTCTGCGACAAAACAATGAAATAAATTAGCCTCGAATTGAATGTGAATATATAAATCAACTTTTTACATCTAGCCTACACAATACATGGCACATTTAAAGGAATAAAAAAGAGTAAATTACATGATACAGAATCAAAGGAAAATAAACCGATACAACGGAGTATCCAAAGACCCGACGATTAAATAATAATAATACTTATTATTATTATAATTATTATTATTATAATTATTATTATAAATAATTATATTATTATTATACAGGCATATAAACCATTCAACCAAGGTGAATACTAACCTCTCTACTGTAGTTTTCATATAACTTGGCAGCAATTAGGTTCAGATCTAGCAAGTCCTCCCATCTTCTACACACTGCCAAGTTATATGAATACTACAGTAATAATAATTATTATAACGAAAAATTGTGCTGATATACATATGCACCATTAAACCAAGGCGCATACTAACCTTGCTATTCAACTGCTTCGGTTTCTAAAAACATCGTATGCTTCCAAATTCACATTGGCAAAGAGTTTGGTTTCTTCTTCTCCTTGTACAAGAGATTTCATAATATATCTATCATGCAACAATATTTCCTCTGTTACTTTCAATCAAAGATTAATAATAATTTAAGAAAATATTTTAATCTAAGAAAGGAAGTATAGATGAAGAATTAGTGGTACTTACGTATTATTGGGGGGCTACTACTTAACAAGCTGAACCTAAGATCGCTAGATCGTGACGTCCCGATGATCTAAATGTTCTTAAGATTGCTTGTGTTAAAGCATTACATTGTTAAATTCGTTACCTAGGAACAATCTAGTGAGGTTAGGTTGAGGTTGTTATATAAATAGCGGCCTCTTTTTTAATTTAAAAATTTACTTTAAAAATTTTCTTTTTTAATAAAATGATCGCATAGGATCATTTTAGTCTCTCTTTCTTTGGTTGTTCACTTCGCTTTTCTTCTTCTCCCAATACTTTTTCATTCTGCAGATCTTGCCTTTCTTAATTTATCTGAACAAACCTGTTCGTCAAGTAGTTACATTTTAAGGACTCTGGCACACAGAGCTGGCGCAACCTCGACCTTTGACCTTGACCCCCCCCCAAAAAAATAATTTTTAAAAATCAGTCAGTTATTAGTTCTATTTCTTTATAAATCTGTTCGATTGGTAAAAGTCTGAACTGGTTGTCAACTACATATTTTTTGTTTATACAGGTCCTAAGAATCCTCTTTATGATACATAAGTACCGAATTAGCTGTAATAAAGGCTTACATTTAATTCGTTTATAACTGTGTGAGAAAAGTGCAAAAAACAATTTTCTGCCGGATGATGACCACATGAGTCGTGATCGTGAGTAATACTGTAAGGTCAATGATGGCAAGGTAAAAAATTCGAGCCTGAAAGAAATTCAAACTCAAGACCTCGAGGAACAGCAGCCAGCCAGAGTGTTTTCTAATCGGAGACAAGCGCTCCAACTGACAGCCACCAATGCTGACATTATGATACCTGAAACACCTAATATTACAGAGCTATAGCTCTATTACTTGGCTAAGTTATAAAATAGATTCTTAATAAGCTAGAGTTTTAATTGGCTTAACTTCAACCTTTCTCATCATTAACAGGTATCTATTGGTACTGCAAAGTATCGACCAGTGAATGAGCTCCCACTTTAAATAGAAGGAAAATCAACAAATGAACAACAGCTTGGATCCTTCAATGAATTCAATAGAATATGACTGTGTACTATATTCAGCTATGGTGCTACAAAACTAACCTATCATTCGACAATAAATTTACTACCCCTCAACACACTTTTATCCATTATTTACAACTTCTAAAAGAATATTCGACACATTAACTGTGTTTGTTCGCAATATAAAATCAGATTTACAAAGAAAGTTATAAATTTAGCAAGTTATTGAATGCAGGTCATACAAAGTTTACAATAAGTGATGTTCTAAGTAATATTTTATACGGCGTGAAATTATAGGCTGGCTTAATTGAAGGGGAGCTGAAAATTTGAGAGAAATTTATAAATACAATGTACAGTAACATAATTTTATCACTGTCGGGTGCCAAAAATTCAGAATGTTGGTGAGTTTCTGAGTTATATGTTCAAATTACATATAAATGAGCTTGTTAATAATTGATTTTACTTACTTTCCTAGTTCTTCGAAAACTTCAAATAAATCATCAAAAGGCTCTGTGCTAAACTCCATTCCCCATCAAAAGTCTATCACATTTTAAAGATAATTGAAAAATATTCGAATTTGACTACCTGTCAAAACACTACACACGAACACACGACATAAAACATAAAAAAAGAAGACTCCCACACACTTACAGCCACGTCTGTTCTGTTGTTGTTGAACTAAAACAGCTGAGCAGCGATTCAACGAATATTCCGTGATGAATTAAAATGCACGGGAGCTGGTTTGAGCCGGCAAATGAAAGGAATGCCCGGCAAATTCAAATTTGCTGACAGGCAATTGAATGATCAGTGCATCTTTTTCCATTCGCATATCGTCGAGGGGGATTTTCCGGGTTAGAACGCCTCTTTGAGCCAGTAAAAGAGGCCCCAAAACCAAAGGGAGGCATCAATTAAAATAATAATAATATCGGTTACTGGAGGTAAAAATGTTTTTATACATGAAAACTAAATAATTTTATTGCTAGAAAACCCCAATATACTGATTTAGGTACGGTACGGTAGTTGAAGTTGAAGCTCAACAAACGGTGAGCTGGATGATTTTTCTTAAAATCCACATAGAATGGAACTTTGCTTCGTAGCTTTTAAAGGGCAGTTGCGAGGGCGTAGCAAAGGGAGGTCCCCGGGTCTTAAGTGATTGTAACTTAATTATAAAAGCTGATGCAGTCATGTGAAGTAAAGTCCCAAGATTGCATTTAGAATATTCCAAATTTAAATGTTTCTACACCAGTGTTCCCTTATATTGGCTCGGCTTCGGGCCATCAGGGGCTCCTTATTGTCCTCGGGGTCCCTTTTAGAAGCCTAACAAACCCTGGAGGTCCTCTTGACACTGTAGCCTATATAATATAGATTATTAGAATATTGCAAATATTCAGCAAACGTTAAGTCGCTGGAAATAAATTGAGCATCAATGAAGGAAAAGAAGTCCTCGATGATGTTGGGTCCCAGTATTTTCAGAGCCCTAAACATGGGTTTAAACTGCCCCCAGGCGACTGAATGAATTTGACACAATAAGCTTTGAAAGGAGAAAGGGTCTCTTAATATATTTTGCAGAAGGGCTTCAAATGCGCATAAATCTGTCACTCTGCTACTCTATAGTGTATTACATATTTCATAATATCCCCAGTATATTTTATATTCCAGTAGGTATATTCATTAATAGTCTATAAGCGCCTCAAAACACACCATACAATTTATTGTGATCGTTAAATTTGTCATGCCATGAATCATTCCACAAATAATATGAGGGAAGAGGTTGTTTACCACAAAAAGTAGATAGCTTTAGAGGCCTCCAGCCAAAATTCTGTCCCGGGCCATAAAAGGTCTCTGGGCGGCCCTGATTATTGTATACTCTAATAATGAGTTGAAAACACTATTACTTGTTAAATTAGGACTATAAAAGTAGCACTTTTTTAAATTTTATACATTTGTTTAATAAATGAACTAACAATATACGAAAAGTGGTTTCAAGCTCTTAAGCAAAAAATTCGTAAAAGCAATTAATGATTTATTTAATTTAAGGTTTTACTTTATACCCAATTTATAAATTTATTTCAATAAATGCTCAAACAAAATTGCTACTTCTGAGCCTCAAATCAAATTTCCAACATCGTGGAAATGTGGATTAAAATGGATGAATTTATAAGTTTCCCGAGACGTATTAATTTATCTGTGATCTCTTAAAATACGATTTTAGAGAGATTATTTAGACAATCAAAATTTCTTGCTCTAGACTTCTAGAGGAGTATGTATGAAATATGTTATTTTCAAAACCCCCCCCGGAGATGGCCTAAAATTTACCGCTCTCGCCCCCCCTCCCCCAACAAAATCCTGGCTACGCTACTTCATGTTATTTTCAATCAATTTAGTCGCAATTATATTGTATAAACTCGATAATAATATTATTGTACTGGAGAGGGAAAGAAGCTAATGGGACAGCTTCTATAAAAGTGTTTTCTCTTTTGATAAAAATTATGAATCTTCAACACTGATGTAAGCTACCGCCTACTCTCTTAAGTATTGAAAGTTTCAATTTTTTTAAAGTAAAAGTTTCCTTTTCAATGAATAACAGCAGTAGAGTGTTCTAGTCTCTTAAATGAATAAATTTCAACAGATTCATTATTCACTCCCCTAATTATTCACAAATGGAAATTATGTCTTAATCTGTGTTTAAATAGGAAAAGTGTGGAAATATTGAGAATTAAATCAATCCAAGGTAATAAATCACAGGTTTACAAGGTCGAGTAAAATTACAAGCTAGGTAAATTTCAAGTTTATTAAATATTGTATAACTTACAGGAAGGCTACTTCCAAGGTTTAGTGTCTTCAAAGAATATCTCAACTCATTAATATTAACATTACTTATCAACTTTTTTCTTGTAATGGAGGAGTAAAAAATCATGTTGCATTTGCACTACTTACACACGTTCCCAGCTTAAGGTCAATAATTAATTAATTTCTTAAAATAACTGAAATGTAGTACAGTACATTATTTCTGCAGACCATATACCATACCATATGTCAATCACAGGCCTATATTTATATTTTTTACTGAAGATAATCATTATTGAGGCTTAAAATTTAAATTGATGACTGAAATGTAAAAAACAAGTTTATCTCATAGAAATGAGTATTGATCAATTTTTTGGTCTGCCCATATAATTTCTTATTTCATCTGGCCCTCCTTGAAATGTTTGCTCATGTCTGGTCCAAACCTTTCAGACATCAAATTTTCATAACATTCCCCTGACTATAGATATGATTGATGTCATTTTTAACTCACGAAATAAGCCTGTAATCAAAATTCGTTGCATAATGGAGGTCTACTAAAAAATGGCGATTTGAAAACCAATTGAATTTTCAGAACTATTATTCACCAGAATGCAGGCTTGCTTTAAAAGTCATTTCCAACTCATAAAATAGTAGTAATTTTCCAGTTTAATCAACATTCTTTGCAAAAAATTGATTAGTTTCTAAAATGGTATGTCCAATTAGGCCTCTAATTGGACATACCATTTTAGAAACTAATCAATTTTTTAAACTTTCCATTTGCTATGCAACTGCATTTACGTTTCCATATCCATGTCATTTAAGTTTACTTCACAATATTTCAAACAGTAACTTTTAACTAGTAGTTCTGTAAACAGTAGACCTCACTAGTTCAGCACATTTAAGAGTGGTTAAATTGGATTAAAATGTATGCTCTTATTCATGCTCTACTTGTATGGGCACACTGCACAGGAACACACACACAACCCACTTGCCAGTTAATTTCGCATGATCATGTATCCACTATTCTGAGTACCTACTCCATTAACTGTATATAAGAAGGAAGCTCATATTGATACAATTTTGCTTTATATCTTGTAAACCAGCTGCCATATTAAATTTGAAAAAATATGTATATACACTACTGGAATGAGGAACATCCATATGAAAAATCATAACAATTGTTCTAGGCGTTTGTCTGTAATCGTGAGAGACACGCAGAATTCCAAGGATCTTGAAGGAAAGACCTCACTCCGTTCAATCAATTAGCAATTATTTAGGGAGCTTGCAGAGTGGAGTATCCAATACTCAAGGAAAATCACCAACTAAATTAAATACCTCCTATGAAATGGTGGTATTCATGCAGCTCCAAACTGCTATATACTATTCCAAATCATGTGTTTGATCTTTTGTTGGCAATTTACATTGAGAATTGTATGCTCCACTTTGCAAGCACCTACTCCAATCTTTCTTAAACCATCCCACAGCATAAACAATTGATAATGGTGCTTGCACAGCAGAGCTCCCAATACTCAATGATAATTACCATCACAAAATCAAAAGGGAATCCGATGTCAATCGAGTATGCTTTCCTATGTTAGGGTGCTTGCACAGTAGAGCATCCAATATAATGACCCTCACCATCGCAAAATCAAACACATGCTGTCAAATGGTGGCATTTACGATGCTCCAATCTGTCATACACTATTCCACAGCATGTATTTGATTCTGTGATGGTGATTTTAATCGATGCTCCACTGTGCAAGCAGTCTTAGTTACACATTCTTTGATAATTTAGTATATGTGACTTTTTCCATGACAAAATACTTGACGAAATAATATTCTAGCAGGCAATCTATTCATCAGGCAGGCTGATGAAGCTCCTCTTTATAAGTGAAAAGCATTCCTCCAATATAAGTCATAAATCACAATTTAAATAGAAATGTAGTGCCAGTTTTGATATTAGATAGTTTAGTAGCTTCAAGGGTTCAAATGAATAATAATCAGTTCGTCATATTTTTTAACTTTCATTATCAATTATTACTCACACTTAAACATTAACATTAAACATAATAGAATATACTTTTGAAATGATATAGGTAATAGAATAGCATTTTTAATAGTCCCAAACAATACACAGCACTCAATACAAAATAGGTACTTTCACAAAAAGCCAGTAACAATGAAACGTTTGTCAATAAATTCGAACATTAAAAAAACTTGGTGATTTTTCCAACTCTGTAACAAGTTATACACAAACAAACTTTCGAAATACATACAATTAAATATCACAGACCTAAAGAAGTTAGTTTGTACTATTGTAGTGATAATCTACAGGTGTGAAGTTTTACACTCAAAATGTAATAAAGCTATTCAAGCTGAATGATTTTTTCAAACACAAGATTTTGCGTCTTTTAATCAGACGGGAACACCAATAACAACAGTGGGAAAGGTAGCATCAATTAGACCCCTTCAAGGGTCGCCTATTGATATTGAATCTTTCCGCTAATTTGGCCATCTTTTTTTTCGAAGATTCTTGTATGGGATATTGTCAAGGTATAAGAAATAAGAAATTTTATAATTTTTTTTATTATAAATTTTATAATAATTTTATTACAATAAGAAATTTTTTGCATCAATTATTTTGTGAAATACGGGGGTTCAAAGTTCACCTTTTTTTATTTTAGGGGGCAATTGACCCTACTTACAAGTTATTTTAACCTTGATAGTTTTTTATATGTCAGACACTTTGGGGAACAAAATATATTTATTCCAATCGAACAGTTAGTTCTCTTGGCATAATTTTTTAAAAAACTTAATTTTCTTGAGATTTTCAAAAAATTATTTTGAAAAAAAGGCAACTAATAATTAGATTGAAATAAAAAATATGTCATTGTATTCCCTGAGTTGCCTTCTACTTATGAAAAATATCAAATGTTTAAATTAACTCATGAGTAAGATAAATTGTCCCCCAAAATCAAAAAATTTCAACTTTGAACCCCTTTATTTCACAAAATAATTGATGAAAGAGAATATTTTCAAGGCAATCGATAACATTTCAATACATTTCAATACCTTAATAATATCCAATACAAGAAAATTTGAAAATAATTATGACAAAAAACCCTTATGACAATAAAAGCACTTTTCCAAACCAGTTAGGACGGCTATAGGCAGGCAGCATTTTGTAGTAGGGGTCCACTTCAAGGACGCTGCTAGAAGTTCCAATGCAAGCACGATCACTTCTTGTGCTGCTGGCTTGCAGCCAAGACTGCTAAAATCCTATCTTTCTCATATAGCTTCTGAAACTGGCATGCTGATCAAAAAATAAATTCAATAGCAGAAGGATATTATAAGATGATGATTATAATTTAGTACATCGGGTAAGTTCCTCTCTGCAAGCACCCTTATTCTTGGGCGCGCTGCCTACTGTTCAAGTTGTCTAATTCAAACTACTAGTTAGTTTGAAGTAACTGACAATTCATCAAACTGGCAAATATATAGAAATAGAATTTATTAAATTCGAATTACTCAAAGTGCTATTAATTTATACTGATGACTACCGGATATTGACAAAAGCATTGAATAGCTGATCGAAATCGATGAATGCTACTATATAAAATTATCAGTCACCACCGGGAATCGAACCGCGGACATCCCAATTGCCGGTCGGGCGCCTTAACCACTAGACTACAGTGACCCTTAGCAGAACTCATTTTAGAGCTTTATAGCACTTCATACGAGCCGATATGACAAGTTTAAAATGAGTGCTGTTGTGCATAAGGGCCACTGTAGTCTAGTGGTTGAGGCGCCCGACCGGCAATTGGGAGGTCCGCGGTTCGATTCCCGGTGGTGACTGATATTTTTGAACAATAGCATTCATCGATTTCCATTAGCTATTCAATGCTGTTGTCAATATCTGCCATTGCGGAAGTCTTCAGTATAAATTAATAGCACTTAAAAGGAATTCGAAATTAATAAATTCTGGAACTACTAGTATTGTAGTAGAGGGAGAGAGTCGAAGCTGCCTGCAAAATGCAGTCCATGTAGTGTGGTATACTAACAGCTCTGTTTCTGAAACTCGTCTGCAACTGAACTGCAAGCCAGCAGCACAAGAAGTCCGTTTAGTGC
Source organism: Conomelus anceps (assembly GCA_948455865.1). Classification (NCBI taxonomy): domain Eukaryota; kingdom Metazoa; phylum Arthropoda; class Insecta; order Hemiptera; family Delphacidae; genus Conomelus; species Conomelus anceps. The sequence continues at coordinate 146,130,898 of OX418216.1, forward strand.
CATCGTGCTTTTTGTATTGAAACTGCAATCTGATAAGCAGCGCTAGCTTGTTGAAGTTAAGCCGGGATCAATCGTGCTACGGAAAGTTCTGTAAGGCTACGCCACGCCTTTACATTGAATCACTTTACATTGAATCAAACATTTGAAATTGGTCTTAGAATAATAGTAATAATTGTTGGCAATTGCAACTTGAATAATTAAAATGAGCTCTGAACTTGTTTATTAATACTATTCGTGAAACGAGTCTAGATTGCTGTAAGAATCGAGATTAATCGAGAAGAATCGAGCAATAAATCGAGATTTGGAGTTACGAGATCACTCCGCCGTTAGATTCAATCCAACGATAATAGCCGACTTCCATCACTTCCCTCGATCCTGGTGGCCTTCCCACCAATCCGGATCAAATTCAAAGGGTGATCGAAATATCCAAGAAAGGATATCTAGAAGATTGATGATATCAAGGGCGGTCCCAGGTGGGGGGGGGGGGGTAACGGGGGCTATGACCCCCTAAAATCAGAAACATACAGGTGAATGGGTAGGAAGGAGGGAAAATCTCGCAAAAAAGGTCAACAAAACCCATTTGTGACCACCCCCAAACTCCCTAGCTGGGACCGCTCCAGGATGATATGCAACGTAAATACAAAAAAAAAATCTTAACAAGAACTAAAAATGTTAGAGTGATCGTGGGTTAATCCCAAGTACAAAATGCTGCCGTTCACAGATACTGACAGTAGCTGTCACACCAGTTTAGGTGAAGTGTCTTCAAGTATAACGTAATGGGCCCACTGAGAGAAGCAAGCAAGAACAATAGAGTACCCTGTTGATGTGTGATAAAAGTGACCTTTATGGAAAAACACACAGAGTAAGGTACCGATCAGTTGACAAGACCTAGATTGTTAACCTTCAAGAAATATTTACATAATCATAGTTTCAATCATTTTGCAGGTGTATCACATCTGTTCACATCACACATTAAACTTTTATAAATTGTAGAGTTTTTACATACAAACCGCTCTGATATCTTCATTCATTGACTATAATTATCTGCGCATTCAGCAAAACGTTCTGCCCAAGTTCAATTTGGTTCAATAATCAATAAACTAAGCTCATAACATATTGTTGATTCTGTTATACAGAATAATATACAAAAAATATTCTAGATGTTTCGGGAGAAATCTGCCTTCATACGACTAGAAATGTGAGTAGGATGAACTTCTGTACAATCAGATCCATATCCAGAAAAAAAATCATTTCTACAGAGGCATTGAGTAAGTTATCTGTATATTGCTAGTCGTAAATTAAACATTGCATACAATTTAATTCAGCTTACAAGCCACTCGTAAGATGTTCAGGACACATGCTTTGTTCTAGCCCTGACGTACATCTCACTAGCGGCTTAAAGGCAGTCATAAAACAATCGTTGAACAAACATTTATATGCGGCCATGTTATAAATTAGACATAAGAGGTTATAAAGTGATGTCAATACAGTTTACTTTGTTCCATGGCTTACCAAACTAGTGTCATAATGAAGCTATTTTAACACCACTCTCACTTTTCAGTACAGGTATACCAATTACAATTTAGTATTCTACAAATAGTGTCGAAATGAATGTAATGCAATAGTCAAACTTCAGCTGATTTGAACATTTCAAAATCAAACTGGATTTCAAATCAGAACTGTTGACAGTTGTAGGTTATGGTTATCTCGCATTGTAGGTTATGCTACATTTTGGGCAAGCTATCGGATTTATGGTTAACTTGAATTAAGCATAATTTAATGGTGGTCAGAGATAACATATTGTATGCAACGATTGTATTTTGCCTTAAAGCAACTCGTGAGATGTTTTTAACATGTTTTCTAAATTTCATCTACCTTGCTTAAAGATAGAGATAATCAGATAGAAATAAGCTACGAATTTCCATCTCACTCCTTGCTAAATAGAGATAAGATACGAATTTTCATCTCACTCATTGATTGTTTAAAGATAGAGATAAGCTACGAACTACTGTGCCTCTTTGTATGGGTGACCGATAGATTGGCCAACATGTGTTCTCTACTGCAAAATTACTTCCTGGTGGTTCGGAGCCCACCTAAACCTGTAGGTCCAATTCATCAATCACCCTCATCCAATTCATTGCCCTCGTACAAGTCTCAAACCTATATGGGCTTCATACTCAAAAAATAAAGAAAAGCAAAAAACAGTAATAATACATAAATCGTTACATAAACTACTATTTTGGATCTGTGCTCTATAAACATTTTTCATAATAATTTTTATGGGCAGATTCCTTCCAGAACACCTTTACTATACTATTCAAGTTTAGCGTGCAAGACACGGTAGCCTAAAGACAAAACTTTGTTCTAATATAAAAATAGTTGACCAATATTTTTTTCAACATTTTAATTCGTTGAATTTGGTGCTTCTTTGTTCGAATTCCAAGAAATTAGATCAGAAGTAGATCAATGGCAGAGTAGATCACTGACATTTCTTCTGATTATCTGACCATGAAGCTGAATAGCATTGCAAATTGAAGTACACAGTTGCATTTTTATGAAGAAACCTGTCAACATGAGAGCAAATGTAATCAGAATTCAATTACTAAACTTTTCTATGTTGTATTAGACTTAATTATCTCGACTTTAAATTATAAATTTCCTGCAGTTAATAGCTTCAAACCATAAACAGCATTAACTGTAAGCAATACAGTTTTCTTCCCGCAATACAGTCGGAATTTTACTTCCCGTATTTCTCTCTGCTCCTCACACATATTATATCAGAACTTATACTATGTAATACTATATGATATTTATACTACTTAAGCTATTGTTATCGATGTGTATGTAGATGAATAATAGCTGATAATTTTGTCACATATTAATCACCCTTATAGTGGATAACTCAAGTTGATTAATTCCTTAAGTTTATGAAATTGATAGTGAGATGCAATGTTCTTTGATATCCTGGAAATTATCTAATTCTTTTGAAGTTTGTCTGGATGATGAATGTCTCTTGATTATTATTATTATTATTATAGGCTACTCATACGCATTGGAAAGAAAGTTGCTCTGAGAGTTTAATAGTGCTTAATTTTACAGCAACCGATATCTTATCGGTCTAAGGTATGCTTTGGCGAGATAATTTCTCTTGAAAATTTTTGACAGTCTATTCTTGCGTTCGGTAAAACAGGACAACCAATTTATTGATTTGACAAAGTACATTATTAACGTTGTCGGAAGGAATTTCTATCTTCTTATCTGATAACGGTTTCGTTGGATTCGTAACTGGTCGCTATTGATTGAATGAGTAATGGCTGACCGATAATATAAAATCTAGGTTAACTGTAATTTTTATCTTTATATTGATCCATGTCATCCGTTATCATCTCTTGTTTGATCTCTATTTATTATTCTAATATTGGTCTCGTCTATGACATATGTGGGCCTAAATACCATCCAATATGTACGTGGGCGTAAATTGAGACAGTGTACGGTATATGTGTATGACTAATGAGCTAATAATAATCAAATAATTCTACAATTTATCTCTATATTATTATTTTTTTTTAACGGAATGTGCTTGGAATATTTTATCTGACAGGCGGCTGGTAAGATGAGTAATCTAAACTAATTATTGAAATTAGAGTTTATTTTTTGGATCATCCCATTAACAGTCAATTGCTTTTAGGGTGTTTCCTCCAATTCTTTTTCTTATGATTCTTTCTTTCTCTATCTTTTCTCAATTGATCCCGTTCGTCATTATTCTGTCTACTGCTTCATAATTTTCTAAAATCACTATTTTCTAGAATAATATAACAATGAGTGCTATGAGTGATTCCGTTTCTATATATTACCAGAACGTTAGGGGTCTCCGTAGTAAAACTAATTCTTTCTATATGTCATTATGTGGTAGTGATTATGACGTTATTGTTTTGACTGAAACGTGGCTTTGTGAATCAGTTAAAAATAACGAGTTGTTCGATGATCGCTATCATGTATTAGACACGGGTGATAATGTGAGAGGAGGAGGAGTGTTGATCGCTGTGAAGAAGTGCTTCTCAGCTGACTTATGTACAGAGCTTCATCATGCTGATTTTGAGAGTAAATGGGTAAGAATGAAAATTGCTGGCGCACTTTATTATCTGAATGATTTGTATATTCCACCATCAGCAGCAGTGCAGAAATATCTGGATTATTTTGAATTCATAGAGTCGTCATATCACATTATTGGGACGAGTAATTGCGTGTTGATGGGGGATTTTAATATTCCAGAAATTTGTAACAAGGATTATCAACTCATAACTGGATTACCAATAGCAAGGGCTTTAGGCTCTTTCATGAATTTTTTTGAGTTCATATCCTATAATTCTGTTCAAAATCATAATAGCCAAACTCTTGATTTGATCTTGTAGAACACTTCTTACCCTCTTGAAGTTGTGAGGGACGACCTGCCTTTCTTAGATGAAGATTCCCATCACCCGGCGCTGTCTGTGTCATTGCCATTATTTCAGCAGTATAATTCTAATGGTAGTAGTCAGGGAATGTCAAGGGATAAGAACTCAGTACCAAGGTGTAATCGCTATTATTTTAGAGGGGGCGATTTCTTTCAATTGTACCTGTTGTTCCAATTTGTCAATTGGCAGACTGTCTATGACTGTGATGACATTGATTCATCTGTTGAAGAATTCTATAAAATTGTATATTCCTGCTTTGATACTTGTATCCCTGCTGTAAGGGATTTCAAACATTCCAAATATCCTCCCTGGTTTACTCATGAGATAATCAATGATATAAAATTGAAGAATAAATATAGTAGAAAGAGGAAACATTCAAAACATCATGATGAGCTGTTCAAGGTACTAAGAGCTGGAGTGGAGAGAAAAATTCAGGCTGCTTTTGAGGCCTATATGGAGCGTGTTGAGGGTATGATTGATGGTCATATAAAGCAGTTTTGGAAGTTTATCAACAACAAACGCTCTACTCAGGGAAGTGAGGATTTCATAAGGCATGAGGATAGGCTTTTCAGAGGGGAGGAGATCCCTAATGCATTTGCTGATGTTTTTTCTTCAATAGCCAATCAAGTCACTAGGAATTTGTACAATGACTGTAATAATTTACAGGGAGGTGATGATGGTCCCTTTCATGAGCCCTTTGTTTTTGGTGAAATATCGATCAATGATATTAAACTTGCAGTACAGAGGTTGAAACCTGGTCTGTCTGGGGGTCCAGATGGAGTACCTGCCTTCATTGTTAAGGGGTGCTGGGAGTTGCTTGCTCTCCCACTGCAATATCTATTCAACCTATCCATTGAAACGTCTACATTTCCTGAGCTATGGAAGGTCTCAAGGGTGACACCACTTTACAAATCAGGTAACAGGAGAATTGCCAGCAATTACAGACCAATCTCGATCCTAAATTCTTTTGCCAAGGTGTTTGAGTACATATTGTATAGGCAAATTCTGCATCATGTACAGCCTAAGATTACATTGTCCCAGCATGGATTCTTGCCTGGACGGTCTACGGTGTCAAATCTCTTGGTTTTTGTGGATAGGGTATCAGAGGTTTTGGATAATGGGGGAAGGGTAGATGTTATCTACACCGACTTCTCCAAAGCTTTTGACACTTTAAATCATGATGCTCTTTCAGTGAGGTTGAGAAGCTTTGGATTTGGTGGTGGATCTGTGGCCTTTTTGATGAGCTACCTGGTTCAGAGGAAGCAATATGTAGTGTACAATAACTTCCATTCAGGATCGTTTTGCTGTTCCTCTGGGGTACCACAGGGATCTAACCTTGGGCCCTTGCTTTTTCTCCTTCATGTCAATGAGCTTCCTGATCTACTATGCGGTTCCGAGTGTCTCATGTTTGCTGATGACACAAAGATATTCAAGGTGATCAATTCTATTGAGGACTGTGTTGCTCTGCAACAGGATATTCATAAATTGACTAATTGGTGTAGGGAGTCTGGGTTGTCACTCAATGTTAAAAAATGTAAAACTATGACATTCACTCGCCAAAGATCTCCAATCCAATATGAGTATGTAATTGAAGAAGCTAAATTGGATCAAATTGGATCAAGTGGCAATGTTCAAGGATCTTGGAGTAGTCATGGACACTCATCTAAGTTTTGAAAATCATATTGATTATCTTATAAGTAAAAGTAATCAAATGCAGAACATGCTCATGTTTCCAGAATTGGAGGTCCCTGGTTAGAAGACCCTGGTTAGAAGTGAGTTGGAATATGCAGCACCAGTGTGGAATCCACACTACATTGCATCAACCATTCGACTGGAGAGAATCCAAAATAAATTCTTGAGGTACACCTACTTCAAGAGACTTGGACAGTCATGTGTTATTGACTTCCCATCAACAGAACTAAGAAGGACTTTCCTGCTACCATCATTGAAAAGCAGGCGGGAGTTGCTGTCTGTTCTTGTCTTTTACAACATCCTGCACAATAGAATGAAATCACCATATCTCACTTCAAGGGTATACTTTTCCATTCCAGTCTTGAGGCGCAGATACCACCCTTTATTTTTCATCCCCAGGTCCAAGTCAGTTAATAGATATTTCTCCCCTCTCAATCGAATCCCTAGATTGATGAATAACCTTGGAAGTGAAATTGATGTCTTTGCAGATGGATTCAACTCCTTTAAGAGTAAAGCACTTAATGTTATCGTTAGCACATAATGCTCCTAATTGATGATTCTCCAATCTTATTCTTACTTTTCTCTTCTTTCCTCTTCAAAACTAATTTTATTTTTTGTAGATTCTTAATTCTATACAGTGGTATTTTCTTTATGTATTTCTTGGATTGCATATTTTCGTTGTAAGTTATAAGTAAGTTTTATTATAAGTATGTAATTATGTTATATTTTCTCTTTATATTTTTTCGCAATTATTAATTTAAAATTTTGTAACTTGTGTTAAGGAGGCAACATTTGGGTTTTACCTGTTTGCCTCCACATATTTGTATTTGAATAAATAAATACAGTTTACATCTTACCGATAGCCAATTCCCCAAACGCTCATCCGTTCGTTTTTAAAAAAAAATTTTGTCTTGAAAACTCCCATTAAGGAGTATAAGACAAGTCAGATCAACAATAATTATACAATCTTATACACTAGGTAACATAATTACTATATCAATTAGTTGAGGTGGGGCTCGATTTTGATGTGAAAGGAACTCTTGTACACTATACAACGCTTTATAAACTAAATATTTTTTTATTGTTTTTTAAATAGCTCTATATTAGCAAGACTCTTTAAAAACTGCAGTAGATTGTTGTAGAATTCCCTCCAATATAACTAGGTTTTTGATCGAATAAGCTACTATTGTGACTCACCAAGTGATAATCTCCTCGGCTTCGTGTATTAAATCGTGTGTCAAGATTTTGGTTAATATCCCTCTTTTTTTACCTATAAACTAGCTTCATACATATACAAGCAAGGTAAAGTTAGGAAACCAAGTCTCTTGAACAGCGGCCCACATGAATCTAATCTATTTACTCTTTCCATACATCTAACAGCTTTCTTTTGATGATTTAACCCATACTTTCCTTTTCTTGAATAAATTGAAAATTGAAATCATACTAACATAGCATACCTAATATGTGACAGTAAGAGCCCATGGTAAGCTGTATGAAGTAAATTTTGTAATTTAATCTAGCAAGCTGTCGCAGAACAAATACACCAGATAAAACTTTAAAACATATTTTCTCAATGTATGGAGCCCAGGACAATCGTCTATCCAACAAAACTTTCTTCCTGGTCTAGTTGATTATCGTTTACAAACACGATATCGACATCGTTTCAAGTCACTTGCACACATGCTCCGACATGACGTCAACGTTGCTTGTTAACAAGAGGAATTTCGCTGCATTTTTATATTAGAAATTTATGTTTCATTTCAAAATTTGCAAAAGCTTTCAAACTTTTCTAGACGTACCTTAGAAAATCCTGAAAATTAGCCAATAGTATTTGCACTGATTTCTCATCCAGGGCGGTGTAGGCTAGCACTCCACCAAGTTTCACTGCAAAAATAATTTTAAAAAAATTTATCGAAACGAAGTTTCTGTTGAGACAATTGGTTCGTCATCGAACTCTTTTATCCATTATGAATAGATACCGCAATTTACTTCTATCACAACAAATTTCAGGGCAGATACTGATGAAATATTCAAAAATATATCATAGATACTCACAGATCAATCTATTGTGTGATGCAAAAAATAGCAATTGAAGAATGTGCAATAGATCAGTAAGTTTGGATGATACAAAGCTTCCTCTAAACTCGATTCAGTGCACCTCGAATCCTGATTTTTATCTTCCTTTCAGACTTTCAAAAATTAATGTTCAAATTTCTCTTATGGGCACTATTACTGTTTAAAATGTGTTTAGATGATGAGCATAATAATTCTAAGCGTATTGATTTTATTGGTGGGGAGACCCTTACAGATCGTTATGTAAAGATGCAGAAAGCTCATAGAATAGCTGATACACTACAAGTCACTATGATGCAAAAAAACTTCAAGTTACAAGCCAAAGCAACACATATGTTCCGTATCAATATTGCAGCTCCTAATTCTCTTCTTGGAATTGTTTTGGCATTGGCGGTTGAAATCCATAAATCACATGTTTAATTTGAACATCCCGTTGCAAAGCATAGGTAAACGACTAGTTAATAATAAAAGCGATCTGAGTGGAGAAATTGTCAATAGGATAATGAATGCAAAAAAAGGCATATTTTCATTACAAATTCATTTTCTCCTCAAAGCTGGTCCCCCGAAAGATTAAACGAGACTTTATAGAAGTCTCATTCGACCAATTGTCACTTATGGATGCGAGGATTGGACTCTGATTGTGAGTGACATAAGAGCTCTTATGAGCTTCATAAAATCACAACGCATACGTTGGCTTGGACATGTTGAGAAGATGAGTAGAGAAAGACTACCAAAAGCTATAATGGAAGGAAGAATTGAGGGAAAAGAAGAAGGGGAGACCAAGGAGAAGAGGACTGGAGGATGTGGAACAGGATGTACGAGTGATGGGGATAAGGGGATGGAAAATGATTGTGGGCGACAAAATTAGAAGGAGAGGAATTGAAATGTAAGCCAAGGTCCACACAGGACTGTAGAGCTAAAGGAAGAAGAAAAATTAAGAATGTGTGAGGGATAATCCAAATTATCAAATAGCAAGTTAAATATCATTGACTATAGTCTGTTCAGCGAGCCTACGGAGTGGAGTAAACAAACATGTGCGTGCGAGCAAGCCGAGACTCAACGAAGCCCGATTCACAGATAGCATAGTTTTCGAAACACATTGAACAGGCAACAAGCCTACTATGTATCCAAAATTCAGCAATCACTGGTATCACTATTATTAGAAATGTTCATAAATTTGTTGATTGAATTATTTTTACCTATACCTTTGAAATGAAAATACTGAACTTGATAATTGAATTTGAAATCTAATATGTTCTTGAAATAATGTAATAATAATTATTTATTTCACAAACTGGAAGTGCGACAACAGCTGTTAAGAATGAACTGTAGGTGGCAATGAGTGAATAGGCCGACCGACTGATGCCAGTACAATTCTCGGAACTCCTCACTCAAACACACACATGCAAAGTTTGTTTGGGTCACTCCGTAGGCTCGTTGAACAGACTATAGTAATTTACCCAAGCTTTGCAACGGGACGCTTAAATCAAACATGTGCTATATGGATTTCAATTACCAATGCCAATACAATTCCAAAAAGGGAATTAGGAGCTGCAATATTGATACGGAACAAATGTGTTGCTTCGGTTTGTGACTTATAGCTTTTTTGGATCATAGTGACATATCATGTATCAGCTGTTCTATGAGTTTCTTGCATCTTAACGAATTTTAAAACAGTAATAGTGCCCTCAAGTGAAATTTGAATATTAATTTTTTTTTTTAAATCTGAAAGGTAAATCAAAAACGGGCTTCGAGGTGCACTGGATCGAGTTTAGAGGAAGCTTTGTGCCAAATATAGTGTTCCAAATCGTTGCTGTTTTTGTAAAATGCATGACTGACACACACACACGCCTACTTACTCTCTCTTATTATATAGATAATTTTATTCATAAAAGTTTGATATTATGTGACGTCTAGTAAAGGAGATAATTAATTGAAGAATTTATTTCAAGAATCTAGGCTACATAAGAGCTGACCATAATATTATATCATTTAAGGTATAAACTGAGTAGTTTAGACGCCTTGTATAACACTTACCGAACAATCTTAAAAGATGTTGAGCTCCATATAGTTTTGTCATTGGTGTATCTGGATATTCAGATATTAGCTGTAACAAAAATATTTAAAAAACTAAGAAAAAATGCAATGTTTATAACTGAGTAATAACCAAGTTAGAAGTTTTGAAATCGGTTGAGCGCTTGTCTCTTATAATACTCAGACTGACTGCTACTCCAACGGTCACGAGTTCGATTCTCGTTTAGCCATGGATAATTTGTGTCTTCATTCACCTCATCACCACGCACAAGTCTCAAGAGGGCATCATCCGACTAAAATATTCTTTACAAAGCTTTAACAAGTGATAGCAAATTAAAATTGGAAAAATATAAATTAAATTCAACATAACCTTGTTCTTTGTAGGTTTGCCACAAGGCATTCCTAGCTCTTATATTGGGAGCCTTTAGGGCCGGATTGATGAACGTTCCTTCTGTGTCTCTTGACTCGAGGACCACTTGAAATGCTATATTAGAGAGAAAGTTTATAAAGTTACTAGCCAGCAAGTAGCAATAAAAGACAACCCAGCTTCCTCCGACCAAGGCCTGACTCCTGATAATAATTTAACCCTAACAATTTACATTAAATAACACTAATTTACATTAATATAATAATTTATACTACATAAATACAACCCGGACAACTGGGTCGGCTTGTAATTTTGCTACTCGCTGACTTTTCAGCTAGTAAACTCACCTTCACTTCAATTGAACTTCGTATTTATGTAGCTCACTTGGAGATCTTCTCAACTTGAAAGTCAAGATTTTCTTGAAATCGGCATCTCAAATCCGTTCTTAGACAAGGAAAATAGAGGGCTACCTTGGAGCGTTTCTTCAGATTTCACCACTCACTTACTTCACTTTTTACAATATTGCAATGTGATTCGCAGTATATTTGACCAATTAAAACTATTTTTTATCTACTTTAAAAAACTCGATATTCTAACCTATCAATTTGAGATAAAGGTGATCAAAGGAACGAAACGTTCTTCTGCCTGCCATTAGATCGCGTTCGCTACGCTACATCCATCCTGCATTAATAAAAAATCGAAACATGAAATATGAATATAGAGGATAGGCTATTAGCGTAGTAATTATTACTTTAGTGACTGTAAATTTACATACGACACAATACCTTTATCTTCATCCATGGTTATTTATGCTGATGCTTGTTGGTGTCTGAAATGATATTTCGAGGTTATGTTTGACACTGACTAGCTGGCAAGCCAGCTTTGAACACGTTCAATCTGTTCTGAGATTACTGAAATCTGAAATACGAGAGATTTCAAGGTTTCCTCGAGTCAAGAGATACTGAAGAAAAGTTCATAAATACGGCCCTTAGTGGTTCTATTTGTGGCTTGGAAACATAGTTTGCATCATGAGCATAACAAGAAAAAACTGTTTTTTTTTTGTTAAAAAATTTGAAAAAGTGAAGGTGGAAGAAATAAATGAAAATTTATGTGCAGAATAAAGTACATAAATTGTACTTACTTTAGTACATTGACTTCTTTCAACTTTGTAGAGCAGTTGGGATTGTAACATCACATTAAAATAGTCCCTGATTCCATTCATGACTTCTGTCACAGCATACTCTCTGAAAACACAAAAAATATTTACATCATGACTATATATAATACCATAGTAGTCGTAGCAATGATTGTATTATGGATGCCTTCAAGCCACAAGTGAGATGTAAGTTTGAGCACGTGCGAGGCGACTGTTCTAAACATCTAACGAGTGGCTTAAAGGCTGAATAGTGTCACCTGGGATAGTTTCAGCTTTTTAGCATTACTTGCAACATAGATGGAAGAATACTAAAACCTTTGTCGATTTAGTGAAACTGATTGCATAATAACTTCATTATGCAATTGGTTTGATAAGCCGTGAATAAAGTATGCGGGTTTAACATTACTTCCTAACCTCTAAAACATTTTTTATAACGTATTCATAAATGAAGAAGGTGTTAATTTACAACTAGGATATAAATTAGTTATGAGATATTAGAAAGAAATGTCATAGCTGAATTTATTCATGCCTTATCAAACCCATGGCATAATATAGCTATTATAAAACTGCTGTAACATTTCGATACAGGCTCTAGACAAATCAGAACTCTCAGAGAATCAATCAGAATTCAGTAACGAAATGTGAATAATATATGCATTATATGTATAATAAATTCAATTTGAATAAGATTTCAAACTCACAACCGATTGTCAACAATTCAGTATTTAAAGTTATGTTAGTAATATTTTGTTAGTTATAGATAAATATAGTGTAATCAACAATAATTGTATTCAGCTTTTAAGCCACTCGTTGGATGTTTAGAAAACTCGCTTCGCTCGTGTTCTAACTAACATCTCACTATTCGCTTAAAAGCAGTCTTAGTTTAATCGTTGAATTAAGTACTATTTTGATCAATTTTTGCATATTTTAATGAATAACCCAAAACTGCTCAGGTTACAAAAAATTCAACATCTTATAAAAAATCATTCTTAGTGTATGAATGACTTACTTGTTTAGTGTGCTGCTTTTACTCGTTGTTTTGTATTTAATATAATCTTCCAGAATTTGATCCACTGTAATCTTTGCTGGTAACCCAATCAGCTAAAAAAAAGCAATATTATGTTAAAACGCTATGTTGACAATAGCAGCATGCTATTTAAGTAATGATATCTATGTTGGTTACAAATCAAAGCTAAGCTAAGCTCAACTAGAAATAATTCCCGTACACACCAAAAACTCAGTCAGCTGGCAAAGGAGGGAAAAGTTGCAAGATCAGGGCAGATTAAAAATTACTTTATTCATAATAAATTTACAAACTTTTGAAAAAGGGAGGGGGAGGGACTCACATAAGCTGGCATAGCAGCGCATCGGTGTACAAAACTAACTTAGTTTTGCATATTTTAGTCAGTTTAGTTATTTAGTTCATATTTTAGTTAGTTAGCACACAATTATGGTACAGGGCGTCAGTTGTACGAGCTAAACTAAACCAACCTAGCTTAGCGCTTGATCTGCAACCCGCCGTATTGTGATAATTTTTAAATGCATTGAAGAAGAATTAAATTTTAAAATACGTTCTAGAAACCCACATTCAATGGAATCGGGCGAATGGAGGCGGGAATATATGTTTGTATTGTTGTTCTACTTTTGAAATATTTTTGTCCATCTCTACACCCCTATTATGATATTTGATGAATCTAGCGCAGAGTAAATAAATGGTACTTACGTATTAAATGAGGACCACTATTTTACATCGCACTACAGCGAAACAAGCTTGACCTAACCTCGATAGATCATGACGTCCTGTTAATGTGAATGTAAGATCAATTCATAAATTATAGAATTCGGTATCTAGGAAGGTTAGGAACTAGCAATGCTATGTTAAACTTGTTACGCTTGGCCTCCGTATAATACGTAAGTACTATAGATAACTAGTTGATCCCTTCAAGTCCAAAGCCAGTATTACTTGCACTAGCCTAAAAATAATACGTCAAGTTTCAAGAGTCTTGAATCTTTGTGTCAGAAGATATTGTATGGGACTGAGAGACAATTGATCACACGATTTCAATAAGGGTCCTGAATAAACCGATACAATGGAGTATCCAAGAACTCAACAAATTAAATAATAATAATCATTATTATTATGAAAAATTGTGCTGATATACATATGCATCATTAAACCAAGGCGCATACTAAACTCCCTACTAATCTTGCCATTTAACTGCTTCGGTTTCTATAAGCGTCATAGCTTCCTGATAAAAAAATTCACATTGGCAGTTCTTGTAAAAGACTTTTGTTTCTTCTTCTTATTATAAATGTTCAACAGATATCATGATTATATTATCATGCATCGATACAATATTTTCTCTGTTGTTTTTTCAATTCCACGATTTAAAATAACTGAATAGAATATAATAATTGATAATTGATCAGCAAATATAAAATATACATAGATCTTGTCAAAAACACCTATTGTCACGTAACTGACTAGCTCTGGAGGAAATCTATAGTATTAAAAAATCTCACTTTTAAGCAATTCCTTTATTTTCTTTCTGAATTTTTCCTATGAAAGACTTCGTATTACTGAAGGAAATTTATTATACAAAACATACTGCTGATACTAGTGATTTTTGAAAGATTTGTGCAGCCTAAAGGTTGGTTTTACTAGGTTGATCTTCTTTCTAGTGTTCTAATCATGATTTTCGTGCTGCTTTATTTTCATTTTCTTTCATTTAAACAACATTGCAGGAAATGTACATACTAGGGAGGGTCCATTTTTTATAGTTGGGCTAAGCATCAGCCAATTTCCAATGTTTTGATTTTCATTAGACTTAACTAACCTAGAACCTATAGTGGAATTCTATTTTACGTCATAATTATTTCTATATTCGACCCTCAAACTCCAAAATAATCAATAGCGATCTCACTTGTACTATGAGGAAGCTATACTGTACACCCATTTTCAAGAGTCTAGAATCTTTCTTTCAAGCGCTAGGGTACAGACGGACGGACGGACGGACGGACAATGGCACAATCTCAATTAGGCCCTGTCGGGTCCTTGATAAGTTGATTATTGAAGATGATCAATTAGTTACCTTTTTCTGATTGATGATCAGATCCCAGTCATCCACCAGCCAGGGCTTCAGCTCGTCTGGTAGCCGAACCTTAATTTCAACTTTCAAAAGAAATTGTTCCTCGCTTTCGACAGCAGTCGGCTCCGTCTTCAGTTTTGATCGTTTTTTTGATGCATCGCTACCCGAATCTGACAGTTTCTTTTTTGAATTTTCCCGCGTTGGCGAGTCCAGGTCTGCCAACTGCGTTTTCACGATTTTTTCTTGAACAGGGGTTGTTGGCCGACTGTTCGGCTCGCCAAATGAAGCCGCATCTGCACCCACCATGCTTTTTTTCAAACTTTTCTTCTTCTTGCTGTAAAAAATGACACAAATGCAATGGACACCCTTTCTATGCCACACATTAATGAAGCATTAACATCTATTCCAAAACAACAATGAAACTACAAATACAAAAAGTGCAGAATGAATCTTAATAGTATATTACAAGTGCGGGAAATGGAGTTTACCATACAAGTACGAGATGAAGTCGAGAGCGGTATTGTCATAAGAGTACGGTAAACATCTTCCCGGACGAGTTAAATGGACGAGATGCGACAAATCGCACATAGATTATTTAAATATAACGACACAGTGCTTGGGCCAGGTGTTTTGCCGGATATGAATGTCCGACATTGTGCAAAACTATTGTAAAACTGGCGACACACCTTGATTTCCATGACTTTGTTGCGCTTGTCTTGGGCCATGACGAGATACGCACAATGGTCCATGATCAGCACTAAAATTATAATTTAAAAAAGTTCCTACATTTTTATAGTAAGTTGACGACTGTACCTGTTGTAGCCTAATGGCTATGTAACTGAAATTACATTTTCGTCATACACCGCTCATCATAATGCGGTTTCATGTGACAAAATAATAATAATAATAAATATGATATTTTTCATCATACTTCAAGCCATGAATGAATCTAATGTTTACATGAGCGTTCGCTTTACATACATTTGTGATATTCCGGAAAGGACAAGAGAGTTCCATATTTTTCCATATAATTCTAAAGTAAACAGATACATTCTCTAACTTTCTTAGTAATGGCGAAGGTGATATTGTGGAAGGTATCCATAATGAATAATAAGACGAAATTGTCACAACCACATTTACTAAAACTTCGAGAAACTAGTTTCGGTTGTTACACCATTATCAATCTCAATCAAGCTGAAAACTGAAGTACAGAGAAGCCTTATATATACTGTACATGGAATGATACTATTGGCTAAGAGGGAAAGAGGCTGACCTTAATCGGACGTTGTGATTGGTTGTCAAGTCACGCCCCCTGGTGGGAGGAGTAACAAGCAAAAATACGAGTCAAATCAATAACTAAACACTGTGAACATCAAGAAAGTAACAAAAAATTGTAATAAGGCTAGAATTTAATCAAACTAAAATCATTTTTTTTTTTAAATTAGAAGCTCACTGAAGTGCAATCAAGGTCAACTGAGAAATACACATAAGAACTGCTTTTTAAAAATAGGCTGGAATTATAATGAAACCAAGTTAGTTGTATTGAATTGGTTAAAATAAATTTGGTCATTTAAATTAGTTATGGAATCGTTTTTTACCAACTTAGTTATCTCCAAAGCTTCTAAAATGTTGTTCAATTGTCTGCAACATTTTCTTCAGCCTTGAACTTGTGTCCATTATTAATGATATGTTCTGCAAAATTTGAATCTCCTTTTTGGGTTTTCCAATCCCTGATATGTTCACTTACCCTACATTTTAAACTCCTACCAGTCTGACCCACATAACAAGCATTACAATCACCGCAATTCAATTTATAAACCCCACTTTTATCCCAGATATCAATTTTGTCTTTACTACGCCCAAATAATAAGCTCTTTACAATTGGTTTGGTTTGAAAAGCTACATCAAAACCGTTCTTTTTCAGTTGTTTTCCCAATTTATCAGAAACTGGGCCAAGGTATGGCACCGTTATCCATGACCTTTCCCCAGTTTCAGTTACAGTAATGCTAGCACTGACTGCTAGTCTCATATTTATTTTATTTAAGATTTTATTGACAATGATTTCCTCATATCCATTTGTAATAGCTATCTGTTTAATCGTACTAATCTCTTTTTCAAAGTGATGATTGCTCATTGGAATGGTTAAAGCTCTATAAATCATACTATTGAAAGCTGCAAGTTTGTGCGATATTGGGTGACATGAGTGATGAGGTATGATTACATCGGTATGAGTTACTTTTCTAAAAATAGAGAAGTTGTGGGTTCCGGTGCTTTGGTCAATTCTTAAGTCTAGAAAATTTAAAAAACTATTCTCTTCTAACTCTATGGTGAATTTAATCTTATGGTGTAAACGATTCAAATAGCTAAGGAAATTATCTAATTGTCTATTACTACCCTTCCATAAACAAATAATATCATCTACATATCTGTACCAATAAGCAATCCTATCCTTAAAATTATTATTTTCAAAAATTCTACGTTCAAGACTATCCATAAATAATTCAGCTAGTAGTGGTGAAAGGGGTGAACCCATCGCTAACCCATCTTTCTGTTCATAAAATTCATTGTCAAACTTGAAATAGTTATATTCAGTACATAACTTCATCAATCCTAACAGCTCAGTTCTAATAATAGGATCATTAATTGTAGTTTCCATGATCTCTTCAGCTCTGTTAAGACTTTCTTCAGTTGATATATTTGTAAAGAGATTAGTTACATCAAAAGAAACAAGTTTATAAGATGAATGAACAGGAATATTTTTGATTTTATTGACTAACTCCAATGAATTTTTGATTCCAAATTTGGGTTGGAATCCCGTTAACGATCTAAAGCTACTGTTGAGTTTGTGGGCCAATTTCGAACATGGAGAATTAATAAATAACACTACTGGTCTTATCGGAATATTATTCTTGTGAAGTTTGGGCTGACCAAATAATCTGGGTGGGTATGGGTTCATAACTGTTTGATTACTTGAAATATTTGATTACTTGTTTATCAATTAACTTTGTGATACCTGCCAGCTTACTTTTAACTAATTTATTAATGTTGTTGGTTGGATTGGAGTTAATCTCAATGAAATTATTATGTGTTTTGATGTAGCTTTTCAAACCAAACCAATTTTAAAGAGCTTATTTGGGCGTAGTAAAGACAAAATTGATATCTGGGATAAAAGTGGGGTTTATAAATTGAATTGCGGTGATTGTAATGCTTGTTATGTGGGTCAGACTGGTAGGAGTTTAAAATGTAGGGTAAATGAACATATCAGGGATTGGAAAACCCAAAAAGGAGATTCAAATTTTGCAGAACATATCATTAATAATGGACACAAGTTCAAGGCTGAAGAAAATGTTGAATTTCTGCATTTGATTGGCAAAGGCAGACAATTGAACAACATTTTAGAAGCATTGGAGATAACTAAGTTGGTAAAAAACGATTCCATAACTAATTTAAATGACCAAATTTATTTTAACCAATTCAATACAACTAACTTGGTTTCATTATAATTCCAGCCTATTTTTAAAAAGCAGTTCTTATGATGTGTATTTCTCAGTTGACCTTGATTGCACTTCAGTGAGCTTCTAATTTAAAAAAAAAATAATTTTAGTTTGATTAAATTCTAGCCTTATTACAATTTTTTGTTACTTTCTTGATGTTCACAGTGTTTAGTTATTGATTTGACTCGTATTTTTGCTTGTTACTCCTCCCACCAGGGGGCGTGACTTGACAACCAATCACAACGTCCGATTAAGGTCAGCCTCTTTCCCTCTTAGCCAATAGTATCATTCCATGTACAGTATATATAAGGCTTCTCTGTACTACAGTTTTCAGTTTGATTGAGATTGATAATGGTGTAACAACCGAAACTAGTTTCTCGAAGTTTTAATAAATGTGGTTGTGACAATTTCGTCTTATTATTCAAGATACATTCTCCATTTTTCGATTCTATTTAAACAGATAATGCATTCCAAAGGTCTCTAGATGGACCGCAAAGCGAGGGGGTACGGGGAGAGAAAACAAACAAGCCAATTATAGCTTCGACTAGAAGATTTATTGATACAGGCAGATAATTACTTCTTTCTTCTTCGTAGCATTCCATAACACATCATTCATGCACATGCACCAACTTGTTAGAACTTAACATAAACTGAAATAAGCCTTATATTAATGGCCAATACTTGTCACTAATGCATGTATTTTTAATCTAAAAGCTAATTTACTCTCCAAACCACATAATAATATGATGTATTTACATTATTTAATTTATAAAGAATTATTTAAATGATTTATATACTATATTTCATGCTCAGAGTTTGAAATTTTTGTTGGCTCTGTTGGGTGCAATTTAGCTATCATTGCTCGAATAACAGAACACTTTTATACCAAATAATGGCTCTCTTTTATAATAAATGATGTGAAGAATAGTACCTAGTCTGGTATAAAAGTGGAACAATCATTACGATAGGACGTTTGTGTAACCGGGGGTTAATTTGGGAACTGCTCACCACTTAGGATAACATGTGAGTAGGAGACGAGTCTAAGTCATTTTACTAATGGCTTGAAAATATTAAAACAAAACACATTTCTGAAATGTACATCATCGATAAACAATCTTTCAGAACAATTAAAATGGGCAGATTTAGATGAAGTACAAAGTGATATAATACTGACAAAAACATGAATTACACTGATATTTCTTTCAGGTAATAAGAAAATTGAAATAGAAATTTGATTAGATCCATTGCTCAATCGAATAACTCTGTACCTCAGTTAATTTCTCTCTATAAAATCCTTAGGCGCAAAGTTTATTAGCTCCTGGCATGAGTAAGCAAGTAGTCGTTTGAAGTCTTTTGATAATCTTAATAAGTTCACACTGTAAGTTTAATATTTTTAAACTATACACTATACACTATAGGACAAATAATATAACTCATTCTCGCGCACAGGCTGTTTTGCCCATGCGGGTCTTATTATTTCATTGTATTATTAATTTTTTTTGTAGATTACGTCTTGGAGACTCCAGTTAAGGAGTATAAGACAAGTCAGATCAACAATTATACACTAGATACCATAAATTACTAAATAAATTAGTTGAGGTGAGGCTTGATTTTGATGTGAAAGGAACTCTTGTACACTATAAAAAGCTTTATCAACTAAATATTTGTTCAATTGTTTTTTAAATATTTCTATATTTTCAAGACTCTTTAAAAACTGCGGTAGCTTATTGCAGAATTTCCTACCAATATAACTAGGTTTTTGTTTGAATAAGCTTCTATTGTGACTCACCAAGTGATAATCTCCTTGGCTTCTTGTATTATAATCATGTACGTCAAGATCTTGGTTAATATCATACGTTTTTACATATAAAGTAGCTTCATACACATATAAGCAGGGTACAGTTAGGAGACCAAGTCTCTTGAACAACGGCCTACATGAATCTAATCTATTTACACTTTCTATACACCTAACCGCTTTCTTTTGGATCTTAAACACCCTATCAAGATTTTGTTTTGATGAATTACCCCATACTAAGATAGCATACCTAATATGTGACAGTAATAGCCCTTGGTAAGCTGTAAAAAGTAACTTTTTGTCATTCAATCTAGCGAGCTGTCGCAGGACAAATACCCCAGATGAAATTTTACAACATATTTTCTCAATTTATGGAGCCCAGGTCAATCGTCTATCCAACAAAACTCCTAGAAATGCAATGTTAATTGTGTCGTATGGACTAGATTGAAATGAGTTGAGAGCCCAATAGTGGTGAGGTTATATAATACAACTACTAAATTTAAAAAAGATGTAATTTAAATTTAAAAAAATATATATAAATTGTAATAAATTAAACTTGAGTCACACATTGTACGGTGTTACATGTTTTTCACCAAATAAATGCTCACTTTGAATTGAATGAATTAATTCTCATGATTTATGTGGAGCTTTGTGTCTTTTGGTTGTTGGCTAAAAAAAAATATGGTATTTATTGAGTATCCAAACTTTTCGAATTTTCCAACAATTTTTTCCCTACAGACTCAACACACACTAGTAAGTAATAATACACTGATATTTTGCGGGGGCGAGGCTTATTTGGCATTTAAATTAGAGTTTTCTAATGGAACTATTTTTTTTTCGCGTATGAATATTTGCATCTGTTGAATATTATACCATATGTGACGAGTTTCCAGTTGACCGACCAAAACAAACTTCACGAAAACGAAACGAAACGAAAAAAGTAATGCGTATATTGTGTAACATTGCCAGACTAGGCAAGGTTAGATTTGGTTTGGTTAAGTGGAATCATTTAGTTTTCTTTGGTCGGCCAACTGGTAGGATTGGGGAACTGAAAAGTAGGGAAACTAACCAATCTACACATGTGAGAGAGAAGTTGAAAACATTAGTTTTCTTTGAAATACTATAATTTTGTATTTTCGGCCAGAGAGTCGATTATTGTTAGATCACATGATGATAGATAGTATTTGGAAAATATAGCTTTTTCTTGGAAATGCTATGATTTTTTATTTTCGGCGAGAGTTGATTGTTTGAATTTATCCATTGTGTGAGACGCCGTTTGTAAGTAGAGATTTGTGATATGGAGTGCAGCCTGAAATTTTTGGGATTTTGAAGTATTGAAAGGTTAGTGAGCTTAGTTTTTTCGTTGTTTAATGCATGAAAGAACTGAAGGTACGAGGTGGTTCCATCATAGCCTACTAGCCTTGTTAGCCACTAGGGAATGTTTGGTTAGGCGCACAGAGTGCAAATTGTGTTTGGGGGCGGTAGTATTGTGGCAGTGTTATATTCACTTGATCGATGTTGTTTAATGGTAAATTAGCTTGATTTGTGTTGTTTTATGCATTAAAGTACAAAATCTCTGAGGTGGTTCAGTCACATCTAGCCTTGTTAGCCACCCAGGGAAGGTTTGGTTAGGCAGTGTTTGGGGGCGGTAGTGCTTCGGAAATGTTATATTCACTTGATTGATATCGTTTTGTGGTTCGGAGCTCCTCATATGTTTGCAAATTATGAATTATTCAAATAAAAAATTAAATAAAAAAAAAATGTTTTCCAAATAAAAATTAATTTTTTTTGTGAAAAAAAAAAACGCGACCCCCAAAAAATTTCAACGGATTATTGCTTCGTGGGGTGTGTAGATGTCACAAAAAAAAATTGTTGGAAAATTCGAAAAGTTTGGATACTCAATAATTACTAAAAATATTCCCAACCCTATTGACTGCAGAGAATTGTTTAGTTGGAAATTTATTTTTTCCAGAGATGTTTCAAAGATTTCAAGTATGGGCGAAGTGGACGGAGCACTCTGTCTTGCACTCAAGTTTGCATTGAGCCTAATAGTGGTGAGGTTAGATAATACAACTACTAAATTCCAAAATAGATGAAAAAAGATTTAAAAAAGAAATTTATTAAATTAAATTAGTAAATCCTAATAGATTTATAGAATAGCCTAGATTATTTGGTTTGTCATTTCTTTCGAAAGATTTGTGTGAAAACTATCTACAGAAACTGTTAGGTTATGTACATTCTGTTTCTAGGCCTATGTACAATGTACATTCCGTATACATATTTATATGAGTAAATCAAAAAAGAAAATAATATATTTTCTACATTTGCGGGAATCAAAGAGAGTTTATATTTACCAGATAGAGATCATAGAAAATTGAACAATCGGGTTTCTAATCTTATGCACCGAAATAAATCAGAGAACTAGTTTCCTGTGTTTATGAATAATGTTTAGCATTCACATTAGACATGCATGTGCTTGGTGCAATGATATTCAAATTAGAGACTGGCTTCTTGAACCCAACTATTTTTCAACATTTCTTCCATACACAAAGCCAAAGATAAATACATAGATCCTACTATATTATTACAATATATATATGCAAAAAGTTTGGTTTTCTCAGCTGTAACTGAAATAATTTGAGTATATCCTCCACAACTATGCCACTTCCATGCAACTTCTCTTTCAACTTGCAACTTGACATATTTTTGTAATGATTAATATCTTGAATATTGAACAAGTCTACTGTATTACAGTATACTGTCACAAAATAGATACTAAATTTAGTACTGTAGTACAAATCTAGATCGTAGCATGCCATAGTGGAGTAGGTTAATTGCATGCATAGGCCGATGTAATAGAGCTTTTGGAATACCAAATTTATAATTTACTTTTTTCTTGTAGTATTTAGAGCAATATGTTTGAATACACTTTACTCGATTTGAATGGAAAATTTAAATAACCATATTGTGTATTGTTGACCGAACGAAGAGAGGTCTCTGTTTCAAGTAGATCGTTTTGCATTCTGTCTGTTAGTTTGTAACGCATTCAAGGCTGAACGCGTGAACCAATTTTTTTGAAATTTGGTAGGAATGTTCCTTTTAGTAATGCGCAGCGATGTATGTGTAAGGATTTTCGAAATTTGCTTCCATTTAGAGGACATTTAAAAAGAAAAAGTAAGGCTCTTAGGCTTTCTTGTATAGGAGCATATATTTTTAAAATGAGCTTCTCCATCATAAGCAACTGAAATCAGATTCATAGATAGCCCTCGGGCTTCCTTATTCATCTGGTTGAGCCTTATTCATATGAATAAAGATATAATTCATTAGAATAAGATATTTACTTGAGAGAAACAAATAATTTATAATATTTCAATTATGTATAACAAGTCATTACTAAGTGAATGACATACAAATTTAATTAATATTGCTTTATAAACTCATTCATTAAACATCTGAAATCTAATTTGAGCAATCAACTGTCTAGCAAATAAAAAACAAAGCCTTGTTGATGTGATACAGATTGATCTTTGGAGAAAAACACACATGAAATTGACTTAGCGAATTGTATCAAGGGTTAGGTCTCCTGATTGTGCTCAATTTCGCGATGGTGAATATTATTGAGTACATCGAGTATGTTCCTCTTTGCGAGTTCCCTTATTCTTGGGCGTGAGGTCTACTGTTCACAGAACTACTAGTTAAAATACTGTATATTATATTGTGCATTTTTGTTTTTTTAGTAGGTATGATAATAATTATAACATGATTATTTATGTAGTAGTACTATATACCAATCTATTTTATATGGAATAGAATATTTATTCGATTAGTTTATTGACATACAGTTCATTATACTTTGAATTTAAATGGAATAAAAAGAACCGTTTTACTGGTATTGCATAATTATTTACAGATTCAATTAAACGGTGCTAGTAGGTGTAAGAGTGTTAATTGAAGACCGTTCTAAGCAATTTAATGTGTAGCCTACCTATGTTTTGTACATACTAATGGACAGTAAATTTATTCATAATAGATCTGTAAAAAGTAGACCTCAGACCCAAGAGTAAGGGTGCTTGAACAATATTCATACTCGTTGATAATCACCATCGCAAAATCAGACACCTGCTGATGTGGAATGGTGAACGAAAGGTCGGAGCAGCGTAAATATCATCATTCCGCAGAATGTGTTAAATTTTGAAATGGTGATTATCATCAAGTTCCCGATGCTCCACTGTGCAAGCACCCTTTGCCTTTTCAAATACGGTAAACTTTTGAAACTAATTAGCTGGCGAAATGATAAGAATGCTACTTACGGTTCAGCTTTCTGAGCTTTGTAAAGGTCTTTTTGTTTTTGAACGTTGGCTTCATTGTGCTTGAGTACTCGGCTTTCGGGTACCCATTCATCCCAACTGAAAATTCAAATCAAAACTAAAAAATGACAACTTATACAACATACACTTAATGTACAACTTACAGCTTATACAACTTAGTGTCTAAAACTTTTATATCTAATTGAACTACAACTAGAACATAAATTTAATTCTTAATACTGTACATTAATTTTCCAATGGACAGTTTTACTCTACCCAACTATGGTAATCCATGCTCTAGTCTAGTTGATTGTATTATGGGTGCAATTTATATTGGTTTAAGTGAGCTCACTTATTATTCAACATTATGTTTTCTACCAGGTTATGAAGCTTATATCACAATTTTCTTTACCATTCATTGATTTCTGGTAGAACGGATCAATTAAAATTGTTAAAAATAATCAATAAATAAATTTGCAGTATTCAACACTTAGATTTAAACAGTCATATTATATGTGGTCAGTAAGCAAAATTTTCTCACATTTAAGCTTGTTTGTTTCATTGCAGAGAGAAGTACTTGATAATGTAATAATTTTGCGGATGATGTAAAGCCTTACAGACCTATTTTAAGTCATGAGGATTGCGCTCTACTGCAGCGCGATTTGAATAGGATTCATGATTGGTGTATGAGGAACAGATTAGAAATCAATATCTGATACATGATCTTTACACGACAGAGAATGTAAGACTATTCAACCACACAATAAATAATACATATCTGTAGGGTGTTGCAAGTATAAAGGACCTGGGTGTTATAATGGATCCTGCTCTTGAGTGCACTTAATGGATCACTTAACCCATGTCATGAACTGTTCTAATAAGTAGCTTAGATTTCTGTTTCGTAATTGTAAGCCTTTCACCACATGTGACGTCATATTAAATGTGTATTATGCGACAGTGAGAAGCAAGCTTGAATATGCTGCGTTAGTATGGGAACCGTTTCATAGCGTTGCTATTGACGATTTAGAAAAAAATCAAAATTAACTCTTGAGATATCTTTACATCAAAAAATTTAATACTTTCTGTCCAATAGCTTTTTCCACAGAAAAGTTAAGGTCAATCTTCAATATGCAAAAATTGAAAGCCCGAAGATCAGTCAGTGCCCTATTACTATTATATAACATTCTTAATAATCTTCCTACTTGTATAGAACGTTAAGGTTGTACAATAGACTGAAAATTTTCATTGGTCCCTTTTCTGACCGTTTTAATAAATTTAAAAAAAGTGAAATATCATACTGCTCAATTGATCAATATTTTGTAATCGCTACTAAACTCTACTTTCTATAAGTTATTTCTTTTTTCTTCCTTTATTTTTTTTTCTTAAAAAAAAATGCTTTTTCCTACATTAATATTATATTATATTCCTACATGTATTTTCATGGAGCTCATTATCTACCTAACGTAGCTTTTCATATATACTTTATGTTTCTTTATGTCTCAATTTCGTCTCTTCTAATACCGTTATTCAATCTTATTTGAAAGTATTGTATTATTTTTTCTCTCTTTTTTAAAATATTGTTACATTTCAATTATAAAATAAAGACGCTTCATGGAGTATTCTGTGAGCTTTTACATGTGTTTAAATAAATAAATAAATAAAGAATAAATGTATTATTAAAAGACCCAACATATTAATAATAAATCCACGAAAAATTGAGAAGCAATAAAGTTGAAAATGGTTGACCTAAAAATCTAGCTGCAGCCGCAATTTGAAGCACTGATCGACAGCCAAACTTCTTAAACGTCTCTTACCCTGGGCGAGTTTACTAGCCGGCGACTTTTAAAGATAGTGAGACAGTAAATCAGCCATTAAAGGTAGAGGGATGGATCAGAACTACCAATGTTTTTCGCCTCATGTACATTTAAACATGATTTTTTTTACATATATTTTATATTGCTATTTTAATTAAATTTGTAATCATCATTGATATTTGCATTTACTGAATATTCATGTTTTGGTACTCGTTGCTAGCACTCAAACCTAGGTTTTGCTGGCAACGCCAATTAAAAATTGAAGTTTAAGTTTGTATTTCAGTTATGTATAAGTCTCAAGTATTTGTTTTTTTATGATTGTTTAATTTTTATGATTGGCAAATAAATGATTTTGATTTAATTTTGAGTAATCCTGTACACATAAATTCGCTCAGGAGCCAACTAAATCTTTATTGTTAAACCATATGACTGAAGCATCTAACAAGGCACAAACTTATTGATGAGAAGCAGCATGGTTTCCAACCAGGGAAATCAGTTGCCACTGCAGCAGTGTTATTGAACAGGTTGATGCTGGTTAAAAGACATCATCAATTTTCATGGACCTTATAAAAGCGTTTGATAGTGTTTGTCTTGAGCTACTTCTGCACAAGTTATATTTCAAATAGAATGCAGTATGTAACAATCAGGAGAGTTCACAATAGAATTGAGACCTTCCACTCTGACTTAAGGAGGGTGACATGTGGTGGTCCCCAAGTTTCTATAACTGGACCACTTTTATTTTTAATTTATCTGAGAGGCCTTCCATTAGCTTTGTACCCAAATTTCTCATATGAAGCTGTGTTATATGCTGATGACAAAACGCTGAATGTGGCTAATGATAATAATAGAGACGAGTTGGAACAGAACGTTAATGATGGTCTACTCACTCTACTGCAATTGAACAATTTTTTCAATGAGCACTGTTTAATCGTAAATCCTAATAAATGTAAAGCAATGAATTTCTCGGCTGGAAATCTGCAGGACGTTTGCAAATGTGGTTTTAGGATTGGTGGCCATGAACTTATGGATTCTTCGAACACTAAATTCCTAGGGCTGACAATAGATCACCGATTTTCCATGTGGAGGTAAAAATAGGGTCTTTACTCACTTAGAGTGCTGCCCAGTCACTGTGATCAGGCTACATTGAGGACTATATACTTCGCCAACATTCATTCACATATGTCATTTGGAATACAGGTACCTGTAAGTCTCTAGAGGAACGTCAGACTCAACCCTCAATAAATTATTTGTCATGCAGAAGAAGGCTGTAAGAATTATATTGAATCTGGGCTTCCGAGAGACAGTACTGTTACAAAAGCGAAGGAGCAGTTATTTACACACTTGTTCTACGTTCTTATTTTCATACTTGTTCTATTGTTCTCATGGTCAGACGTGACTTTGACATCCGATCTTCATTCTCTTGCTCTTCACATGGCTTTGTCACTCTTCTTCTTCAAGTCTGCAACTCTCTCACTCAATTGAATTTCTTGAGACTTCTCGAGATTTCTTCAGACTTCTTGAACAATTGAGGTCATGTTCTATGGCCTTCTCGAAGCATCTGGTGGACTTAGAATTATGTTCTTGGAATTATGACAACTATCTCGTATATAAAGGAGCTCACGTGAACCATTGAGTGAGTCTTACAAAAGCTTGTGTGACAGTTAGTTTATAAACATGCATGACAGATTGTGTTACGGATCTTGTGAGAGAGACAATCCAGTGCCAGTGGAGTAAACAGTGCTTGATTCCAGTGTCAAGTGTAGAGACAAATGTTTACTGTTTGTGCAGCTCACTAATAGTTTAAAGACGTTGTGTTAAGTGATATTATTTGGGACTGTCAAATAACGAATTGGACTGTGTTTTTGTGATTAGTTGCTCTTTTTTTATCATTTCTTTCTACATTATTGTACAGTTTATTGGACTCTTGTTTCTTTTATTATTGATCAGCCTGTAATTACTTATTCACTAATTCTTGTAAATAATTACTGAAATAAGTATTAGCTTGTCATTTTTTTATCTGTTTTTCTTTATTAATTGAACTTACAATTAATTTGTGTAAATAGACTAATTTATGTAAATAAATTGCAAGTGTGAACTTTAGTGTTGCCAGCCTTATTTTAGACATTAAAACCCGTAACAGTACGTAGTAAATTCAAATGTGAATGTAAATTCTAATGGAATGCATAATGGTGATCAGGGTCAAGAATGAAAATTATTTGCAACACTCCTATAATTCTCGATCCAGAAAAACCTATGCACTTCTACAACATAGAACAAATTTCTTCACAAAGAGACCCATGTGTGCAAGATACTGAAAAAATGCCAGATAGAGATGAGCCCTTATTCTATTGATGAGTTCTATGCTTGCCACAAAGACGGCGTTTGATAAACTGACTAAAACAAGACTAACATACTTTGGACTATATTTTAGACTGTATATGCGCAGTCGCCTATTTTTCATAATATTTCCATTGTCTTGTACTTATAGGGCTAAGTGTGTTCAATAATGCATTCTATCTGACACAATTCGTATTGTACATTTACAATAATGAATAAACAATATTCGATTGATTGATACTCACAGCTAGTCTACTAGTTACACACCGCTAGTCAACTATGGCTACACAAGACTAGTTTACTAGCTAAGAAGTCAGCGAGGAGCAAGTTCGGTAGCCCGGCTTTCAATTTTTTTCTTAATTGTAGATAGTCTGCTGGTTGGTTTGTAAACACAATTACAGTGTTGGGCATCCCGTTGGGTATCTTGTAAACTCAATCAATCGATGTAGTTGTAATTTTAATATGTCTACACTACACAGACACAAAATGTTGAGGCTATTATATTAAGATCTGTTCAGCTGCATACCAAAACGCTGTTCAAGTTAATTGCTCTGCTGGAATATGATATGTTTTTCCAATTGAAGTTTTCTAGCCTAAACTAATCTAGATGCTATAGTGTTGATCTTATTTTTTATCATAGACCTCCAGCGTCCAAATTCAATAGAGAACTTACTAACAGGAAGCTGATATCAAGTTTCAAGTGTCTAGAATCTACATTTTAAAAGATATCACTTGGGCGGACAGTCGGATGACAATAGCAAGATTTCAATCAGGCTTTGTTGGGTAATTCTATGACCTGATAAAGTAAAAGTATCCCAAAAAGATTATTGTAATAGTTTTAAGCTTTGGTATAAAATTTAGACACTGACCTCTTATTCCACCCAGAATAATGAATGAGGTATTCGGGAGTTTTGATCTTCTCATCATATCTCGACTGCAAACATTTTGCTACGTAAATTAATGGACCATGAAAGCAAAGGACCTTCTCTCCTAGAAAAATGCAAACAAAATTTTATAGTAAACAAATAATTACTTGCAATATTAAAATTTTCTTGTGAGCTCAGGGGCCATGCATCTTCATTCCAGAGAGAAGTTAACCATAGTGCGTAAGTTGAGTAATGATATCTGGAAGAATTGGCTGCAACAACTGTGTTGCTTTCCACACGAATTAGTTGAATGCTGCTTGGATGCTGGAATTTGCTCAGAGGTGTGCTAGATAGTACACAATCACCTATGCAACCAGAACCTGTGTAGTGATGAGGCAGTGGTAGTGATGAAGTATAGAGCTTCAGCATTTGTTCAAGTGGAATTGGTACACTGATATAGCTCAGCCAGCTCAGTGAGGAAAGCAATAACAACCTACCTCACTCCTCGCTTGTGTAGTGAGCTCTTTGGCCCAAAAATATTGTTGAGAGTTGAGGTCTGAATAGTCACCTATTACATATTAAGCTAAGATAAACAACATAAATCTATAACAATATCTATAGCCATAATTATTTATTATTCCATTTAAAAATGAGCAGCAATAATGCTTGGGAATATTCAAAATGAAAGGATAGAACGAAAAGCTAAAGGAAATTGTACAAAGAATTTCTAGAACTTGTTGAAATTGAGGTTAAGAATACATTGAGCATGTCGATCATGTTGGAATTCGATGTCAATTACCCAAATAAAAGTGAGACAAATTAACGTAATTCACTAAGACTTAATCAATAATAACTAAAATGAAAAAGAACATCTAGAATGCAGAACACACCTTCTTGAAAGTGATACATAGGTTTGTCTTCACTTTGCTCCTTCGATGACTCTTTCTTACTCGACATTTTTGCATCAAATTATTAAATTAAACACTTTTTTGAGAATAATTCAACATGAAAGTTATAGTTAAAAACCACAAAACTAAATTACGTTGTTATTTGAAAACAAAGAAGTCGATTTGCCTCCCAATGTTGACTTGATATTTTCAAGGTTATGTTGATATTGTTTTGCATTTTGCAATGGTCGAGTTCCTGGGAGCTTTACCGGTAACTGGTAAATGTTACCGGTGGCGTCTGATTGGTCTGCTCGAGAAGTTAAAAAATTTAAAAAGATCAATCAGACGTACAATTGCAACACAAAATTAAAATATGAAGTTTACCAACAGTTATTCAATAGAATTTCATCAAAACAGTTAACAGAAAATACAATATATCTCATCTGAAGTTTTATGCCAGCAAATAATATTGTATTTTGGTGTTGGCTACTCTGCCAGCGAGTACCAAATGTGACCAAATTCAAAGTAGACAGACTCTCAACTTTGAATTTGGTCACATTTTGTACTCGCTGGCAGAGTAGCCAACACCAAAATACAATATTATTGTGGCCTAAACCGACATTTAATCACGCAGGCTGTCAGCATAACACATCAGATGAGATTATATTGTATTATTTTGTTTTGATGAAATTTCATTGAATAATTGTTGGTAAACTTCATATTTTAATTTTGTGCTGCAATATTATTTATTGTCTTTGAAATTCCATAGTATGAGGGTAATTCTGGAAATTAATTTTTCTATATAATTCGGCTTGGTGTGCTGAGCTGCTGTAGCACGGTCGGTTAGTAACGTTCTACTCGCTACTCGCTTAGCGAGTCCCAATGTAATCGACCCTTAAGCGAGTAGCGAGTAGAAACGTTACAGACCGACCGTGCTGGTATCTCGGTGTTGTCTACTACTGCCAGTGAGTAGCAAAAAAGTTAAGAGCCTGTCTACTTTTGATTTGCTACTCGCTGGCAGTGTAGCCAGCACCAAAATACAATATTGTTGTGGAAGAATGAATAGTGATTTTCGGTGTTATCTGCTTGTGCCAATAAGTCTTAAGGGTGAAGCATTGTTTACTTTTTCCCCATACTCTCTTTGCCTTGTGGTTTTATCCAAATGTCATTAAATTGTTTACTTAGAACTTTATAGAAATTTATCAACTTAATCGAATGTTCTTATCATAGCAATTAAAGTAGTCCAGAGAACTACTTAATTAAAGTAGTCATGTAGAATATTCCATGTGTTTATTTTAGAAATTGATAGAGACATCTCGGTTTTTCTTGATCGTGATAAACCTATTTAAGGCAAATGCTTAGTTAAACATTACTTCAGTCTTGTTTGAAATTTGTCAAGATAACAAGTAGTGGCAGTTCCATTCATAGTACAAACGTTTGTTGTTTTAAATTGATAATCACCATATATTGTGACTTTATTAGTGAGAATTCTTTTACATTTTATATGAGTGGATTTTACTCTCTGCTATTATTGTATTATGGACTTGTACTACAAAAGTTTAATTGTTCTTTTTAAACATTTCTTTTTGAATTATTGGACAGTAAATTGAAGAGTTGTTATTTAATATTAGATCGGCCTTTTAAAATTTAGTGGTTATTTCTGTACAGTAATATTGCAAATTCTTTATCAGCTAAACATTATATTGATTTATCTGTCTTTTTGATTGCTTATTTTGTGTAAGATATTACTAATTAGTGCGTGTTGTAAATAATTTGTGTAAATAAAGTGTGTGTGTTAAATTTAAGTGTTGCCAGCATTATTTTAGAGATAGAACCTGTAACAATTTTATTGTGACCAAAGCCAACATTTAAGTGTGCAGGCTTATCACAGGCCATCATAACACTTCAGATGAGACATATTGAATTTTCTGCGAGCTGTTTTGATGAACTTTTATTGAATAATTGTTGGTAAACTTCATAATTTAATTTTGTATTATTTATTGTATCTGAAATTCCATAGTATAGGGGTAATTCTGAAAGTTAAATTTTTTCTATAATTCGGCTTGATTAGCTTGAGCTGCTGAACCACGGACGGCCTGTAACGTTTCTACTCGCTACTCGATTACCTACTAACATGCACAATGTAATCGACCTTTTAGTAGGTATAAGCACGGTAAGTAGAAGTAAGTCTTCTACTTACCGTGGGTATAAGTGACCCTTTTGTAAGCGAGTAGAAACGTTACAGGCCGACCGTGCTACAGCAGCTTGGCATGCCAAGCCGAATTCGTATTTTGGTGTTTTGGCTTTTTCTGCTTCTCGCTGGCAGTGTAGTCAACACCAAAATACAATGTCATAGTAGGCGGCCAACATAACACTTCAGATGAGACTTATTGAATTTTCTGTGATAACACAAATCAACTGTTTTGATGAAAGTCTATAAAATAACTGTTGGTAAAATTCATATTTTAATAATTAACATTTTTGTGTTGCAATACAATTTATTGTCTTTGAAATTCCATAGTATGGGGGTAGTTCCATTAATTCTCGGCTTGGCATGCCTAGCTACTTAAACACGGTAGGCCTGTACTGTTTCTACTCGATACTCGCTTACCTACTATGCTATGCAACAGGAATGGCCCTACTAGTCACTGGCACCGCAGTTTATGTCATATAGGCAACCCAAACAATAGTGCTGCATCTGTCCTTTTCTAACTCATTGGCTCATGGAAAATCCATGATACAATATAATAAATTGTGTTTTAACACAGGCCTTCATAATGTGTTAAAATGAATGGATTGAGGCTTTTCTAGACACCAGTCTAGAATCACTTGAAATGCGATTTTAGGGGGATTGATTCTCAAAACTTTCCTTTCAAGGAAACTTTTTGAGTGGAGGATTCCATATACTTTTTGAGTGGAGGATTCCATAAACTTTTTGAGTGGAGGATTCCCCCGCCAAATGTCAATCTGGATCCGCCACTACTCTAGTATTGGAGCTTCACTTTGCACTTCACGTTGCAAACTTGATTACATTGAGCAACTAGCTGGCAAATTCACTATCTGATTGTTAACTCATGATCACTAGCTAATTATAGCAGCCTATCTTTGCGATAAGTTGAAAGCTGAGCCAATGAATATGCTGGCTTGTTGGCTAGTAAATTAGCCATGTGATTTCAACTTGCTGCTAGTTGACTACTGAGCTACAATAACGTTTTATCACTATTGCACTAGATAGCAAACTCGCTCAATGCGGAATTGAAGGTTGAGCAACTATAAAGTCATTGTTAAAGTAAAGAATGAAATAAAGTCAATTTCTAAATAATTATTATTATTGTTTACAATAAATCGCATGATTATTACATGAGGCTATTGAATAAATTGAATCCAATTTCTATTATTTACCAAATGTTTTAGGAAATATAGGACGAATGCACCAGTAAACAACCAATCATAAAAAAACATAAAAAATAAGAAAATCCCACAGCATTCAGAAATTACTTCATTACATCCATGTATTGTATAGTGCTTGGAAGTAGGGAAATTTCACTGAAACATCTCAACTCTTTCATTCCCAGTGTTGTTCAGGAACATCAACTTTACTGTGAAATAATTACTGATCCAGCAGCTCCACCCAAAAATACCAATGTCGTTTGGTATCAAAACTGACACTTTATTTCTATTTAAAATATGATTTTCACTCACTTCACTTCTAAAGAGAAGCTTCATCAGCCTGCTGCCAGGGTTATATTTTGTTGAGGTTAGGATAAGCGGCCATTATATTATTGAAAATTGCGTTGGATTTGAACTGTGTTTGGCCATTGAGTAAGTTGGTTCTGTCTTGTTTATGGTGTTTGAATATATTGTGTTGTTCCAGTGTATTATTAGTTTGTGGCTTTTTTGAAATGTGTGTAGAATTTCGAAGTGTGTAGAATTTATGTTTCTTCATGTTTTATAGCTAGAACAGCAAGATCATTCAGACGAGTTTTAGACATAGTACTTCTTAGATACGATTTATTAACTTAAGTTTTGAAAAGCAGTCACCGGTAGTATCAAGTGCAGTTGGATCGCAGTTGTCAGATCTGGAAGGCACGATGCAAGTAAACCATTTTCTTCAGGCAGAAGACTTTCTATTTCTCTTATAGATTTCTTTGGTCGATTTCATTTGAAAATAGGCTTTTAAAAGAAATTACCTGATCTTCTAGATTGTGAGATTAATCTGGAGAATACCTTTTTACAAGTTCTCCTGCCTTTCCCCTCAGTTTTTCATCCGAAAAGTTACTCATTTGTGGTAAGAGGAAAGATAAGTATTGGGCAATAGTTTGTAGGCCAGCAAATCTCATTTCAAAGTTGATTTATCAACATCTAGATACACATTGAACACGGGGTCTGCGGGGGCCTTATCGACGCCACTGTTAATTGGTCATTCACCCCAACCGAATATGAAAGTAAAATACTGTATACCGTACTTTGAATATGGATGTATGACTATAAATTAATAATATGGAATAATATTGAATAAATTCCAGTTCTGATAGACAAGTAACTCATAGAAGATATCAAATCCTGCTAGCAAATGTCAGACAATGAATACGGTATAACTAAGACCTAGTACTTCCCTTTTGAATTTCTCCTTTTTTCACTAGCTACTAGTCCTATTACATGGGAAATCATAATTAGATATGTCTCTCCTCCCCTTCCTCCCTCCAGCACATCTCACCACAGAGCCAGCCAGCTATCTATATTTTTCGTATATATTTCTGTATTTTCCATGTTGCATCTGTGTTTAAATAAATAAATAAATTTGAATACTTTTCAACAATATAATCATTTATACATCTAAACAAATATTATATTCTAAGTACAAAATGAATAATATTCCAATTGAAAGGTTGATAAAAACAAGGTTGTTCTAACACTCGCGCATATTAGTAAAATAAAAAGTTATTCTGTTCAGAATTAGCATTAACTTCCAAATTTCAGATCTATTTGTACAAAAGTGCAGTTTTTCCATTTCACATATTCGACTTCTTATCTTGATCATATGTCAATGTATTGGTTTAATCACTGAAAAACGTCATTCCCCACCATTTTTCCCTGTTCTCAAAAAACTGAACAACCTTGTTTTCATTATCCTGCTTCAACTGTTCAGAAAAAACCTATCACATCCGGATCAATGTGGCCATCCGTATATCACTAAGACATTGGAAAATGACTTAAAATAGCTGATGTTTGTTGAACTTTTTATACCAGTATATGTTTTATCGTATTAGACTCATGATATTAGGACAAAAATACTGTTCTGCACTTCGATAAGAGATGCAGAACAAAATATTTGTGACTTTTGCTGATGCAAAAATTGAACATTTGTTCCGCGGTACGTCCGGACATTGGGAGGTTCGGATGTCACAGGTTTCACTGTAACCATTAAGATTATACCATATTACTAAACTCAAGTTCTATAATAATATTATGAATTTCGTATCGTAGAAATATATCAATTAATAAGCTAATACTAGAAGCTAGGCCACTACCATTGGCAAGAATATTCATTACAAATTTGAGGTAGTAAGAGAAAATGTAAATGTAGAGTTTAA
This sequence comes from Conomelus anceps, assembly GCA_948455865.1. Lineage (NCBI taxonomy): Eukaryota > Metazoa > Arthropoda > Insecta > Hemiptera > Delphacidae > Conomelus > Conomelus anceps. Next base: position 146,166,857 of record OX418216.1, read on the forward strand.
AAAACAATGGAAAATATCAACTACAGTTTATGCCACCGAATTGGGCGGTTCTGAAAAATTGTGGTGTTGTCAGATATGGGACCATGCCAGAAGCCTATAGTAGAAAATCTCCAACCTAAATGTACAAATTGACAACACTAATTGTGCCATGTTGCCAAGTCGGAAGTAAACTGCCTCCGGCTTCTAAGATACCATTTCTTACCCGGTGGTTCGGAAGCCCCCTAAAATAGTAGGTCCACCATGTTTACCATATAACATGGCTCAAACGGCGAGGTGGAACTATCCGTAAAGGTCTTCCCACCATTAAAAGCCATAAGCTTATTATTTTTTATGAACTGTCAACAATGTACACAGCAAGAATGTGCAACACCGCAATTTTTCAGAACCGCTAAATTTGGTGGCGTAAATATTAAAATAATAGAGGTTATGCAAATTATGCTAAAAATCCTTTAAAAATAAAAACTATGATAATCGGTTCCAAGCCACTTGTACACATGCTCGTCTACAAAAAAATAAACATAGCTATTCTGCTTTCCATATTTGAGTGGAATAGACCATGTTTTGACATGTATCAGATATTATAAGTTTCTCTTTGCCAAAATAGAGTAGTTGGTAGGCCAAAATAGACAAGACCAAAGTCGGGTTGTCCTAGCTGCAGAGTGCGGAGAGCGAAATGTGCAGACCACTGGTTACATGGCTTTCCATATGGGTGCTATCCTAGACCGAGACAACATTCTACGCGCTCTTCTGGCGGAGCCAAGGACCAGTCATCTCTGTAGTCGGTTGCGGAGTGGAGAACGGAGTGGTTGATATTTTCAGCAAATTATGGCTTCTCACGTTGTTTTCCCCTGCTGAAGAGGAGCAGCTGCTTGTTGACATGATCGCGGGACACAGTTTATTGTGAGACATGTCAGATGATTCCTTAAAGAACACCTTGAAAAAAGAACCAATTTGGAAGGAAATCACAGTACTATTGAACAAACCAGTTTTGATTCAAATTTTACCTGTTTGTATTTTTTTTTTTAATTTGAATGAATTTATTTTTAAAATTTAAAAACAATTTATAACTGAAAATTAAAAAAAAATGATGAAACTCATTTTATAGACAAGAAAAAATGACAATTTTTCCAAAAGCAACATCTAAAAAAAACATGAATAAAATGGAAAAACCTTTCTCATGTATGCTAAAATTTCTTTCAATGTCATTCCTTAGTGCCAGAAATCGAGTCCTAGCTCCGCAGTTTGGACAACGATGTTCCATTGTCCGCTGCGGACAATCTCTCCGCATTCCGCAGTGTAGAACATTCCGCAGCTAGGTCAACACCCCTTAAAGGGTCGATGACATTGGGCGAGTTAGTAGTTAAGCGAGTAGAAACGTTACAGGTCGACCGTATTTCTGCAACTCGGCATGCCAAGCCGAGTATAGAGAAAAATGAAACTTCCAGAATTACCCCCATACTATGGAATTTCAAAGACAATAACTAATATTGCAACACAAAATTAAAATATGAAGTTTACCAACAGTTATTCAATTAAATTTCATCAAAGCAGTTGATTGGTGTTATCACAGAAAATTCAATATGTCTCATCTGAAGTGTCATGTTGGCAGACTGCGCTGTTAAATGTCGGCTTTGGCCACACTAACATTGTATTTTAGTGTTGGCTATACTGCCAGCGAGTAGCAAATAAATTGTTGAGCCTGTCTACTGATTATCGTATTTTTTAGCATTTAAAGATTTTCAACCTAGATTTGCACAACCTCTTCAATTACTAGTCAACTAAATAAAACAATAGAAAATATTAATTAGTCAATAAAGTATATAAAACAATAGAAGCTAATAAATTGGTTAAACAAGTATATATGTTTACATTTTAAATAAAAACTGTCAAACTAGTTAACAAAGTATATAAAAAATAGAGTGTTAGTTAATTAATCACATAAAATAACAAAAAATATTAGTCAACTAAATAAATAAGTTTACGTTTTAAATATAAACTGTCAACTAGTACATGGATCGAAATAAGGTTGGAAAAATTCCGACTAATGAATAAAATTGAGGTAGATCTACTAGGTACCACTTGAGTCGAGTTGTTAAAGAATAAACCAAAACTGCAAAACTCATAATTTCAAGTTATCACAGACACAAGGCAACAATTTTCGTCTAATAATTGCACTTATTTTGTTAAGTAGATAAATTGCACCTAAGCAGATTATTCTGATAAATTCAAGATTCACTCAAAAACCGTATTCATAATTAATTAAGTGCATATGAAATATAATACTAGTATTTTTATATCAATTCAAGATTCAATCAAATGCATTCATAATAATTATTTACGTATGAAAGCTAATTTTTCATCTAATTGTATGAACAAGATTTGATACATAATTGCTACAACAAAGCACAATGTACAGTAAAAAACAAGAAAATATGAATGTGCTACAAATAATAAAATAAATTGATGAGTTGGCGAAAGTAACCAACTAATATTAGTTGGTGAGAGTAACCAATAATAAGATGAGATAGTAAATACATAGAAAAGGTATGCATTTTTACAAAAGAATTACAAGTGACCCTTAAATGCTTATTTTGCATTACCTCACCCTACTGAAGCAAAACCTCCCTTATCCGGCCTTCTTACAATCTATTATCCAGCAAAATTTATATTATAATTTTATTTCAAAATAATGTCTTCGAAATAGCAGTATGTACATTTTTTAGTGCTGTTTAATTTTGATTAGGTTCATAATAAATTACTAAACTTGTTTCATGTTTTTCTACTACCACAGTAATGTAATTCAAGTTTTATCTAAAAACGGGATTTCTCTCAATTTGATAATTATAATTTTCAATTTTAGAATTCTTTAATAATAAATATTACCTGAGAATATAAATGTATTATATATTGCAGTCTCTTATTTTTTAAACCTACAAATAATTTCTTATTACATTCATTAATAAATATTGCGTGAGAATATACGGTATTATTGAACAGTGTCTTACTTTTGAACTTACATACAATACTGTATTTAAAAATACAGTATTCTCTTTAAAATACAATTTCTCTTTGTTTTGGTTAAAGATATTACAAATGCTTACCTGAAAACTATGCATCTGCCTACCCTAAACTAGCTTGCAAAAACAGCAGGCAAATGCATAAAAAGTGTTAGCACTAGAATTACTGTTAACATAGTTTTGCGAAAAAATAATACTGTAAATGAAAATATATTGCATTATTGTAAAGTGTCTTTTTAAACTTACCTACAGTACTGTATTTAAAATGTATGTTATAGTGACTCACATTTTAATGATAAGGAAGATTTAACTATACATAGTTAGCAGTTTCTGATAACTAGTAATTATTAAATATTGTAATAATAAATATTGGGGTAGACGGTATATTATAAGGTGAAAAGGGTTCAACGGGAAGCAACACAACTGTAGGACCCTTTAGCAGGTAATTTAATAGTGCTGTCAACTTTGTGTAATGAAGCATTTGCCCCCATCAAGATGCTTCTTGTAACTTATTCCACTTTGGGAATTCTGCAAAGACTATGGAAGGCCTAATGTTCAACTAACTACTGGACAGTCATTGATTTGCCCTGCAACTCTCGGTACAACAAGGAGTTTCTCCAAGTATATCAAAATGTGAAAAATATTTAAACCAGGAAGGTATATACACTATATATATATATATATATATATATATTATATTAATATATATATAAGTTAGTCTTTGAAAAATAGAATTTGAGAATAAATGAAGCAGATAAAAAAAATACATGTTTTCATTAATGTACGTTTGTAGCCAAATCTGCAAGTGTAGATGTATAAATGTTAATGTTCTGAATATCCATTTTTGTGATCTGTGACAAAACATTTCCACATATAAATAGTATTAATGTTAGGTTTTATTGTAGATGTTTCATTTATGTATTCTAACCATAAATTTGTCCAAGAAGCTCTATTGAATTGATTTCATCGAAATTCAAATTTTACAAAATACTTGACACTTTTCCAGGATCGACAGTGGATTACAAAATACGTACTGTAATTAAAAAATATGTTATAATAAAAAATATACTCATTATATAATACATCAATAATGCATATATCTATGAGCGCTAATTTCTTGAATTGTTTGGCAGTTTTATTTGTGTTTTTTTCCATAGCATTAGCTTTTGGAGTAAGTGTAGATGTATAAATGTAAGTTTTCAATATAGCGTATGTTACATGTACGTTTATAGCGAATCTTAACTTTGTGTATGTGACTGGAACCATGCTGTTCCAGGAAAAGGCTTACCGTAGCTATTGTTGACTGTGACAAGGTTTGAGCCCATTTCCCTCCCAGACGAAAGGTTGTCCCTCGGTTTCCCTCCCGGTAGAAAGTTGGACATAGCCCGATTCCCTCCCAGCCACTGCTCTATTGTCACTGAACAATATTATTACAACCTGCCCACTCCGCTATTATCCCTCAAACTAACATGTTTCACCAGTGTCAGTTGTGTCCAGTGAAAGAGGGAGAAATTTATTATTAATAAATAGTTATAAGATTTCCTTCCAAAAGTATTAAAAAGGAAATTATAATACTTTCGAGGAGGCGAACTGACACACTCCATACAGTCTATGCTGTTTATTAGCTGGGTCAGAATTTCAAATGTGTTCAAATCGTACATGTGTGTCGATAATTAAGTACTTACAATAAATTCTAATTTTTCGCTTCAAATATGTTTTAATCATTTCACGTCTGGGAGGGAATCAGGCTATGATTTTTACCTGGCTGAGGTCCTGGCAGGGAATCGTGCATAGCCCGACAGTTGGTGTCGTCAATTCAGCAGTAACATAGGAAAGGTATTGCTCTCCATTGAACCTTTCTTGCACCCATTCAAATACCGTCTACCCAAATATTGTGTGAGAATATATCTACGGCATCATTGTAAAGTGTCTTATTTTTAAACCTAAATACAATACTGTATTTTAAAAAAATGTGTTCTCTCATCATAACGATCGTTCTCTATAACGATGCAACCACCTGGTTCCTTGGATATGGCTATGCTATGCTGTATGTTATAATTATTCCGATTTCAAGGATAAGCCAGGTTTTACTATAACTAATCGCTTTCTCTATAGTTAAGACTATAGAATGGCGACGCGTCATGGCTTCTGTAGCTGGCATGCATCAATGTGTGCACAATCCAATTACAATTAACAACTGGCACATTCTGCGTAGTTTCCGAATTTCCATCGCTGACAACAATGTCCACTTTTAACGGCATCTCTGTTGACACGTGATCGACCACGTGGGCGCCCATTCGCGCCAAAATCTCCCGCCAAAATTGGTGTGTCACTTGATCTGCAGCGCTGGCGTCGCATGCATACAATATTCGTTTTCCTGTCAATGGTTGACGCTTCTGAGGTTTTCTGGTGATTCTGTGACCTGCACATAAGAAAATATCACGTTTAAGAGATTCACATAGCTAATTTTTGACCAACTCAACATTTTTGATCAAATTAGTTGTGTCTACACATGCGCCTCATCTATATAATAAGAGTGAGTAGGGGGGGGGGGGGGGGGGGGGTCAGTCTTACGGATTTCACAAAAACGATTTGAACAATAAATATGCCACAAAGCTTCCCCAACACTCATTTCAGGGCACCTCAAAGTCCGATCTTTTTCAAAATTAATGCTTGAATTTCAGCATTCTTGTAAAATGGGTTAGATGAAGGAAAGTCATAGAGCAGCTGATACATGATATGGCACTATTGTGCTGGTATAGATGATACACCAATTCGTCACAAGCCAAAGCAAAAAAAAAGTTCTCTAATAATATTGCAGCTGCTAATTACTCAGCGCCAAAAACACAGCTTATTTATGCACTTCTCTTTCAAACAGTTGAATCAACACTGCAATTTCACTCACCCTTCCCAAAATCGTAATTTTGTGACTGCTACCATAAGTTACCTACCAGAAAAGAGAAACTTCAAACTGGTTTCACGGGAAAGACCGGATAAAGTGCTAGTAAAAATAAACATGGCTGAGAAGCAAATTTTCTCTTTTTTTAATGAGAATAATCTTGATTGATTAATAAAATATTCTATTTTGGGTTGGAGGATGTGAAAAGAACTTGAAAAAATATATTCTAGAAAACAATTTAGAAAAGATTCCTTATGTTTTTATTTCATTACACTCAGGTGATTTTATTCCAAGAACTAGAAATACTAACAGTAAGTTGGTTTTATATTTGAATGATTATACATTTTATACAAAACTACAAAATTTAATTGGAACAGACAACAACACAATTCCAGAGAAATCGATAGACAAAACATCTAAAATACAAGACTATCCATACGCAGAAAACTGCTCACATAAATCTCAACAAAATTGATCAACATCATCCCTCACAGTTTATTTCTCGTTTCCAAAACTTGCAAAGCAAATAGCTTAATGTTATGACAGTAGAAAGCTGATGAGTACTTTTTTCCCAAATTGAACTGTTTGAATCAAATTAAAGATTATTATTGATCGGTAATTTTAAATTTACTTATTTTATGTTTTCTTAGTTGTTATTGCATATAGAGCAAGCTAAAATAAAAGCTTCCCTTTTTCCCTTTACTTCAACTTCATCATTTCATTTTTTTATTGTACAGGGTGACTAGCAAAGTAAGCTACAAAAATTCCCTGACTTTTCCCTGACCTTTTCTACAATTTTCCCTGACCAATATAAGTTGCTAGCCGGCAGGCTCGCTTCGCTCGCCTTAACCGTCTAGCCAGGGGGGCAGAGTCCCCCCTGGACCCCAAGGGGTGGTTTAAAATTCGTACAAAATCGTGAATCGAACCAGCACTTTTGTTTGTTGATCATCTGTTGTCATGGATACGGGCACAGTTATTCAATTCACAACTCCATACTTCTTATGTATAATTTTCACTTATTTTCAATTTTGACCGTATTTTCTGGATTTTTTCAGAATTCTTTCTTAGCATGCATCTAGAGCCTCAACGGGACATGTGTACCAAATTTCAACTTAATTAGCCATGTGGTTTTCGAGAAACGCTGATGAATGAGTCAGTGAATCAGGGGTATTTGGCTTTTATATAGATGAAAAACAAAAAGACCTTACCGAATAATCAAAACAATTTTATGTTTGTTAACCTACCTATATAGCTTATTTATCTGGTTGCCTATCTAAAAACGCATTTCAAGTTCGATATTGGAGCATTTCATGTGGGGGTTTCTATAATTGAACGAGCGTAGCGAGTTCTTAGTTTTGAATTGTGATTCGCGACTGGAGGTTCGCGGCTTTTTCTGTTTGTTTTTGGGTTTGTGTCTATGTTCGACAATAACTTTCGAACGCTTTGACCAATCAACTTCAAATTTTAAACACACATTCTTGGAACCTTAATACATATCAGGTTCGTTTGCCAATGAATTTGACCCACTCCTTCAACCTTTTTGAAGCGAAACAAAAGGATAGGTTCACAGCCCTTCATTAATATATCTATATATTACTGTATATAGAAAATAGTTGTTTTCACCATATGGAATTCGCAATAGATTTATAAATATATTAATTTATTTATTGAGTTATCATCAGCTGTGATCGCTAAATGCGATCAGGCTTTTTATAGAATCTCTATCAGCTGATAAACTAATTTCATTGCCCTGATAGATGAATATATAAACAGATTTTTTATGTGGTAAATATATCTAGGGGAGAGTGTTGTACCTTCAGAATGATGTACCTTGGAACACTTCAGTTTTTCAACCAGTGGCGCTATTTAGTGGTTAATTTTAGAGCACAACATTTTGCTGAAGATACACGTATTTTCAATATGTAACCCAATCATTTAGGGTTGTTTTTTAGGGGTCAAAGTACAAAAAATGAGTTTTTCTAAATCTCGCTGAAATTTTCAAGCGATTTTTCTCGATTTGCTTTTAGGATGACATAATAAATTTTTTTTTATTAAAAACTTCCTTATTTCTCAAGCTTTAAAATTATACAAAAATTTTATAAATTCGTGATTTTCAAATGCTTGAAAATTGTAAGAAACTGTCACAAACCCACAAGAATTATTTAGTGTCTAAGGAACAAGAGCTGAAAGAGTAGAAATTTTATTTCAAAATATTTTGTAAACAGATGTTTTTTCAAAATAAATTATCAATCACTGTGGTCTTTGAGTGACCGCAGGAAGCCGTTGAAGGCAAACTTTAAAAATAATGATCTACAGTAAGTACTGTATCAGAAACTTCTTACCGAATCACAGTCTGAAGTCATCGTTGGAAAAAGAAGTAATTCATTAATTAAGTTGAATATTTCTAAGATTGCTCCATTGGATGAGATTGAAAATCAGGATCAACTGAAGAAAAGTGAGTGTAACATTACTCATTTCTGATGACTGTGGTGTGCTATGGTGTATTCGAAATTGCCTACTGTATAGTTTATTTATTCATCTATTTCACAATAGATTGAAAATAGAGTTTTCAATTTTTAGAGCATTGACAAAAGAATAAACAGATACCAAATATTATTCATCATAACGTGAATCAGGCTAGTATAAATAAAAATCATTTCCAGCAAAATGCGCCGGACAACAGAGTATCCACATTCCTTGCATCAAAGCATTAAGAGGCAATCCTTCCATGAGATCAAAAAGATCTAAAATATTTTATTGATAAATTTTTAGATAAATTTATTAGATAAAAATTTATCTAAATTTCAATTAAATTTTTTATTTGAGATCCAATAAAAAATTTAAAACATCACAATTCAAATGCTTGTTAAATAAATATGACCCACGAATGTGATTATCGATTATTTCAGTCCACACATTACCCAAAAATTTGTGCTGTAACCGGTTTGGTCTCATTACGTGAGGATTTTCAGTTGCCCAAGTATGTGTATTATGAAAATTGACAGCACCACTTCTTGTGAACGTGCTCTCATCCGATCTACCGTTATTGGGAAGCAGTGATTCAACAGAGATAAATCATTTTGGGGACAAAATCTGATTACAAGATTTTGAAATCAAATTTCTACTCTCTTAGCTCTTGTCCCTTACACACTAATTCTTGTGGGTTTGTGAAAGTTTTTTACATTTTTCAAGCATTTGCAAATCACCAATTTATCAAATTTTAGTCTCATTTCAAAGCTTGAGTAATGAGGAAGTCTTTCTGTAAAATTTTCATTATGTCACCCTAAAAACAAATCGAGAAAAATCGCTTTGAATTTTCAGCAAGATTTAGAAAAATCAACTTTTTTGTACTTTGACCCCTAGAAAACACCCCCTAAATGATTGGGTTACAAATTGTAAATACGTGTATCTTCAGCGAAATGTTGTGCTCTTTCCAACAATGTCATCATAATTCCAATCTGATCAGTAGTTTTTGAGTTATTGAGCATTTAATGGCGGGAAGTGAGCGTATCTCAAAAAAGTCATAATATCAAGATACCTCGAAAACAAAGGTCTCATTTCAAAAACGTCACTGAACATTTTTTGTCATCCTTGGTAACCGGTTTTTACACCTTACTTGGGTCACTCTGTATAAGTATACGTGTACGGTAGGTCTTTTTTGTGGAAAATAAATCTGTGTATAAGAGCAACGATAAACTTGAACTTTAAGTGATAGATGTCTTGTGAATTTTAACTAAATCAGTAGCCTATCTTCAAAACAGCCGTTTTTCGTTACCTTCTTCCCAACGATAAGCTTCGCAAATGAGTTTCCCTTTCCAAAATTAATTGTTTGGAAGCGCCCGTAGGGCTCACTAGTATAATTATTATCAGGTATATAATTACTACGAAGTTTTCCCGATATTTTTTCAAATTCCCTGACTTTTACAGAATTTAAAAATTCCCTGACTTTTCCCGGTTTTCCCGGTCGCTAGTCACCCTGTTGTAGATGATGCGCACATGATTCTGGAGACTTGTGCGTGGGTAATGAGGTGAATGATGAGAAACATCCATGGCTGAATGAGATTCGAGCTCAAGACTGCAGGGAACAAAGCCAGCCAAAGTCTTATGTAATCAAATACAAGCGCTCCAACCAACTGCCAATAGAGCCGTCTCATTCAATCCCTTAGAGCCGTATTCATGAGCGGTCCATCAGTGTCTTTTGACTCGAGGAGCTCATGAAATGCCTCTAAAGACAGAGCACAAAGTTACAAGCTAGCGAGTAGCTGTAACACTAAAAGCCAACCCAGCTCCCCCAAAAGATAGTAATGACTCCGGATAGTAATTTAAAAACAAATCACTAATTTAAATTAATATAAGAGTTTACACTGGATAAATACGGCTGGGAGTGCTGGGTCGGCTTGTAGTGTTGCTACTCACTGACTTGTCAGCTAGTAAAGTCACCTTCACTTCAATTGAACTTCGTATTTATGTACATCACTTGGAGATCTAAACTTTAGAGTCAAGGATTTCCTTCAAAATGGTATCTCAAATCTGTTCTTAGCCAAGACAGACAGAGGTCTACCTTGAAACGATTCCTCCAGATTATTTTCTATCCAATTTCGGTTTTAATGATAGCAAATCGGATCATCAAAATAAAATAATAAAAAGTAACATTCAATTTCTACACCATTGCAATGTAATTCACTGTATATTTGACCAATTAAAACTAATTTGTTATTTACTTTATATAACTCGATTCCTAACCTGTCAACTTTTCTTCTCACCAGGATTCATATTGGGTAAGGTAACCAGAGTGAACCTGAAATTCTTCTGCCAGCTGTTAGATGGCACTCGCTATTCATTGTGCGTTATTCAAAAAACGAAAATATGGAAATTAATACAGAGGATATTGGTGTAGTTATAATTACTCAACAGTAACTTTAAATTCACGTATGGTATATTATCTTTTTCTTCATCCATGGAAATTTATGTTTGTCGATGTTTAAAATAATGTTTCAAGGTTAGGTTTGACATTGATAATGACTCGCTGGCGAGTCGGCTTGTGAACTCGTTCAACGTAATAGAAGCATTTCACGAGCTCCTCGAGTCAAGAGACACTGCAGGATAAATACGGCCCTTATTCTTCAACCAAGGAGTTTCGTCATCAGAGGACAACATCAAGACGTTTATATATGAGATAGTTTTAGATTGAGAGTGACCTGTTTCATCGCTCCTTCCCACAGGAATAAGATAATTATGGGTGTCCAGTTGCTTGAAGTTGAGTCTATCTTTGCAGGCGTCGATGATAGCCGTATAGGATACGAGTGGCACACCCTCCAAGACACAGGCCAGGTAGAGAGGCGACCTGGACGGCCGGTCAGATATCAGGTACAGGTCGCCTCTCATATCACGGGGCACCTCGTGTAGGCGTCTGTAGACCTGACCGCCGCCGGCCAGCACCTGAAATAGATACGAGGGCCTGTCAATAAGTAAATAAAAAAAAAGATTCTATTATAGAATAAAATAGAATAGTGTCTCTATTAAGAACAATTAACTACTCGGGACTACAAACTAACAACAGTGATGGGCTACTTTCTGCAGAATAGAAGTTTTTGTGCAATTGAATGACAGATGCGAACAAATGAATGGTTGCCCCAAGGAAGTATCTTTCCAGTTCAGTACTACATTTTCACAATTGATCTGCCAATCCCACATGATACAAGACTTTTTATGTAAGCAGATGATGAATTAGTTGTAGTTCAAGGGTTGATTTTCCAAGAGATCTCTCAAAAACTCTGTAGTACCTTGAAGAAGATAGCAGCCTATTATAATAATAACTATTATCTAAAGCTCAAGACTAACGAGCAAGAATTCACCTCTGTAACCGTGATGCAGGAGTCCAACTGGCTGTAATAGGCTTGAGCACTGCAAAACTCCCAATTATCTGGGGATGAACTAGATAGGACATCACTGTCTCAACACAAAGGCCAAAGTAAGTACCAGGAATAACATCACAGGAAGCTGACTAATTACTCATGTTATGCCCAGTCAACAACATTGAGAACATCAGCAATGGTTGTGTTCCTGGGAGCTTTACCGGCAACCGGTGGTGTCTGATTGGTCTATTTAAATTTATATATGTTGAAAAGTTTAAATAGACCAATCAGATGCCACCAGTAACATTTATCGGTAAATGAGAAGGCTCCCATGAACTCGACCAATGGCTCTTGGCATTTCAGCTGCAGAATATGCATCACCAGTCTAGAACGCCTACTCACATGCAAAACAAGTTGATGTTGCAGAGGATGATACTGTGAGGATAGTGACTGGATGCCTAAAGTCCACCTCACTTGAAAAATGTACACAATTAAAGGAATAAATCCACCTAGAGTGAAAAGAGTAATTTCTGAGTTAGGGCTATTTATGTCGAAAAATTTCAAGAACAGTAGCCTATAGGGAAAACCTATAGTATTCTCTCAAGTAGAATTAGGCCAAATGTAACATGTTATATATAAATTTCGATGGCCTCAATGAACTGATAATAATGAGTTAGAGCGCGATGGGGTTTGATGGGGTCTTGAGTTGGAAGGGGGGGGGGGGGGCGTGTCAAACGGGTACCCCAGTACTCTACATATCTTGGAAAACTTGCAAGTTCTACGAGCTAAAAAGCTCAAAATTCGTATTAAGTGCCTCAAAATACATGTAAATACGTAATATAAGAGCACTTTTCCTCATTATATATTATAATTATTATCCCTAATTATTATTGATTTGCTTGTACAATAGCTTATAATAGTAAGTACTGATGAAAGAGGACTACTTCATATCATAAAGCGTCGCTGATCCCCCTCCCACAGCATTTTCTGTCAAATGACGTACAAAAAATTCCCCAGAAAAATCGTGTCAAAGAAATTAGTTTTTTTAGGGTATTTTAATTTTTATCAAGAAAACTATTGAATTTACTGTAAAAATGAATACAGCCATTATTGCTGCCCATTATATGACAAATATAATGGAATAAGAATCAACCCTACCCAATAATTCGCAATTGAATTATCGAGTTTCCAGTTAGCTTCAAAGAACCTTGATGGAGGGAGGTGGGGGAAAAGGCACCGAGGGGATTTTCGGGGACTGTTTGAATCTCTATAACGACTTGGGGATCCTTGAATTATCAATTTTGACATTTGGAAACATAATTTCGTTTATTTGTTAACAACTTTCTTGCTGATATCACCCACTAAGCTTCTAGCATGCTGAAAATGCTATATTTACTATCCTAATTGTCTCGAAATGAACGAAATTTTTAATTCATTTTGGGAAAAATATTGGGCTAATAGAGCCTACAAGTTTCTCCCTTTATTTTTATATGAATTTTAGTACATCCTATGAGTCAGAGAAAAGTAATATTTGGGGAAAATTTACTTTTTCGCCAATTTTCAATTTTATTAGAAAGTTAAATTTTCTCTAGAATCATTTTCAAGCTAGGACTGAAATTGTCAGGGATACAACTCAATCATTAAATTATAGATTTGTTGACATCGAAAAAAACATCATTTGGCAACGAAGCTACTTGGACAACAAAGAAGAAGAAATGAAAAAGATAGATATTTATTATAGGCAATTGCTACGAGGCTTATCGCCTATGGTAACATGTATATCTTAAAAATTATAAAAACTAAATGATTACATAAAAACCAAGTTCATGTAGATACAGACAAAAACTTTTAAAAACTGAAACCAATTATACCAAAGCAATATAATTCACAATAAATACTATAAAGGATAACCGTAAAATGTTTATAAATTAAAATGTAAGTGAGATCATGATTCAAATTATACAAAATGCATGACAGACTATGAGATAGATCAACGCACCAACCATGCCACACAATGTCAAGAAAGAACAATGATGAGCATCATTCTCATCAATCCCCCTCATTCAATAAACTGAAGAGCCTTGATTTAAAGGACCCAAAGGAAGGCGAGAATACAATATCCACGGACAAAGCATTCCAAAGACACAGAGAGAGAAGAAGAAGGAAGAAGAAAAAGAGGGAGAAGTAGGAGAAAAAGAAGAAGAAAAAAGCGTTGAAGTAGCAGCAGTAGTAGTAGTAGAGTATTTTCTTGTCACCTGTCGTGTAAGTCGATGCACATCCATGGGACAGGCATCCTCGTCATTGGAGAACATCAGTTGATAGTCGCTTTCCGAGTCAGTTGTGGCTCCGTGTCGCTGTCTGCCCGCCTCCATGCACCCGATATGTCCATGGCACTGTGAAAAGATCAACGCACACCCTTCAAACAGCCGACTGCCCACCACTGGGATGGGACCCTTCTTGATCAGCTCACCCTCCACCTTTAGACGGCGCTCCATCGACATTTCCACTTTGCTTTTGTTCTTTATATCCAGCATACACTTTCCCGATTTGCCTTTATAATCGTCTTCTTCATTGTCATCATCTTCACTGAGTTTTTCGCAGGCCGCCATTTCTAAACGTGACCGAGCAGATGTCTCCACATCCAAGTATGGCGACCTTATTGATGGATCATCTGTCAAGAACAATTCAACAAAAATGCCAGTCAAATTCAAAATGCAAGTTTATTTTTTTCCAAACTTTTAATTATGAATATTCTGAAAATTATACTAACCCCCGGTTGCACAAATTACCTACTTTAATGTATAAATGGTTGAGTTCATGGGACCTTTACCGGTAAAGCCCAACACACAAATGACAATCCAGTGGCAATTCGACTGCAAAATTGCCATCGGTTGCAGTTGAACTGCCACCTAGGCAACAATAGAAGCGCTGAAGATAAAGTAGACGCTGGCTTGCAGTCCTGTTGCCGCCGTGTGTGTGTTGACTCGACTGCAAGCCGACGGCAGTTTTGCATTCAGCTGGCTGACAATATCGACAGCAACCGGCAGCAGTTCAACTGCAACCGACAGCAATTTTGCAGTCGAATTGCTGCTGGATTGTCGTATGTGTGTGGTTGACGTTGTTGACGCAGGCTGCTGCTCTGTTGACGTCGCTCGTGTGCGCTCTATTACATTTCGTATCTAATCCCATTGAATTGTGTTACTGTCAGCAACCTTCGGCAATTTTGCAGTTGAATTGCTGCTGGATTGCCGTTCGTGTGTTTTGGGCTTAACTGGTAAATGTTGCGTTGATTGGTCTATTCAAATATCCATGAATTCTAATAGACCAGTCAGACACCACTAGTAACATTCTACGGTTCCCGGTAAAGCTCCCAGGAACTCAACCATAATGCTTACATCAAAAAATTGATAACATAACGCCTATACCTATGTGCATGCTATCATCTGTGTGCTCTGAATATACTCAGTATTTCATAGAAAGATGGCGCCATTGTTACCATAACCATGTCTTCGTAAAAAGTTGAAATAAAAAATCCAACGGACAATTCTCTGTAAGAATTTTTTGATCCGGATGGAGGAATAATTATACATTATTTTTTAAATATTATAACATAAATTTTTTGACTTAATTTGGAAAATTTATATATTTTGATAGTTTTATTTAGAATTAGTTTTAGATTTTCATGACTTAACCAATTGTATTGTAGTTAAGCTGGGTTTTTATAGCTCTGCACCTTTTGCGTACCGTAGTGCGCAACAGTATTTGCAGACCCGAACTAAAGAATTGATGGGATTTGGCTCAAAATTAACGAATGTTTAATTGTTGCATACGATAATTTCGAGCCGAATCCCTCACAGTTCTCTAGTTTGTGTCTGGAAATACTGGTGCGCATTGTGCTACACAAAAATTGCGGAGCTAGGAAACCCGGGCCATATTCTCATTCTCAGTTTAAACATAGGCCCTTATTAGAAAGAACCACCGCTTGCCACATTTTAAGGCAAAATATTACATCAGCTGACCGTGTGACCGAGCTCAACTATTTCAAAGTGCATAAGGCATATTATTCTTTAAAGCCATCAACTGATTTTTTTAATCAAATTGAAGTGATTTATGGCCGGTTGGACGAAAGCCAATTAAATTTAATCCTGTAGAATGGCATCATTCTATGGAGATTAAACTTAATGGAGAGAATTTAATTGCACAAAGGACAATAATTACAAGCCATAACGCCGATCAGGCTAACCGGCGTAAGAGATATTTAATCGCCTATTCACCAAGAATTAAATCTCACTAACTCCCATTAAGTTACATTTGATAGGTTATGTTTATTGTAATGAAACACGGAACTGCAAATTAGGATGTAGCGTATGTGTTAAAAAGCTTTCAAAATTAATAAAATCTATTAAGAATATAATAATATTGAGATAGTTACTGACATTAAACTCCTTATTTAATTGGCTTTCATGCAAGCAACCGCCAGTGATTTAGTCTGAAATAGTGGCCTGTGACGACTGCAGTGGCTCTGTCTAATAAGTTTAATGCCTTAGTTTAACTTAAAGCCTGTACAAGTAGAACTAATCTTATAATCAGAACTAAGCTCCATATTATCAATGCAATTTCAAAAGTCGTTTAGTTTAAATGCAATTCAAGTTACGCTCAGTTTAACTATTTATGTTGGCAATGGTTATCTTCTCATATGATCACATGTGAAAATAAAATATGTAAGACTATATTTGTAGCATAACTTGTTTGTTTTGGAAGTAGCCTGAGCTTTCTGTTTGGTTCTGTATTGATAGTAAATGGTTGAGGTTATCACAGTGTTGGAAAAATTTAGCCATCATGATGAGGCAGAGGCAGTTGATCAATAAATTGAACTAGTTGATTTTTACCCTCTATTGTTTTGAACCTTATCTAGCCTGCATGAATCTTATAAAATACTAGCAAGTATTAATTACGAATTCTTCACTGTTGTTCAAACTGTGATTTTATTGAAACCATTCTATTTCATTAACTCTGTTGTAGAACTCAACTCTGAAATTGACATTATGTAATGTTTTATGTGATTCAATAATTATGAGTCTGTCAATTCCTGTAATTCATTTCAATTACTCAACCATTAGTATTTATTGGTAATAATTTATTTATTGAAATCTAGGTAATTATTGAGTACCTATCCAAACTTTTCGATTTTTCCAACAATTTTTTTTTGTGACATCTACACACCCCATGAAGCAATAATCCGTTGAAAGTTTTTGGGGGTCGCGTTTTTTTCACACAAAAATTTAAATTTTCGAAAAAAAATTTTTTTTATGAAAATTTAATTTTTCATTTGAAAAATTCATAATTTGCAAACATATTATGTACTCCAAACCATAAAACGATATAAATCAAATGTATAATAACATATCCAGAGAAAACTAAGTTTACTAACCTTTCAATACTTTGGTGGAATGAATACCAGTCAACCATTGTTGTTGTCGAAATTCCCAGCTCTTCACAAATAAATGTTTGTCGGGGTGGCTTTAGGTGCAAAAGTATTGACACCAAATAGAAATATTTTTCTATTGGGAGTCTACAATTGTCCAAGAATGAGCCCACCCTTGCCGAGCCAGTAAACCCACAAACCGCGGCCGACTTCTTCCCCTGTCGCACTTTTTTTTGACACAAAATTGAAGATTCGACTTATTAACAACTAATTCTGCACCACACTTCAAACACACTGTAATCTCTTTAAAAATATCATGCCTGAACAAAAATTCGATCACCTCCTTTTTGCTAAGGCGTACTGATTCTAAAAATTTGAGGCGTTTCACGTAATGAATAAATTGAAACAATCAGCTCTTAACAATAATCGTTGATCTGACCAAAAACACAAAATTATAGCATTTCAAAGAAAACATATGTTTTCGAACTATTATAATTTTAGATTGGTTGGTTAATTAACCTACTTTTCAGTTGCTCAAATCTACCAGTTGACCGACCAAAGAAAACTAGATGATTCCACCTAACCAAACCTAACCTAACCTTGCCTAGTCTGGCAGTGTTACACAATATATGCTTTACTTCTTTCGTAAAGTTTGTTTTGGTCGGTCAACTGGAAACGCAACACATATGGTATAATATTTGACAGATGGAAGTATTCATTCGCGGAAGAAAAATAGTTCCATCAGAAAACTCTAATTTAAATGCCAAATAAGCGTTGCCCCCGCAAAATATCAGTGTATTACTACTTACTAGTGTGTTTTGAGTGTGTAGGGAAAAAATTGTTGAAAAATTCGAAAAGTTTGGATACTCAATAAATACCGAAATTTATTAATGAGATTCACAGCAGCCTTATCACCATAAAAACCATGTCATTTCTCAGATTAAGTTAACTGGAAGTTTAAACCACCAAAATCGGACATTTAAACTAAACTAGTTTAACAGTTAAACTTCAAGCTTAAACCATGTTTAATGTAGATGTAGTTTAAACTACAATGGAGAATATGGCCCTAAAAGGATTAAAATTTATTCTATTCTATTGATGAAGTGTGTTTTACATGACCACTAACCTAGAATTGGTGGGAAGCAATAAGGTTCACCGTCAGAGTCGGTTGACATTGAACTAGTATCCAAGCATAGGAAAGGGGTGCCGATTCCCCTGTCGCCCCAGCTTGTTGTGGGCTCACTAGGGGGCCCCATGTCACCGGGCTTCTTGGTCTCAGTGAGAGGCGATGCAGTCATTTGTGGTATATCCGTGGCGTCTGTCAAAAATGTATAAACGAACACAATTACTTTTATATCTTTTGAAAAATTTACAAAATCAAATCTTGAAAATTAAAATAAAATTTATTTAGGTTCTCTTAATATCGCGCCATCTTTCTGCTCATTTCCCTGCTTACAGTGCACTCAATTGTGAATGGTGGGGTTGATTGCATGGATTTGTGAATCTCATAGGGCTGCATATTCCATCAACTCATCCTAGAAAGCAATGCCTATTGCATTCATATATGTCTATTTCATGTAAGTAGGAGCCGTACTATGATAGGGTTCTACTCCCTGATCAATGAAGCTACTAGACTCTACAATAAACATTGTTGCAATCTGGATATTTTTCATGAGTCATTACATTTTCAGATGCATTTTTTTTTAAGTTTTGTTTAATACCTACTCAAGATCATCTTACCATTATGCTATTTTATTATATATTTTTACTACTATTATTAATCTTACTATTGTAAATGTTTTGTTACAGTACTATTACATTAAGAAGGCAGGATTGGGGTTACATCTGTTGCTTTCATGAATGTAAACTTAATAATTAAATACACAAACATTCTTGATTTTTTTGTCAAGTCTGAGACCTGTGCATGGGTAATGAGTTGGATGATGGTGATTGATGAGTTGGACCTACAGTTTTAGGTGGGTGCCGAACCACCTCCAAGTGATTGTACAGCAGAGAACAGTCTTTTTTGCTGGTCAATCCAGTTTCTTGATGAGGACGTCGAATTTCGAATTTATGTAGCCTGATTCAGACATTGGGGCATTGGTCAAATGAAAAAGATTCTTATCGTCGCTAATATCCTCACCACCACACCCCTCCACTCTACCTTTTTCACTGTCACTGCTTCCTTTTTATCTCCATCCTCAACTGCACCAGCTTTTGACTTTGGCATTGTGGAATGAATATAAAACGTTTCGTTAAAAACAAGGCAATATTCTAATATTAATGACATATTAAGTTAAGTTTGGAACACCAGAGTAAGATACTACCAAACAGTAGTTAGACGAGACGTCCTTTATGCGGTGGAAACACTTAAGCTACATAAAGTGTAGGACATAGAGGAAATAGGAGTAATCGAGAGAAGGATTTTAAGGAAAATATTAGGTTTGAAAGTTAAACAGTCAAAATATAAACATAAATCCAACCAAGAACTTTATTCCAAAATAGGAAAAATATCAGATGTAATTAATAAAAGAAGACTGCAGTTCTATGGAAACGTATACAGAATGGAAAACACCAGATTAACAAAACAGATCTTCGACCTACTTAACACTCACAACAATAAGATAACATGGCTTAAAGAAACAGACAATGACCTACTAAACAATTAAATAGACACAGGGATCTGAAAACAGAGTAATATTCAGAAAAACAATACAGAGTCTAGAGTTTCAGGAGAAGAAAATAGCTATCGGCAGAAAAGGGAAAGAGTGGACTCAGGAAGAAAAGGAACGTCACTCTAGAAAAATGAAAGAAGCATGGGCAAAGAAGTTGATTAAGCATGCGCTCTAAAAGACCTATGTGAGAAAAAATGACATATTATATTTAACTCAATCTGTAGAATGCCAGTGCTTCAATGGTCACAACTGTATACTTCGTTCCACAATACCAAAACTATTTCGTCAAAAGAAAACTGAATAACAGAGCCTTAGTGACAACCGTTCACTCAGACATCTTGATAGCAACT
Source organism: Conomelus anceps (assembly GCA_948455865.1). NCBI lineage: Eukaryota > Metazoa > Arthropoda > Insecta > Hemiptera > Delphacidae > Conomelus > Conomelus anceps. The sequence continues at coordinate 146,187,078 of OX418216.1, forward strand.
GAAAATTAGAAAGTAACATCTTCAAGCGTTTGTCATGTATTGTACCATTCCAAATCAAATTTTATTAAATCAAAATACAATTACAAAAAATCTTCAGCATAATCAAGACAGATTATTCATTTTCAAGAATTTTTCTTAAAATAAAAACCCCACTATAAAGCTATGAGTTTGGGCTATGAGTGCAATATTATTTAAAAAATTCCAAGATATTGAATATTGAAATAATACATTTAAGTTGACAATAATCGTAAAGAAAAATGGGATAAATCAATGTATTTTTCAATAGATAGAGATTTCAATGTTTAGAAAAAATAAGACTTGTAGAGTAAAATAAAAATTACCCAAAATCATAAAAACCTGAAATTTTGAGTTCTAAATAAGTTTTCACCTTGAAGTACTTTCTGATCAATAGTCTATTAACTTCCTTGGTGATAAATAATTTGATGTTGATGCTTGATTTTGTTTTGGTACATTGCAAAATCATCTAGTTCTAGAACTGTGCCAAGGGGGGGTCCCAGGGTCCGAATCCCCCCCCCCCCACCCTATTGTAGATGACTCAAGCACCAGATATGGTCTCACTTAGGCCCATAATGTTAGGTGAAAAATAGGATTTATGTGCGAGGACATCTCCTTAATACTTTGAGGTATGGGCCTAGGATCCATATAGAAGTCGATATAATCATTTTTACAAGTTTGACTTGGTGAATTGAAATTATGAAACTCTATATGAATTACTACTGTGTAACAAGCAGGGGCGTATTTGAGGGGGTTTCCCGGGCTCGAACTCTCCCCCTATTGGCGATGACTCAAGCTCTTAAGCACTAGATGGAACTTACTTTTACCCATAATGTGCGTTACAATGGAAGGATTTGTGTCTAGAACTGCTCAATATGCAGTCTAACCTGACGAGGAAAAGTAAATGTGCTAAATAGTAAGAGTTGGTTGTGTCCAGGAAATTTCTGAGTCAGCGAATTTGAATGCGTAAATGCAATCTATTTCTGGTCAGATAATTATGTTCAATGTAAACATGTTCCTGTTTTTAAAAAATATAGATAGCTAGCTTTTTTACATAAAGCTGTTTAATACTAAGATCTGGTAAGTCCTGGAATAAGAAGTGTGTGTGGGATATCTTAGAGTATCTGAAATAATTTATTTATGAAAACGGCCTAAAAACGCACTGGCAACTATAAGAAATACTCACTAAAAATTTGCGGAACAGACAATTCAGCTCTGGACGTCTGCAAGTCAGCTTCATTACTTGGTTCATGGTCCTGGTCGGCTAGTAAAATTAACGTTGCAGCAGATGACAACTCAGCCTCAGCCATTTTCAACGAATCATTTTGATGATTGATTAGTTGGTGAGATTGACGCAGTGTGCAATCAGAGTTCTCTTTACTGTCAATTATTGCTGAAAGAAATCAGATAAATAATAGCGTTAAATTGATCGATTTTATTTAAGCTTGAATTATTTTGGGAGATGTTTGAATTTCAATAAATTGCTCACATGATAATAAAAATAAATAATTTGTATTCAACAATAACTTGAACGTTACAATTAAATAGATACAAGTTCAATTCTCAAGTTAAATTCTCAACACTAGACAGATAATTCAAAATTTTTGATTGGTGACATCCTGACACCCACTATATTTATAAATATGAGTTGGTGTGCCACAGGATTAGTCAAAATATAGGTTCAGAATATAGAAATAAAAGTTTCTTTGTACGAAAAAATCTATGTACACTAGATAATATAGGTAGTTGTATAATTACAAAAAAGAGGCTATATGGATAGTTTTCTGAATACTATTTACAAATACAAATTTAATTGTTATGTTTCTATGAGCTTATGAAACAAATTGCTCACTGCGATCTATTCCGTGATCTATTAAGCATATCTTGATTTATTTCTTCAAGGTATGAACATGGATGATTACTCAATTTCAAAGGGGAGGCGGCTATTGAAAATTTTTGGTCCCAGGAATTAAGTTCGAAATTCCTTTTAATGCTATAAATTATGCTGAAGACCTCTGCTTCTATGGACATTGACAACTGTATCAAATAGCTAATGGAAATCAATAGATACCACAGAACAAAAATAATCAGCTCCGGGAATCGAACCACGGATCTCCCTATTGCTGGTGGTCAGGCGTCCCCACCACTAGGCCATATTCAGAACCTCTAAGAAGCAGCTTTCATTTGAGATTAAAGACCGTATTTATGGACCGTATAATATGGACCGAGGGACTCTTGAAGTGTAATATAATAATACAAAGTGTGTAGTCTAAAGTGTAATACAGGCATTTGAAGAATACCTTGAGTCAAGAGATACTGAAGGAACGTCCATAAATACGGGCATAAGCCATACCAGCAAGTACAATCAACAATAGGGAAGTGATAGCCGCGAGCCGTAGCAGGTATCTGTTCAATCAGATAGATAAGCTGCGTTCTCGTAGGTACTGTTTGTAACGGTGACCGATTAGATTGGCCAGCAAAAAAGACACTGTTCTCTGCTGAAAATCACTTCCCGGTGGTTCGGAACCCACCTAAAACTGTAGGTCCAACTCATCAATCACCATCATCCAACTCATTACCCACGCACAGGTCTCAGACCTATGTGGGCTTCATCCTCAAAAAAAAAAAAAAAAAAAAAAAAAAAAAAAAAAGTTATTATTGGAAGACGTTAAATAAATGTTATTAAATTGCTATAAATTATTGCAAAGACCGCCACTACTGCAGACATTGACAGCTGCATTAAATAGATAATGGAAATAGATGACTGCCATGATTTATGACATTAAAATGAGTTTCGAAATTAATTATCTACCTAAGATTATATTATAGTCATGGGATTATGATGTAAATTCAATTGGTAAACTTACAATAATTATTGGTGTCAGCGGCTGATCCAATATGGCGGCCGATTGCAGACGAATTCAAACTATTCTGATCCTGTTGGTCCTTCAAGGACTGTGGGCGTGTCCTTTCCAGTTCCAGCCAACTACGTTTTGATGATGACATTTGGTTGCCAACACTGGATGACTCGTCCTCCAATGCAGACTGCGAAATTCACAAAAATGCCATCTTGCAATCACTTTTTATATTCTTAGCCATAAAATAGGAATCTATCAAACTGCACACATTTATTATTTGTCCAAATTGTGCAAATTATTGAGAACCTGACAGGGTCTTATTGAAATTTTTCTTCTTTTTTAAATTTACGCCATAAAAACTAATTGTTTGATCAATATAAATAATATGTCAATTTATTCCCAAGTTGTCTTTTATTTCTAAAAAATCATCAAAAGTCTAAAATAACTCGTTGGTTATTTCTTTAGATCAGGGGTTCTCAACCTGTTCAACGCTGCGACCCCCTATTTAGGTTGAGAATTTTGGCGATCGCCATCTAGTAACATGGTAGATTAGGCTTCCATACACAAGAAAACAGCAATAATTAATTGTTATAAAACATGTTACAATAGTAAAAAATCTACCACTATTCAAAACTTTATTAACAAGACGTTGGTGAGCACTGAAATATTAATGATTAATAAACGATCCGGTTATAATAGTTTCATTTATTATCCGCCACTCGTATGGTACCTGTGGCCAGAATACTTTTTATTTTTAACCGACTTCCAAAACAGAAGGAGGTTCTCAATTCGACCTGTTTTTTTATTTGTCACCTTCCCTCGGGACGGGACGGGTCGCGACCCACCGGTTGAGAATCCATGCTTTAGATCAATGTAAAATGGAAAAATTTCAACTTTGAACCCCCAAATTTCACAAAATAATTGATAAAAAAATATTCTCATGGCAATAGATAACATTTCAATATCTTAATAACATTCAATAGAAAAAACTTTTTAAAAAATTATGACCAATACGCTTTGTATGGTCCGTACAAGTAGGATTTCAATAATCAAACTAAATACGGTAATGAAATTACGTCTTGAAGACTCCGGTTATGGAGTATAAGACAAGTCAAGCCAGATCAAAATTATGAACAATATTACCATTCACTAGTTACCACAATTACAATTTAAATTAGTTGAGGTGAGGCTCAGTTTTGATCTGAAAGGAACTCTTGTACACTTAAAAAAGCTTCATCAGCTAAATAATTATGTTCTTAATTGTTTTTTAAATACTTTAATACTTCCACGAATCTAGAAACTGCGGTAGCTTGTAATAGAGTTCCCTACAAATATATCTTGGTTTTTGTTCGAATAAACTACAATTATGACTCGCCAAGTGATATCTCCTTCATGCATTAAAATAATGTGTCGAGATTTTGGTTTATATCACTCTTTTTTATACATAATGTAGCTTCATACACATACAAACAAGGCACAGTCAGGAGACCACGTCTCTTGAACAATGTCCTACATGAATCTAACCTATTGGCTAAAGCTGTGAAAATCAACTTTCAAGAATCTAAAATCTTCCTTACAAGAGTTCTCGCAAGGAAGGACGGACAACAGCACAAATTTAATTAAGAGTCAAGTTAATATTTTACCATTTTTACTCACCATTTTAACGGTAGTCGGAGGCGTAGACAGATTGGATATGTCTCTGAGCAGCGATTTGTCAACCAGTGTGCCTTTCTCCTGTTCGTTGAAACTTTTTTGCGCGCCAACCAATGGCGAAGCAGCATTGCTGGAAGCTCGACTGTGATTGGCTGCTGCTGGACCGCCAAACGAGTACTCACACCGTGGACAGGTCAGACGCATCTGTTGCAGCGGAATTTTTCCCTGCATCAATTTTACATGCGCCAAACGGTGCGAATTGCCATTGCTGCCCTGTTGACAAATTAAAAATTTAATATTTATTTATTGATACAGTTAGTAATAATACGGACACTGTATTCTTTAATGCTATCGAATAAATCTGCATTCATAACGCACAAATACAATTCGAAATACAAAATATAATTAAATTAACATTGTAATAAAAAACAACTCTTAAAAGAGCAGGTTCATATAAACCGTATTTGAGTTATCTTCTTTATGTTTTTGCCAATCAAGTTTGTATTGGTTAAATATAGATATATTTTTTACTGCGGATGAAGCCCACATGAGTCTGGAGACATGTGCGTGAGTAATGAGGTGAATGGTTGAATAAGAAACATACATTGCTAAATTAAATTCGAATCCAAGGCTCCAGGAAACACTAGAGAAATCATTTACTTTTGAGATTTATCTACACAGATAATGTTGTTCTGGAACACTCTGGATGAATGTAGGGGGAAGAACAGGGGGAGTAAACAAAGAGCGCCAGCTTCAAGTTTTTGTGACACTCCAGTAAACAACACTACAGTAGAGTACTTCAGTAAAGAGTATTTTTCGATATTATTTCATTTACAAAGATGCTCTGGAATCCTCTAGATGATTGCAAGGCGAGGGGAGAACAGGGGGAGAAAACAATACAAGCTCATTACAGCTTCGACCGGAAGACTTATTGAAACAGGAAGATAATTCCAAAAATATATTTCTCCTTTCTTCCTGGCATTACATAACAATATCATATGGTGGATACTACATTGACTGAAAAAATGGTGAAGATATAGATCATTCACCGTAGTCAATACTTAATTTGGATTCCGAATGGCGAATTTAAAACATGTGGTTGAATTATCCAATCAGAAGCGAGGCATTCAATTACCACACTGTCTATAATATAAAGCCACGGTGGCCGCGAATGGCGTCAGATCCCATGCAGTAGGGCCTTCTTGCTTCTTTCCGGTTACACTTTTTGAGGGGTTGAGGAAGAACCACTTGGTCCCACCATTTAACACAGAAATACACAAAGCGGGGAATTTGTTTCAAGTCAATTAAAATGATTGTTACCTGATGATGTCGTCCTCCCGAGGACGTTGATGAGGAAGTGAGCGAGTCGTGCTGCTGTAGGCGGGCGAGGTGAGTGAGTTGGGGAATCTCGAAGGGTCCGGGACCACTGCTCGCCAGGGAGCCGGTGGTCAGCGACGAGGAGCGATCGGCATCCGAACTGTGTGGCCCAAAACTGCCGCCGTGCGGCTCGTAAGTGGTGGCTGGCATCAGGTGCGACTCTTCACACAGGCTTATGCACCTGTGCCCAATAGCAGTCAGATAAATATCCTAGTATCTTAGCTTTATAGCATTCATTTGTTAAATTCAAGAAAGGCAAAAAAAAAACTGATGAAGAGGAGGAAAAGAAGAATAGAGCGAAGAAGAGAGATGAAGAAGAATAGAAGGTGACGAAGACAGAGGTGAAGAAGTATAAGAAGGAGAAATAGAAAACAAGAAAGAGGAAGAAAAAGAAGACAGAGATGAAGAAAAAAGTAGTGACAGGAAGAAAATGAGGAAGAAGAAGACGAAGAAGAAAAAGTAGTAGAAGTAGTAGTAGTGGCAAGAAGAAGAAGACCAAACAAACAAGCAAATGAACCAACTAATAATTCAATATACCCAATTAAATACTAGCAATTTAAACTACTGTAGTGATAAAATATTACTTTACCTGATAAGAGCAGACTTTTCATCCTTCATTTCGATAAGACAAACTGCGTTGATAGCAAAAGTGAGTTTTTTTGTACATACTTCTGTGCTTTCCAACAACTGTAAACAAAATAATATAACTACAGTACGTTCACTAAGTCGCGCACATCAAAAAGGTTGTGAAGAAATGTATTTTATTTAGGATTATTTATTTATTGTTATGAATTTTATAAACATATATACTTATATACTTAAATAATAACATATATACTTATTTCCAACATTTAATGTCTTATGACATATATTCAAAATGACTGCATTGTTCATTAATACATGCATGAATTCGTTTTACCATGTTTGTTGACACTTTGTGGAGTACGCCTACACTAATATTGTTATTCTCCTTGTAATGTTCATTTTCAGTTCATTCCGTGGCCTATTTTTATAAACCCTTCCTTTAAGATAACCCCTGCAGGAAAAAATCTGGAGGCGTTAAATACTGGTAAAATACTGTTCAAGAAGGAACACTCGTTGCTCTTCGGAAAATGACATGTTTACCTTATCGTAATCTAAACAATACTGCAGACCTGTTGTAACCTGTACACACAACAATCGGTTTTATATCTGTTGTTTATATTACCAGTGGTGCTATCTTGCGGTAGCCACCAGAACTAATATAAAAAACCTACTATTTACAGACTTCTTTATTTGGATATGCGCGACTTGATGAACGCACTGTAGAATAAGGTACAAAAACAATTTTCTCAGCAACAATATATTAGAATAGAAGTTGAAAAATATGAGGTTAAGCCACAGACATAAAGTCCGAGAACCGGAGCTGAAAAGCTGAATTCTCACAAATAAAAGCTTGCAATCAAGTGAAAAGTTCAAGAAGACCCAGCAATCGACAATACACCGCTGTGAAATAAAAATAAAAATATAAAATCCCTGTTTAATGAAGCAGAATAAGAAATTAGCAGACCTCAACTCAAACGCGTTTTTTAGACCGCTTATTTCATTCATGCCCGATTTTAACACTTAGGATGCTTGCACAGTGGAGCGTACTATACTCGATGACAATCACCATCGCAACATCAAACACATGCTGTGGAATGGTGGTATTCACACTGCTCCAGTCTGTAATACACACTATTCCATCACTCCATGTGTTTGATTTTGCCATGGTGATTGTCATAGAGTATTGTGTGCTCTATTTTGCAAGTATTGAAAACATATATACAGGTCGTTTCGGAACTCTCTACCAATACTTCTAGGCAGTGTTTCTAGACCACTAACAAAAGTAAATATTGTAATAAAATTTATCTAAAATCCCCCGCCAGTATTTGTTGCTCACACAGCCGCCATTTTGATCTTTTCACTCATTATTTTTTTATTCAAAAACCTCTAAATGTATGATTTTGAAATTTTGTATACAGCTTTATAACAATTAAAACAATCTAAAAAAATCAATCAAAATTTTCCGACATAAAAAACAAAATGGCGGCCATTTAAAATCTTTGAGCAGGATTAAATTAATAATGGCCGCCATTTTGTTTTTTGATGTCAGAAAATTTTGATTGATTTTTTTGGATTGTTTTAATTGTTATAAAGCTGTATGCAAAATTTCAAAATTATACATTCAGAGGTGTTCGAATAGAAAAATAATGAGTGAGAAAAACAAAATGGCGGCTGTGTGAGTAACTGGGGATTTTAGAAAAATTCTATTATGATATTTACTTTTGATAGTGGTCCAGAAACACTGCCTAGAAGTATTGGTAGAGAGTTCCGAAACACCCAGTAACTTATTTTTTTTTTCGAAGGATAAAGCCCACATAGGTTTGAGACCAGTGCGTGGGTAATCAATTTGACCAACAGTTTTAGGTAGGCTTAGCTTTAGTTTTACAGCAGAGAACAGTCTTTTTCGCTGGCCACTCCAATCGGTCACACTTACAAAGAGGGCCCAGGAGTTGCTTATCTAATATAATTGACAGATACCTGCTACGGCTCACTACGGCTCACTTTACGGCTATCACTTCAACATTTAAAAAAATATATTTTTTTTTGAAAGATGAAGAATTTGCTCAACTAACCTCATTTTTTTGTGAAGGACACGTCAACTCCTCTCGTTTATTATCATATTTGGCAATTTTCTTATTTAAATTCTCGATTATATGCACTAGCTGCTCTTTGGTAGGCGATCTCCGCATGTCTAGCAATCTGTCACTAGACATTCCCGCCCTATAAATATGTCCCTGGTGAGAGTCGTATGAGGCGACAGCGGCTCTGTTGTCCAGCAAAAAGCTGCCACTTTTTTGGTGGGCGTCAGCGGCACCGTTGTCTAGCGAAAAGCTACCACCTATGGATGTTTTTCAAAATTTCATTTTTATATAGTAGCGTCTATTTAATGATTTCTTTCAAATTATTAAATACTAGTAGTTCTATGATCAGTAGAACTCACGTCCAACAATAAGGGTGCTTGCACAGAGAAACATACTCAATGTTTATAATCAAATTATAATCACAATCCCAAAATTAAACACTGTCATGAGACGTAACTCATGATTCAATTTGCATAGCATAATTATTTCATGTCTGTTTTCACTCTGTTATCACATCACTAGGGCTGTGTTTCTAATTTACAGACAGCTGATTGCTCAAATTTCACATGTTTGATGAAGAAATTAATAGAACAATATTAATAAAATTTGCATAAATATTATTTACTTAGTAATCACTTCAATGGAAATATTAGAAATGTGTATCAAATAAATATATTATTCTTATGAATGATAACTTAATTCATAAGAAGGCTCAACCAGATGAATAAGAGGGCTCGAGGGCTTTCTTGGAATCTGATTCCAATTGCATACGCTGGAAAAGCTCGTTTTAAAAATCATATGTTCCCTATAGAAGAAGGACTAAGTGCCTTATTTTTATTTCCTTTTAAATATAATTTAAATGCAAAAAACATTTTGAAAATCCTTACTCATAAATCGCTGGGCATTTCTTAAAGGAAGATCCATGGGAATTTCATAGAATTTGGTCCATGCGTTTAGCCGTAAATGCGTTACAATTAGACAGACAAATGCAAAACGGTCGACTTGAAACAGAAACCTCTCTTCGTTTGGTCAATAGATTTCCAAAAATTTCAATTCTCCTCACCCAACAAAGCAAGAGCCATTTAGGGTATTTTTCGAAAATGTACTTCTGAACGTGCACTATCGATTCGCAATGATTGGTATTGCTTGTCTCTAATTTGTTCTGACAATAATCCATTATTCAACGGGACCAGAGAGCCAAGCGCAATGCTATACACAGTAAGCGCTGTAGGTTCTTTCATTGCAGTGGCGAAGGTGATCGTATGAAAGAAATCCATTATATAAGCTTTTCATTTAGCCTATTTGAAAATTGCAATCGATTGTGCTTCTACAAAAAAAAACAGCAGAAACAAGGCCAGAATACAAGAATGCTTAGGTGGCCCATAATTCATCAATAAATGACTTTTCTAATTAATTGGCCGAACGAAGAGACTATTGATATTCTTGAATAATAATAATTTATAAATGCGAATATAATTTAATAATCCATCATTATGCATGATAAATGTTTAACATTTATTGATTGACAGATGAGTGTCCAAACATCATACTTGGGGTACGCATTCGAGAGCTTTTGTTTTGTTGAAGCTGATGATTTTCAAATCATATTTTTTTTTTTGAAATGTACAAATAAAGTTACAACAAATTGTTTAATAAAATAACAGAATATATAATAAAATTCGAGTAATACTTCCTTCCAAAAATATTTCAAATTTTGAAGACACAGCAAGGCAATTCTATATCTTATAGAACAAAGTGCAAATAAGATAATAATAGAGTATGCACTACAAAAACTAACAAATAATTTAAACCGTATAGAAAAAAGACAGACCAATATAAGGTAGGAAATTCAAGGTCAAAATATGGATAAGATATTTTAAAGAGAATGTTTGAATACAGTGACGTTACATGGACGTCACTCTCTTCTGATTGAATAATTCGGCCGCAAGTTATAAATTAGCCATACGGTGTCCAAATTAAGTAAATTCGTATGGCTTTTCGTGGTGGGGAGACCCTTACGGGTAGTTCCACCTCGCCGCTTTTTTTAACGACTGCTTTTCTTTTTTATATGCAACCGGGACCGACGGCTTAACGTGTCCTCCGAAACACGGGAGTGGCTCGAGAAAAATATCTTGTACTCAACTGGGATCGAACCCAGGACCTTTGGCTTATCAGACCAGCGATAAGCCAACTCGGCTACGCCGACTCCACGGTGTCCAAATTAAGTGTTGACTACAGTGACTGAGTTTTTTGCTTTAACTCTTCACAGTCAATGTAGTATGAACCATATGATATCCTATTTAGGCTAAGCTGCCAGGAACCCAGAGGTTTACACACGTACTGTGTAGTAAGAGCCATGCAGAAACACGTTTAATTATTTATTTTGCTTTTACGGCCACATTGGAACACTTCAGTCAATCATGTCTTCACAGTCAATGTAGTATGAACCTTATGATATCCTATTTAGGCTACGCTGCTAGGAACCCAAAGGTTTACACGCTTACTGTGTAGTCGAAGCCATGCAGAAAACACATTATTTATTTCGCTTTTACGGCCGCATTGGACCACTTTAGTCAATCATGTCTTGTCTAAATGTTTATAATAGATGTCTAATATAAATCTTATACAGACATACAAACAAATATAAAATGGAGACATTATTATGGCGACAGGAAGCAATGGCCATGCTTCCTTTATAATGAATAATAAGACGAAATTGTCACAACCACATTTATAAAAACTTTGAGAAACTAGTTTCGGTTGTTATACCATTATCAATTTCAGTCAAACTAAAACTAAAGTACAGAGAAGCTTAATATATAAGCGAGAAAGAGGCTAACCTTCATCGAACGTTGCGAAGGTCAGCCTCTTTCTCGCTTAGCCAATAGTATCATTCCATGTTCAGTACATATTAAGCTTCTCTGTACTTTAGTTTTATTTTGATTTAGATTGATAATGGTATAACATCCGAAACTAGTTTCTCATGCTGCATTTTCTGTATAATCCAGTAGTGTTCCGTTGCACAATGGCTAGAACTCTGTTGTTGGGATGGGACTGCCTTCAAGGTAAAAGTCTACTGCGCATCCAATCTTCATAGCTCATGTCTCATCTCATGGGCTACAGTTCTTGTCAACGACAAAGGCTCCATTAATCAGGAAAAAGCGCTCACCTTTCAGATGGGCGTCAGCCGGGTGATGACGTTCTTCATCGTGACTCTTCCAGGAGTCCTGCGATTGAGCTGAAATTGCCAGATCACCGCCATCTTGGATCGGATCGACAACTTCCGGTCTTGAAAGTTCAGTGCGCATCTTCTTCGGCGGAGTTCTGTGAAAAATTGACCCCGAAATGATAATGAATTTTATAACTTTGTTTGGAAAAGCATAGCAGCGATTCATTCATACAAAGGCTTCATGTTTATAAATAAACAAATCAATGTTCATTGTTTCTCTCGCCTTAACTTGATACTCTGTTTTACTCTTATATGTCAAATGAGCTTCTAGTATTTTCGAGGATATCCTAGACGACAGCTTATTTGTTTCAACAGTATTTTGTAAATAGTGTTTGTTAGAAGTGAGTCAGTTTTGATTCAGATCTCCTAATAACTAGTTCTTTCTGTGGAAGTTGACAATCTTCTTTCTGTGGCATTAAATCGTGGTGCAATACACAATGCAATATTGTGATAATTGTATCACGTGTGATCATTACAATCACAATAATATTGTGCTTAGTTTACTATTGAGTTATTCAACAGTTTTTTAGACATTTCTTATTGAGTTAATAAACACTTACCCCTGATTGCTCAAACTTCCAATCATAATGATGAATAATAATAATAATATCTTTATTGGCATAAAACACCAAAATTACAGAAAAACTGTTGAGGCAGATGTCTCGTCAGAAAATTATTAGCCTAAACAATTTTTAATTTATTACCAAGTTACAGAAATCACACATCTATTCCATAAACAATTTTTTTTTGTTGCTGATGATGCCGACATGAGTCCGAGACTTGTGCGTGGGTAATGAGGTGAATGATTACACATAAATGCCTGACGGTGGAGCGGGATTCGAACCCACGACCGCTTAAACGACAGCAAGCTGAAGTTGTGACGCCCCAACCAACTGCGCTAAGCGGCCTAATACATCTCTCTTAGATGTTGGTCAATGAGTCTTGAAGGAACTCTTCAACTGTGTAATAAGACTTATTTATTAGAAATGCTTTAATTAGAGCTTTGAATTTATTTAGCTCTAAGGTTTTAACTGATGCAGGAAGTTTATTATATAATTTGATTCCTGCATATTGTGGACTTCTCTCATACAACTGTAGTCTATGTATTGGGTATCTGTACTGTTGCATTCCACGTGTACTATAATTATGCAAGAACAAAAATTTTCATAGAGATTTCTATTTTTATGTACAGTTATTAGCATTTCTAGTATATATAGACTGGTGATTGTTAGTATTCCCAATTTTTTGAAAAGAGGTCTGCAACTAGCTCTTCTGGTTCATTATCCATTCCACTTTTAAACCAAATTGCTATGTGAAAGAAAATTATTATACATGTATACATGCCAGCATTCATATGATCTATATATCTTTAATGGTGGAACAGATACCTAGTATACAATTTATAAAGGTAGTTCCATTATTCACTCGCATGAGCCAACTTGTTATAACTCTACTTCACATGACCCAAAACAAGCCTTATATTGATAGCCAATTCTAGTCACTAATACGTGTATTTTATAATTCTAAAAGCTAATTTACTCTCCAAACCATATAATATTATCTATTATGATTGATTCACATCGATTATGATTTACGAGGGTATAAGACGTATTATTAAATTTACGTACAATGTAGTTCAAAACCGGGATAAAATAATGGTATTGTTGTCCAATCTATCAGCAGGAAAAATCAATAACGTTTATATATACGTGAGAAATGTTTTTTTTAAGGTCTATGTTCATGGATTTATGATTCATGACAATTTTAATAAGGAAGTATAGTTGAAGATGAATATAAATATAAATAAAGATGCGATAGTGGATTGGTGATAATACAAATTGTACTATTAAAAATTTTATGATTGCAAATATTGTCATATTTACATATTGTTTTATTTCTAAATTATATTTCTATATCGTTATATTTTCTATATTGATATATTTTTGTTAATGTTATATTGTTCAATGCTAGTCAATACTCGTTTTTCTAATTTCTTACATTACATCTTGTCAATATTATCTATTTAATTTGTTCTGCTGTGGGCGGCCTGTATGCACTCTTTTGTAAAGCTTTTATTGTAATGCGGATAGCAACTTCTATTTGTATGAGTACAAACTTCTATTTGCATCTATAACAAATAAAAATTATTTGATTGATTGATTCATATTATTCGATTTATTTGATATTATTCAACTAATTTATGAACTATACTATCTGGCCCGACCCGCGTAGCTGCGATCTCATAAAATTCTCCTTGTTTTTATTATTCGCCACCTCCCACTGAGGTTACATTTCAAATTTCAACCTTCTAGGACTATTATTGGGGTTGGAATAACTTTTATTTGAAACTAGCTGGCCCGACGCGCGTTGCTGCGTTCTCATAAAAATTATCCTTGATTTTATTATTCGCCACCTCCCGCTGAGGTTACATTTCAAATTAGGAAAGAAGTTGGGCCTAGGGCTCTTCCAGCTCATCATAGAGGCCTCCTTCGTTGTTTTATTAATCACCACCTCTGAATGAAGAAACATTTCAAATTTAAACCTCCTACGACTATAAGGGTAGAAGCTAGGTTTTTTATTTTATTATTCGCCACCTCCCGCTGAGGCTGCATTTCAAATTTCTAGCTGTATTGGTTAACAGATCTCATCAACCCAGCATAATTACATTTCATCATACCCAGCCATATGTTTCCTATATACTGCAAGGCTCCGACTGCTCGGTACATGCAAAGTCTTTGCGTTCCAGACAGCGTATATAAAACCGCTAAGGGGCCTCCCATATGATTTAAGACTGTTGACTTCTACATCAGCTGTTCCTTTAAGGATAGATTTCTCCTTTTTGTGTCCTTCAGCGAGGACTTTTGAACTCCCAAACTTCACAGGAACCGTCTCGAGACTATTCTACATTGTGCCTGAAAATTTCATAAAAATCGGTTCAGCTGTTTTGGAGTTTACTGGGAACATACATACATAAATATATAGACTTTTATGTATGTATAAATTATTTGTAGAAAGAAACAATAAAACATGTCTGATACAAACGATAACTCATTCTTAATTGATGATTCTAGCGTAGAAAACCATGAACAAAAAAATGTGTCCAGATCGGGGACTCGAACTCAGAACCTTTAGCGCCAGACACGTGATTGCTAGCCACTGGGCTTCTTAGGCATGGAGTAGAATGCCAATTTTTGTTAATTTGAATAACACATGATCATCTTTCCGTTCAATCATTTCGGTAGCCCAATGGCTGGCAAGTTCAGTAGGTTAGGTCTGTAAAATGGATTAATTACTAATAATTATTAGCCCCCTATTAAAATTTATGGTCAGAAACCATCCCCAATATTCATACAACATATTCCCAAAGTTTCATGCCAATCTGTCAAGTAGTTTTGAAGTCTATAGGGAACATACATACCATACATACAAGACATTCATTTTTAACCGACTTCCAAAAACAACAAGGTTACTATATTCGACCTGTTTTTTTTTTATGTTTGTACATCAATCATTCGAACAATATTGAACCGATTTCGATGAATTTTTTTTAAATGAAAGAGCATCGCTCAGCGGTGGTCCCATACAAGTTTCGCAAGGATCGGCCCAATACTTAGCCCAATATTAAACAAAAAGGAGCATTCTTCGATGTCTTCATTTCAATCAAGTTTGAATAGGATAGTTCCACACATAACCGCCAATCGGATAACCGGTGTCGTTTACCAGGCTGATCATTGTATCATATGGAGCGCTTTACATCTAGACGGTTTTCGAAATCATATGATGCAATGCAATTATGCCGGGTAAACGACATCGGTTACCCAAAGCTGGTTCAGTGTGAAAGAAGTCTTTAATGACTTCTTTTGACCAATCACATGAACTTAATTTGAATCGAGAAAAAGAAGAATATAATATTTCTGTCCATATGAAAAATGTAAATAATTTAGTTGATGTTATTGAGTCATAGGAATAAGGTTATTTAGTTGCAATCATAACACAAAAAATATCGTACATAACTCGTCCGGGAAGATGTTTACCATACTCGTATGATAATACCGCACTCAACTTCATCTCCTGCGTTTACTTATCATATTTTCAGTAAGCACAATATTTTCCACACTTGTAACGTAATATAGGCCTACTATTTCAGTGTAGGTATATTCTGAAAGGGACCACATCAAAATGAATCAAAAGCCATTTCACTTTTAAGAAGCCTTTCGCTATTATAATTCTCCTAAATACAATATTCCACATTAAATAAAACGTTGTAGAATTTTCCTTAGTTTATCTTTTCTTATGAGTGGATTTTTAGTTACTTAACTTTCGATGTTATAAATTAATGATTGGCTTGCTAATTTGATGAATATTTCATAGTGTAGGCTTTAAGAAATTTCTTATGTTTTCAAAGTTTGAAAATTCAACTAAAAAGCTTAAAATAAAATATATTTTAAAACCAAAAAAGGAACCGACTTCAGTGAAATGATAAAATACTCACGTACTAAAAAGTTTAAAATAAAGTATTTACTTTAAACTGAGAAAATTTTAAATTTCATACAAGTAATCTTTTGAAGTCGGCGCCAAATTTCCCATAAACTTCTAAAATATAACAGAATTACTCTGTGATGTTTTCCATGGCGAAATAAGTGAACAATCTAATATCAAAACTGACACTGTATTTCAGTTAAAGTGAGTGTAAATCACATTTAATTGAAATACAGTGTTAGTTTTGATATTAGATAGAATTTCTTATCATCATTAAAATATTTGGCGCCGACTTCAAAAGATTACTTGTATGAAATTTAAAATTTTCTCAGTTTAAAGTAAATACTTTATTTTAAACTTTTTAGTACGTGAGTATTTTATCATTTCACTGAAGTCGGTTTCTTTTTTTGTTTTAAAATATGTTTTATTATATATATAGAAGATGTTTGAATCAGCTCATGTGATAGCTTGATGTTTATTTTGACGCTGAATTATGTTTGTAGTCTATTTTTAATTAGCCTGTATTGGAAAGTGATTTCCAAGTCATGATAGCTTTATTATGCTATGGTTTTGAAACAGGCATGAATAAAGTCGGATGTTAAGACACTACTTTTTAACATTTATCAACTATTTTATAGCATAATCGTGAATGATAAATATTTTAAATATGTTTCTTCTTTTTTAATTATTCGGTATTATCAAGGATCAACAGTAGACTACTGATTACCTACCTGTTATCCTCACTGCTGTCATGTGAAAGATGTAGTAAACGCTTCATAGCCGATGAGGGGCAAATTGGAGTGGAAGCAGACGTCAAAAGGTTGTGACTCATAAAATTTCCCTCATTAAAAGATGGATCTCGTCCTGAAAAACCGCAGATATACCTCAATTAAAAATTTTATGTACTTTTACATTGGAATATCTTCATCATCGCAAAATCAAACACAAGCTGTGCAATGCTGGCATTCACACAACTCCAATCTGTCATATACCATTCCAAAGCATGTGTTTGATTTTGCGATGGTGATTGTCATTGTATTGGATGCTCCACTGTGCAAGCACTCTAACATAGGGATGCATACACGAAGCATTCCGAAATCTTCATCAGTTGAATCTGATAAACGGATACATCTATTTTCTCAACATACAATTATAGAAGAAACTAAAGTAAACATAGAGAAGAGTAAATAATTCATACCTGTTTTTCTTAATTCGAAAATGGAATGAAATTTAATGATAATGCTTAATATACTGAGCAGGAAGTAGCTCAGAGGTGTGTTGTATACGCACACACCTCTGCAGCCAGACCCTGTGCAGTAGTGCGAGTGGACTATCAAGCATAGAGCTTCAGACTTCGTTTCGGTGGGCTACTACTGATATAAATCTGTTAGCTGAGTGAGGAAAGCAATCACAAACTACCTCACTTCTCGTTTGTGTGGTGTGCTCTTTGTACTAAAACATAATTTTGAGGTCTGAAAAGTCACCAACAGCCGAAATCGGCTATGGTACTACAGTATATGCATTTAAATACAAACATACTGAGAAAAAATACAACATAATTAAAATATGAAGATTAGTTAACAAACTTACTAAAATGAAATCAAGAAGAAAATAGTCCTTTACTAACCCGAATTATCCTGATATAGTTCCAAGCTTTCTTCAACATCCATGCTGTAAAAATAATGATAACATTTCAAAATTTATTTGAGACGAAATGTAAATTTTTTTAAATTATTTTGGTGAACTACAGTACAGCTAGTCACGTAACAACAATCGAAATTTTAAAAATTATTCTATCAATTTTTGGAATTTCTAGAAAATCCTAAAAATGAGAATTACAATAGTCATCTCTTACTATAGTTTTATGTAGCTCCGTATCAATTTTTCACTGGATATACAAACATGCATAGAATCTGAACACTTGTGTGATGGCCATTTTGCATCGCTGTAATGCTTCCTCAGGCACCCAAAAATTGGGGTTATATTTGTGAGTGAGGTGGGGTAGTGAGTGGATGAGAAGGCGCAAGATTTGGATCTGTAATCATGTAATCACAGACAGTGTGTGAGAAGAACTGAATTTGATCATTTGGAATTGAGTCAGGCTGAATTTTTGTGGCTTTATAAATTTCATATTTCTCTAATGCAGTTAGTTTTTGGCGGTTTTGAATGAACATTTTTTTTTTGATCAGACATCAACATTTACTTACATACATTCCATTCAAAAATGATAAACCTACCTGTATTAGAGTTCAAATTCAATATACTAACACTTAATACAGCTAAAATTAAATACCTGTTATTTACCCTGTCTAATACTTGGCATTTATATCATAACTTAAAATTCCATGATTATTCATGCAGCCAAAGTAATTGTCATTGTGATGCAGTCCAACTCCATCAAATATCTAGGTGTAACAGTAGACAAGAAACTCAATTGGTCGCTTCATATTCATAATGTAAAAAGCTACCTCCTCAATCTTTCAAGAAAATTAGTCCTTTGCCTGTTCTCAAACAATTGTATTAAGCGCTTGTTGATTCTAAATTTACTTATGGAATTAGCTGTTGGGGCTCCACTTATAAAATTCATCTAAAACTGTTTCTCGTCCTTCAAAAATCAATAGTCCGGGTCAAAAAGGGAGGGCCTAGAACATTCTTTTCCTATTTTTCAGTCATTCAACTTTTTGCCACTGCGCAATATCTACTTTTTCAAAGTTCTATATTCGTTTTACGTGAGATCGGGAAACCGTAATTGTCAGCTGCTTGAGAGTAATTATGTCTATAGCACTAACACTACCGAAAGCTTATAATACGTCTTTTCAAAAATCCTTCATTTTTTTGAGCCCGAATTCTTCAACTATGTGCCTGAAGAAATTAAAAAACTGAAAAATAAACATTCTTTCAAAAAACATCTGTTAAAGTGGATTATCAATCAAGTACCTGAAATAATTGAGTTTCTTTGTAATATTATGACCTGACTTTTATACATTTGTCAACCCTTGTTTTATATGCACTTAAAAGTATGAATGATGTGTGTGTGTGTGTGTGTGTGAGCATTTCAAAACTTTCTTTCTTTTAAAAGACTCCTACTTGCAAACAAATTTTTCATTAATTTAGCAAGAAGTATTTTTGTTTTGACAAAGTATTAGTAAGTAACTCAAGTTATTTTAATTTACCATGTTGTAATTGAAACTAATCAACTTTATAATATTGATTTATCATGTATCTTTGTCTGAATAAAAAACAATTCGAATTAAAGCATTATGAAATTTATAAAAACACTAAACTACAGACAGATCAATTCTGAATGATCAAATTCAGTTCTTCTCACTCTGTTTGATTACTCAATTCCAGATCCGAATCTCCCGTTTTCTCATCCACCCACCACCCCACACAACCATAACCTCAATTTTTAAACCTGATTCAGTAGGCCTGAGGAAGCGTTACAATAATCCGAAATGGCCCACACTGATCAATGAATGTTCAAATTCACTAGAAAAGTGTCTAAAGTGTTTAAATTATGGTGTTTCAATACGAAAAACCAGAGAAACTGAATATTAATTTTTAAAACCAAATTATTGACATGTTGAGATAAATATGAAACTATTTCTCACCTAGTTGAAATAAGTTGAGTATCAGCATTGGCAATGATTGCCTCTTCTTCTTCTTCTTCTTTGATTCTTCTTTGCTGATCTTCCATTCTGAAGAATGAAAAACAACAACGTCAACAATGAAATAAAATTCTCATTATTTTCCACCGGCAGAGAAAAAACGTCAACTTCAATTTACCTGCAAAAAAATTGTGATTGCTTTCTGAGTAAAATGATACTTTCTAGGGAAAACCTACCAAGACCTTCCGAGACCAGTGCCGAGAGGACTTACGCCAATATATCCAATCCAACATTTGAAATTGGTCTTAAAATTGTAGTTATCATTGTTAAAAATTGCAAATGGAAAGATTAAAATATATTAAAGATTAACTTTTTTTATTGATATTAACCAAGAAGCAAGATAATAACTGTCTCTGAGTATAAACAGTTAAACAATCATTCGTGCTGTTAAATTGAACCTAACACTAACTACAGGAATCAAAAGGAATGACTAGTTATGCGATCGCTCGCGCCGTTGGATTCATTCTAACAATTGCCGACTTTCATCACTTTCCTCGGTCCTGCTGGCCTTCCCCCAGCTCAGCGGGTCAAAGTGATTAGAGTAAAGGGTGGTCAAAATACCCGAGAAACCATATCCAGAAGATCAATCACATGAAACTAAAATATTAAAAAAATGCCTAAACGAGAACTGCAAATGTTACATTCAATCTAATGTATAGCGCGAGTGATCGCAGGCCGAAGTTTGCTTATTCTCACCATTTGCAACGAAGAAAACCTTCAGGAATCCATATTATTACTCATTTTTCAATGCATGTCCATAATGATGAACTTCCTAATATCGGCCCAATCGCTCAAAAAAAAAAGAATCCTTGATAAAATGGCAAAATTTCATAAGCCTGGAGATTACAGCCAACTAAATCCGCTTCTCATCGATTTTCGAACTTCATGTTTTTTTTTGGGGGGAAAAACAAGAATCATTTGGTGCGAATCAGCAGTTGAAAACTTAGAGCAGACGCTTATTTTTTAGGTTAGAAGTTTGAGAGGCCAATGCTGTTTGGTATCTTTACTAGTACTGTAAAAAACTTCATCACTGCAAAACTTGTGTTTGCAAATCTGCAAATTAACTTATAGGTTATGCACTATAATAATTATAGAATGATTACTTGTTGCCGTTTTATAAGATATTAAATTTCATGGGATTTTGAAATTCTGAGACATAAGAGCGTAGAAATAATTGTAGAATATTAAATTGAAACGACATAGTCATTATGACCCGAACATCGCATTGGTTCAAAGGATACATTCCGCTCCACGCGACTGCATATTAAACAATCCACTGCAATTCAACTCCTTAAACAATACTTTCTTAATGCATTACTTAATTTTAAATGTTAATAAGTTTCAATAGTGACGAGAACCTTACCGGTAACGTTTTTGGTTCCTTCCAAACGTTCGTTTGAAGAAGTAGAAATAAGTTAAAACGTTCTGCTTAGAGGAACATAAATAGATACTACTTCTTCTTGTTAAATATTTAAGTTTTGAATCTTATTTTATTTGCAAAGCAGTTGAAACATAATAATAAACGTTCCTCAAGTGACTGAGAAGTGAAAGCTTGAAATTTGAATAACACCGAAATTCTCACCTGTGGAGCAAAGTTCAGTTTAATCAAAGCCTTCTAGAGTAGAGTACAGAAGACCCCATCCAATACCTCCTAGAGAGAAGGCCCCATTGCTCAAGTGATGACGTAGTTCAGCAAGGCTGGTGAGCTAGCTATCAGCTGTTTTAACGTATTTGTTCTTTCCGTTTTATTCAAGTTCAGTAATCTTCATTTTGATAATTATTTCGAAGAATCCAGTTTTATTTTACATTTAAATAATCCATTTCTCAATCGTTTTCAAATATATAGAATATAGTATTTATTACTTCAAAATTATCAATGTTGGTACCATACTCATTGTATCCTTTAAAGTTTTGAATCATAACATCAACTGTGTTCTTGTTGCTATATTATGCAAATTTAGTTCAACTCATACAATAAAAGTAATATTCACTGCTTCAAAATACAGTAGGCTCCTATATAAATTCATAAAGCTATATAGCAAATCAAGCGAAATCGCTTGATTAAAAGTTATATAATAATATTACTGTATGTTATATCACGAGTAATAATTAATGCTTATGAGAACAAGATTGAATTGGTGAATATGGTATTACATTATTTTTAATAAAAAAGAGAAACAAAAAACAATCTTGGAAAGCTACACTAACACTTACACATAGACAATAAAAGGATAAAATTACTTGTTTGAAAAGAAATATTCCCACCAGGCTTGCACTAATTGGTACATCCATAATCACTACCCAAAACTAGCATGCTAAAAAATCATTTCACATAAAAAACAAGTCATTTTAGCACTGATAAATATGGTTTTTCCATTACCGCTATACACATCCCCCTGATGTTGCCCGATTTAGAAGTGGCGACACTAGTGCTGTGGCTTCATAGTGGATCCCGGAGTTAGTCATCTACTACTGTAATTTATATCAATGGTACATCAATGCATCAGCGCCATTCCAACCTATGATTATTATACATGGCATTCAAAATGATCGTATTTGGAGCAAAAATATTGTACGTTTTGAATAGCATCTATATTTTCTGATATACAGTATCAATATTCTATGATTCTTGGATTTCTTGTTCCGTAATGATCTGCATTGTTAATATTAACACTTTTTGTTGTAAATTTAACAACTTGCAATCAATTTTAATTTTGAATAAATAATATTTCTACTTACTCAGGCCAAACGTTTTTGAGTCATGGAACCTCATCTTCCAAGGCGTCCTAGATCAGCATGTCGGTTTTTTGGTTAGAAGAATTGTGGTTTTTATATGATGTGGTCAAAATATCTGTGTGATTTATAATTTATTTGTTCATTGAATATGTTTTGTTTATTGTGTTTGGTGAGTTTGTATAAATTTCAAATTGTTTCAAGGGTATTGATTTCATGTCCTTTAGATTTTATGTGTAGAATATGTCGGTTGGTAGTGATGTCAGTAAAAGTGTGTCCAGTTTGAATTATATGGTGTGCAAAAGCTGATTCGGTTTTTGTATTTAAGGCTTGTAAATGTTCTTTATAATGTTTGAATACGTGGCCTGTTTGTCCTATGTAAAATTTGTTACAATCAGAGCAGTTCAGTTTGTAGATCCCAGGGATAAATTAATAATTTAACATATCCAATCAAATCTGATAGAACAGACACAAAATGTTTCAGAATATCATACATAATCTTATTATTTTTTATTCTCTCTTTTTTGTAGTAGATAGTTTAATTTATTTGAGGAATCCCATTTGAATTCTTTATTCAATCTTATTTTAATAAAACTTTAAAAAATATTAAATGGAAATTGTGACTCAAGTTATGGTTTGACGGCCGTTTCACTGTGTTGTCAAGAGCATCGTCAGATGACCCACAGTATACTCTATTAGTGTAAACAAAAGATGGATCTTCAAAATCATCAATCTCATTATTTTTTCTTTCTGTTCCAAATATTAAATAGTACTGTATATGATGTTTTATCTCGTATTCATCCTAGACTATAATCATTGATCAGGGATAGTAAGATGATGGTTCGTCTATGCTATAATCGACCATTTTCTATAAAAATTCTAAATTCTTTGACTTAAATTTTTGTTTTTCTGAATTTCTTCATTTACATAGGCCTGATATATTAGTTTCTTCTAAATTTTTTGAACCATTATCTTGTATTCGGTTGAAAATTAATTACAAACATTTAAAGATGGTAATATTTAAGTATGGCCGTATATTTAAGATGAACATGTATGGCTGTATCCCAAGTTCCTTTTATAAAAATATTGGTTTCATAGTAAGGTTTCGATCTTTATATATCTGAACGATAGTATTCATAATAAAAAATCATTCTATGATAATTTAGTCCTCTACAAATTAGAACCAATTTTACTTTGTTATCTCCAGTTAAGTCTTCAGACTCTAGTTCAGAGTTAAAAAAAACTGTACGCTATTTCAAGAAAAATCTTGGCTGCAAATAGTCCAAGTTGATGTCCCACTTGAATTCTAACGTTTTTGGTACGCAGGAACATTTTTGAGCAATGCTCAGCCTAAAAATCTACTAGAGAGCAGAATTTTCTTTAAATTCTAAAAATCTTTGTTACCACCTGAGGGATTTTGAATTATAAATGTGCAATCTATGACTATGATTCACAAAATATGAACATCAAAACATCAATTTTCCAGATTTTTTAAAGAATTAATTACCAATATTTTGAAAAGGTGAAACTCAGAACACATTTGGCCCAAAAAGATTAAACTGGTATTATTTACTTTTACAATATTTTATGTACTAAAAAAAGGCAATCATGGATTTTTTACTATACACAGTATGGATGTAAATTGGAAAAAAATTGAAAACAGAAACGGAACGTCGGTTTTTGGCCACTCTTTTAATAAGCACCAGGGTTAGGACAACTTGTGGGATTTAGATCAACTGAAGCCTTATAAACACCGCGAAAAACTCGCTGGGTTACTAATTATTTTTCAATATGTCCTTTTTTGTCTCCCATGACTGGACTATAGTTATACTACTTGTATATTGTTTCATTAGGCAGGGGTGCCCACCCCCCCTAAGCCTCATGACGCACCCCCCCCCCCTAAATTTAGCACCAAACCCCCCCCCCCCCCAATAATTAGGCCCCCCCCCAAAAAAAATGCGAAAAAATCCCCCCGTATTCTTTCTAAAACTAAAAGAAGATTTTTATAACTATTGAAAAAATTCAAACCCAGTCGATAATATACAAAATGTATGTATATTTCTTGAGATTCTTTACATAGGTAACATTTTTTTGTAAAGGTAAAAAAGAAATATCAATGAAATGAATATATGAACTTCTGCTCAATAAACTTAATTGCAAAATAGCTAAATAAGAATTTGAACCTAAATGGTTTTTAAACAATAAAATATTATTACAAATACACAATGTTCAATAAAAATGAAATACCTATAAGTTTATGTTCGGTGTACCAATTAGATTAAGGTTAAATAATTCTACAAAGTTGTTCCTTTAAAGGAAGTGAAAACAATGAGTTAATAACTTCATTTGTAAAACACAAAAATTCAAAATACTAAGTCATTTATTGGACAGTAGTTAAACAACAGGTTATTTACTTAGTGTAGTATCTTGGGAGAATTTATGTATGGATGAAGTACATAAAAGGCACACATTTCATGTATAGTTATTTACAACACACAATCGAAAGAAGTGTCTTTCAAAAACAAAATAAAGACATAGTTATGAAAAATTACTGAATTTTTAGTATTTAGTAAGTTTTTCAAAAGCAGTTCTTACTTATTAGTAAGTAGTTATCGTAAAATCATGAAAACCATCAACAGTTTGAAGACAAACATTTTAAATTTGTAGACTGTGACCATCTACAAGTTAGCTAGGCACCTTCTAAGTTTTTTTTTTTTTTTTTTTTTGAGGATGAAGCCCACATGGGTCTGAGACCTGTGCGTGGGTAATGAGTTGGATGATGGTGATTGATGAGTTGGACCTACAGTTTTAGGTGGGTTCCGAACCACCGGGAAGTGATTTTCAGCAGAGAACATTGTCTTTTTTGCTGGCCAATCTAATCGGTCACCGTTACAAACAGGACCTACGAGAACGCAGCTTATCTATCTGATTGAACAGATACCTGCTACGGCTCGCGGCTATCACTTCCCTCTAAAATCTATTGTTAAATCTATCTCTCTAAACCCCACATAGAAGTTTTTGGGATGAGGAAACAGAAAACCTTTCAATTATTTCTTCGTTAGAAATAGACTCAAGTACATCTGCACAAGTTCCTGCACAAATCCTAAACATTATTATTTTAGCTAATTCATATTCAATTGTATAATAATAATAATAATAATAATTATAAATATATTTTCATTAATTGACATTCTATCTGGTGACTTCTTAGTATATTTTTTAATGTTGTCACGTTAAACACGGTTTCAATCAACTTTACGACCCCCCCAAAACGTTTTTTGGAACCCCCCCCCCCCAAGAATTTCAATGACGCAGTCTGCGTCATAGCCCCCCCCCCCCCCTGTGGGCACCCCTGTTATTAATATACGGTAAGCCAAAAGTGAAAAAAGCGGTATAGATAATTATTATATTATTATACCAAACAACAAAATTACTTTATTGGAATAAGATATTAAATTGAAAAAATAGTAATAAGAAACAAAATTGTGACAAAATTCAAACTCTTCAGATAGATTTTTTAATAAATGCCCCTTCCCCCTCATAAGCTGGACTAAAATGACGCCATTGCTTAGACCTAGTTTTTTGATATGAAGGTTTTTGCGTTTTATTCCCATGTTTTTTTTTGGAGGATGAAGCCCACATAGGACTGAGACCTGTGCGTGGGTAGTGAATTGGATGATGGTGATTGCTGAGTTGGACTTACAGTTTTAGGTGGTTTCCGAACCACCGGGAAGTGATTATACAGCAGAGAACAGAGTCTCTTTTGCTGGCCAATCGGTCACCCTTACAAAGAGTGCCCAGGAGTTTCGTAGCTTATCTCTGATTGAACAGATACCTGAAAATGGAAAGCAGAAATCCAAATCACGCACTATTTCCACATCAAATTCTACTCTAAAGAATTTTCACATCATTACAAGAATTTAAAGCTACTATTCTTTAGACGTCCTATATGTTCTGCTGCTCGCATGAATACTAGCTCAAAATATTAAGTTTAATTCAATTTTTTCTCATAATTTAAAATAAATTAAATTACACAACAATCTAAATAAGAACTTCGAATGATAGGATGATAAAATAATAGATGCCTACATGAGAAAATAAAAAAAATAAAATTAACAACACCTATTACTTGGCCCCAAAAGGGAATTGAGAACAGAAAGGAAGAATAGTAAAAATTCATGAAAAGCGGTAGTGAGAGACCACCAAGATTAGTAGCAGATAGATCTGTCTACTAACTTTGGGTGTCCCTAACTTCGCCAATCGCCAGAGCCTTGTCGGCCGCAGTCACTGTGGTATCCCACCGTCAGGGGACATCTCAACACTGCCTCCAGTCAAGAGATGAACCAAACCGAGGGCACCCAGGACGTACGTTTCCCAGCCCACACGAGGTGTGGCATCAACACCATTCGAGGACGTAAGGTTGACTTGCCCCCCTTCCGGGAGGGGCCTTGTGGGCCACGCGAGGTGGATACTGCTCCTAACTACAACCCATTAACGGAGGGAAGTAGTGTTGGAGTTGAGAGGCAATCCCTGGGGTACCTCCAGAGATCACCTCTGTCCTGCCAACCAAACAGTATCCCCTGACCACATTTTCTATTAATAAATAATAATTGTTTTAAAAAGAATATATTTTAATATAAATCTCATTTGCTGGGTTTTCTGCAGTACTCCTCTGATACAACAAATAGACATCAAAAGCTATTCTACAAACTGACACCGTAGCAACACAATAGAACCAGTACCGCAAACAATACCCCCCTCCAGCAAACAATACCCCCCTCCCTAAACACCAAAAAGAGAACATCATCAAAATACACCAGAAGAGCAGAACTTCAGATGTAATTCAAGATGGACAAAAAGAGCCTCTCAAAATTCTCCATCGGTTTGTACAGCAGAGAACCCAGTATAAGATTTTATAAATGAAATTCATACAAAAGAGAAAATAATTTTGAATAAATCATAACATTTAAAAAACAATGTTTCCTATCTATATAACAATAAAATATTATTAAAAGTGGAAATTAAATTAAATGTTGATCATTCAATATAATATACTAATAAAGATGGAGAAGCCCGTGGCCTAGACCTACCACCTTTCTCGCTTCTTCCTTCTTCTGCCCTTTTCATCCTGTATTTTTATTTATTATTATTTGAATTTTTTAAAGATTAAGCCTTGAAAACTCCACACATGGAGTACAAGACAAGTCAATACCAACAGTATTCTCACATTACATTAGTCACCATCGATAAAATTACAGCAGTTGAAACTTGAAATTATACTTAAATTATAAATCATTATCAACTAGATATATCTTCAATTGTTTGAAGTGGGAGCTGACATTTTTTAACAATGATTGATACAAAGTGTCTGGTAAAATCAATGACAAGAAATACACAATAAAACAAATAAATGAAGTAACAGAGAACTGCATGCCCTACCTAGTAGTGGATTGTACAAACTGTGTTTCAAAATCATGCCTTGAAGTATTAAGACTAGTCAATACAAACAGTATTCACAAATTACAATAGCCACAATCGATAAAATTACAAAAGTTGAGACTTGAAATAATCTGAAAAGGTCACTTGTACTCTATAGAAACTTTATCAACTATTTATATTTTCATTGTTTGAATTTAAATAGAAAATGATTTTTTTGCTATTATTAATACATAACGTTGTTTAAATCAATGCCATGAAAAACACAATATAACAAAGAATTGTAACAACATAAATGCATGCCCAATTACAAGTACAATATAAAAAGTTGCTAAAAAATATTTTTTTAATTCCCGACATACTTAGAAAAACGTTCCGGTATAACCCTGAAATCTGCGTTCCAGAATTTGTGCATAATTCCTTCCCCACCAGTAGAAAAGCAAAAAACAATTATTATTTCAACATTAAACAAAAATTATTGCATTTCAATTCTGATTAAAAGGTTTATAATACCAACGAACTACTGAAACTGTGTATTGGTAGCCTAATCATGTTTACAGAAATTTTCATCAAATTTCCTGCATCAATATGAAAACAATATAATCTTTTGAAGAATACTATTCTATCATTTTCAACAATAATATTTTTTCAAGTAACTGTCCAGCTAGCAGTTTGTCTGGATCATCAAATACCAAGCTTCAAACAAAAATTCTGTTCAGGTAAGCTACCGGTACTACTATATATCTTATCAGTTTTAGTTTTGGAGTTTCCATCCTCTTTGATAGCAATTAGATGAACACTTCTGCTGGCAAACTAGCCTAGAAAACAATCAGAGATAAAAGAAATTTTCAAAGCATAAAGTCCACTAAATAGTTTTAAAACAACATAATTTAATTTTTAATTCAAATAATCAAGAATAGTTTAGAATTGGATAGCATTTAAAAAAGCTAAGTCGGATTGGCTGGATTTATTATCTGATTTATTGATGGAGATTCAGAATCATCACTCATGGAAACATTCAATTATTACTGCGTTGAGATATCTGGACAAATCTCAAAATGCAATGATTGAAACTCAGCACTGGATTAGATATTTGAATTGCTCTGAAACCGAATCTGTTTAGCTATGAAGGCTATTGTGATTTCATCAGTTATTTAGAATAGATTCTACAAGAAAAGAAAAACAGTTAATTACCTAGTAGATGAAGCTTAAAAAAAGACTGTAGCACGAATGGAGTTGAATCTGTTTGAGAAGAATACCCGAGAAGAAGTGGTGATGACAACAACACAGTGTGGCTGAAACAGACTTGAGCAAGAGTGATTAAATGGGGAAAATTCCTTATTTAACAATAGATAGTATCACATATTTGCACTCCTACCATCTGCAGGCAAGCGCCAATAATCTATCAATAAATAGTATCAAATTTTTTGCACCCCTACATCAGTAGGCAAGCGCCAATAATCTATCAATGAATGATTTCAAATATTTTTGCACCCCTACATCTGTAGGCAAGCGCCAGTAATCTATCAATAAATAGTATCACATATTTTCATTTCCTAGCAAGTATAGGACAGCACCCTTAAACTACCCTTGAATTATTGCTTCCATGATTGAATGTACCCAAGTGAACTCTATTCTCAGTGTGGTAGAGCTTATGACATTTTCACTGCCAAAGCATTGCCAGAGAGAATGGCATAAACTCTAAGCACAAAGCCAGTAGCTGAAGCTAAAGTGAGAGCCACTTCCCCAAATTTTGAATAATCAATGTCTAATCTAATTTCTTATCACATTCACCGTACATGAATAGGCAAGAGCCAATAATCTATCAATAAATATGGTATCACATATTTTTGCACTCCTACCATCTGTAGGCAAGCGCTAATAATCTATGAATAAACAGTATAATATATTATTTTGCACTCCTACATCTATAGGCAAGTGCCAATAATCTATCAATAAAAAGTATCAAATATTTTTGCACTCCTACATCTATAGGCAAGCGCCAATAATCTATCAATAAATAGTATCAAATATTTTTGCACCCCTATGTCTGTAGGCAAGCGCCAATAATCTATCAATAAATAGTATCAAATATTTTTGCACTCCTACATCTATAGGCAAGCGCCAATAATCTATCAATAAATAGTATCAAATATTTTTGCACCCCTATGTCTGTAGGCAAGCGCCAATAATCTATCAATAAATAGTATCAAATATTTTTGCACTCCTACATCTATAGGCAAGCGCCAATAATCTATCAATAAATAGTATCAAATATTTTTGCACCCCTATGTCTGTAGGCAAGCGCCAATAATCTATCAATAAATAGTATCAAATATTTTTGCACTCCTACATCTATAGGCAAGCGCCAATAATCTATCAATAAATAGTATCAAATATTTTTGCACCCCTATGTCTGTAGGCAAGCGCCAATAATCTATCAATAAATAGTATCAAATATTTTTGCACTCCTACATCTATAGGCAAGTGCCAATAATCTATCAATAAATAGTATCAAATATTTTTGCACCCCTATGTCTGTAGGCAAGCGCCAATAATCTATCAATAAATAGTATCAAATATTTTTGCACTCCTACATCTGTAGGCAAGCGCCAATAATCTATCAATAAATAGTATAATATATTTGCACTCCTACATCTGTAGGCAAGCGCCAATAATCTATCAATAAATAGTATCAAATACTTTGGCAAGCGCAAATAGTCTATCAATAAATAGTATCAAATATCTTTGCACCCCTACGTCTGTAGGCAAGCGCCAATAATATTTCAATAAATAGTATCAAATATTTTTGCACTCCTACATCTGTAGGCAAGCGCCAATAATCTATCAATAAATAGTATCAAATATTTTTGCACTCCTACATCTGTAGGCAAGCGCCAATAATCTATCAATAAATAGTATCAAATATTTTTGCACTCCTACATCTGTAGGCAAGCGCCAATAATCTATCAATAAATAGTATAATATATTTGCACTCCTACATCTGTAGGCAAGCGCCAATAATCTATCAATAAATAGTATCAAATATTTTTGCACTCCTACATCTGTAGGCAAGCGCCAATAATCTATCAATAAATAGTATAATATACTTGCACCCCTACGTCTGTAGGCAAGTGCCAATAATATTTCAATAAATAGTATCAAATATTTTTGCACCCCTATGTCTGTAGGCAAGCGCCAATAATATTTCAATAAATAGTATCAAATATTTTTGCACTCCTACATCTGTAGGCAAGCGCCAATAATCTATCAATAAATATTATCAAATATTTTTGCACCCCTATGTCTGTAGGCAAGCGCCAATAATCTATCAATAAATAGTATCAAATATTTTTGCACTCCTACATCTATAGGCAAGCGCCAATAATCTATCAATAAATAGTATCAAATATTTTTGCACCCCTATGTCTGTAGGCAAGCGCCAATAATCTATCAATAAATAGTATCAAATATTTTTGCACTCCTACATCTGTAGGCAAGCGCCAATAGTCTATCAATAAATAGTATCAAATATTTTTGCACCCCTACGTCTGTAGGCAAGCGCCAATAATCTATCAATAAATAGTATCAAATATTTTTGCACTCCTACATCTGTAGGCAAGCGCCAATAGTCTATCAATAAATAGTATCAAATATTTTTGCACTCCTACATCTATAGGCAAGCGCCAATAATCTATCAATAAATAGTATAAAATATTTTTGCACCCCTATGTCTGTAGGCAAGCGCCAATAATCTATCAATAAATAGTATCAAATATTTTTGCACTCCTACATCTATAGGCAAGCGCCAATAATCTATCAATAAATAGTATCAAATATTTTTGCACCCCTATGTCTGTAGGCAAGCGCCAATAATCTATCAATAAATAGTATCAAATATTTTTGCACTCCTACATCTATAGGCAAGTGCCAATAATCTATCAATAAATAGTATCAAATATTTTTGCACCCCTATGTCTGTAGGCAAGCGCCAATAATCTATCAATAAATAGTATCAAATATTTTTGCACTCCTACATCTGTAGGCAAGCGCCAATAATCTATCAATAAATAGTATAATATATTTGCACTCCTACATCTGTAGGCAAGCGCCAATAATCTATCAATAAATAGTATCAAATACTTTGGCAAGCGCAAATAGTCTATCAATAAATAGTATCAAATATCTTTGCACCCCTATGTCTGTAGGCAAGCGCCAATAATATTTCAATAAATAGTATCAA
Organism: Conomelus anceps; assembly: GCA_948455865.1. Classification (NCBI taxonomy): domain Eukaryota; kingdom Metazoa; phylum Arthropoda; class Insecta; order Hemiptera; family Delphacidae; genus Conomelus; species Conomelus anceps. The sequence continues at coordinate 146,219,435 of OX418216.1, forward strand.
ATATTTTTGCACTCCTACATCTGTAGGCAAGCGCCAATAATCTATCAATAAATAGTATCAAATACTTTTGCACTCCTACATCTGTAGGCAAGCGCCAATAGTCTATCAATAAATAGTATCAAATATTTTTGCACTCCTACATCTGTAGGCAAGCGCCAATAATCTATCAATAAATAGTATCAAATATTTTTGCACTCCTACATCTGTAGGCAAGCGCCAATAGTCTATCAATAAATAGTATCAAATATCTTTGCACCCCTACGTCTGTAGGCAAGCGCCAATAATCTATCAATAAATAGTATCAAATATTTTTGCACTCCTACATCTGTAGGCAAGCGCCAATAATCTATCAATAAATAGTATAATATATTTGCACTCCTACATCTGTAGGCAAGCGCCAATAATCTATCAATAAATAGTATCAAATATTTTTGCACTCCTACATCTGTAGGCAAGCGCCAATAATCTATCAATAAATAGTATAATATATTTGCACCCCTACGTCTGTAGGCAAGTGCCAATAATATTTCAATAAATAGTATCAAATATTTTTGCACCCCTATGTCTGTAGGCAAGCGCCAATAATATTTCAATAAATAGTATCAAATATTTTTGCACTCCTACATCTGTAGGCAAGCGCCAATAATCTATCAATAAATAGTTTCAAATATTTTTGCACCCCTATGTCTGTAGGCAAGCGCCAATAATCTATCAATAAATAGTATCAAATATTTTTGCACTCCTACATCTGTAGGCAAGCGCCAATAGTCTATCAATAAATAGTATCAAATATTTTTGCACCCCTACGTCTGTAGGCAAGCGCCAATAATCTATCAATAAATAGTATCAAATATTTTTGCACTCCTACATCTGTAGGCAAGCACCAATAATCTATCAATAAATAGTATCAAATATTTTTGCACTCCTACATCTGTAGGCAAGCGCCAATAGTCTATCAATAAATAGTATCAAATATTTTTGCACCCCTACGTCTGTAGGCAAGCGCCAATAATCTATCAATAAATAGTATCAAATATTTTTGCACTCCTACATCTGTAGGCAAGCGCCAATAATCTATCAATAAATAGTTTCAAATATTTGCATTCCTACCATCTGTAGGCAAGCGCCTTTAAGCAATTGATAAATAGTATCACATATTTCCACTTCCTAGCATGTGTATAAGAGCCCCAGAAAATTTTTTGATTCTTTCAAATCATGATTTGTACTTTTGAAACTGGTATATAAATACCATATAAACTAGTTATATATTTGTTGATTTAGTGCAATTTTATTTTATATTATTCAGATGTATTTTTTATATTTTTATGTTTCTATTTTTGTTGAGGAGGATATATAAATGATTTGATTTAGTGAACTCTATTCTCAGTGTGTTGGAGCTTATGGCATTTTCACTGGCAACAGTAAATACGGCATAAGCTCTAAGCACAAAGCCAGTAGCCGAAGCTAAAGTGAGAGCCACTCCCACAATTTTTGCATAATCAATGTCTAATCTAATCTCTTATCACAATTACCAAACATAAAGGTGCTAACACCTGCACTCAACATATGTCGGAGACATCATTACTCCAGGGTTTTCACCTGGCAACCGGCATCTCTTGATCACAGGGTAACACAGTCCATGCACAATGAATGTGACATGAGAATCCTGACAGGGACCTAACAGCAAATCTCTATTTACATTTGTTAGCCTTATATCAACCCACCAGCTGCAATGAAATGTACCACACCATAATAAAATGGTTGTGGCGACTGAGCAGTGCACCCTGTTCTCCTTGTGGAACTAACAAGTAGTCACAAGGCCTTAGCGAGGAGAGAGACTCTCGAAGCATCCGTGAGAGCCACTGAACCCAGCCAAAAAACCATCAAGCGCGATAAGATTATGTCATGGCACAAATCAAGAGCCCGGATAGAAAGTGTGATACATGATTAACAACTGCAAATGCCCTACAACCCAACAAATCTCCATTCACGATTGTTAGCCTCATAACACATCCCACCAGCTACAATAAACAGTACCACTCCATCATAAGACGGACGTATAGCAGCGTTATCTGACAACTGCGGTCATGAACTCTACAAGAGAGACATGGACTCTCAGATGCAGACCCTGCCATCGAAGCCACAAATATGACTTTGTGGCACAATCCAAGAGCATGGTTGAAGAGTGTGGTACTTGACTAACAACTGTAAACCTCCTAGCATATGCAGGAGAATGGTGGGAAACTTCTAACCTAACTGACTATAAAAGCAAGATACATAATACCAAATCTCCAGTTTCACGTCCTGGCCAGTTTGTACTCCACCATCTTGACCTACTGAAGAGGTTACCGTGAAGTTGAGTCTTTTCATATCTCCTTCTTGAAGTAGGTTGAACTGATCAGTCATCCTGTTGAACAAAAAAATAGTTCAGTTAAGCTATTACAAATTTGGAGGTGTGTTGATTGCTTCAATTATATCAAAATATGTGGTGGTGTTACATTGATAAAAGTTTGTAAAGTTGATTGGAAATTGATATGTGCTGGCAATATTCAATTGACTATAGAATGTGCTTGAAGTGATGATGTTGATTAAGATCAAGTATCTTGAGCATTAAACAATGTGTCCTAATATACTGATACTGCATCATATGTTTTGCTGGATATAGTTGAAAACTCAGAAATACTTGTTCTTAAAAATGGAAAGCCATACAAAATAAACCAGTATCAATACGGCTCCAACAATAATTATATTGAAATTTTGATAGGGTAAAACAGCCACTTCATTCATCAAGTATATCAATGAACAATCTCTGCCCTTGAGAATAATGTTGGAGGATACTTGGAATGAATTAAAATTTCCTATTCAATCCCAATTAGACTATCATTAGTATATATTAGAATTAATTGGTGATCCAATGGAATTGAATTTGGAATGAGTCATTTCGATTCACTGGCATGGAAATAACATCATGATCAATTTAATATATGGTTCATGCCTGGTTTCTTAGTCGTTTAGAAAATCATTCAAAAGCTATTGATTCATTAGAGGCCCTAAGGCTTGTTTCACACATACCCAGCAGTTAGGTAACCATTATTGTTTATCCGGTATGATTACATAGTCCCATATAATGCAATGTTCGTACAGCTGGGCAAACAACACCAGTTACCCGACTGCCGGGTGTGTGTGAAACAAGCCTTAGGGCCGCTAATGAATCAATAGCTACTGAATAATTTACTAAACGACTGAGAAACCAAACTTGAAAAAATATTTTACAAACTAGCTTCAAGTTAATAATCTTGCTAACTATATTCAGCAATGCCTGAAACTACGTCAAATAGTGGAACCCAATTTTATAATATCCTAAAAATAATTGTGAAATAATCAAAGAAATTGGTCAATTTGGGTTGCAGCAACATAATTTTGAGAAAATGTTGGATTAGTACAGTAGGCCTATCTATAGTCACTGAACATGTCAAATTGCAAGTGGGATGTGTATATATTTGAGTAGTGAGTAAGTGGAGTTTGAGCAAAAGGACAGAGATTAAAGATAATAATTAAATGAGACTGAAAAACATTTTCTCATTGAAAAGAATATGGATTAATTATCTATAAGGATTGGAATAGTTTGAATCAATTATTGGTAGATCATGGTTCAAATCAGTACGGTAGCTGCTGGCTTGTAAGAAACATTTCTTGAAATCATAAAATTAAATTAGCCCAGTATGCATACAAGTTCTAATAAGAGGTTTATCAATATAGTTACTTGGATGATCATCATGATATAAAAGCTCATTAAAATTCCACTAAGAGGCTACTAGTGTGATAACTAATTTTAATTTGATTAAATAATATCACTATCAATTTATAATAATTATAATGTAGGCGACGACCAGTTCTGAACTTATTTTTCAAACAATGAATTATTTCTTTTTTCAATCAAAAACAATTTGAATTCTCTGCTTTTGATTTTTGAAGGACATTTCAATTGATGGATAGTTTTAAGATTGACTTTTGAAGCACACTGTCTGGAAAATAATGTCCAAGGGAAAATAGAAGCAATAATAAAAATAAATTCATGAGAAATTTGAAATCAAGCAGCATTGGTAGATTAAAACTAACAAAATGAGAAAATGCATGTTCACTGAGAATGTCCCAATTAAATTTATAAATTCTAATGATCTATAAAATAAATTGGTACCGTAGTCAAGGTCAATGTATAATAATGAATAGCGAGAAGTCTACCTAAAAATGAATAACAATTCTTTCTTGGTTTTTATATTAAAAACTGTAGTTATTAAATAGTTTCTTAGCTTGGCTTTGAAATAAGTTAATAAAGGGGAAAACTAGTAGAGTTTACCCTACCCGAGTATTGAAACATAGTTATTGAATTAGAGTTGGTAACTGAAAATGACTAGACAGATTTCAAAGAGTTAGTGATGATGAACTTTTTAGGTTAAATTTTAGCCATTTCATTTTAGTTATTTCTCACTTCAAAATAATGGAGCAAAGCTATGCAATTAAGAAACTATGGTATTTAAGGGTGTCTTAAAATAGACTAAATTGCAAAAATTGATATGAAACTGCTTACCTTGTGAAAGATATCCAGAATTGATTTTCCATTTATTCATCACTAAATCATTTGAGCACTTCAGTATTTAATCAGTAGGCACTGTTTAAATAGCAAATTTAAGGTAACATTCCAGTGATGTGTGTTGAAAAATCTACTGGAGCACAAAACAGCTCTTCTCTCTATCAGTGCTAGACATCAACTGATGAAGGTTTGAGGTTTGATGATGACGTTGAAGAAAATGGAGGCAGTCAGCTGATTATGAAAGCTGGTAACTGGTAGCAATGCCAACTTAATAATCATGTGGTTCTAGTTGGTATTACTGGGACTGTTTTTGTTTACAGGAGACCGAATCAAAGTGGACCCGGTTCATCAGCTGATGTTACCATATTAACGCTCTCAAATCGACAATATTGTCCTAATCGACAATAACTATAATAATTATTGTACTTTTTAAAACTATATATTTTTGGATTTTCAAAATTTTTCTTAGAAAAATAACAGTTTTAGATCAAATAGTATTGTTACTAGTAATACAGTCGTCGCACTTCCACTTCTTGATTGCCCATTTTGTGCCAAAAGCGTTTTCAAGCCCCCCCCCCCCAAACAATTTGTAAAATCAGGTTGAAAAGTAGATTATTGGTTGAGTTTATGGGAGCCTTCTCATTTACTGGTAAATGTTACTGGTGGAGTCTGATTGGTCTATTCAAATTCTTCAACATCTTTGAATTTTAATAGACCAGACGACAGGGAAGTGATAGCCGTGAGCCGAAGCAGGTATCTGTTTAATCAGATAGGGATAAGCTGCGTTCTACTGGGCACTCTTTGTAAGGGTGACCGATTAGATCGGCCAGCAAAAAAGACACTGTTCTCTGCTGTAAAATCACTTCCCGGTGGTTCTGAACCCACCGAAAACTGGTTAAGTGGTAGATTGGACATAACTGTCCAAACTTCGCCACGTCAACAAATAAAAAAGTCATTCTATTCTAAAACTGTAGGTCCAGCTCATCAATCATCATCATCATCATTCAACTCATTACCCACACACAGGTCTCAGACCTATGTGGGCTTCATCCTCCAAAAAATGACACTGGTAACATTTACTGGTTTTGAAATCTTGAAATTTGGTATACATGACGAACTGCGCGTATTACTAATAATAATTACAGTATTTGACTTTATGAATAATTGCACGACTATGAAGTCTAATATTTGAGTAGAAAATTAAAATATTTTACTCACTGAGCACTGCAGTGGCGGCCGGCAATCAAAAATTTTGGTGAAGGACTCTTATATTAAATTATTCCACAGAAATTAAATTATTTTTTAATATTTGGATTTTCTCTTAGTGTTGGAGACACATTTCGACCATTATGCTAGAAATGGGTGATCACATAGGGAGGTCGGCAGGATGGCTGTAGTATATTCGTCATTGAATTGGAAGTAATTTTATTTATGATGTTGAAGATCCATCTTGTTTCCACTAATATGTAATATAAACTTAAAAAAACCACTTTTAAATGGAAATTAACTCACGTTATGGCATGACGGCCGTTTTGCTCTGTTGTCTAGAGCATCGTCAGACAACCCACAGTACACTGACTTAAGGTATGAGTTTGAGGGTTATGTATGTTGGAATGGTGCTGGGGTGGGGGGATGAGTAGGCGGGAGGTTTGAAATTGGGATTATTTTGTCAAATAGAGTGTGTGAGGTGTGAGAAGAAGTTAAGTTGATCATTTAAAATGTTGTCAGGTTCCTGCTTTGCATGTTTGTAAATCTCATATTGTTCTAAAACATTGAGTTTATGGCTTTTGTGAGTGAAGTGTAGTGTGTCTAAATTAGTGTTAATGTCTGTATAACTGTGGCCTGTTGAAATGATGTGTTCAGCAAAAGTGGAATGTGTGTTTGGGTGTGAGATGGCTCTTGTGTGTTCTTTGAATCTAGTGGTGAATGTCCTGCCAGTTTGTCCTATATAGAACTTGTTGCAGTCATCACATTTCAATTTGTAAATTCCAGATCTGTTGTACTTGTTTTGAGATGTTGTCTGAAAATGCAGGTGTTTTTTGAGTGAATTATTTGTTCTGTAAGCTATTTTATGAGTTTCCTGAATGAAGCTGCTATTTTATGAGTTTTTTTGTTGAGGTAGGTAAGTGTGATGAATGTATGGGGGTTGTCATTCTGTTTGTTGCTGGTGTGAGTGATTGGTTTTGTTGATATTCTGTGCAGTAGTTTGTCTATTAGTGTGTGTTTGTAACCATTCTGTGGTGCTATGTATTTTATAGTATTCAATTCTGTAACGTAGGTGGTAGAAGTAATCACAAACTCATTGTAATTGATGAAATACATTTTATTAAAAGAACGAATAGCGTAAGTAAACTCATTACATCATGAAAATTCAATCGACAATAGAGACATAGTACAGTAGGCGTTGTCTCTCTGGTGTGGCACAGTCTTGCCAACTGCATAAAATAAAACTGAAATTCATGTTGTACAAGGATATATGACACCTCCCCCCGTAATGAAACCTAGGGTGAATACCTTTCAGGAGGTTTTCTGAACCTAACAGGTCTAGCCTGTGGCGTATGGTAAATAGTATCTGTCACAATCGGTAATTTTGTAGAAACTGGCGTTGAATGTAAAACATTCTTGAAAGAATTAGAAAAGAAAGTAGAATCATCAACATCATTGCTTGTAATAGCTTTCCATTGTTCAGAAAGTACTGTTGATTTAGGCACAATTACATCAGTATCATAATGAACATTAGGTATATCAGTTGAAAAATCCTTTAAATTAATTTTTCGTCATACTTGTAGGTTATGGACAGTTTACCAGTCAAGCAATCAATGTGGTAAACAGCTGTTTACAGAAATCAAAAACAGCTGATGTAATTTGATGATTATTACCGTACACTGTGTGGTAAAAATCATCAAATGATTATTACCGCACTCTATGGGTGGTTGTGGCTACCACTTCACTGAAAAACCATTTGGTCGAAAGCTAGATCAGCTGATCTAGAACCATTCTTGCCACATTTCACCTTGAGTTGGTGTGTTGAGGTTATGTTAGTATAACAATGATTTATAGTTTCTTATTTCAACTTATCTGCTATTTTAGACTTGTATGACGAAAAATATCGTACGTAACTCGTCCGTGAAGATGTTTACCATACTCGTACGATAATACCGCACTCGACTTCGTCTCGTGCGTTAACTCATCATACTCGTATGTTAAACACCATTTCCCGCACTTGTAACGTAATATACGGGTGGTAACCTCTAGACAGACTGTCCTTTACAGCGAACTAGTAAACAAAGGTCGTTTTCTTATTCGTCTTCTTCTTGTTCGTCTTCTTTGGAAATTGAAGGCATTGGAAATTAGTAATGGTCGTTGTGCCCAATAAACGTTTTGCGCGCGAATAATGAATGTTTTAAAATTATTAAATGTTATACATCTGTCACGAGCAATCCTTTAAATGTTTCTTTTTATTGAGTAATGTTGCTCTCCATTACAAACTGCGATAATTAATTCAACTTTTGTATGAAATAACGACTAGCAGTCATTGTTTTTGATAAATACTCACAAATTTTGAACAAGATCTTTCGGCTGTTATGCCATCTTCACGGTTGTGATCATTTTCTGTGGAAAATGAGAGAAAATGTCTGAGAATAGGATGTAACCGTAACGTCTTAAAATAAAGTTATGAACGGTTTTGAACAAAGAAGTGTCATTGATTTTCATAGAAAACTTGTTTTTGAACGAGATCTTTCGGCTGTTATGCCATCTTCACGGTTGTGATCATTTTCTGTGGAAAATGAGAGAAAATGTCTGAGAATAGATGTAATCGTAACGTCTTAAAATAAGTTATGAAGGATTTTGAACAATGGAGTGTCATTGATTTCCATAGAAAACTACCATTGGAAAAGCAGGAAGAAAATTATCTTTGTAGTTTTATTGGTTTGGAAGCTGTATCGAAATGCGGGAGGTGTTACAAATTGTAACAATTGACTGTTACAGTAATAAGACAGGCTTCTTTTATTTTGAGTCAAATAGATTGGCCAAATGATTAAAGATTGTTATGAACAAAAAAACTACTACGGTACAAGAATGATACCATGAGTTGTAATACCTAACAATGATTTTTGCATTGCTAATAAGAATAAGTCATCTAATTGCTGATGAAAGTTACTTTATCTGAGCACACCATCATGTCACATGATGAAAAGGCGTGATCAGGGCTCGTTCATAAAAATTTAGATATCTAGCTGACTCTATATTTTTTATATTACTATTTTTCACTTCACTTTGCCCTGTAAGTTGAGTCATAAAAATTGGATAATAATATTTATTTATACATTCTCAAATCATGACAGTATGATTTGGGAGAGAAACAACAGGCTACTTACGGTAATTTTTGTTTGCAGGTATCATGGGGCAAAGAGACCGTGGTGACTGGGAAACAGAGATGGATATAGTAATGAACAAGTGTTTAAAATTTTATAATAATTATTGCAAATATCTTTTAAAATAAACTTTTTATGTTCTTATTTTGAAGTTGTCATCATTTTTGTTCCTTGAAGAAATTGTAAGTTCGCAGCAGTATGCAAATATGGTATCATATAAAGCTGAAAATATCTTCAAGTACAGACAAATAATTTTCAAGTAGTTAATAAATCAGTACTTTACACTAAAAGCAGTTTAAATAATAATTAATAAATGATTGAACATCATTGATAAAATGACATTACAATGCTTTAAGTTGAAATTGTAATTTTAAACTACTTGAAAATAATTTGAAAGCACTTTCAAACGATTTGTTGAGTTCTCAGAAATCATTTAAAATTATTGATCGAAGTTTTAAAATCATGAATCAATGATTTAAAAACTTTTAGGAAATTCATTTTTGAAGAGAAAAAAATTCTACCGCCGAAAATGCACCCAAACCACATAGGCCTAAATCACACATAAAGAAAAAACAGTGATCTTTCTTGTCTGTTTCGATTCATAAAAATCCTTTTTTGTTCGTTTAATGCTTTTGTGTGGCTGAAAATTTTGTCTTCACAATTGAATTTTCTATCAATCAAAATACTTGAAAAATACCGATCTATTGACCAAATAATAAAGTTCCAACTCCATAAGTAAGGTGTTTGGTATTATAGTTTTGTGAATAAAAGGCATTACATTTTACAAACATTATATTTGGAAACATCAACGATATAGCTTCTACAAGACTTAATGACTGAATAACTCTTTGCCAGACATAGTAATAATGGTTGTGAAATCTTCTATTCAAACTTGGTCAAACGTTTAAAAAATAACACTCTGGAAGACTTCTCAAAACTCTCAATAGGTTTAAAGTAATATTTCTTCTGAAGTTTTCATCCTTCTTCTTCTTGCACTGTTGGTCGATTATGTATAACTAGTATATAAATATGCAGGTCTATCACTTTCACTTTAACAACAGTATAATTACATGTGCTTGTTATTTTCGGACGCGTCTCAAAAGGCGCTGAGCCCCGCATCTTCAACGTACCTTGATACTGGACCACGACTAGTACCAGTACTCCAGTATCAAGGTACTGTTGAAGATGGGTCTCAGCGCCTTGAGACGCGTCCGAAAATAACAAACACATGTAAGTAGTACTGTTGTTAAAGTGAAAGTGATACAAATTATTTTAGTTACATAAAGTAATATTGTTTCCATGTCATCACTCTTTAAAGAATTTTCTTGTAAGGCGAAAACCCGATTATGTATGAATATCAAACTATTGTAATGTAGATCATGAGAAAACTCACCCTTCCTGAGCCCCTTTCCATTACTTCGTAGCCTACCTTAATAGGCCTACAATAAAATCTCGATTACCCGGGGGAGATTCATCCGCTTTGCTGATAATCGTCGCGCCTACCGTGGAACTTCTATTATAAAAAATTGATTTGAAGCAATGTGTGTTACTTTGACTATCTTCAGCATTTTTTAAATTGTTATAGGCCATATCCATGCACCGTAACCCAAACAAGTAAATTAAGCGGAGAATCGGTAGTTTAGACTCGAATTAAAACTAGACGCGTATTGCCAAAACGGTAGCCTATATAGTCCAAAACCGTACTCAAGTTTCAATGCTCATGGCATCATAGTCTGACGATAGTATAAAATAAAACTATTAAGTAGAAGATGACAACATATTGTACCTTGCAATAGATAGTGCATGTTCAATTCAATACAATTTTTTACAAAATAAATCAAGGGAATATATTCCCCTACATAGACTTTAGTCTAGTTCGTGGGCAGCTTAGAGTCATCTGTTTTATCTTTTATTATAAAAAAAGTAAATTACCACATTGATCGACTCAAAATCTGCTCTGAGAAAAAGATAAAACATGCAAAGTGGATTTTTCTTCAAGTAAGCTTTGAAATAATTGCTTTCTAGGACGACTTCAAGCAATTGAGCAGGAGGAGTATACGAATCTTCGTCGAATTGACAGAGATGACCCTCAACTCATTCGCCGTACACGCCGACCACAAAGAGATAATACAGCCAATATCCGTGCGGCCCTGCAACGCTTGACCCGACAAGAAATAACTCTAGTAAATTTCCTGTCGCAAGTGGGTCACTGCGCCAACAATGTGATCAACATAAATATGATGGCTGGGGCTCAGCCACAAGGCTTAGACGAGGAGGTTATTGACTGGCTGGTACCGGTGGCAGCAGAAGAGGTAGTAGTGGCAGACTTTGTCGCTGCCCAACAACGGCCAGCTGCTCGACGCCGAAGAAGGCCAGCTGCTGCTGAGGGGCGGCCAGTCGCTGCTGAGGGGCGGCCAGCCGCTGCTGAGGGGCGGCCAGTCGCCACTGAGGGGCTGCCAGTCGCTGCTGATTTGAATGAATGTGTCATTTGCAAGACAAATGAATCTACGCACATAGCCATTCCTTGTGGACATGTGTGCATGTGTAGTACATGCGCTGATGAGAATGAAGCCACCGTTCGTAGGACTGAAAATGAGGAGGAGGACCTGGTCCTAGTTCTTCGCTGCCCTTTGTGCAATACCAGAAGTTCCCAATATCTAAGGGCGTGGTTCAGGAACACATAAACTACTTTTTTCAACTAAACTCAACTTTATTTCTACATGTGATAAATTCAGTAACATCTAAATATTAGACATCTGTAGTGAATACATCTAGTTGGTGAAGACTTCGATTGACTTGGCACAGAAGTATTACCTGAAACAAAAAATATAAATAATAAATAAAATAATAAAATAAAATATAATAAATATAAAAGACATCTAACTAAATAGAAAAAATAATTACAAATAATTCTTAGGGCCTTGCCAATGCAGGAAACAGCTGATTAGAAATTCTCAATGCTAAAGTATAAGGCGTTGTCAGCGTCTCGTACAATTTTTAACCGACTTCCAAAAACAACAAGGTTATATATTCGACCTGTTTTTTTATGTTTGTACATCAATCATTCGAATAATATTGAACCGATTTCAATGAATTTTTTTAATGAAAGATCATCGCTCAGCGATGGTCCCATCCAAATTTCGCAAGGATCGGCCCAATACTTAGCCCAATATTAAAGAAAAAGGAGCATTCTTCATTTTAATATTGTTTGAATAGGATAGTTCCACACATAACCGCCAATCGGATAACCGGTGTCGTTTACCAGGCTGATCATTGTATCATATGGAGCGCTTCACATCTAGACGATTTTCGAATATTTCCGAACATGTAAATACAATTACCTACTTGATTATAATACTATTTTAGGGAATAATCAGGTTCAACAAAAGTCAGTTCACGATATATGACTTAGCACTGTACTTGATAGTCCTTATTATAATTTTAGTTTTGTACATAAAGTTCAAGTATAATTTTTAGATCTTTTAAATTTCAGTAATTATTTTAGAGTTGAAACTTGTAACAATTTTTTTTCTGAATGCGATGGTGTGGCCGGCTTTTTTGAAGATTTTTGCTAGTCTGTGGATTAATGTTTGTCATTGTCAGGTATTTTTCAACGGTGGTGTTGGTGTTTGTTTTTTAGGTTGTTGAAATCTTCAAGGCCTTTGAAAATGAGTTTCCATAACTCGAAAACGTTCGGTCAGGAGTGAGTAGGAATATTATTTATTCACAATTAAAATTGACTTTAGAAGTCGTTAAATTTACAATCAGAAATTAATATTAACAACATAAATTGCGCGTTGTGGAACAACAAATCCAAGAAAAAGTTAATATTCACAACGCAGATCGCTATGGAGCAAGAAATCCAAGACATTATATCCTTTGTTGAGGTTTTCTCCATGATAATATCTGCAGAAACACTGGTAAACTGGTTTTATTTATTAGTTCAGGCGACAGCGATAAGCAGCAGTGAGCACCAGTTACGTCATCTGCTCGCTAGTCTACTGCGCATCCACCTCGTGGACCCTACCGTTCTCTTCAATTACCTGTGCATTTACCTGTTCTAATCAGCTGTTTCCTGCATTGGCAACGCGCGTTTTTAACGCCTCATATAACTTCAGCAAGAGTTCTGAATTTACTAATAATAAGGTCAATTATTGCATTGAATTGTTTTTTGTAAAAGTGAATTAATTAGACAGTATTCTAATATTTTAGTACATAACCTCAAACGGTAATAAACAACAGCAGAACATCAGGCACTAAAAAATGCAGCATGACCAAATGACAGGTCGACGAACTGGTACACACACTAATGTTATAGCTCAAGCTAAACCTTACGAACTGTAAAGCAGTAAACATTATTCTAAGAGACTTTTCGTGAAGAATGACACCCACATCACTGGCTTGCATTTTTTCAATCACTTTGACGTGTCTGACGCCGTAAGGGGGCCAACCAGACTAAAATTTAACACATGATTCTTGGACTTATGCGTGTATAATGAGTGGGGCTGATGGAAGGAGAAGGATATATAGTTTTAGGTGGGTTCCGAACTTACCTGTGCATTTTTGGAATGACGTGCGCCGCTGTTTTGCGCATAGGGCGAAATATCAGAGGCCGAGTCTCTTATTTCCAGCATCATGATCAGCACAATCACGCTCACGCGAAAGCTGGACAGAACGCGAAAAGCGCTGGCGCCAATCAGTCGATTCGAATCCTGCAATTAATAAAGTAATTTATTTATTCATAACAATACAAGCAACACACACTGCATTTGAGCATCGTCACATCTGTTGAAATGGACTATGACTCAGCAAAACATCATCCATAAAACATCTAAATAATAGAAGACATAAAATCAACTCTCATTGCCTTCAAATATTATTATCACAGAATAAAACTACAATTTGAACACAAAATTTCAAAATATAAAAAATATAACAAAACATCATCATTTAGAATTAAAAGTGAAATCCGTTGGCAGAAATATTACTGCAAAACTATACTATAGACCCAACAAAAGCATTGCTTACAATAAAAACAACCATGAATAACATTACAAATATTAATAATTATCAAAAACCCAGCATAGAATAGGGAGAGGCAACAACTGAATTGTACTGTGTGGGAATTAGGTCCAAGAGTAGCAAATGGGCGAATGGTATTTTAACCCAGAGATTAAAGAGTAATTGATAGTTGAAAATTGATGATTATTTTGAAAGAACGGAATTCTACACATTAGGTTATGAGAAACCATTGTGCCTGCAGAAACGTGGCAAAATTGGAGGCAAAATGGTAACTCTAAAATACAAAGTGAAACGCCAAATGAAAGATTGAATAACAAGTCTTTATTCAAATAATGAATAGAAAAACCATGGACAAATATATAATGTATCAGAAGATAAATGCGAATTATATATACTGCCAGACGGACAATTATCAATACAATGGTCAAAAGAGAGAATCCAATCAAAGATAATAAATTAAAATAAGAGATACAATTAATGAATCAGTAAAGCAATTAAAAATAGGCCTAAATGAACGTGAATTCATAGTTTAAAAGAAGCTATGTAGGCGCATGAACAAATGCAAAATGCATAAAAAAGATAAGTAAATTACAACAATAAATTCAAAACGATTATTATCTATGCATCCAACGTGAATTTATATAAGACTTTGTTTTTATCTTAAATTGAGCACAAATAAACGTAAAATAATTAAAGCCAATGAAAATTTAAAAAAAATATTCATAGAATAAGCAATAATTATATTGAATGTAAAAATGCGATTGCAATGGCAAATAATGACATTCAAAACGTATAAAAAAACCGTCAAAGAATAAGCCAAAGCGCCGACAAATATTAAATGCTTTAAAATATATCAAAATGTTAAATAAAACCAATATCTAATAAGAATTTGCAAGTGTGGCAAAATTTATCAAAATGTAACAGTATTCAAAGTAGTACAACGACAAGAAAAATGTGTGATGCAATGACAACCAGAATTTATTATTAAATTATCAGCTTAATATTACAAAATTATCATGCACATAAATGAATATTAATAATTCAAAACAAAGAGTAATGCTGTAACGCCTAGTTCGGCCGTTACCAGATAAAGCAATAATTAATTAAAATATTTGAGAATTGAATGTATAAAATTAAAGGTTAAGTATCTAGCAAAAGAATTGAAAATGATATATCAAGATTATATTCTGAATAGCTGTGTTCTGACACAGATTGTAATACAGTACTTTAAAATTACAAGAAAAGCTTACTGAAATATTTTTTCAACAAAGTACAACTTGTAACTGACCTATTCGAAGTAAAATTTTATGCATAAAAATTAATATTGTAAAAATTAAAAACATTTTCTTTTAGTAACGCGAATTCCCTATCACCACATTCATCTGTGCTATCGCGCTAGCATGATACGTCATAACTTTTCCAAAATCCATGTTATAAACTATGTGCACAAACACTGTGTATACGTTGAATATTAGAAGATTATTTAATAGATTACCAGATGCTATTCTTAAAATTGATTCTCTGGAATTGTTCAAGAAGTCACTGAAACGAATATTGATTGACAAAGTCTGCTACTCGGTTGCAGAGTTCAATGTTCTTTGAACAGAAAAGACAAGGATTTTCGTAATTAAACACGGTGGTCTACTGTATCATTTTTTTAGTAGACTTGTGGTATAATTTTATTGTTATATACAACATGTATTGTATTATATTGAGACGTAATGAAATTGACTGAATGTAATTGTATTATATTAAAATGACATGTAATTCACAAAATGTAATTGTATTATATTAAGATGAACAGTAGTTGACAAAATGTAATATTGCAATGCAATTATAGACGAAATGTAATGTTAAGTTAAGTTGAAAAGTCACCTGTCAGATGGGAAATTCCCCAAAAATGATGTTTTGTGACAAATGTAATAAATAAAATATAATGCCATTTCGCCAACGGAATAGAAACTTTGCACCGCTTGGGACTATAAGATATTGGAAAACACACCTGACTCAAATCATTTCAAATGATGTGCATATCCTACAGCAGAATGAAAGTACTGATGGCATATAAATAGATATACAACAGATATTGAATATATAGATATACTGTACTAGCAGTTTTGTTCAAGGGTTTTTGAATTTTTCGTAATTTTGCAAAATGTTATTGAAACTTTTATATACGCCAGTCCGTAGTATCATTCAACGCGAACAAAATAAGACCAGTTTCGTCAAAAACGGCTCATTAGTTGGATTAAAATTGCGAAAAGTGTAAGGTTTTTACATTTTTTGAGGTTTTACAAAATGTTTTTATGACTTTTCTATACAAAGGTTTGTAGTAGCACGCAGAAAAAACAAAATGAGACCGGTCCCATAAAAGTCCTTCCAGTGGTTGAGGCTGTAATAACCCCGTCAAAGTTGAAGTGAAGAATTCATTCAAAACGTGTTTTTTACAACTTGCATAACTTCGGTTAAGCTGCATATAAATTAATGTTCTTGATCTCATTTTAGTCACATTCCCGAGCTCTTTCAGGCTGAATAGAAATCAGGTCGATAGGATTTACCGTTTTTGAGCTGTGAAGTTTTGAATAACCCGACTTGGCACGCGAAGTAAATATACTCTTGGCAGCTCTCTACAAAATCACCTGGCAATGCACAAGGCTGTTGTACTTGGCGGGACGAGAAGATGAAAAGAACCTCCACTCAATCATTCTTTCAATAATAATAATTTGCCACGGCAATAGAATAAGAATAAATTGAAACATTCGACTAACCTTACGTAAGTTAGAATACTCCTTGGTGATTCATGAGGTTGTGAGATCCACTACAAAGTATCCTTAAGTATCCACCACGAAGATCCTTCCACTCCTTGATGAAGCTCTTTGATAATCATATTCAACTAGAAGATTCCTATATCCAAATTCGGCGCAAATGAGATTTGAATACACATACACTGCAAAAAAGACAAAAATTTATTAACCAACTAAATAAAGAATATACGCAATACTGAAAAATACACTGTGAAAATCGAATTGTATACATTGCAAAAAAAAAAAAACACTCTACCTTAGCATAAGTATCTCTCTCGCTTACTGAATAAGCTTTCTACAAATCAAAAGAAAGCTGTCTTAATTTAGAAGCTGTACTTCATGAGAAAGTCCACTTGTGGTTTCAAGGATACCTTGACTGACCTTAGCATGAAAGGTCCAGTTGCTTCAGTGAGATCGTCTACAGTCTACTAGAGAAATCCTCCTTACACCAGGCACACAACAGAACACCTAGTGATAATATTATTGCTTTCAGATATTTGAGTGTACTCAGCTCGAAAGCGCCCTCTATCTCTTTGATTGGTGGTAATTTATAATTATCATTTGTTTGAGAGGTAGTGGACGTTCATTCATTGTGGGGTATTTTCAGGAGGCGAAATTTCAATACAGCCAAGTCTTGCTTGAGTTTGTATGTTAGAGCCAATTATCCGGACACAACTGATGGAACATCAATTTTTATTTCCATTTCAGCTTGCAAATAGAGGAATTGGAGCCCAACCTGAGAATATTGCCTAATAATATAAGTTATATATATAAATTTGATTCGGTATCAAAATATAATACGGTCCCACAATAACTGCTTTTATCTGTCACTGCTGGTTAAAAAGCGCGGGATATAGTGGATTCCACATATAACGGATTCCGGTCGGTGCAGAAACAGCCACTTCCAGACTTAGCGAGTTCCGCTCAGTGCAGTTTTGATTCATACGGCAGTATAACATAGACTCAGCCAGTTTCAGACTATTAATTCTGTCGACCCATTATGTTATATTTATAAAATAAGACTATAAATAAATAATTAATATTACGTTAATAAAACACATTACATTAACTTACATTCAGCCATCAGCTTTTGCATTGGAAAGTGGTGGCAAAACTAGAACAATTAGCGTTTGTCGATTTAAACATTTCTGTAGTTATGAATCTTTCCTATATATTTCTCAACTTCAATCTGGAAATAAAACACAAATATAAATATACAAAGTACAAATGACAACATGTTGTAAGGAAAAAATGAGTTGGAATGTTGTTAAAACAGCAAATTCACTACAAATAAAAGGTGATTTTACCATGTTCAGCATTAGAAGAATCAAACGCAGACAATAATAATAACTCACCACTGGGATAATTGACTGAGCGAAGCGATGTCTATGTTTCAAGTCGATTCGTCTTTCGTCTGTTTCATGAGATTTGACAGGACCTTTTTGAATTGCACGACGATGTATAAACAAGGATTTTTCTAATTGGAACATATCTTTCCAAAATGATATTTCTGTGCCCTTGGGCCTTCTTATCCAACCAAGTATTAAAGAATTATTTTTCCCAAGAAATTATCAAACGTATGAGAAATAGATTATGTAGAGAAATAGGTATCAGTTACTATTTATCACAGATGAATATGGAAAGATTATACTGAAGCTGAAAACAGATGACATAAATATTTTAGAAAAAATCTGGTGAGGCATGCGACTTCTTTGATCGGTCTGATAAATTTCTAATTCAGTATCTATTTGGTACGGTGACTAAGATTCACATAATTTGGCAGAATGCAGATGATAGGTAAATCTGCTTCGTGTGGAATATATCATGTGGTATTTTTCCTTCCATACAAGGATTTTACTGGAGCAGAATGGATTTGGTTTCTTCAAACTTTTATTGAAAAGCAATACTTTGCTTACTTTTGTACACAGTAGTAATGCAAGGAGAGCAAAATATAATTATCTTGTATAGTTATAGGCGGGCCGCTTGGCGCAGTTGGTTGGGGCGTCGCAACTTCAACTTGCTGTCGTTTAAGTGGTCGTGGGTTCGATTCCCACTCCACCGTCAGGCATTTATGTGGAATTATTCACCTCATTACCCACGCACAAGTCTCGGACTCATGTGGGCATCAGCAATAGAAAAAAAAGTTATTTTGTATTTTTCTGTATGCCCAATTGAAAGGATCCATCTTGTACAGGATGCATGGGCACAGGACATGTGTATAAATAACTGCGCGAGGTCTACTGTTCACAGAACTACTAGTTTAGATTATTTTTAGGGAAATGTTAATGCTTCATCTAAACGACCAATGTGCATTGTAGCATTACTGTGCCTAAGTTACATTATTGAGAAATATAAGTAGATGAAAGATTAATAAAATAGAATTATAGTACAAAACTTTAGCTTTCAATTTATTGAAGGAAAAACATGATTATGTGAAAGCGAACAACTCAAACTCATTTAGCCTAGATTTTTCAGTCCCAAAACTAACCCAACCCACGCTCGGTATTGCTTGAAACTTTTTGAGTTTACAAACATTCAAAAAATCTAACATTAAATATGATTATAAACTGGAAAGATGATTATAAACATGAAACATTATAAATATGATTATAGAGTATTAATTTCGATTTAATAGCAGATTTCAACATGAATAAGCGGAATATTCCCTACAAACTCGTAAAGATCATATTCATGATAGCCATAAATGTGCTTTTATCAGCTTAATTGGAATGTTTTCAAGTACAAATAAACTTGAAACACTTCTTTTAGAACACGATTTACATTGGACTTGACTTAAAATCAATAAAATACTTACACAACCTCGTTTCTCAATAGAAGTTTTCATGGATCCAACATCCAAAATCGTTTTATTTTTATTGGTTAGGTGATAGGTGATTCAAAATCAAAATTCAAAAAGCCAATGCCAGTATAATTAAACTAAGAATAAAACTAGTACGAATTGTGGGCTGCAGGCTGCGCTAGCAGTAGGTCTGTCTCTGGGTTAGGTCTGTCTAGTGGTGTCCTCCCGTAATATACTATTACAATCCTTCATTTGATTAGCATGTCTCCTAATAGAAAGATTATCATCAGTAATGATATTGTACATAGAAGAACCAATTTTATCAGCTACAATACCTGTATTCCATTTACCCTTATTATTGTAAATTCGGTACATAACTCTATCATTGATATTGAAACATTTATCTTTAATTGTCTGTTTTTGCATTTCCTTTCTTTGAGTATCTAACACTTTGTCAGTAATATTGGGTAGCATCAAATCTAGTCTAGTTCGAATATTTCTTTTCATGAGTAAATTACATGGACTTTCACCAGTAGTAGCATGTGGTGCTTTTCTGTAGTTCATTAAAAAATTATTTAATTTGAACCGTAAAGTAGAATTTGCAATCATACCTTCGCAACATTTAATTAATCCTGACTTCACAGTTTGTACAAAACGTTCTGCCTGACCATTGGATGCAGGAAAGAAAGGAGCACTGGTAATATGCTTTATACCATTATTAGTACAAAAGGTTTGAAATTCACTAGAGGTAAACTGAGTACCATTATCTGATACTAGTGTAACTGGTAAACCAAATCTAGCAAAACATTAACGCAAATTTTCAACTGTTTCTTTGCTTGAAAGAGTTTTCATTATGTAAGTTTCAACCCACTTACTGTAACTATCAACAATTATTAACAGCCATAATCCTGGAGAAGGATTAGCAAAATCTATATGTAATCTTTGCCATGGTCCTGAAGGAAATTGCCATGGATGTAAATTCACATTAGACTGTTGTCTAGAATGACGCACACAATGTATACAATTCTTTGTAACAAGCTCAATATCAGAATCAATATTTGGCCAATAGACATAACTTCGTGCAAGGCCTTTCATTTTTACAATTCCTAAGTGTCCTTGGTGTAGTTCCTCAAGTACTTTAGATTGTAAAGATTTTGGAATCATAACTCGTAAGCCTTTCATAATACAATCTTGTTCAACTGAATATTCAGCAATATTGTTTGTATTTTCACCATTTTCAGTACCTAAAATTTGTCGAAGTAATTTACACATATCTGGATCTTTTCTAGTTTCATGAGCTATTAGTTCCCTTGTAACCGGTAAAATATTAATTTGATTCATTTGTACAATTTGAACCTCATCAATAGTATTGTCATTAACCATTTCCATAGGAAATCTTGAGCAAAAATCAGCATTCATATGTTCAGTGGTCTTACGGTATTGTATGGTGTAATCAAAACCTTGTAAAAATAATGAATAATGTAATAAACGTGTAGCACTGATGGATGGAGTAGCAGCATGAGCATTTAAGATGCTTTGTAATGGTTTGTGGTCAGTCAGTAAAGTAAAATGACGACCAAACAAGTAATTGAAAAATTTCTTAACTCCCCAATAAATTGACAATGCTTCCTTGTCTATCTGGGAATAATTTCGCTCAGCTGCAGTGAGACATCTACTAGCAAAAATTATGGGCCTTTCCACACCTTTTTCATCTAAACATGAAAGAACCGCACCAATAGCATATTTACTAGCATCAGTAGCAACAATTATAGGTTTAGTGACATCAAAATCCGCAAGAGTAAGTTTTGTTTCAGTATCTTTCTTAATTGTTTGAAATGCAGTTTCACACTCTTGTGACCACAAAAAAACAACATTTTTCCTGAGTAAGTTGTATAAAGGTGAGAGAGAATTAGCCATGCCCTGTATAAACCTTGAGTAATATGTAACAAACCCTAGAAAAGATTTCAACTCTGATACATTTGTAGGACGTTTTGCATTCTTAACAACTGTAATCTTATCATCAGTTTTATGTATGCAATCTTTGTCAATTTTAAACCCTAAATAAGTAATTTCAGATTTCAGTACTTCACATTTTTCCCATTTAAGTCTAATACCATTTTCACGGCACATACTAAAAAACATATTTTAAAACAAAAAAAGAAACCGACTTCAGTGAAATGATTAAATACTCACGTACTAAAAAGTTTAAAATAAAGTATTTACTTTAAACTGAGAAAATTTTAAATTTCATACAAGTAATCTTTTGAAGTCGGTGCCAAATATTTTATGTAGTTGATAAGAAATTCTATCTAATATCAAAACTAACAATGTATTTTTTTGGATGATGAAGCCCACATAGGTCTGAGACCTTTGCATGGGTAATGAATTGGATGATGGAGATTGTTGAGTTGGACCTACAGTTTTAGGTGGGTTCCGAACCACCGGGAAGTGATTGATAAGATATTCTATCTAATATCAAAACTAACACTGTATTCCAATTAAATATGTGATTTACACTCACTTTTACTGAAATACATAGTAATTGATAAGAAATTCGATCTAATATCAAAACTAACACTGTATTTCAATTAAATGTGATTTACACTCACTTTTAATGAAATACAGTGTCAGTTTTGACAGGGGTGCCCACCCCCCCTAAATTTAGCACCAACCCCCCCCCCCCATAAATTAGGCCCCCCCAAAAAATGCGAAAAAAGCCCCCCGTATTCTTTCTAAAACTAAAAGAAGATTTTTATAACTATTGAAAAAATTCAAACCCAGTCGATAATATACAAAATGTATGTAAATTTCTTGAGATTCTTTACATAGGTAACATTTTTTTGTAAAGGTAAAAAAGAAATATCAATGAAATGAATATATGAACTTCTGCTCAATAAACTTAATTGCAAAATAGCTAAATAAGAATTTGAACCTAAATGGTTTTTAAACAATAAAATATTATTACAAATACACAATGTTCAATAAAAATGAAATACCTATAAGTTTATGTTCGGTGTACCAATTAGATTAAGGTTAAATAATTCTACAAAGTTGTTCCTTTAAAGGAAGTGAAAACAATGAGTTAATAACTTCATTTGTAAAACACAAAAATTCAAAATACTAAGTCATTTATTGGACAGTAGTTAAACAACAGGTTATTTACTTAGTGTAGTATCTTGGGAGAATTTATGTATGGATGAAGTACATAAAAGGCACACATTTCATGTATAGTTATTTACAACACACAATCGAAAGAAGTGTCTTTCAAAAACAAAATAAAGACATAGTTATGAAAAATTACTGAATTTTTAGTATTTAGTAAGTTTTTCAAAAGCAGTTCTTACTTATTAGTAAGTAGTTATCGTAAAATCATGAAAACCATCAACAGTTTGAAGACAAACATTTTAAATTTGTAGACTGTGACCATCTACAAGTTAGCTAGGCACCTTCTAAGTTTTTTTTTTTTTTTTTTTTTTTGAGGATGAAGCCCACATGGGTCTGAGACCTGTGCGTGGGTAATGAGTTGGATGATGGTGATTGATGAGTTGGACCTACAGTTTTAGGTGGGTTCCGAACCACCGGGAAGTGATTTTCAGCAGAGAACATTGTCTTTTTTGCTGGCCAATCTAATCGGTCACCGTTACAAACAGGACCTACGAGAACGCAGCTTATCTATCTGATTGAACAGATACCTGCTACGGCTCGCGGCTATCACTTCCCTCTAAAATCTATTGTTAAATCTATCTCTCTAAACCCCACATAGAAGTTTTTGGGATGAGGAAACAGAAAACCTTTCAATTATTTCTTCGTTAGAAATAGACTCAAGTACATCTGCACAAGTTCCTGCACAAATCCTAAACATTATTATTTTAGCTAATTCATATTCAATTGTATAATAATAACTCGCGCTTCGCGTTCGGCAGGGGGTTGCACCCCCTGCACCCCTGCCATAGGGTCTGTGATGTACGTTCCGGTGATGAAATGGCTGAATCCACTGCAGATTACTTTGTGCAATTTTCAAACCCTTTACTTTGTGAATATACTTTCTGCATATTTCCAGTTTTTGAAGAGGTGGTTCTTATTAAAACCGGCCATCTTCAACAAGGGAAAGGTTTTTTTAATGTTCAGAAACACATTATAACTTATTTTTCTATCTTTAATCGATTTTCATCAATAAAATTTGCAAAGCTGCAAAATTAAAAAATTCTCAACATCCAATCATGTAAGGAAGAAGATTTCAATTCTTTTTCAGTTTCATCATGTTTTCAATGTCTACTATCAATAAAAAAAGTCATAATTTTCCATGAACTAAACTCAATGTTATCAAAATCAATTTTTTAATGATTTGCAACTTTGGACAACCCTCACTCATAAGAGGATGGTTTTTTCAAAAAATCATGATCAACACTTTTAAGTTATTGTTTTATTGTTAATCATCTCCCATTGATGAAAGTTTTGAAAATGCAATAATTAAAAAGACCAAATTTTAAAACATCCCTCAAAAATCACCCTTATTGAAAAATTATGAATTCCTTTTTTGTTTTCTGTTCAAACCGCAGTTTTAATACCAGCATTCTGTCAGGAAAGGTTCAAATTTCTCATAAGAAAAAAAGTTCTAAATTGCGTTTTTCTAACATGCATTTATTTATGCACCCCTAACATCGAAGGGGATGATTTTATCAGAAAATCTTGAGGAACACTATCATATTATTTTTTATTGTTAATCAACTCCCATAGATGAAAGTTTTGAAAATTCAATAATTAAAAAGACCAAATTTAAAAACATCCCTCAAAAACCACCCTTATGAAAAAATCATGAATTCCCTTTGTTTTCTGTTTGAACCTCAGTTTTAATACCAGCATTCTGTCAGGAAAGGTTCAAATTTCTCATAAACAAGAAAGTCAAAAATGTTTAAAATTGCATTTTTCTAACATGCATTTATTTGGGCACCCCTAACTTCGAAGGGGATGGTTTTTTCAGAAAATCATGATGAACACTTTTGAGTTATTTTTTAGTTGTTAATCAACTCCTATAGATAAAATTCTCAAAAATCGAATATTTGATAAAACCAAATTATGAAACATCCCTCAAAAACCACCCTCATTCGAAAATTATGAATTTCTTTGGTTTTTTGTTCAAACCTCGGCTTCAATAACAGCATCTCATCAACAAAGGCTGAAATTTCTCATAAACAAAAAAGTCAAAAATTTTTTAAATTGCATTTTTCTAATATGCATTTATTTGTGCACCCCTAACTCCAAAGGGGATGATTATTTCGGAAAATATTCACGAATACTTTCTACCTTATTTCCATTGCTCTATCATTCCTTATCAATAAAATCAACAGAAAACAAATATTTAAAAATCTCAATTTTTTTCAACCCCTATAAAAACTACCCCTTATGATTGAAAATCCGTTTCCATGGATTTTCATCATAAGCCTAATTCTATCATCAACTTCCTCTGATAAAAAATCAATATTATCAATCAACAAAAAAGTTCAAAATCCAATATCCTCCATTAGCCCCCCCAAAATCAGTAAAATGGCGTTTTTCGCACCCTATTCCAAGAGGGATGATATTTTCAAAATTTTTCAAATCGAAGCACCTACAGTTCCTTATGCTCTATTCAATGGAAAAAAGAATTTTTCAAATATCTTGATATTTAGATTTACCCCCCTAATTCATCCCCCCCTAGCAACCCCCTTAATCAAAATTTGGGGCATTATTCAATTTCATCTTTTTTAAAATATACTTACCTCCCATTATCGACCATGAAAACTAGAATTTTTCCCTAAAACAACTTTTTTGAAAAAACATTTTGAGCAATTTACCCCAAACCCCCACCCCCAAACGGCTCGACCAGAAAATTCCACCAAACACCATTGTGTTCAGCTTAACAAGCACTACAAAATCAAAAAAAGAATTTTCGAAATATCTCAATATTTAGAAATTTCACTTTTTCCACCCCCCCTCCAAAACACCCCCCATTGAGTTTTTCGAAATTTTTTCTGGGGTTCAACCCCCCCTAAAATCATATTAACTTTCATCGACAACCATCAAAAACGAAATAAAAAGTCACAAAATTCGAGGGTAAATTGGGCCCCCCCTAATAAAATAGGGGCCCCTTTTCAACAATGTTGAGATTATTCCCAAGTCGAATCTCACTCAAAAAGAGTTTCCGATAGTAAACCCCCCAAAAATCAACCTGCATCATAAAAATCTTTAATGTCAATCAGTCAGTGGTATTTGCAGTTGTAGAGTATATTAACTCGCGCTTCGCGTTCGGCAGGGGGTTGCACCCCCTGCACCCCTGCCATAGGGTCTGTGATATACGTTACAGTGATGATATGGCTGAATGTAATAATTAATTGAATTAATAATAATAGCTCATCATTCTCTGTAACGTCTTCAACTTCTTTTCCTTTTTTCATTCCTCTTTCTTGTAATTTTTATTGTTCTTTTTCTTGTCTCATTTGTCCTATACTTTCTTCTTCTTCTTCTTTCTCTTCTCCTCCCACTTCTTCTTCTTCTACTTTTTTTCTTCTTTTTCTTATACTTCTTCATTTTTCTTAATTTCTTCATCTTCATCTTCTTCTTTTTTTTGTTCTTCATCTTCTCCTTCCTCTTAATTTTCTCCTTCTTTTCCTTCTTCCACTTCTTCTTCACCTTCCTCTTAATTTCTTCTTCTTCTTCATCTTATTCTTGTTTTTGTTCTTCTTCTCAATTGTTTTTGAACTTCTTTTACTTCTTCTTCACCTTCCTCTTAATTTCTTCTTCTTCATCTTCTTCTTCTTTTCGTTCTTCATCTTCTCATTCCCCTTAATTTTCTCCTCCTTTTCCTTCTTCTTCTTCATAAGAGGATGGTTTTTTCAAAAAATCATGATCAGCACTTCTAAGTTATTGTTTTATTGTTAATCATCTCCCATTGATGAAAGTTTTGAAATTGCAATAATTAAAAAGACCAAATTTTAAAACATCCCTCAAAAATCACCCTTATTGAAAAATTATGAATTCCTTTCGTTTTCTGTTCAAACCGCAGTTTTAATACCAGCATTCTGTCAGGAAAGGTTCAAATTTCTCATAAGCAAAAAAGTTCTGAATTGCGTTTGTCTAACATGCATTTATTTGGGCACCCCTAACATCGAAGGGGATGATTTTATCAAAAAATCTTGAAGAACACTATCATATTATTTTTTTATTGTTAATCAACTCCCATAGATGAAAGTTTTGAAAATTCAATAATTTAAAAGACCAAATTTATAAACATCCCTCAAAATCCACCCTTATTGAAAAATTATCAATTCCTTTCGTTTTCTATTCAAACCTCAGTTTTAATACCAGCATTCTGTCAGGAAAGGTTCAAATTTCTTATAAACAAGAAAGTCAAAAATGTTAAAAATTGCATTTTTCAAACATGCATTTATTTGGGCACCCCTAACTTCGAAGGGGATGGTTTTTTCAAAAAATCATGATGAACACTATCATATTATTTTTTTGTTGTTAATCAACTTCTATAGATAAAATTGTCAAAAATCGAATATTTGATAAGACCAAATTATGAAACATCCCTCAAAAACCACCCTCATTCGAAAATTATGAATTTCTTTGGTTTTTTGTTCAAACCTCGGCTTTAATAACAGCATCTCATCAACAAAGGCTGGAATTTCTCATAAACAAAAAAGTCAAAAAATGTTTAAATTGCATTTTTCTAATATGCATTTATTTGTGCACCCCTAACTCCAAAGGGGATGATTATTTCGGAAAATATTCACGAATACTTTCTACCTTATTTCCATTGCTCTATCATTCCTCATCAATAAAATCGACAAAAAACCAATATTTTAAAATCTCAATTTTTTTCAACCCCTATACAAACTACCCCTTATGATTGAAAATCCGTTTCCATGAATTTTCAGCATAAGCCTATTTCTATCATCTACTTCCTTTGATAAAAAATCAATATTATCAATCAACAAAAAAGTTCAAAATCCAATATCCTCCATTTGCCCCCCCAAAATCAGTAAAATGGCGTTTTTCGCACCCTATTCCAAGAGGGATGATATTTTCAAAATTTTTTGAATCGGGGCACCTACAGTTTTTCATGCTCTATTCAATGGAAAAAAGAATTTTTCAAATATCTTGATATTTAGATTTACCCCCCTAATTCATCCCCCCCTTGCAACCCCCTCAATCAAAATGTGGGGCATTATTCAATTTCATCTTTTTTAAAATACACTTACCTCCCATTATAGACCATAAAAACTAGAATTTTTCCCTAAAACAACTTTTTTGAAAAAAAAATTTTGAGCAATTTTCCCCCAACCCCACCCCTAAACGGCTAGACCAAAAAAATTTCGCCACACACCAATGTGTTCAGCTCAACAAGCACTACAAAATCAAAAAAAGAATTTTTGGAATATCTCAATATTAAGATTTTCCACTTTTTTGACCCCCCCTCCAAATCGCTCCCCATTGAGTTTTTCGAAATTTTTTCTAGGGTTCAACCCCCTCTAAAATAGCATTAATTTTCATAAAAAACCACCAAAATCCAAATAAAAAGTCCCAAAAATCGAGGGTAAATTGAGCCCCCCCTAAAAAAATAAGGGGCACTTTTCAACAATGTTGGAGTTTTCCCCATGGTTTTGCCCGAGGCCGAAGACCATCCGATAGAAAACCCCCCGAGATTCAGTTTGCATCATGGAAATCTTTAATGTCAATCAGTGACTTTGCAGTTGTAGAGTATATTAACTCGCGCTTCGCGTTCGGCAGGGGGTTGCACCCCCTGCACCCCTGCCATAGGGTCTGTGATGTACGTTCCGGTGATGAAATGGCTGAATCCACTGCAGATTACTTTGTGCAATTTTCAAACCCTTTACTTTGTGAATATACTTTCTGGATATTTCCAATTTTTGAAGAGGTGGTTCTTATTAAAACCGGCCATCTTAAACAAGGGAAAGGTTTTTTTAATGTTCAGAAACACATTATAACTTATTTTTCTATCTTTAATCGATTTTCATCAATAAAATTCTCAACATCCAATCATGTAAGGAAGAAGATTTCAATTCTTTTTCAGTTTCATCATGTTTTCAATGTCTACTATCAATAAAAAAAGTCATAATTTTCCATGAACTAAACTCAATGTTATCAAAATCAATTTTATAATGATTTGTAACTTTGGACAACCCTCACTCATAAGAGGATGGTTTTTTCAAAAAATCATGATCAACACTTTTAAGTTATTGTTTTATTGTTAATCATCTCTCATTGATGAAAGTTTTGAAATTGCAATAATTAAAAAGACCAAATTTTAAAACATCCCTCAAAAACCACCCTTATTGAAAAATTATGAATTCCTTTTGTTTTCTGTTCAAACCGCAGTTTTAATACCAGCATTCTGTCAGGAAAGGTTCAAATTTCTCATAAGCAAAAAAGTTCTAAATTGCGTTTTTCTAACATGCATTTATTTGGGCACCCCTAACATCGAAGGGGATGATTTTATCAAAAAATCTTGAGGGAAACTATCATATTATTTTGTTATTGTTAATCAACTCCCATAGATGAAAGTTTTGAAAATTCAATAATTAAAAAGACCAAATTTAAAAACATCCCTCAAAAACCACCCTTATGAAAAAATCATGAATTCATCTCGTTTTCTGTTTGAACCCCAGTTTTAATACCAGCATTCTGTCTGGAAAGGTTCAAATTTCTTATAAACAAGAAAGTCAAAAATGTTAAAAATTGCATTTTTCTAACATGCATTTATTTGGGCACCCCTAACTTCGAAGGGGATGGTTTTTTCAAAACATCATGATGAACACTTTTGAGTTATTTTTTTGTTGTTAATCAACTCCCATAGATAAAATTCTCAAAAATCGAATATTTGATAAGACCAAATTATGAAACATCCCTTAAAAACCACCCTCATTCGAAAATTATGAATTTCTTTGGTTTTTTGTTCAAACCTCGGCTTTAATAACAGTATCTAATCAACAAAGGCTGAAATTTCTCATAAACAAAAAAATCGAAAATTTTTTAAATTGCATTTTTCTAATATGCATTTATTTGTGCACCCCTAACTCCAAAGGGGATGATTATTTCGGAAAATATTCAAGAATACTTTCTACCTTATTTCCATTGCTCTATCATTCCTCATCAATAAAATCAACAGAAAACAAATATTTGAAAATCTCAATTTTTTTCAACCCCTATACAAACTACCCCTTATGATTGAAAATCAGTTTCTATGAATTTTCAGCATAAGCCTATTTCTATCATCAACTTCCTTTGATAAAAAATCAATATTATCAATCAACAAAAAAGTTCAAAATCCAATATCCTCCATTTGCCCCCCCAAAATCAGTAAAATGGCGTTTTTCGCCCCCTTTTCCAAGAGGGATGATATTTTCAAAATCTTTCAAATCGGGGCACCTACAGTTTTTCATGCTCTATTTAATGGAGAAAAGAATTTTTCAAATATCTTGATATTCAGATTTACCCCCCTAATTCATCCCCCCCTAGCAACCCCCTTAATCAAAATTTGGGGCATTATTCAATTTCATCTTTTTCAAAATACACTTACCTCCCATTATCGACCATAAAAACCAAACTTTTTTCCCAAAACAACTTTTTTGAAAAAAAATTTTGAGCAATTTTCCCCCAACCCCCACCACTAAACAGCTCGAACAAAAAAATTCCGCCACACACCATTGTGCTCAGCTTTAAAAGCACTACAAAATCCAAAAAAGAATTTTCAAAATATCTCAATATTTAGAAATTTCACTTTTTTCACCCCCCCTCCAAAACGCCCCCCATTGAGTTTTTCGAAATTTTTTCTTGGGTTCAACCCCCTCTCAAATCATATTAACTTTCATCCAAAACCATCAAAAACCAAATAAAAAGTCCCAAAAATCGAGGGTAAATTGGGCCCCCCCTAAAAACATGGGAGCCCCTTTTCAACAATGTTGGAGTTTTTCCCCAGTCGAATCTCACTCATAAAGAGTTTCCACCAGAAAACTCCCCAAAAATCAACCTGCATCATGAAAATCTTTAATGTCAATCAGTGAGTGACTTTTGCAGTTGTAGAGTATATTAATAATAATGTAGGAATAATTCAATGTCTATCAATCAAAAAGTCCTAATTTTCCATGTACAACTAAACGCAACATTATCGAAATCAATTTCTTCAAGATTTCCAACTTTAGACACTCCTAACTCTTGAGGGGGTGATTTTTCCGAAAAACTTTCAGAAACACTTTTGATTTATTTTTTCATTGTCAATCAAATTCCATAGATAAAATTCTCAAAACTTCGATATTTGAAAAGACCAAATTTTAAAACATCCCTCAAAAACCACCCTTATTCGAAATTTGGAAATTTCTTTGATTTTCTGTTCAAACCTCGGCTTCAATATCAGCATCCTATCAGGAAAAGTTCATATTTCTCATAAACAAAAAAGTCAAAAAATTTCTAAATTGCATTTTTCTAATATGCATTTATTTGGGCACCCCTAACTCCGAAGGGGATGGTTATTTCGAAAAATGTTCACAAATAATTTGACCTTATTTTCATTGCTCTATCATTCCCCACCAATAAAATCTACAAAAAACAAATATATGAAAATCTCAATTTTTTTCAACCCCTATACAAACTACCCCTTATGATTGAAAATCCGTTTCCATGAATTTTCAGCAGAAGCCTAATTCTATTATCAACTTCCCTTGATAAAAAATCAATATTATCAATCAACAAAAAAGTTCAAAATCCGATTTCCTCCATTTGCCCCCCTAAAATCAGTAAAATTGCGTTTTTCGCCTCCTACTCCAGAAGGGATGATTTTTTCAATTTTTTTTTAATCGGGGCACCTAAAGTTTTTTATGCTCCATTTGATGGGAAAAAGAATTTTTCAAATATCTTGATATTTAGATTTACCCCCCTAATTCATCCCCACCTAGCAACCCCCTTAATCAAAATTTGGGGCATTATTCAATTTAATCTTTTTTAAAATACACTTACCTCCCATTATCGACCATAAAAACTGGAATTTTTCCCTAAAACAACTTTTTTGAAAAAAAATTTTGAGCAATTTTCCCCCAACCCCCACCCCTAAACGGCTCGACCAAAAACATTCCGTCACACACCATTGTGCTCAGCTTAACAAGCACTACAAAATCAAAAAAAGAATTTTTAAAATATATCAATATTTAGAATTTCCATTTTTCTGACCCCCCTCCAAAACGCCCCCCATTGGGTTTTTCGAAATTTTTTCTGAGGTTCAACCCCCTCTAAAATAGCATTAATTTTCATTGAAAACCACCAAAAACGAAATAAAAAGTCCCAAAAATCAAGGGTAAATTGGGCCCCCCCTAAAAAAATAGGAGCCCCTTTTCAACAATATTGAAGTTTTTCCCCAGTCGAATCTCACTCATAAAGAGTTTCCACCAGAAAACTCCCCAAAAATCAACCTGCATCATGAAAATCTTTAATGTCAATCAGTGAGTGACTTTGCAGTTGTAGAGTATATTAATGTAGGAATAATTCAATGTCTATCAATCAAAAAGTCCTAATTTTCCATGTACAACGAAACGCAACATTATCAAAATCAATTTCTTCAACATTTCCAACTTTAGACACTCCTAACTCTTGAGGGGGTGATTTTTTTGAAAAACTCTCAAAAACACTTTTGATTTATTTTTTCATTGTCAATCAACTTCTATAGATAAAATTCTCAAACATTCAATATTTGAAAAGACCAAATTTTAAAACATCCCTCAATAACCACCCTTATTCGAAATTTGGAAATTTCTTTGATTTTCTGTTCAAACCTCGGCTTCAATATCAGCATCCTATCAGGAAAAGTTCATATTTCTCATAAACAAAAAAGTCAAAAAATTTCTAAATTGCATTTTTCTAATATGCATTTATTTGGGCACCCCTAACTCCGAAGGGGATGGTTATTTCGAAAAATGTTCACAAATAATTTGACCTTATTTTCATTGCTCTATCATTCCCCACCAATAAAATCTACAAAAAACAAATATATGAAAATCTCAATTTTTTTCAACCCCTATACAAACTACCCCTTATGATTGAAAATCCGTTTCCATGAATTTTCAGCAGAAGCCTATTTCTATTATCAACTTCCCTTGATAAAAAATCAATATTATCAATCAACAAAAAAGTTCAAAATCCGATTTCCTCCATTTGCCCCCCTAAAATCAGTAAAATTGCGTTTTTCGCCTCCTACTCCAGAAGGGATGATTTTTTCAATTTTTTTTTAATCGGGGCACCTAAAGTTTTTTATGCTCCATTTGATGGGAAAAAGAATTTTTCAAATATCTTGATATTTAGATTTACCCCCCTAATTCATCCCCCCCTAGCAACCCCCTTAATCAAAATTTGGGGCATTATTCAATTTAATCTTTTTTAAAATACACTTACCTCCCATTATCGACCATAAAAACTGGAATTTTTCCCTAAAACAACTTTTTTGAAAAAAAATTTTGAGCAATTTTCCCCCAACCCCCACCCCTAAACGGCTCGACCAAAAACATTCCGTCACACACCATTGTGCTCAGCTTAACAAGCACTACAAAATCAAAAAAAGAATTTTTAAAATATATCAATATTTAGAATTTCCATTTTTCTGACCCCCCTCCAAAACGCCCCCCATTGGGTTTTTCGAAATTTTTTCTGAGGTTCAACCCCCTCTAAAATAGCATTAATTTTCATTGAAAACCACCAAAAACGAAATAAAAAGTCCCAAAAATCAAGGGTAAATTGGGCCCCCCCTAAAAAAATAGGAGCCCCTTTTCAACAATATTGAAGTTTTTCCCCAGTCGAATCTCACTCATAAAGAGTTTCCACCAGAAAACTCCCCAAAAATCAACCTGCATCATGAAAATCTTTAATGTCAATCAGTGAGTGACTTTGCAGTTGTAGAGTATATTAATGTAGGAATAATTCAATGTCTATCAATCAAAAAGTCCTAATTTTCCATGTACAACGAAACGCAACATTATCAAAATCAATTTCTTCAACATTTCCAACTTTAGACACTCCTAACTCTTGAGGGGGTGATTTTTTTGAAAAACTCTCAAAAACACTTTTGATTTATTTTTTCATTGTCAATCAACTTCTATAGATAAAATTCTCAAACATTCAATATTTGAAAAGACCAAATTTTAAAACATCCCTCAATAACCACCCTTATTCGAAATTTGGAAATTTCTTTGATTTTCTGTTCAAACCTCGGCTTCAATATCAGCATCCTATCAGGAAAAGTTCATATTTCTCATAAACAAAAAAGTCAAAAAATTTCTAAATTGCATTTTTCTAATATGCATTTATTTGGGCACCCCTAACTCCGAAGGGGATGGTTATTTCGAAAAATGTTCACAAATAATTTGACCTTATTTTCATTGCTCTATCATTCCCCACCAATAAAATCTACAAAAAACAAATATATGAAAATCTCAATTTTTTTCAACCCCTATACAAACTACCCCTTATGATTGAAAATCCGTTTCCATGAATTTTCAGCAGAAGCCTATTTCTATTATCAACTTCCCTTGATAAAAAATCAATATTATCAATCAACAAAAAAGTTCAAAATCCGATTTCCTCCATTTGCCCCCCTAAAATCAGTAAAATTGCGTTTTTCGCCTCCTACTCCAGAAGGGATGATTTTTTCAATTTTTTTTTAATCGGGGCACCTAAAGTTTTTTATGCTCCATTTGATGGGAAAAAGAATTTTTCAAATATCTTGATATTTAGATTTACCCCCCTAATTCATCCCCCCCTAGCAACCCCCTTAATCAAAATTTGGGGCATTATTCAATTTAATCTTTTTTAAAATACACTTACCTCCCATTATCGACCATAAAAACTGGAATTTTTCCCTAAAACAACTTTTTTGAAAAAAAATTTTGAGCAATTTTCCCCCAACCCCCACCCCTAAACGGCTCGACCAAAAACATTCCGTCACACACCATTGTGCTCAGCTTAACAAGCACTACAAAATCAAAAAAAGAATTTTTAAAATATATCAATATTTAGAATTTCCATTTTTCTGACCCCCCTCCAAAACGCCCCCCATTGGGTTTTTCGAAATTTTTTCTGAGGTTCAACCCCCTCTAAAATAGCATTAATTTTCATTGAAAACCACCAAAAACGAAATAAAAAGTCCCAAAAATCAAGGGTAAATTGGGCCCCCCCTAAAAAAATAGGAGCCCCTTTTCAACAATATTGAAGTTTTTCCCCAGTCGAATCTCACTCATAAAGAGTTTCCACCAGAAAACTCCCCAAAAATCAACCTGCATCATGAAAATCTTTAATGTCAATCAGTGAGTGACTTTGCAGTTGTAGAGTATATTAATGTAGGAATAATTCAATGTCTATCAATCAAAAAGTCCTAATTTTCCATGTACAACGAAACGCAACATTATCAAAATCAATTTCTTCAACATTTCCAACTTTAGACACTCCTAACTCTTGAGGGGGTGATTTTTTTGAAAAACTCTCACAAACACTTTTGATTTATTTTTTCATTGTCAATCAACTTCTATAGATAAAATTCTCAAACATTCAATATTTGAAAAGACCAAATTTTAAAACATCCCTCAATAACCACCCTTATTCGAAATTTGGAAATTTCTTTGATTTTCTGTTCAAACCTCGGCTTCAATATCAGCATCCTATCAGGAAAAGTTCATATTTCTCATAAACAAAAAAGTCAAAAAATTTCTAAATTGCATTTTTCTAATATGCATTTATTTGGGCACCCCTAACTCCGAAGGGGATGGTTATTTCGAAAAATGTTCACAAATAATTTGACCTTATTTTCATTGCTCTATCATTCCCCACCAATAAAATCTACAAAAAACAAATATATGAAAATCTCAATTTTTTTCAACCCCTATACAAACTACCCCTTATGATTGAAAATCCGTTTCCATGAATTTTCAGCAGAAGCCTATTTCTATTATCAACTTCCCTTGATAAAAAATCAATATTATCAATCAACAAAAAAGTTCAAAATCCGATTTCCTCCATTTGCCCCCCTAAAATCAGTAAAATTGCGTTTTTCGCCTCCTACTCCAGAAGGGATGATTTTTTCAATTTTTTTTTAATCGGGGCACCTAAAGTTTTTTATGCTCCATTTGATGGGAAAAAGAATTTTTCAAATATCTTGATATTTAGATTTACCCCCCTAATTCATCCCCCCCTAGCAACCCCCTTAATCAAAATTTGGGGCATTATTCAATTTAATCTTTTTTAAAATACACTTACCTCCCATTATCGACCATAAAAACTGGAATTTTTCCCTAAAACAACTTTTTTGAAAAAAAATTTTGAGCAATTTTCCCCCAACCCCCACCCCTAAACGGCTCGACCAAAAACATTCCGTCACACACCATTGTGCTCAGCTTAACAAGCACTACAAAATCAAAAAAAGAATTTTTAAAATATATCAATATTTAGAATTTCCATTTTTCTGACCCCCCTCCAAAACGCCCCCCATTGGGTTTTTCGAAATTTTTTCTGAGGTTCAACCCCCTCTAAAATAGCATTAATTTTCATTGAAAACCACCAAAAACGAAATAAAAAGTCCCAAAAATCAAGGGTAAATTGGGCCCCCCCTAAAAAAATAGGAGCCCCTTTTCAACAATATTGAAGTTTTTCCCCAGTCGAATCTCACTCATAAAGAGTTTCCACCAGAAAACTCCCCAAAAATCAACCTGCATCATGAAAATCTTTAATGTCAATCAGTGAGTGACTTTGCAGTTGTAGAGTATATTAATGTAGGAATAATTCAATGTCTATCAATCAAAAAGTCCTAATTTTCCATGTACAACGAAACGCAACATTATCAAAATCAATTTCTTCAACATTTCCAACTTTAGACACTCCTAACTCTTGAGGGGGTGATTTTTTTGAAAAACTCTCAAAAACACTTTTGATTTATTTTTTCATTGTCAATCAACTTCTATAGATAAAATTCTCAAACATTCAATATTTGAAAAGACCAAATTTTAAAACATCCCTCAATAACCACCCTTATTCGAAATTTGGAAATTTCTTTGATTTTCTGTTCAAACCTCGGCTTCAATATCAGCATCCTATCAGGAAAAGTTCATATTTCTCATAAACAAAAAAGTCAAAAAATTTCTAAATTGCATTTTTCTAATATGCATTTATTTGGGCACCCCTAACTCCGAAGGGGATGGTTATTTCGAAAAATGTTCACAAATAATTTGACCTTATTTTCATTGCTCTATCATTCCCCACCAATAAAATCTACAAAAAACAAATATATGAAAATCTCAATTTTTTTCAACCCCTATACAAACTACCCCTTATGATTGAAAATCCGTTTCCATGAATTTTCAGCAGAAGCCTAATTCTATTATCAACTTCCCTTGATAAAAAATCAATATTATCAATCAACAAAAAAGTTCAAAATCCGATTTCCTCCATTTGCCCCCCTAAAATCAGTAAAATTGCGTTTTTCGCCTCCTACTCCAGAAGGGATGATTTTTTCAATTTTTTTTTAATCGGGGCACCTAAAGTTTTTTATGCTCCATTTGATGGGAAAAAGAATTTTTCAAATATCTTGATATTTAGATTTACCCCCCTAATTCATCCCCACCTAGCAACCCCCTTAATCAAAATTTGGGGCATTATTCAATTTAATCTTTTTTAAAATACACTTACCTCCCATTATCGACCATAAAAACTGGAATTTTTCCCTAAAACAACTTTTTTGAAAAAAAATTTTGAGCAATTTTCCCCCAACCCCCACCCCTAAACGGCTCGACCAAAAACATTCCGTCACACACCATTGTGCTCAGCTTAACAAGCACTACAAAATCAAAAAAAGAATTTTTAAAATATATCAATATTTAGAATTTCCATTTTTCTGACCCCCCTCCAAAACGCCCCCCATTGGGTTTTTCGAAATTTTTTCTGAGGTTCAACCCCCTCTAAAATAGCATTAATTTTCATTGAAAACCACCAAAAACGAAATAAAAAGTCCCAAAAATCAAGGGTAAATTGGGCCCCCCCTAAAAAAATAGGAGCCCCTTTTCAACAATATTGAAGTTTTTCCCCAGTCGAATCTCACTCATAAAGAGTTTCCACCAGAAAACTCCCCAAAAATCAACCTGCATCATGAAAATCTTTAATGTCAATCAGTGAGTGACTTTGCAGTTGTAGAGTATATTAATGTAGGAATAATTCAATGTCTATCAATCAAAAAGTCCTAATTTTCCATGTACAACGAAACGCAACATTATCAAAATCAATTTCTTCAACATTTCCAACTTTAGACACTCCTAACTATTGAGGGGGTGATTTTTTTGAAAAACTCTCAAAAACACTTTTGATTTATTTTTTCATTGTCAATCAACTTCTATAGATAAAATTCTCAAACATTCAATATTTGAAAAGACCAAATTTTAAAACATCCCTCAATAACCACCCTTATTCGAAATTTGGAAATTTCTTTGATTTTCTGTTCAAACCTCGGCTTCAATATCAGCATCCTATCAGGAAAAGTTCATATTTCTCATAAACAAAAAAGTCAAAAAATTTCTAAATTGCATTTTTCTAATATGCATTTATTTGGGCACCCCTAACTCCGAAGGGGATGGTTATTTCGAAAAATGTTCACAAATAATTTGACCTTATTTTCATTGCTCTATCATTCCCCACCAATAAAATCTACAAAAAACAAATATATGAAAATCTCAATTTTTTTCAACCCCTATACAAACTACCCCTTATGATTGAAAATCCGTTTCCATGAATTTTCAGCAGAAGCCTAATTCTATTATCAACTTCCCTTGATAAAAAATCAATATTATCAATCAACAAAAAAGTTCAAAATCCGATTTCCTCCATTTGCCCCCCTAAAATCAGTAAAATTGCGTTTTTCGCCTCCTACTCCAGAAGGGATGATTTTTTCAATTTTTTTTTAATCGGGGCACCTAAAGTTTTTTATGCTCCATTTGATGGGAAAAAGAATTTTTCAAATATCTTGATATTTAGATTTACCCCCCTAATTCATCCCCACCTAGCAACCCCCTTAATCAAAATTTGGGGCATTATTCAATTTAATCTTTTTTAAAATACACTTACCTCCCATTATCGACCATAAAAACTGGAATTTTTCCCTAAAACAACTTTTTTGAAAAAAAATTTTGAGCAATTTTCCCCCAACCCCCACCCCTAAACGGCTCGACCAAAAACATTCCGTCACACACCATTGTGCTCAGCTTAACAAGCACTACAAAATCAAAAAAAGAATTTTTAAAATATATCAATATTTAGAATTTCCATTTTTCTGACCCCCCTCCAAAACGCCCCCCATTGGGTTTTTCGAAATTTTTTCTGAGGTTCAACCCCCTCTAAAATAGCATTAATTTTCATTGAAAACCACCAAAAACGAAATAAAAAGTCCCAAAAATCAAGGGTAAATTGGGCCCCCCCTAAAAAAATAGGAGCCCCTTTTCAACAATATTGAAGTTTTTCCCCAGTCGAATCTCACTCATAAAGAGTTTCCACCAGAAAACTCCCCAAAAATCAACCTGCATCATGAAAATCTTTAATGTCAATCAGTGAGTGACTTTGCAGTTGTAGAGTATATTAATGTAGGAATAATTCAATGTCTATCAATCAAAAAGTCCTAATTTTCCATGTACAACGAAACGCAACATTATCAAAATCAATTTCTTCAACATTTCCAACTTTAGACACTCCTAACTCTTGGGGGGGTGATTTTTTTGAAAAACTCTCAGAAACACTTTTGATTTATTTTTTCATTGTCAATCAACTTCTATAGATAAAATTCTCAAACATTCAATATTTGAAAAGACCAAATTTTAAAACATCCCTCAATAACCACCCTTATTCGAAATTTGGAAATTTCTTTGATTTTCTGTTCAAACCTCGGCTTCAATATCAGCATCCTATCAGGAAAAGTTCATATTTCTCATAAACAAAAAAGTCAAAAAATTTCTAAATTGCATTTTTCTAATATGCATTTATTTGGGCACCCCTAACTCCGAAGGGGATGGTTATTTCGAAAAATGTTCACAAATAATTTGACCTTATTTTCATTGCTCTATCATTCCCCACCAATAAAATCTACAAAAAACAAATATATGAAAATCTCAATTTTTTTCAACCCCTATACAAACTACCCCTTATGATTGAAAATCCGTTTCCATGAATTTTCAGCAGAAGCCTATTTCTATTATCAACTTCCCTTGATAAAAAATCAATATTATCAATCAACAAAAAAGTTCAAAATCCGATTTCCTCCATTTGCCCCCCTAAAATCAGTAAAATTGCGTTTTTCGCCTCCTACTCCAGAAGGGATGATTTTTTCAATTTTTTTTTAATCGGGGCACCTAAAGTTTTTTATGCTCCATTTGATGGGAAAAAGAATTTTTCAAATATCTTGATATTTAGATTTACCCCCCTAATTCATCCCCCCCTAGCAACCCCCTTAATCAAAATTTGGGGCATTATTCAATTTAATCTTTTTTAAAATACACTTACCTCCCATTATCGACCATAAAAACTGGAATTTTTCCCTAAAACAACTTTTTTGAAAAAAAATTTTGAGCAATTTTCCCCCAACCCCCACCCCTAAACGGCTCGACCAAAAACATTCCGTCACACACCATTGTGCTCAGCTTAACAAGCACTACAAAATCAAAAAAAGAATTTTTAAAATATATCAATATTTAGAATTTCCATTTTTCTGACCCCCCTCCAAAACGCCCCCCATTGGGTTTTTCGAAATTTTTTCTGAGGTTCAACCCCCTCTAAAATAGCATTAATTTTCATTGAAAACCACCAAAAACGAAATAAAAAGTCCCAAAAATCAAGGGTAAATTGGGCCCCCCCTAAAAAAATAGGAGCCCCTTTTCAACAATATTGAAGTTTTTCCCCAGTCGAATCTCACTCATAAAGAGTTTCCACCAGAAAACTCCCCAAAAATCAACCTGCATCATGAAAATCTTTAATGTCAATCAGTGAGTGACTTTGCAGTTGTAGAGTATATTAATGTAGGAATAATTCAATGTCTATCAATCAAAAAGTCCTAATTTTCCATGTACAACGAAACGCAACATTATCAAAATCAATTTCTTCAACATTTCCAACTTTAGACACTCCTAACTCTTGAGGGGGTGATTTTTTTGAAAAACTCTCACAAACACTTTTGATTTATTTTTTCATTGTCAATCAACTTCTATAGATAAAATTCTCAAACATTCAATATTTGAAAAGACCAAATTTTAAAACATCCCTCAATAACCACCCTTATTCGAAATTTGGAAATTTCTTTGATTTTCTGTTCAAACCTCGGCTTCAATATCAGCATCCTATCAGGAAAAGTTCATATTTCTCATAAACAAAAAAGTCAAAAAATTTCTAAATTGCATTTTTCTAATATGCATTTATTTGGGCACCCCTAACTCCGAAGGGGATGGTTATTTCGAAAAATGTTCACAAATAATTTGACCTTATTTTCATTGCTCTATCATTCCCCACCAATAAAATCTACAAAAAACAAATATATGAAAATCTCAATTTTTTTCAACCCCTATACAAACTACCCCTTATGATTGAAAATCCGTTTCCATGAATTTTCAGCAGAAGCCTATTTCTATTATCAACTTCCCTTGATAAAAAATCAATATTATCAATCAACAAAAAAGTTCAAAATCCGATTTCCTCCATTTGCCCCCCTAAAATCAGTAAAATTGCGTTTTTCGCCTCCTACTCCAGAAGGGATGATTTTTTCAATTTTTTTTTAATCGGGGCACCTAAAGTTTTTTATGCTCCATTTGATGGGAAAAAGAATTTTTCAAATATCTTGATATTTAGATTTACCCCCCTAATTCATCCCCCCCTAGCAACCCCCTTAATCAAAATTTGGGGCATTATTCAATTTAATCTTTTTTAAAATACACTTACCTCCCATTATCGACCATAAAAACTGGAATTTTTCCCTAAAACAACTTTTTTGAAAAAAAATTTTGAGCAATTTTCCCCCAACCCCCACCCCTAAACGGCTCGACCAAAAACATTCCGTCACACACCATTGTGCTCAGCTTAACAAGCACTACAAAATCAAAAAAAGAATTTTTAAAATATATCAATATTTAGAATTTCCATTTTTCTGACCCCCCTCCAAAACGCCCCCCATTGGGTTTTTCGAAATTTTTTCTGAGGTTCAACCCCCTCTAAAATAGCATTAATTTTCATTGAAAACCACCAAAAACGAAATAAAAAGTCCCAAAAATCAAGGGTAAATTGGGCCCCCCCTAAAAAAATAGGAGCCCCTTTTCAACAATATTGAAGTTTTTCCCCAGTCGAATCTCACTCATAAAGAGTTTCCACCAGAAAACTCCCCAAAAATCAACCTGCATCATGAAAATCTTTAATGTCAATCAGTGAGTGACTTTGCAGTTGTAGAGTATATTAATGTAGGAATAATTCAATGTCTATCAATCAAAAAGTCCTAATTTTCCATGTACAACGAAACGCAACATTATCAAAATCAATTTCTTCAACATTTCCAACTTTAGACACTCCTAACTATTGAGGGGGTGATTTTTTTGAAAAACTCTCAAAAACACTTTTGATTTATTTTTTCATTGTCAATCAACTTCTATAGATAAAATTCTCAAACATTCAATATTTGAAAAGACCAAATTTTAAAACATCCCTCAATAACCACCCTTATTCGAAATTTGGAAATTTCTTTGATTTTCTGTTCAAACCTCGGCTTCAATATCAGCATCCTATCAGGAAAAGTTCATATTTCTCATAAACAAAAAAGTCAAAAAATTTCTAAATTGCATTTTTCTAATATGCATTTATTTGGGCACCCCTAACTCCGAAGGGGATGGTTATTTCGAAAAATGTTCACAAATAATTTGACCTTATTTTCATTGCTCTATCATTCCCCACCAATAAAATCTACAAAAAACAAATATATGAAAATCTCAATTTTTTTCAACCCCTATACAAACTACCCCTTATGATTGAAAATCCGTTTCCATGAATTTTCAGCAGAAGCCTAATTCTATTATCAACTTCCCTTGATAAAAAATCAATATTATCAATCAACAAAAAAGTTCAAAATCCGATTTCCTCCATTTGCCCCCCTAAAATCAGTAAAATTGCGTTTTTCGCCTCCTACTCCAGAAGGGATGATTTTTTCAATTTTTTTTTAATCGGGGCACCTAAAGTTTTTTATGCTCCATTTGATGGGAAAAAGAATTTTTCAAATATCTTGATATTTAGATTTACCCCCCTAATTCATCCCCACCTAGCAACCCCCTTAATCAAAATTTGGGGCATTATTCAATTTAATCTTTTTTAAAATACACTTACCTCCCATTATCGACCATAAAAACTGGAATTTTTCCCTAAAACAACTTTTTTGAAAAAAAATTTTGAGCAATTTTCCCCCAACCCCCACCCCTAAACGGCTCGACCAAAAACATTCCGTCACACACCATTGTGCTCAGCTTAACAAGCACTACAAAATCAAAAAAAGAATTTTTAAAATATATCAATATTTAGAATTTCCATTTTTCTGACCCCCCTCCAAAACGCCCCCCATTGGGTTTTTCGAAATTTTTTCTGAGGTTCAACCCCCTCTAAAATAGCATTAATTTTCATTGAAAACCACCAAAAACGAAATAAAAAGTCCCAAAAATCAAGGGTAAATTGGGCCCCCCCTAAAAAAATAGGAGCCCCTTTTCAACAATATTGAAGTTTTTCCCCAGTCGAATCTCACTCATAAAGAGTTTCCACCAGAAAACTCCCCAAAAATCAACCTGCATCATGAAAATCTTTAATGTCAATCAGTGAGTGACTTTGCAGTTGTAGAGTATATTAATGTAGGAATAATTCAATGTCTATCAATCAAAAAGTCCTAATTTTCCATGTACAACGAAACGCAACATTATCAAAATCAATTTCTTCAACATTTCCAACTTTAGACACTCCTAACTCTTGGGGGGGTGATTTTTTTGAAAAACTCTCAGAAACACTTTTGATTTATTTTTTCATTGTCAATCAACTTCTATAGATAAAATTCTCAAACATTCAATATTTGAAAAGACCAAATTTTAAAACATCCCTCAATAACCACCCTTATTCGAAATTTGGAAATTTCTTTGATTTTCTGTTCAAACCTCGGCTTCAATATCAGCATCCTATCAGGAAAAGTTCATATTTCTCATAAACAAAAAAGTCAAAAAATTTCTAAATTGCATTTTTCTAATATGCATTTATTTGGGCACCCCTAACTCCGAAGGGGATGGTTATTTCGAAAAATGTTCACAAATAATTTGACCTTATTTTCATTGCTCTATCATTCCCCACCAATAAAATCTACAAAAAACAAATATATGAAAATCTCAATTTTTTTCAACCCCTATACAAACTACCCCTTATGATTGAAAATCCGTTTCCATGAATTTTCAGCAGAAGCCTATTTCTATTATCAACTTCCCTTGATAAAAAATCAATATTATCAATCAACAAAAAAGTTCA
This sequence comes from Conomelus anceps, assembly GCA_948455865.1. Classification (NCBI taxonomy): domain Eukaryota; kingdom Metazoa; phylum Arthropoda; class Insecta; order Hemiptera; family Delphacidae; genus Conomelus; species Conomelus anceps. The sequence continues at coordinate 146,263,613 of OX418216.1, forward strand.
AAATCCGATTTCCTCCATTTGCCCCCCTAAAATCAGTAAAATTGCGTTTTTCGCCTCCTACTCCAGAAGGGATGATTTTTTCAATTTTTTTTTAATCGGGGCACCTAAAGTTTTTTATGCTCCATTTGATGGGAAAAAGAATTTTTCAAATATCTTGATATTTAGATTTACCCCCCTAATTCATCCCCCCCTAGCAACCCCCTTAATCAAAATTTGGGGCATTATTCAATTTAATCTTTTTTAAAATACACTTACCTCCCATTATCGACCATAAAAACTGGAATTTTTCCCTAAAACAACTTTTTTGAAAAAAAATTTTGAGCAATTTTCCCCCAACCCCCACCCCTAAACGGCTCGACCAAAAACATTCCGTCACACACCATTGTGCTCAGCTTAACAAGCACTACAAAATCAAAAAAAGAATTTTTAAAATATATCAATATTTAGAATTTCCATTTTTCTGACCCCCCTCCAAAACGCCCCCCATTGGGTTTTTCGAAATTTTTTCTGAGGTTCAACCCCCTCTAAAATAGCATTAATTTTCATTGAAAACCACCAAAAACGAAATAAAAAGTCCCAAAAATCAAGGGTAAATTGGGCCCCCCCTAAAAAAATAGGAGCCCCTTTTCAACAATATTGAAGTTTTTCCCCAGTCGAATCTCACTCATAAAGAGTTTCCACCAGAAAACTCCCCAAAAATCAACCTGCATCATGAAAATCTTTAATGTCAATCAGTGAGTGACTTTGCAGTTGTAGAGTATATTAATGTAGGAATAATTCAATGTCTATCAATCAAAAAGTCCTAATTTTCCATGTACAACGAAACGCAACATTATCAAAATCAATTTCTTCAACATTTCCAACTTTAGACACTCCTAACTCTTGAGGGGGTGATTTTTTTGAAAAACTCTCACAAACACTTTTGATTTATTTTTTCATTGTCAATCAACTTCTATAGATAAAATTCTCAAACATTCAATATTTGAAAAGACCAAATTTTAAAACATCCCTCAATAACCACCCTTATTCGAAATTTGGAAATTTCTTTGATTTTCTGTTCAAACCTCGGCTTCAATATCAGCATCCTATCAGGAAAAGTTCATATTTCTCATAAACAAAAAAGTCAAAAAATTTCTAAATTGCATTTTTCTAATATGCATTTATTTGGGCACCCCTAACTCCGAAGGGGATGGTTATTTCGAAAAATGTTCACAAATAATTTGACCTTATTTTCATTGCTCTATCATTCCCCACCAATAAAATCTACAAAAAACAAATATATGAAAATCTCAATTTTTTTCAACCCCTATACAAACTACCCCTTATGATTGAAAATCCGTTTCCATGAATTTTCAGCAGAAGCCTATTTCTATTATCAACTTCCCTTGATAAAAAATCAATATTATCAATCAACAAAAAAGTTCAAAATCCGATTTCCTCCATTTGCCCCCCTAAAATCAGTAAAATTGCGTTTTTCGCCTCCTACTCCAGAAGGGATGATTTTTTCAATTTTTTTTTAATCGGGGCACCTAAAGTTTTTTATGCTCCATTTGATGGGAAAAAGAATTTTTCAAATATCTTGATATTTAGATTTACCCCCCTAATTCATCCCCCCCTAGCAACCCCCTTAATCAAAATTTGGGGCATTATTCAATTTAATCTTTTTTAAAATACACTTACCTCCCATTATCGACCATAAAAACTGGAATTTTTCCCTAAAACAACTTTTTTGAAAAAAAATTTTGAGCAATTTTCCCCCAACCCCCACCCCTAAACGGCTCGACCAAAAACATTCCGTCACACACCATTGTGCTCAGCTTAACAAGCACTACAAAATCAAAAAAAGAATTTTTAAAATATATCAATATTTAGAATTTCCATTTTTCTGACCCCCCTCCAAAACGCCCCCCATTGGGTTTTTCGAAATTTTTTCTGAGGTTCAACCCCCTCTAAAATAGCATTAATTTTCATTGAAAACCACCAAAAACGAAATAAAAAGTCCCAAAAATCAAGGGTAAATTGGGCCCCCCCTAAAAAAATAGGAGCCCCTTTTCAACAATATTGAAGTTTTTCCCCAGTCGAATCTCACTCATAAAGAGTTTCCACCAGAAAACTCCCCAAAAATCAACCTGCATCATGAAAATCTTTAATGTCAATCAGTGAGTGACTTTGCAGTTGTAGAGTATATTAATGTAGGAATAATTCAATGTCTATCAATCAAAAAGTCCTAATTTTCCATGTACAACGAAACGCAACATTATCAAAATCAATTTCTTCAACATTTCCAACTTTAGACACTCCTAACTCTTGAGGGGGTGATTTTTTTGAAAAACTCTCAAAAACACTTTTGATTTATTTTTTCATTGTCAATCAACTTCTATAGATAAAATTCTCAAACATTCAATATTTGAAAAGACCAAATTTTAAAACATCCCTCAATAACCACCCTTATTCGAAATTTGGAAATTTCTTTGATTTTCTGTTCAAACCTCGGCTTCAATATCAGCATCCTATCAGGAAAAGTTCATATTTCTCATAAACAAAAAAGTCAAAAAATTTCTAAATTGCATTTTTCTAATATGCATTTATTTGGGCACCCCTAACTCCGAAGGGGATGGTTATTTCGAAAAATGTTCACAAATAATTTGACCTTATTTTCATTGCTCTATCATTCCCCACCAATAAAATCTACAAAAAACAAATATATGAAAATCTCAATTTTTTTCAACCCCTATACAAACTACCCCTTATGATTGAAAATCCGTTTCCATGAATTTTCAGCAGAAGCCTATTTCTATTATCAACTTCCCTTGATAAAAAATCAATATTATCAATCAACAAAAAAGTTCAAAATCCGATTTCCTCCATTTGCCCCCCTAAAATCAGTAAAATTGCGTTTTTCGCCTCCTACTCCAGAAGGGATGATTTTTTCAATTTTTTTTTAATCGGGGCACCTAAAGTTTTTTATGCTCCATTTGATGGGAAAAAGAATTTTTCAAATATCTTGATATTTAGATTTACCCCCCTAATTCATCCCCCCCTAGCAACCCCCTTAATCAAAATTTGGGGCATTATTCAATTTAATCTTTTTTAAAATACACTTACCTCCCATTATCGACCATAAAAACTGGAATTTTTCCCTAAAACAACTTTTTTGAAAAAAAATTTTGAGCAATTTTCCCCCAACCCCCACCCCTAAACGGCTCGACCAAAAACATTCCGTCACACACCATTGTGCTCAGCTTAACAAGCACTACAAAATCAAAAAAAGAATTTTTAAAATATATCAATATTTAGAATTTCCATTTTTCTGACCCCCCTCCAAAACGCCCCCCATTGGGTTTTTCGAAATTTTTTCTGAGGTTCAACCCCCTCTAAAATAGCATTAATTTTCATTGAAAACCACCAAAAACGAAATAAAAAGTCCCAAAAATCAAGGGTAAATTGGGCCCCCCCTAAAAAAATAGGAGCCCCTTTTCAACAATATTGAAGTTTTTCCCCAGTCGAATCTCACTCATAAAGAGTTTCCACCAGAAAACTCCCCAAAAATCAACCTGCATCATGAAAATCTTTAATGTCAATCAGTGAGTGACTTTGCAGTTGTAGAGTATATTAATGTAGGAATAATTCAATGTCTATCAATCAAAAAGTCCTAATTTTCCATGTACAACGAAACGCAACATTATCAAAATCAATTTCTTCAACATTTCCAACTTTAGACACTCCTAACTCTTGAGGGGGTGATTTTTTTGAAAAACTCTCAAAAACACTTTTGATTTATTTTTTCATTGTCAATCAACTTCTATAGATAAAATTCTCAAACATTCAATATTTGAAAAGACCAAATTTTAAAACATCCCTCAATAACCACCCTTATTCGAAATTTGGAAATTTCTTTGATTTTCTGTTCAAACCTCGGCTTCAATATCAGCATCCTATCAGGAAAAGTTCATATTTCTCATAAACAAAAAAGTCAAAAAATTTCTAAATTGCATTTTTCTAATATGCATTTATTTGGGCACCCCTAACTCCGAAGGGGATGGTTATTTCGAAAAATGTTCACAAATAATTTGACCTTATTTTCATTGCTCTATCATTCCCCACCAATAAAATCTACAAAAAACAAATATATGAAAATCTCAATTTTTTTCAACCCCTATACAAACTACCCCTTATGATTGAAAATCCGTTTCCATGAATTTTCAGCAGAAGCCTAATTCTATTATCAACTTCCCTTGATAAAAAATCAATATTATCAATCAACAAAAAAGTTCAAAATCCGATTTCCTCCATTTGCCCCCCTAAAATCAGTAAAATTGCGTTTTTCGCCTCCTACTCCAGAAGGGATGATTTTTTCAATTTTTTTTTAATCGGGGCACCTAAAGTTTTTTATGCTCCATTTGATGGGAAAAAGAATTTTTCAAATATCTTGATATTTAGATTTACCCCCCTAATTCATCCCCCCCTAGCAACCCCCTTAATCAAAATTTGGGGCATTATTCAATTTAATCTTTTTTAAAATACACTTACCTCCCATTATCGACCATAAAAACTGGAATTTTTCCCTAAAACAACTTTTTTGAAAAAAAATTTTGAGCAATTTTCCCCCAACCCCCACCCCTAAACGGCTCGACCAAAAACATTCCGTCACACACCATTGTGCTCAGCTTAACAAGCACTACAAAATCAAAAAAAGAATTTTTAAAATATATCAATATTTAGAATTTCCATTTTTCTGACCCCCCTCCAAAACGCCCCCCATTGGGTTTTTCGAAATTTTTTCTGAGGTTCAACCCCCTCTAAAATAGCATTAATTTTCATTGAAAACCACCAAAAACGAAATAAAAAGTCCCAAAAATCAAGGGTAAATTGGGCCCCCCCTAAAAAAATAGGAGCCCCTTTTCAACAATATTGAAGTTTTTCCCCAGTCGAATCTCACTCATAAAGAGTTTCCACCAGAAAACTCCCCAAAAATCAACCTGCATCATGAAAATCTTTAATGTCAATCAGTGAGTGACTTTGCAGTTGTAGAGTATATTAATGTAGGAATAATTCAATGTCTATCAATCAAAAAGTCCTAATTTTCCATGTACAACGAAACGCAACATTATCAAAATCAATTTCTTCAACATTTCCAACTTTAGACACTCCTAACTCTTGGGGGGGTGATTTTTTTGAAAAACTCTCAGAAACACTTTTGATTTATTTTTTCATTGTCAATCAACTTCTATAGATAAAATTCTCAAACATTCAATATTTGAAAAGACCAAATTTTAAAACATCCCTCAATAACCACCCTTATTCGAAATTTGGAAATTTCTTTGATTTTCTGTTCAAACCTCGGCTTCAATATCAGCATCCTATCAGGAAAAGTTCATATTTCTCATAAACAAAAAAGTCAAAAAATTTCTAAATTGCATTTTTCTAATATGCATTTATTTGGGCACCCCTAACTCCGAAGGGGATGGTTATTTCGAAAAATGTTCACAAATAATTTGACCTTATTTTCATTGCTCTATCATTCCCCACCAATAAAATCTACAAAAAACAAATATATGAAAATCTCAATTTTTTTCAACCCCTATACAAACTACCCCTTATGATTGAAAATCCGTTTCCATGAATTTTCAGCAGAAGCCTATTTCTATTATCAACTTCCCTTGATAAAAAATCAATATTATCAATCAACAAAAAAGTTCAAAATCCGATTTCCTCCATTTGCCCCCCTAAAATCAGTAAAATTGCGTTTTTCGCCTCCTACTCCAGAAGGGATGATTTTTTCAATTTTTTTTTAATCGGGGCACCTAAAGTTTTTTATGCTCCATTTGATGGGAAAAAGAATTTTTCAAATATCTTGATATTTAGATTTACCCCCCTAATTCATCCCCCCCTAGCAACCCCCTTAATCAAAATTTGGGGCATTATTCAATTTAATCTTTTTTAAAATACACTTACCTCCCATTATCGACCATAAAAACTGGAATTTTTCCCTAAAACAACTTTTTTGAAAAAAAATTTTGAGCAATTTTCCCCCAACCCCCACCCCTAAACGGCTCGACCAAAAACATTCCGTCACACACCATTGTGCTCAGCTTAACAAGCACTACAAAATCAAAAAAAGAATTTTTAAAATATATCAATATTTAGAATTTCCATTTTTCTGACCCCCCTCCAAAACGCCCCCCATTGGGTTTTTCGAAATTTTTTCTGAGGTTCAACCCCCTCTAAAATAGCATTAATTTTCATTGAAAACCACCAAAAACGAAATAAAAAGTCCCAAAAATCAAGGGTAAATTGGGCCCCCCCTAAAAAAATAGGAGCCCCTTTTCAACAATATTGAAGTTTTTCCCCAGTCGAATCTCACTCATAAAGAGTTTCCACCAGAAAACTCCCCAAAAATCAACCTGCATCATGAAAATCTTTAATGTCAATCAGTGAGTGACTTTGCAGTTGTAGAGTATATTAATGTAGGAATAATTCAATGTCTATCAATCAAAAAGTCCTAATTTTCCATGTACAACGAAACGCAACATTATCAAAATCAATTTCTTCAACATTTCCAACTTTAGACACTCCTAACTCTTGAGGGGGTGATTTTTTTGAAAAACTCTCAAAAACACTTTTGATTTATTTTTTCATTGTCAATCAACTTCTATAGATAAAATTCTCAAACATTCAATATTTGAAAAGACCAAATTTTAAAACATCCCTCAATAACCACCCTTATTCGAAATTTGGAAATTTCTTTGATTTTCTGTTCAAACCTCGGCTTCAATATCAGCATCCTATCAGGAAAAGTTCATATTTCTCATAAACAAAAAAGTCAAAAAATTTCTAAATTGCATTTTTCTAATATGCATTTATTTGGGCACCCCTAACTCCGAAGGGGATGGTTATTTCGAAAAATGTTCACAAATAATTTGACCTTATTTTCATTGCTCTATCATTCCCCACCAATAAAATCTACAAAAAACAAATATATGAAAATCTCAATTTTTTTCAACCCCTATACAAACTACCCCTTATGATTGAAAATCCGTTTCCATGAATTTTCAGCAGAAGCCTAATTCTATTATCAACTTCCCTTGATAAAAAATCAATATTATCAATCAACAAAAAAGTTCAAAATCCGATTTCCTCCATTTGCCCCCCTAAAATCAGTAAAATTGCGTTTTTCGCCTCCTACTCCAGAAGGGATGATTTTTTCAATTTTTTTTTAATCGGGGCACCTAAAGTTTTTTATGCTCCATTTGATGGGAAAAAGAATTTTTCAAATATCTTGATATTTAGATTTACCCCCCTAATTCATCCCCACCTAGCAACCCCCTTAATCAAAATTTGGGGCATTATTCAATTTAATCTTTTTTAAAATACACTTACCTCCCATTATCGACCATAAAAACTGGAATTTTTCCCTAAAACAACTTTTTTGAAAAAAAATTTTGAGCAATTTTCCCCCAACCCCCACCCCTAAACGGCTCGACCAAAAACATTCCGTCACACACCATTGTGCTCAGCTTAACAAGCACTACAAAATCAAAAAAAGAATTTTTAAAATATATCAATATTTAGAATTTCCATTTTTCTGACCCCCCTCCAAAACGCCCCCCATTGGGTTTTTCGAAATTTTTTCTGAGGTTCAACCCCCTCTAAAATAGCATTAATTTTCATTGAAAACCACCAAAAACGAAATAAAAAGTCCCAAAAATCAAGGGTAAATTGGGCCCCCCCTAAAAAAATAGGAGCCCCTTTTCAACAATATTGAAGTTTTTCCCCAGTCGAATCTCACTCATAAAGAGTTTCCACCAGAAAACTCCCCAAAAATCAACCTGCATCATGAAAATCTTTAATGTCAATCAGTGAGTGACTTTGCAGTTGTAGAGTATATTAATGTAGGAATAATTCAATGTCTATCAATCAAAAAGTCCTAATTTTCCATGTACAACGAAACGCAACATTATCAAAATCAATTTCTTCAACATTTCCAACTTTAGACACTCCTAACTCTTGAGGGGGTGATTTTTTTGAAAAACTCTCAAAAACACTTTTGATTTATTTTTTCATTGTCAATCAACTTCTATAGATAAAATTCTCAAACATTCAATATTTGAAAAGACCAAATTTTAAAACATCCCTCAATAACCACCCTTATTCGAAATTTGGAAATTTCTTTGATTTTCTGTTCAAACCTCGGCTTCAATATCAGCATCCTATCAGGAAAAGTTCATATTTCTCATAAACAAAAAAGTCAAAAAATTTCTAAATTGCATTTTTCTAATATGCATTTATTTGGGCACCCCTAACTCCGAAGGGGATGGTTATTTCGAAAAATGTTCACAAATAATTTGACCTTATTTTCATTGCTCTATCATTCCCCACCAATAAAATCTACAAAAAACAAATATATGAAAATCTCAATTTTTTTCAACCCCTATACAAACTACCCCTTATGATTGAAAATCCGTTTCCATGAATTTTCAGCAGAAGCCTATTTCTATTATCAACTTCCCTTGATAAAAAATCAATATTATCAATCAACAAAAAAGTTCAAAATCCGATTTCCTCCATTTGCCCCCCTAAAATCAGTAAAATTGCGTTTTTCGCCTCCTACTCCAGAAGGGATGATTTTTTCAATTTTTTTTTAATCGGGGCACCTAAAGTTTTTTATGCTCCATTTGATGGGAAAAAGAATTTTTCAAATATCTTGATATTTAGATTTACCCCCCTAATTCATCCCCACCTAGCAACCCCCTTAATCAAAATTTGGGGCATTATTCAATTTAATCTTTTTTAAAATACACTTACCTCCCATTATCGACCATAAAAACTGGAATTTTTCCCTAAAACAACTTTTTTGAAAAAAAATTTTGAGCAATTTTCCCCCAACCCCCACCCCTAAACGGCTCGACCAAAAACATTCCGTCACACACCATTGTGCTCAGCTTAACAAGCACTACAAAATCAAAAAAAGAATTTTTAAAATATATCAATATTTAGAATTTCCATTTTTCTGACCCCCCTCCAAAACGCCCCCCATTGGGTTTTTCGAAATTTTTTCTGAGGTTCAACCCCCTCTAAAATAGCATTAATTTTCATTGAAAACCACCAAAAACGAAATAAAAAGTCCCAAAAATCAAGGGTAAATTGGGCCCCCCCTAAAAAAATAGGAGCCCCTTTTCAACAATATTGAAGTTTTTCCCCAGTCGAATCTCACTCATAAAGAGTTTCCACCAGAAAACTCCCCAAAAATCAACCTGCATCATGAAAATCTTTAATGTCAATCAGTGAGTGACTTTGCAGTTGTAGAGTATATTAATGTAGGAATAATTCAATGTCTATCAATCAAAAAGTCCTAATTTTCCATGTACAACGAAACGCAACATTATCAAAATCAATTTCTTCAACATTTCCAACTTTAGACACTCCTAACTCTTGAGGGGGTGATTTTTTTGAAAAACTCTCAAAAACACTTTTGATTTATTTTTTCATTGTCAATCAACTTCTATAGATAAAATTCTCAAACATTCAATATTTGAAAAGACCAAATTTTAAAACATCCCTCAATAACCACCCTTATTCGAAATTTGGAAATTTCTTTGATTTTCTGTTCAAACCTCGGCTTCAATATCAGCATCCTATCAGGAAAAGTTCATATTTCTCATAAACAAAAAAGTCAAAAAATTTCTAAATTGCATTTTTCTAATATGCATTTATTTGGGCACCCCTAACTCCGAAGGGGATGGTTATTTCGAAAAATGTTCACAAATAATTTGACCTTATTTTCATTGCTCTATCATTCCCCACCAATAAAATCTACAAAAAACAAATATATGAAAATCTCAATTTTTTTCAACCCCTATACAAACTACCCCTTATGATTGAAAATCCGTTTCCATGAATTTTCAGCAGAAGCCTAAAGGCCTCCACAGACAGACGCGATACAGGGCTCGGGACGATTCGGTACGATATGTTGTTACATAGCGGTAAATGAGAACTTTCACACAGCAGCGGTATACCGAAGAAAGCGATATTATCGCAATCGGTAGAACGCGTCGGTAATTCGGTCTACCGAATCGGTTCGGTAGACCGCTCGGAAGTCAAGGCGGAAATCAGTAGTGCACACCTTATTTACCGCACATGAATGCAGTGTAGTTTCTATGTAGTTAATTTTTTTTTTTTAATATGAATCACCAGTGTTTACAAGAAGAAGCATTGCTTTTGTCGCTCGCTATGGACGAGGACGAACATGATGAGCCACTGTAAGTAGAGTATAACATTCCTCTAATAGCAATAAAATAAATTATAGCATTGAGTCAGAGAGCTGGTATCGGTTGGACTTATACAATGTTGAAAAGAAACAACCAATAAAATAAAATAAAATTGTATACTTGAGGCCTTGTATACCGTTACATACAAACTACAATCTTGTGGTATGTAATGTAATGTAATGTAATCGTATGGTTAATTGGAAGTCTCCATCCAGCCTGATGCAAATTTCTTAGTGGGGCCATTGGCAATCTTGTGGTGTAGTGGTTTGTTTGAGTTTGCATGAGTTTGCAAGAGTTTAGGTGACAGTATTTCACATAAACTCTTGCAAACTCATACAAACTCGCAAACTCACTCAAACTACTGTAAACTAATGCAAACTCATACAAACTACAATTTTGCAATAGTTTTCGTCAGTTTGTTGAGTTTGTATGGGTTTGCAAGAGTTTGTGTGACGTAACGCACGCAAACTCATGCAACAATGTTAGCCTCATCAGACAACACACAAGTTGTTCCAATAGTTTTTCCACAAAACTATTGGTAAAACTTATTTTCTTAAATATATTGTAATACAAGGCATATTGTGTATATTATGTGTAACAAGGCACCGCACTGATTAGAAACATATTATTTAGAAATCATTACTAATAGCCATATATTGCTAAAACACTCACTTTAAATTAATCTATAGATAATATTTAAATACCACTCTCTATACCTATAGTATAGGATCAATCAATCACTAAGTGGTAAAAAGAGTTGACAATGTATTTAAAAAAAATTTAAGCCACGCATGACAACAATAAAAATTATTAAATTAGTATAAAATAACTTGGTATACTTTTGAATGGTTTGATAATGCTATTCACGTCATGTAGTTAATAATTTCGCTCTTCTATTTACAGGATTGAAAAACGGCGTATTTGGACGCATGAAATAAATACACTAAGAGAAGTGGAAGGAGAATTCTACACATTGGTTCCCCAGCTATTGAAAGATGAAAAACGCTTCTTCATATACTTCAGGATGCCTATTAAAAGTTTTGACAAGATTTTGATGGCAATAAGAAATGACATTACTAAGCAGTTTACAAACTGGCGAAGACCAATTCCTCCTGAGGAGCGACTAGCTATTGCTTTAAGGTAACAGTTGGTTTATAAATAGCACTATTTAATTTATTTATGTGATCAAATAATATCTGTTTCCAGGACATATTGAAAACACTGTTGAATTCTGTTTAATAATGTATTGTAATTGAATGTTATATTATAATCACTACTGAACAAATTGTCTTCATAGTAAACAAAGTAAAAATTAAATTGTCTTCATAGTGAACAAAGTAAAAATTAAATTTAAATTGTCTTAAAAATTGTCAAATTAAAAATTAAATTGTCTTCATAGTAAACAAAGTAAAAATTAAATTTTTAATACAAAACTTAGTCTCTTTATAAATTTATGAAAAGGTATGAAAAAAAGATGATAATATGCTGCCACCATCAGGGCCGTCTTCTCCAGGTTCAACCCGAACAGCTTGAGTTCCTTGTGGGGTACAATTGTCGAGAACACTAGCAGTTTCAGTTCCTTCAAAAGAAATATTGTCAGAACCCATAGACGATGGAGAAACATGATGACTCTTATTTGCTTGTGACATTGAAGTAGATTGGAATGTATCGATGGAAAGTACTGATGATTGCCTTGATAATGGGCCATTGAAATCTTCTTCAATTTGAGCTTGCTCTTGCTGCAGCATAATATTAGAAATCTTCATTTTGGTGTCTAGAAGCCGGCGTGGTGAGAATGTTTTTGTGGTGTGCGCCCAAGAGAGAAAAAGGTGGTCTACTGAATCCATTTCATGTCTTTTTTCAAGGAATCCCATTACTTTCTCAACATTTGAAGTCGGTGACACTAGTTTGCACCTATTTTGTTCTGATAACTTCGTAACGTTGGCAGGACGTTTGCGTCGCACATTTTCAGTAGGCTTTTTCTTTGCTCCATCTACATTATGAGGTGCAGCGACAGTAGCGGGCACCTCATCATGGCCATATGTTGCGGATGTCTCCTTTGGAATATGCATGTCTGGTTCTGTTGGTAAGTTTTGTTCCTGATCTTCGCTGTAAGATTGCTGCTCATCCTCCCGTAAAATGCTCTGTGACTGTGAACTACAGCTACCAACATTTGTTATCGTTTCAGCAAAAGCAAGATGTGGCTTCAAAAATTCCATTTGCTTTGCCCACTGCCAATGCTGATATTTTGATGCTGCCTGACCAGTTGTAGTTTTTTGGGATTTCAAATACCTTGAGTAAGAATCCTTCAAGTTCTTCCATTGGCGTTTTAGTGTTTCACCTGAAAAAAAAAATGAAAATTGTATTATATACTTATATCTAAATTAATCTTGGTATGTTTGTTTGTTTATTATTTATTTGTTTGGCCTAATCATGTCCACAGACCAAACCACTGGACCGATTTGCACCACATTCAGCATTTAGGTGTTGTTAGCGAGTATCTAGGGATAATTTTTTCATGTTTTAGAAATTTCATTTTTATGGGGTTTTATAGTCAAAAACACACAAAAACGCGATTTTCGCGGCTTTAACGATTTTAAATAAATTTAATGGTTATAATGTAAAATGTAAAAACATTATAAAAACATAAATACAACTTTGTTTTATATTACAAAAATGTAAAATAAAGAACATGTAATTAAATTTTCGTTCAACCATATCATAAATCCTATATTATTTAACAATGTTTTATTTGACATTGTGTTTATTTTCCTTTTCAGGTATTTGGCATCCGGAGACTCGTTTTCTACTATTGGACATTCCTTTAGAGTAGGGTTTTCAACAGTCAGTGAGATTGTGCTCCAAGTATGTGTTGCTATATGGAATAATATGAAATCTAGATATATGCCACAACCAACAACTTCTCAGTGGAAGAACTCTGCTAACCGTTTCCTGGAAAGATGGGGCTTTCCCAATTGTGTTGGGTCCATTGACGGAAAGCACATTTTAATTAAATGTCCCGACAATGCAGGTTCCTGTTACTTCAATTACCTTAAACGTCACTCAATTGTTTTGATGGCAGTTGTTGGTCCGGAATACGAATTCCTATGTATAGATGTTGGAGCGTATGGAAGAAATAGTGATGGAGGAATTTTCGAGGAATCTGAGTTTGGGAAGCTACTCGAACAACAACAGTTTGGACTTCCTCCTGATGAAGTACTACCCGGTCAAACTGAACCGTCACCTCACGTCCTCATTGGTGATGAGGCATTTGGTCTCAAACCCTATTTGATGAGACCGTTTCCTTATGCACAATCAAAAAACGACAACTTGAAAGAAAACTATAATAAAGGCCTATGCCGAGCCCGTAGAGTTGTCGAAAATGCTTTCGGATTGTTAACCATGAAATGGAGATTATTTTTGAGGCCAATAGAAATGAAAGTCAGCAACATTAAATTTATAGTCTCAGCTGCGTGTTTGCTTCACAATTTTTTACGTTTAGAGAATTGTGATCAACAATATACTGATTTACTTAATCAAGTGGAACCGCAAGAAGGGGAGATGACAGGTATTCAAAGGACAAATCCTCACAGGTCTTCAAACATTAGCTATGGCATTAGAGAAAGGTTTGTTCAATATTTTAATGAAAACCTTATTGCTGAGGAACCAATTCCGTGATCCTTAATTAAACCACTGCTTGAGCTTCAATTTGTATACTGTAATTAAGTTTAGGTTAGATTAGGCTAGGTAACGTTAGTCAACACAACCTGTAATATACTATTGTATTACATTGTGTACCCTGTAACATTAGGAGGCTATTTTACTTTAATATTATATTAATATTTCTCATTTATAAATAACATACAATTGTAATAACAGGTGAGGCACCGACACTTATTAATTATCTACTGTTGTATCAAATAAATAACCTATAAATGTATACTTACTATCTTTATCCAGTTGTTCTCCTAGCTCCTTCCACTTTTTGTCTTTGGCTCTGATGTCCTTATATAACGGATGCCTATAGTCATAAAGTAAACTTTGTTCCTTAACAAAATTAATTACACGTTCAGCATTTGCCATGTTGACGAGCACAAGCAGACGATACACAGTGACAGGACAGGATGGTTTTACCGAATCCCGAGCGTCTGCGTGCAGCGCTTGTGTGAATGTTCAGTTCGGTACACTAGCGATATTTTCCCGAGCGATATATCGCTCGGTCTTTTCCGAGCCTGTATCGCGTCTGTCTGTGGAGGCCTTAATTCTATTATCAACTTCCCTTGATAAAAAATCAATATTATCAATCAACAAAAAAGTTCAAAATCCGATTTCCTCCATTTGCCCCCCTAAAATCAGTAAAATTGCGTTTTTCGCCTCCTACTCCAGAAGGGATGATTTTTTCAATTTTTTTTTAATCGGGGCACCTAAAGTTTTTTATGCTCCATTTGATGGGAAAAAGAATTTTTCAAATATCTTGATATTTAGATTTACCCCCCTAATTCATCCCCCCCTAGCAACCCCCTTAATCAAAATTTGGGGCATTATTCAATTTAATCTTTTTTAAAATACACTTACCTCCCATTATCGACCATAAAAACTGGAATTTTTCCCTAAAACAACTTTTTTGAAAAAAAATTTTGAGCAATTTTCCCCCAACCCCCACCCCTAAACGGCTCGACCAAAAACATTCCGTCACACACCATTGTGCTCAGCTTAACAAGCACTACAAAATCAAAAAAAGAATTTTTAAAATATATCAATATTTAGAATTTCCATTTTTCTGACCCCCCTCCAAAACGCCCCCCATTGGGTTTTTCGAAATTTTTTCTGAGGTTCAACCCCCTCTAAAATAGCATTAATTTTCATTGAAAACCACCAAAAACGAAATAAAAAGTCCCAAAAATCAAGGGTAAATTGGGCCCCCCCTAAAAAAATAGGAGCCCCTTTTCAACAATATTGAAGTTTTTCCCCAGTCGAATCTCACTCATAAAGAGTTTCCACCAGAAAACTCCCCAAAAATCAACCTGCATCATGAAAATCTTTAATGTCAATCAGTGAGTGACTTTGCAGTTGTAGAGTATATTAATGTAGGAATAATTCAATGTCTATCAATCAAAAAGTCCTAATTTTCCATGTACAACGAAACGCAACATTATCAAAATCAATTTCTTCAACATTTCCAACTTTAGACACTCCTAACTCTTGGGGGGGTGATTTTTTTGAAAAACTCTCAGAAACACTTTTGATTTATTTTTTCATTGTCAATCAACTTCTATAGATAAAATTCTCAAACATTCAATATTTGAAAAGACCAAATTTTAAAACATCCCTCAATAACCACCCTTATTCGAAATTTGGAAATTTCTTTGATTTTCTGTTCAAACCTCGGCTTCAATATCAGCATCCTATCAGGAAAAGTTCATATTTCTCATAAACAAAAAAGTCAAAAAATTTCTAAATTGCATTTTTCTAATATGCATTTATTTGGGCACCCCTAACTCCGAAGGGGATGGTTATTTCGAAAAATGTTCACAAATAATTTGACCTTATTTTCATTGCTCTATCATTCCCCACCAATAAAATCTACAAAAAACAAATATATGAAAATCTCAATTTTTTTCAACCCCTATACAAACTACCCCTTATGATTGAAAATCCGTTTCCATGAATTTTCAGCAGAAGCCTATTTCTATTATCAACTTCCCTTGATAAAAAATCAATATTATCAATCAACAAAAAAGTTCAAAATCCGATTTCCTCCATTTGCCCCCCTAAAATCAGTAAAATTGCGTTTTTCGCCTCCTACTCCAGAAGGGATGATTTTTTCAATTTTTTTTTAATCGGGGCACCTAAAGTTTTTTATGCTCCATTTGATGGGAAAAAGAATTTTTCAAATATCTTGATATTTAGATTTACCCCCCTAATTCATCCCCCCCTAGCAACCCCCTTAATCAAAATTTGGGGCATTATTCAATTTAATCTTTTTTAAAATACACTTACCTCCCATTATCGACCATAAAAACTGGAATTTTTCCCTAAAACAACTTTTTTGAAAAAAAATTTTGAGCAATTTTCCCCCAACCCCCACCCCTAAACGGCTCGACCAAAAACATTCCGTCACACACCATTGTGCTCAGCTTAACAAGCACTACAAAATCAAAAAAAGAATTTTTAAAATATATCAATATTTAGAATTTCCATTTTTCTGACCCCCCTCCAAAACGCCCCCCATTGGGTTTTTCGAAATTTTTTCTGAGGTTCAACCCCCTCTAAAATAGCATTAATTTTCATTGAAAACCACCAAAAACGAAATAAAAAGTCCCAAAAATCAAGGGTAAATTGGGCCCCCCCTAAAAAAATAGGAGCCCCTTTTCAACAATATTGAAGTTTTTCCCCAGTCGAATCTCACTCATAAAGAGTTTCCACCAGAAAACTCCCCAAAAATCAACCTGCATCATGAAAATCTTTAATGTCAATCAGTGAGTGACTTTGCAGTTGTAGAGTATATTAATGTAGGAATAATTCAATGTCTATCAATCAAAAAGTCCTAATTTTCCATGTACAACGAAACGCAACATTATCAAAATCAATTTCTTCAACATTTCCAACTTTAGACACTCCTAACTCTTGGGGGGGTGATTTTTTTGAAAAACTCTCAGAAACACTTTTGATTTATTTTTTCATTGTCAATCAACTTCTATAGATAAAATTCTCAAACATTCAATATTTGAAAAGACCAAATTTTAAAACATCCCTCAATAACCACCCTTATTCGAAATTTGGAAATTTCTTTGATTTTCTGTTCAAACCTCGGCTTCAATATCAGCATCCTATCAGGAAAAGTTCATATTTCTCATAAACAAAAAAGTCAAAAAATTTCTAAATTGCATTTTTCTAATATGCATTTATTTGGGCACCCCTAACTCCGAAGGGGATGGTTATTTCGAAAAATGTTCACAAATAATTTGACCTTATTTTCATTGCTCTATCATTCCCCACCAATAAAATCTACAAAAAACAAATATATGAAAATCTCAATTTTTTTCAACCCCTATACAAACTACCCCTTATGATTGAAAATCCGTTTCCATGAATTTTCAGCAGAAGCCTATTTCTATTATCAACTTCCCTTGATAAAAAATCAATATTATCAATCAACAAAAAAGTTCAAAATCCGATTTCCTCCATTTGCCCCCCTAAAATCAGTAAAATTGCGTTTTTCGCCTCCTACTCCAGAAGGGATGATTTTTTCAATTTTTTTTTAATCGGGGCACCTAAAGTTTTTTATGCTCCATTTGATGGGAAAAAGAATTTTTCAAATATCTTGATATTTAGATTTACCCCCCTAATTCATCCCCCCCTAGCAACCCCCTTAATCAAAATTTGGGGCATTATTCAATTTAATCTTTTTTAAAATACACTTACCTCCCATTATCGACCATAAAAACTGGAATTTTTCCCTAAAACAACTTTTTTGAAAAAAAATTTTGAGCAATTTTCCCCCAACCCCCACCCCTAAACGGCTCGACCAAAAACATTCCGTCACACACCATTGTGCTCAGCTTAACAAGCACTACAAAATCAAAAAAAGAATTTTTAAAATATATCAATATTTAGAATTTCCATTTTTCTGACCCCCCTCCAAAACGCCCCCCATTGGGTTTTTCGAAATTTTTTCTGAGGTTCAACCCCCTCTAAAATAGCATTAATTTTCATTGAAAACCACCAAAAACGAAATAAAAAGTCCCAAAAATCAAGGGTAAATTGGGCCCCCCCTAAAAAAATAGGAGCCCCTTTTCAACAATATTGAAGTTTTTCCCCAGTCGAATCTCACTCATAAAGAGTTTCCACCAGAAAACTCCCCAAAAATCAACCTGCATCATGAAAATCTTTAATGTCAATCAGTGAGTGACTTTGCAGTTGTAGAGTATATTAATAATGTAGGAATAATTCAATGTCTATCAATCAAAAAGTCCTAATTTTCCATGTACAACGAAACGCAACATTATCAAAATCAATTTCTTCAACATTTCCAACTTTAGACACTCCTAACTCTTGAGGGGGTGATTTTTCCGAAAAACTTTCAGAAACACTTTTGATTTATTTTTTCATTGTCAATCAAATTCCATAGATAAAATTCTCAAAACTTCGATATTTGAAAAGACCAAATTTTAAAACATCCCTCAAAAACCACCCTTATTCGAAATTTGGAAATTTCTTTGATTTTCTGTTCAAACCTCGGCTTCAATATCAGCATCCTATCAGGAGAAGTTCATATTTCTCATAAACAAAAAAGTCAAAAAATTTCTTAATTGCATTTTTCTAATATGCATTTATTTGGGCACCCCTAACTCCGAAGGGGATGGTTATTTCGAAAAATGTTTACAATTACTTTTACCTTATTTTCATTGCTCTATCATTCCCCACCAATAAAATCTACAGAAAACAAATATATGAAAATCTCAATTTTTTTCAACCCCCATACAAACTACCCCTTATGATTGAAAATCCGTTTCCATGAATTTTCAGCATGAGCCTATTTCTATCATCAACTTCCTATGATAAAAAATCAATATTATCAATCAACAAAAAAGTTCAAAATCCAATATCCTCCATTTGCCCCCCCAAAATCAGTAAAATGGCGTTTTTCGCCCCCTTTTCCAAGAGGGATGATATTTTCGAAATTTTTTAAATCGGGGCACCTACAGTTTTTTATGCTCTATTTAATGGAAAAAAGAATTTTTCAAATATCTTGATATTTAGATTTACCCTCCTAATTCATCCCCCCATAGCAACCCCCTTAATCAAAATTTTGGGCATTATCCACTTTCATCTTTTTTAAAAGAAACTTACCTTCCATTATCGACGATAAAAACTAGAATTTTCCCCTAAAACAACTTTTTTGAAAAAAAATTTTGAGCAATTTTCCCCCAACCCCCACCCCTAAACGGCTCGACCAAAAAAATTCCGCCACACACCATTGTGCTCAGCTTAACAAGTACTACAAAATCAAAAAAAGAATTTTCAAAATATCTCAATATTTAGAATTTCCACTTTTTTCACCCCCCCTCCAAAACGCCCCCATTGAGTTTTTCGAAATTTTTTCTGGGGTTCAACCCCCTCTAAAATAGCATTAATTTTCATAAAACACCACCAAAATCCAAATAAAAAGTCCCAAAAATCAAGGGTAGATTGGGCCCCCCCTAAAAAAATTGGAGCCCCTTTTCAACAATGTTGAAGTTTTTCCCAAGTCGAATCTCACTCATAAAGAGTTTCCACCAGAAAACCCCCCAAAAATCAACCTGCATCATGAAAATCTTTAATGTCAATCAGTCAGTGACTTTGCAGTTGTAGAGTATATTAATAATAATAATTATAAATATATTTTCGCCACACTAGGACGTAATGAGCTGTTTTTCGTGCGTCATATGGAGGCCGAAAGTGTTTGGTTTCCGTCGAGGTCTGTAAACGTTTACCGCCCTAGGGCGGAAAAGAAAATGACCTTGAATGACAGCTGATCGTGTCTGGATACAGCAGTCATCATTGTAAAAATGAATCCTTCCAACTTTTATGTAAAACAAAAATATTTAAACCATCAATAAATGTTTATTTTTTATAATTTAATATGTACGTAGTATTTAAAATGTCAAAAATGATCACTTTTTATAACTTAATATGTATTATTTTGTAGTTTTGATATCAAACAATAGAACCTTTTTATACAACCTACAGAGCTCTGGGTGGGAATTTTGTCAACTATTACAAATGTTGGTAACCTCTCACCAAAAAGGTTGGTTGGTTAGGTTTTTTGTTTTTAGGAATTTTGACTACTACTGCAACTGTTGGTATAGAAAGGTTAGTTGGTTAGGTTTTTGGTTGTTTTATGCAGGTTTCGAATCAGGAACAGGAATAACAACAAAAAACCTAACCATCTAACCTTTTGGTGAACAGTTGTAGTAGTTGACAAAATGCCCACCCAGAGCGCTGTAGGTTGGATAAAAAGGTGATAGCCGTTCCTTGTATTCTTGCAAGTACCATAGCCTTAAAATTTCGCTTTCAAAATTTCCATCTTAACATTGTTGTTTTTTTTTCGTAGTGTGGCGAAAAATAGCGTTCGCAACACGGGCAAAAATGTTTTGCCGGCTCTCAAACGCTTCAAGTTCTCGACTTCGTCTCGAACTTGAAAACCGCGATCTCGAGCCGGCAAACACACATTTTCGGCCCTAGGTGCGAAATATACTATTTCATTAATTGACATTCTATCTGGTGACTTCTTAGTATATTTTTTAATGTTGTCACGTTAAACACGGTTTCAATCAACTTTACGACCCCCCCAAAACGTTTTTTGGAACCCCCCCCCCCCCAAGAATTTCAATGACGCAGTCTGCGTCATAGCCCCCCCCCCCCTGTGGGCACCCCTGCATTAGGGATACAACCCTGAGTATAATAAAGTATCACAAAAGGGCGTCCTTTGCAACCCTAATATCTTTAAAAATGTCAAATGACCGCCATTTCGTTTCTGGAAATAGTATTAATTTCAAACTTTTTATCTACGATGTGAACTAATAGCACCATTGAATTTGCGAATTTGAACTTGATATCTCAAACCATTTTGTAGGTAAAATTTATTTTCTAAAAACACAGAAAAGGTAGAAAACTGAGCAAGATAGGACTATATATTATACTGTATGATGAAATTTGTTTGTTTTGATCTATATTGGAACACGGTAAAATTTTGGCCATTAAGAACGGGCGCTGTACAATAGAGCCAGTAATGAAAAATCACTCAAAGAAGAAACTGATTTAACGTTGTTAAAACATTCACTCAATTTCAAGTAAGCAGCATCTCTACATTTTCTGAGGTAAGACAGATAAAAGTTGATTGCCATGAGATATTTACAAATAACAATCTGCTTTATGACCAGCAATAATACAAATAAAATATAATAAAACAGAATCCATAGATCGATTCTACAAGTAACATATAAATACTAGGCAAAAATAAGTCTTAATTTTCGTCTAAAGAAAGCTATTTGGTTTTTTATTGGAAATCAATTTTTATTTTTCATGAGAATCAAACAAGAAGGTTTTACGCGATCCAGTATAGATACATTTTAGTCTGCATAAACAAAAAATGAGAAAGAAAAATACTCGAAAACAACTGAGAATTGAAGGTTATAAACAAATAGCGTTCCAAATATTGCTCAGACTAATTTAAAGAAAAATTAAAACATCACATTTACAACGGTTTTTAGCTTACAGCTAAAGGTCATAAAAAGCAACGATTATTCTGTATGGGATTCACTTCCTACTGACCCCAGAATGATGATAATGGAAAAGGCCATGTTTGTTCTTCTAAAATTAAGACAAAACTAAGTGTCAAACAAAAAATAACAATAGCTTCATTAAGAAAAGAAAATTTGTAAAACTTTGACACAAATTCCACTTTTAAATAGGTAAATCGGTAAATGGATTTTTTTCAATTTGAATTCATGTTCCAAATGGAATACAGATATTAAAACTAGTCAAAATTCTGAATTATCAATTTGCATTTAGAAAATGTGTTGAATTTCACGGCAAATTTATAATTTAAAATGTTGAGAACTGTGATAGAAAGTTTGCGCAAACTAAAGTTTGCGTCAACAAAAAACTAAAAAAGATAACAATCATGCAAACCGCAACCAAATTTCCAACTGCCTGCTCTAAAATCAAGATGTTATAGAGCAGGCAGATGCATAGATGGTTGAGGTTAGCATTATCGTTATCTTTAACACAGTTTTACACAAACTCTCTATTGTCTGTACATCACTAATAAGTTTATTTAAATTCGTTTATAAAATTCAATTCATTTTCAAACCTGAACAAACAAGAAAGAAGCATTCCCTTTGATTTTAAAACATTTTTCAATCATATTTCAAAATACCCCTCTGGAAAATAAAGTTCTCTAGTCATCCGAAAATGTGATAAGAATTTTATTAGCTCATTCACACATTTTAGCATTCATTTTAATTTCATAATTTTTCAAATTTATTAATAAAATTACAAAAAAGATTCACGAACATTCAGCTTTCACTAGGTATAACTGAGATAAACACACATATAATTAATTCTAAACTACATTAATTTGAATCAATATTTCCACGGAAAAAATTCACAGTAATGGTGCAAAGAACCTTAGAAATGTCACTGAAAGAAAACTGATTTTTAAAACTTGAAAGTATCCACTGTCATTGTAACATATACGGAAAGGTTTTCATATTCAAAACATCACATTATATAATGTTCTAGCACTAATTTTGTAATTTCTAGTTTTTCCAAAGAAAACTGCTATCTTGAAAACTTCAAACACTGTGCTACCTGTAAAAGAGAAAATTTCTTGAGTTTTTACAAGTAGAAATGTTTGAAATTAGTTACAGAAATTTAATCTTCTTTTAATGTCGACAAACAACATTTGATGGGGGGATGGGGTCAATTGTGTGTGGACCAATTGAATTGTTTTTTGTTAATAAGTAATGTATTGAGCATTGCAATTGAATTCGATTGATGATTAAAACATCATTTGAATAGATAAAAAAGATTTTTGTGTTGCTGCAGCATCACTAATAATAATAATTGAATTAAATTAATTTTGAAAGATTTTTGACTGCTCGATTCCTTTAAAAAATTGTTTGATTATGTAGTACGTATTTGATTCGGATAAATTAGAATAAGCAGAGTTTCTCATTGCTGATGACAATAGATGATCAAAATACCCTGGAGTATTCTGATGAGCCAATTTTCGTTTGATACAAATACCAGAATACTACTTCCCTTTATAGAAAAGATTTCAAGCTTCAGCTGAAAAATTTGTTGTTTTTTTTTACTCTTAAAAGGCAATAGGTCTGGCGGTTCTCTCCAAGTAAATTTTCTAAAAACGGACTCCTTGAAAGAGAATACTATGCGGAATCAGGCACTGACTTGAGAATACGACTTCCACAAACTGTATTCTACCTAATTTAGTGCTTATGTCATTGCCAAAGGGGGGTCCGGAACTCCGAAATCCCTCCTCCCATGGCTATGTCCCTAGGTTTTGGGTGATTGAAAATTTAATTTCAAGAATAAAATTGTAAAAATATTGGTTTATTGCGAAGGGTGACGAAGGAGGACAAGACGAGGAAGAAGACGAAGTAGAAGAAGAAACGAGGAAGAAAAAGAAGAAAATCACAGGAGAAGTGATGGAAAAGTAAGTCATCAATTTTAAATCATCAACAAATAAAATAAAAAAATATTTTTTCTGAGGATGAAGCCCACATAGGTCTGAGACCTGTGCGTGGGTAATGAATTGGATGATGGTGATTGATGAGTTGGACCTACAGTTTTAGGTGGGTTCCGAACCACCGGGAAGTGATTTTACAGCAGAGAACAGTGTCTTTTTTGCTGGCCAATCTGATCGGTCACCGTTACAAACAGGAGAGGTTTATAATCCTAAATAATATACAGTTAATTACTGTCGACGAAACTCCAACTCTGGAGAATAATTAGGAATTAAATGAGGAGGAGGGTGAGGAAGAAAAAAAAGAAGAAGAATAAGAGGAAGAAGACGCGGAAAGAGGAGAAGAAAAAATATTAAAATAAGAAGAAGAGTGAAAAAGGAGAAGAAAACTATTCAATGAAATTAAAAAATTGTCTTGTTGTCACGTTCTAGAAATCCCGATTCAATTGGATCGGGTCACCTGATAGTATTTTTATGAATATAATTTTATAGGCTATTGCAATTCAATACCTTTTTACATTGCAGAATAGTATGATGACTCAGTCACTCATCATCATCTCAATTAGCTGTTTCGCATGCGTCTATCCAATCGTTATAGACGTCAATTGGCTCAGATAAGAAGTTTATTGTTGTCTGAAAATCCTCTAGACATACTCGACATGTTATACGTGCCGAACTTCTACCTTTATCCCTGCGAAAATTACAAAAATCAATTATTGTAAAAAAAGATGAACAATTTTTACGGCGGACGCCAAATAAAGGTCTCAATCGAAAAGAAATACTTCTATTTGCCACAGTGGGGTCACTAGATGGTCAGTCGTGGGGGGGGGCCAATAATATGGGAGGGGGTTAGGCTCGAAGCACTATAACCTGTAATAATAGGAGGTGAAGGACGTAATCATACAATAATTGGATTCCTGGATTTCTTGTTCCATGACGAACTGCGTTGTTAATATTAACTTTTCATGTGAAATTTAACGACATGCAGTCAAATATTTGTTAAGAATAAGTATAATAACTCACTTAAACTGGCCGAGTACTTTCGAATCTATGAGATCCATCTTCAGAGGCTCCTAGATCATCATTTCAGTTTTTTGGTTAGAAGTGTTGTGGTTTTTGTAAAATATGATCAAAAAGTTTGTGAGATTTAAAATTTAGTTGTTCATTGAGAATGTTTTGTTTATTGTGTGTGGTGTGTTTGTATATTTCAAATTGTTCCAAGGTGTTGAGTTCGTGTCCTTTAGATTTTATGTGAGAATTTGTAGGTTGGTACTGATGTCGGTAAAAGTGTGTCCAGTTTGAATGATATGGTCGGCAAAATTCGATTCAGCTTTGGATGTCAGGGCTTGAAAGTGTTCCTTGTAACGTTGTTTGAATGTGCGGCCTGTTTGTCCTATGTAGAATTTGTTACAATCAGAGCAGTTTAGCTTGTAGATCCCTGGGAGATCGTATTTGTTTGTGTTCAGTGTGGTTTTGAGTGTAAGTGCATTTTTTATTCTGTTTTTTGTTCTGAATGAGATGGTGTGGCCGGCTTTTTTGAAGATTTTTGCTAGTCTGTGTGATTGTGGATTAATGTATGTCATTGTGATGTATTTTTTGTCAGTGGTGTTGGTGTTTTGTTTTTTGTTTCTTATTTTATGATTGAGTTTGTCAATTAGGTCGTGTTTGTAGCCGTTTTCTTGTGCTAGGTATTTTATTGTATTTAGTTCAGTGTGGTAATTGTCGGTGGAAAGCGGTGTGTTGTTGAGTCTGTGTAGCATTGACCTGAATGCTGAGTGTTTGTGTTGTGTTGGATGATTGGAGGTGCTGTGTATTAGGGTATCTGTCATTGTTGGTTTTCTGTAGATGTTGAAGCTGTGTTGTTGGTTTGTGTTCTTTGTAATTGAGAGGTCTAGGAAGTTTATTGAATTGTTTTTCTCATATTCAGCTGTGTACGGTACTGAATGTTCTTATGTATTTTGTTTATGTATGATCGAAGTTGTTCACATTGTCTTTTGTTTCCTCTGTATAGCAATAGAACATCATCTACGTATCTGTGCCAGTATATTATGTTCTGTGACAATTTGTTATTAAAGAGTATATGAGTGTTTTCGCAGTGTTGGAGATAGATTTCAGCAAATATGCTTGAGATTGGTGAGCCCATTGGCAGTCCATCAGGTTGTGAGTAGAATTTGTTGTTGAAGGTAAAGTAATTTTGTTGAGTGATGATTTTTAGGATGTCTATTATTTCATTTATATGTTCTGTAGTTGTGTTGTTGTGAATAAGGATGTTCTGTATTATTTCTATTGTTTCATTGACAGGTATGTTGGTGTATAGGTTTGTTATATCAAAAGATGCAAGAGTGGAGTTGTGAGGAATTTGTGTGTCTTTTATTTTTGCGATAAGATCGCTACTGTTTTTTATGTGTGTGTTGTTGATATTAATTAGTTTTCTCAGTGTTTGATCTATGTGTTTTGCTAGTTTATAGGCAGGTGCTTCTTGGTAGTCAAACAACGTTACAAGGAACACTTTCAAGCCCTGACATCCAAAGCTGAATCGAATTTTGCCGACCATATCATTCAAACTGGACACACTTTTACCGACATCAGTACCAACCTACACATTCTACACATAAAATCTAAAGGACACGAACTCAACACCTTGGAACAATTTGAAATATACAAACACACCACACACAATAAACAAAACATTCTCAATGAACAACTAAATTTTAAATCTCACAAACTTTTTGATCATATTTTACAAAAACCACAACACTTCTAACCAAAAAACTGACATGATGATCTAGGAGCCTCTGAAGATGGATCTCATAGATTCGAAAGTACTCGGCCAGTTTAAGTGAGTTATTATACTTATTCTTAACAAATATTTGACTGCATGTCGTTAAATTTCACATGAAAAGTTAACAATAATTGGAATTGAATAGGGTTCTGTAATCATACAATAATTTAAGACCAATGTCAATAGCTCTTTCTTTTAAAAGGGGTGATTGGGGGTGGGAAATTTTTGAAAAGTAGTCCCATTAAACCCACATTTTAAGCAATTCGATACATGAATTCATCAATTTGAAAATTATTTTAAGCCACATTGTGTGTCAAAGTGATTTTTATCTAGCTTTTCCATCATTGCCACTTTTCACCATTTTTCCACAATGCGGAATCCAGACTCTAACGCTAACACTTTATTAGGTAGATAAACTTGAAAGCAGGCCACTGCTATTTTTGATCCCACCCTCCCATGTAAAATTATTCATAGCAGCAATGCAAACAGCTTCGCTATGCAAATTACGTATATAATAGCAATGCTATATAAATTGATAGGAAGCGTGAAGAGTTACGACCAGTTAAAAGTATTTTCACTCTACTATTTTTGATCCCACCCTCGCATGTAAAATTATTCACAGCAGCAATGCAAACAGCTACGCTACGAAAATTACGTATATAATAGCAATGCTATGTAAATTGATAGGAAGCGTGAAGAGTTATTACCCAAGTGGACTTGAGTTACAATGAAAATGAAAACTATTCAATAAGATACTCACATCTTTACATCGCATGATTTTTCGTGGTTACAAAATGGACAGTTGAAGTGGATATCTAATGGTTCGATTGCTTTACGTTTTGGAGGTGGCTTTCTTTTACTTTTACGTCTACCCATGACTTTCGTCTACTGCAGGCCCTGGAAAAATATAATGCTTTTCAATCATATTTTTTGTATGTAATCGATAGAATGTAAAATACCAGGAAAGATAAACAGAAATGCATTCACCAATGCGAAGAAAGATAGAACTATAAAGATAGAAGGAAGTAGTAAAACTATAAGGGTATATTACAACAGTTTAATATAATAGATCTTCTCCAACTTAACAGTTATAGCCCAGACCAGAATATATGCCTTATTTATGGTTAAAGCCTACAATATAGTACATAACTTTCTCTAATATTTATAATATTACAACTAGAAGCAGTACGGTAATAACTTATTAATCTTCTCACAAACTAAGAAATGCACTTTCCAGTCACATAATTCAATTCTTAATAAAAATCATATCTATACTTAAACACCATGTAATATATTTAGGAATTAACGAAAAACACTTATTAATGTAAATGCACAGTAAACTGTAAGTTTCTGTTTAAAACAAAGAATTAGGTTAAGAGAAATAGAACGTGGTTTACGCTAGCTTAAATGTAGAACTATGATTCATTTGAATATTGAAATGATTTCCAAAATGAATATTTACAAATCTGCGACTCACCTCAAAAATAACACTACAGGTTTCGAAACAGAACCGAAGCTAAGAACCATAACCTAAAATTTAGGTTGTTTTGATTCTCGAGGAAACGAGCCACGGCCATCTTGGTCTAGTTACTAATACTACCAGCCTTCAATTATTATTACTTTTAGCCCCGCAAAAAAATTGAATCAGTTTAATTTATTGTCTTATACATAACTAATCAATTAAAAGCCTATTATATATCATCAAATAACTTCCATTTCAAGTGAGATCGAAGCCGATTATATATTATAGAGTACCCATAGTGTCAAACACGTTTGAGATTTCTTAGGCCTTGGCTTGTCTGTATTCGAATTTGAAGAGGTTATAATAATTTAACCTAAATAATTTAAAATTTTCTAGCAAAAGTTTCTAATAAAACTATCAAGCATTTATCAAAATTTACTGACTGTCGCTTTTCTCTTATCACGACTCCATGAGAATATCTCTAACAAGTTATTTTAAACTCAAGATTGAATAGAAATGAATAACATCATATTGAAACTGAAAGAATTCAGCAAATCAAATTTCTTCAGACATGCCGCTCCGTTTTTCCTTACAGTTGGACTTGGATCATTATTTTTGAGAGAATTTGCGTCTCTTAGGTGAGGATCCTATTTATTTAAAATTTTGATGATTGTATTATTTGATGATCCATGACGATCTGCGAGTAGGCTAGAATACTTTAAGAATTTTCACTTTTTGACCGACTGACGGAGAACAAATCAATTTTGTTCTGCATGACAATAAACAATTTTTTTCGATCAAAAAGTAAAAATTTTCATTAATTTATTTGAAAACCCGTACCTTAATGCCAAATTATTTTTATATTCTCCCATACAACATAAATTGGAATTCCTGGATTTCTTGTTCCATGACAACTGCGTTGTTTATATTAACTTCTAAGTGAATTCAACGACTTGCAGTCAAATATTTATTAAGAATGAGTAGAATTTACTAACTCAAAAAATAAATTGAAAATCAGGAGTGCTCTTAATCCCGTCATAATTCTCTTTCAAACCGAGGGTGTTTCTCTTGGGGTATAGTACGGTAATTACTTTGTAACGGAAGCGACTTGATGTTATCACAGTCATTTAAAATTTAAATTATTAGTAAAGAGTTTCGGTAGTCACCATTCTCAATCTCAAACTAAAATTAATAAACCATACACAACACAAAACGGCTTCTTTATATAATGCTAGCCTCTAATAAGCTGAAATATGCTACATTGGAGCCCTGTGATTGGTCAAGTGTCAGCCTATTGGAGGTATTGGAGGCTAGCCTTCTATTAGCCAATAGTATGTTATTGATCAATGTAGAGTATGCCAGTCAGCTCTGTTTTTTAGTTATCATATAGCTTCATTTAGAATGAAATGACTGCCATTAAAATTTGACTAACGTTTCTACTCGCTACTCGCTTAGCAACTAAAGGGTCGACAGAGTCGCACATTCCATTACTTGTAGGTCAGAGATCGTTTCTACTGTAGCCATGTTACACCATACTAGATCAATTACACTCCTCCCAACTGAACCAACATAAGTAAACTTGCCAGGTCTATCACTGGGTGCTCTTCCATTAATTAAAATGAATCCATTGTCATTAGGAGCCTCTTGCCATGATAATTCAAAACTCTGTCCTGTGATTCTCTCATATCATACAAATTTGTAGATTCAAAAATATCTCTTTCCAGCTGGTTTTCATTACCTACATGGCAATTGAAGTCTCTGCCAATTATCATTCAACTTTCACTGTATTTCATCTGTACAGCTCTGTGCAGCCCCAACTGCGGTTGCCAAAGAGAAAAGTATATGCTATTGTGGTCGATTTCCAGAGAGCATTTGATTCAATTTCACATAATTTGTTGCGGGAGAAACTGTTCAGATTTGGTGTGAGTGCAAAGCTTCTAATCATCCAGAGATTGTACAAACTTGCCTCTCTAAAGGTGAAAATAAAAAATGAACTTTCAAATGAAATTGGAATAACTGAAGGGGTACTTCAGGGGGAAACACTGTGTCCTCTTCTGTTCATCCTTTTCTTGGCTGATATTGAAGATTTCTTCCATGCTAGGGGGCTCTTTGGAATAGCAATAGATGGGGCAACTGATTTGATGCTTCTGTTGTATGCTGATGATTTGATACTGTTTGCCCACTCTCCAGTTGATCTTCAGAGAAAACTCAATGCACTGGATGAATATTGTAGAATTAACAGGCTGAAAATAAATGAGAAGAAGACAAAGATATTACCATTCAGCAGAGGTGGACAAATACCCAGAATTGTTGAAGGATTCTCACTTTCTAATGGCAGGAAGTTGGAAATTGTTAAATCCTGCATTTATCTTGGATCCACCATCTCCAGCTCTTCTTTTGGAAGTCTGTCTCTTAGGGAGTCCATACATAAAGCAAAGCTAGCTGCCAGTTCAACAGTCTCAACATTGGCAAAATCAAAAACAAACTCTATTATATTACCTGTATCAAGAAGTTATTTACGGCAATGGTGAAGTCAGTATTGCTATATGGTGCTCACATATGGGGATTAAGACTCTTGGAGGAGTTTGAAACAGTGCAGACTGGCTTCTACAGGAGGATTTTCCATCTGCCTCAGTGCACCCCAAATGTTGTATTGCACATGGAGGTTGGAGAGGTTTGCCTTTCATATCTGGTTTTTGCTGCAGCTATCAACTGGGTCATACGGATTTTGAAAATGAATAATGGCTGCCTTCCAAGGATTTGTTTCACTAGACAGGTTGAGCTGATAAGACTGGGTTCAGTGGACCACAGATACAATTGGGCAGCACAATTGATGTTGCTACTGGAAAAAATCAATAAGGGAGAACTTATCTTCAGTAGAGTTGTCAGAGAATGGCAGAAAAACAAAAAGATCATCCTGCAAGACTGTTAAGATGTGGCTCATCTCTCAAGATCTTGAGAAGTGCAATGGATCAGCTTCCCTCCTCTTTGAAATTCCAAGAGGAATTGCTGATGATGTTGGAGCTGGTCTCTTCAGCCTCAATCTGCCTCTCCATTGTATAAGGTTGCTGGTGCAACTGTGACTTGCCACAAGAAGACAATTCATCCTTACAAGCAGAGGGAACATCCATAAGGTCAGAGCTAATCAGCTCTGTTCAATGTGCAACCTGCAGCAGCTGGAGATGATTGAGCATGTGTTGCAGGAGTGACCACAGTATACAGCCCCACAATTATGGCTTAGAAGAGGAGTACCGGCTTTTGAACAAGAAAATTTGAACATTGTGATCTTCAGCTGCACCACATTAACATCGTCAGAGTTGAAGATGTTCTCATCGTTTGTGGAGCAGTGCATGAGGATCCAGTCTTTTTGTTTAAATGAGTGAAAGTTCTTATAGTAAAAGACTGTCATTGATAATTAATTTTCCTTAATTATTAAATATTGTATTTTATTTGGATTTTGTTCATATCAATAATTTGTTTTATTTGAATTTTGTAAATGCCAACCTGCTATAGGATAACTGATTCCTGATAAGCAAATGTATAATTAAAAAAAAACTAAAGGGTCGATTACTTTGGGCGAGTAGAAACATTACAGACTGACCATGCTATAGCAGTTTGGCATGCCAAGTCAAATTAGGCCTGTAGAAAAAATGATTCCAGAATCACCCCCTATTATGGAATTTCAAAAACAATAAATAATATTGCAACCCAAAATCAAAATAAGAAGTTTTCCAACAATTATTCAATAAAATTTCATCAAAACTGTTCACAGAAAATACGGAGTCGGCGTAGCCGAGTTGGCTTATCACTGGTCTGATAAGCCAAAGGTCCTGGGTTCGATCCCAGTTGAGTACAAGATATTTTTCTCGAGTCACTCCCGTGTTTCGGAGGACACGTTAAGCCGTCGGTCCCGGTTGCATATAAAAAAAGCAGTCCTTAAAAAAACGGCGAGGTGGAACTACCCATAAGGGTCTCCCCACCACGAAAAGCCATACGAATTTACTTATTTACAGAAAATACAATATGTCTAATCTGAAGTGTTATGTTGGCAGCCTGCGCGGTTTAATGTTGGCTTTGGCCACAATAATGTTGTATTTTGGTGTTGGCTACACTGCTAGCGAGTAGGAAATCAAAAGTAGACAGGCTCTCAACTATTGATTTGCTACTTGCTGGCTGCGTAGCCAACTACAAAATACAATATTATGGTGGCCAATGCCAACATTTAACCATGCAGGCTGCCAACATAACATTTCAGATTAGACATATTGTATTTTCTGTGAACAGTTTTGATGAAATATTATTGAATAAATGTTGGCAAACTTCATATTTTGATTTTGTGTTGCAATATTGTTTATTGTCTTTGAAATTCTATAGTATGAGGGTGGCTCTGGAAGTTTATTTTTTTTCTATAATTTGCCTTGGTATGCCAAGCTGCTATAGCATGGTCGGTCTGTAACATTTCTACTCACTAAGCTACTAACTCGCTCAATGTAATTGATGCATAAATATTATATAAAATGCATGTATTTCTTTTTACCTGTTCGTATGATGTAAGCCCCAAGTTGGGTAGCCATTTTGCATAAATATAAATACAAATGGTTTGTCCCACATTTGGGGTGCTGTTTTGTATTAATTATATTCGGTTTACTTTTACTTGCCCCAACTTGGGCCAGCTATTTTGTACTATTATATAAATATAATATGGTGATTTACTTGCCAGAGATAGCATAATACAACATTAAGTAATAAGAAGGGTTTTTACTCACTAAAATGAGTAGACTACACCAGATGATTTTTTTTTTTTTTTTTTTGGATGATGAAGCCCACATAGGTCTGAGACCTGTGCGTGGGTAATGAGTTGGATGATGGTGATTGATGAGTTAGACCTACAGTTTTAGGTGGGTTCCGAACCACCGGGAAGTGATTTTCAGCAGAGAACGATTTAAGAGACGATAGTGTTTATTAATCCCATTTGTTTAAAAAATGTTAACATTACATTTTCCTATTCAACTCCAATGACTTGAATGTCTGAAACTCAGACTTCCACCAGCGATCAGGTTCTCGAAATTATACAAATATCTTTTATCATATCAACACTATGGCATAACATGTGTTTGTTTGCACTCAGGGTTTGTTTTTCAAATGAATAAACATTCTTTTATCTTACAACTACTATCGCATGAGAATAGCTCTCTTTGACAGATTCAAGTAACGTTGTTTAATAATAGCCTAATATTAGAATCAGAATTTATGCATTACTGAGCCGACATGAAACAAGAGGGGAGGGGCATTTCAATTTGTTAAATAAAATCAAAGTTCAAAACCATCTACCTTGTCTGCTCGCCCTTGGCCCTGGAAAGCGTCCTTTAGGTGTGTACTTCACTTCACCATCAGTATGCCAAGCTCCATCCTGTTTGCGGCTATCATGCTCTTGTTCGTGGCAGCCCTGTGGTTGCACCCGATGCCTGCTCCTGGCCTTCTCTCCATTGATGATCTGTGACAGCTTGTCCGCCCACCAGTCTCAAAGGTGCCAAAACTCGGAATTTTCCTGGGGCCTATCTATAACTTAACTCGGTGACTAAATACTGACAAACGGCCTCGCTGATGTTCCTTAACCAATACTCTAATAAACTTCTGATTTAAACCTAACTTGACACAATATGAATGATTTTTCTAAGGACTACACCTAACTCTAAGATAGTTTCCTCCTTGTAAGGGGAACTTGGGAGTGTTTAGCCAGACATGTTGTTCGGTTCACTTCTCAACAAATAATGTCTTGTCAACCTCTCTCACTGACTCCTGGTGACCAGCATCCTCTTCCTTCCCATTGGCGGAAAGCCTGGAAGTCGTCCTCCTCTGCTATTGGAGCATTTTGTCATGGTCTCCAACGTTCCTCCAATCCTGTCTTAGGGGTGTATTTTTGGTCTTTTAATTCTTGGAAAAGTCTTCCGTCTCATTTCTACTGATTCTTCTCATTCTAATAATGTGTGTTTTTTCTGGTACTCCAATTTGAATGACCGGTCCAGTGTATTGGCCTCCCTTTTGGTGATAGTTTCCAGATGTCCACAACTCTTTTCCCATGGGAAACTGTCAGCTGCTTGATTTGTTTGATACATCTGCGCTGGTACCAATCCTCGGTGCTGTGACCCCCCCCCCCCCCCCGTGAGAAAGTCGTGCTGAATGCTCCCTTATTGTTTTTTATGCTATTGAGATTAAGTGTGTGTCAATTTTTTCTTGACCTTTGGTCTGTCACATCTTCCTTCCCAGAAGCCTTTAGTTTGGGTCTCTTTTTTGATGAGGGAATTGGCTCCATGCCTCCCCGGCTGCTTGAAGACAATCTCAGCTTCTCATCTTGTGCTCCCATATTGTCTCTCTGACTGGGTGTAAATTTCAATAAATTTGGTTGTCTTCAAAAACAACAAGGCTCCCTGTGGCTTCTTAACTCAATGGGCTGACATCTTTTGATAAAGTGGGTGAGAAAGAGATGGAAAATGTGTAGATGTCTCTTTCTCCATGCTCTTTGTGAAATGGGGTGCTACATTGACTCTTGACTCGCCCAATGTAAACGACCCTTAATGCTTCTAGTTAGTAGAAAGTCAGCTTCTAAACACATTCAATGTTATAGGGGCTTTTCAAGTCATACTTGGGTAAGAAAGCCTCAAATTACATTCATAAATATGGCCTTAGAGCACAAAGCTGCTCTCTTTGGAAATTTTGACTAGGTTAGAAATTGGCATCTACCACAATATCACCAACGCAAAGAAAATAAATTGAATTGACTTTTTATGCTATTGCTTTGCAGGTATGAATATAGAAAAAGCGAAATAATGTCACCAGAAGATTTGAAGGACTTGAAAGAATTGAAGAAAATAACCGGGGTCAAACTTCATACGTTAGAAGAGGAGTACGAAAAGTTGAAAGAGGTTTGTAGGCAAATTATGTTTTTATAATATTCGTGTTATTGAATGAGCGAAGCGAGTTCTTCCTTTTGACTTGAGGCTCGAGGCATTGTGTGTTTGTATGTTCCACGATAACTTTCAAACGCCTCTATCAACTTCAAATTTGAAAAACAGATTCTTGGTATCTTTAGACAGGTAAAGTTCGTTGGCCAATAAAATTAACCGACTCCTTCATCCTTTTTGAGGCAAATCAAATAGGCCCTTCATTAATATATCTATATATTACTATATATAGAAAATAGTTGTTTCTATGATTCTACCATATGATGGCATTCGCAATAGATTTCAAAACATATTTTGAGTTATTATCAGCTGTAGGTGAATATAAATGTGATCAGGTTTTTTTATAGAATCTCTATCAGCTGATATACTAATTTCATTGCCCTGATATTTCGATATAATTATGAACAGCTGTTTTATATGTGGTAAATATATCTACTAAATATATTCCATTGCCCTGATATATAGGTATATGATTACGGTGGTCTTTTTTGTGGAAAATAAATCTGTGTATCAGAGCAATGATGAACTTGAACTTAAAGTGATATGTCTTGTGAATTTTATCTAAATAAGTACCTTCAAAGCAGCCGTTTTTCGTTACTACCTTACCCCTACCATAAGCTTTCCAAATGAGTTTCCCTTTCAAAAATTAATTGTTTGCAAGCGAGTTCTCCCCAGCCCATTGGGCTCACTAGTTTATGATTTATATAAATTATTCTTTGTGATGCGGATTTCACCAAAATGCCTCAACTTGGACCACTCCCTTTACAGAGTGCCCCATATGAATTCCCATCTAGCTTAGCCTCATATTTAGATAGGTACCATACTAATTACTAACTATTAAAAAAACTCACAAAACAGTGCTTGAAAAAATTGATTTCAAAATCCACAATGAGGGGGAAAATAATTTAAATAAATGAAAAATTAAAGAGAAGTTTCTGGTTCTTGAATTACAATTAATTTGTTTGAAAACTCTCCCACTTGAATAACTGAGTAGGAAACAGGTCTAAAATGTATTTCACTTATAATTATCTGGAAACATAAAACAAGTCAAGAAAACAAGATCAATGTGGAAACAAACAAGGAAAGGTCGAAAAGCATTATACTACATAAATTACAGTAAAATCCTACAGTAATCGTACAGTCAATTTCAATTACAGGAATTCATGAGTAAAAGTAAGCAGATTTAAATAATGCATAAATGATAGTACACAGATATAAAAGAAAACACGTGTAACACATGAATGTATACAAAATGTCAGATGTTTTCTTTTAATCTCTGAAAATTGTGAACTTTCGGAGACTAGAATCTTCTTTTTCTTTCTCCTGGTTATTATCCCAATTTATTTGGGGTCAGCTAACCTGCGCCACGCCGTCCGGTTATGGGTTGTCTCTTCCTCCAGGTTATAAATTCATTTAGTTATAGTCATTTTTATTATTAAACGATCTGCGTTGTTAATATCATTAACAACATCATTATGTTAATATCATTATGAACAATATCATTATGTTAATATCATATCGTTACTCTCTGTCATTTTGAATTGCGAATGAATTAATTTACTCACATAGGCTGAAACGTTTTTGAATCGTGATGATTCATTTTTTATTGTTTTCAACCAGGTCAGGTCATTGGTGGTCGACCACGGCCTCTTCTATTCTCCTCTATATTCATAACTTTATTTGTCATATGGTCATCCCTTCATATCCAGGCGGTTTTCTTTAAGATTATCTTGAATATGGGAAACTTTGAATGAACCTCTGATATATTCATTTCGGGGACTGTCCATTCTTGATACTCCACCAGACCAGCGCAGCATTTTAATTTCTGCAACTTGCTTCCTCTGTTCAATCGAATTACTCATTGGCCAGCACTCCGATCCATAAATTTTTGGGTCCAACTGCCCTTTTATTTACCCTTTATTTTGATGGGCTTTATAGAGTCAAGACAGGGAGCTCTATTTAAGCTAGGCTTTCTGGATTCTATTTCGGAATTCTTTTTCTGTGCAGACTTTGGGTGCTACACTGGATCCAAGGTATTTGAACTCTTCAACTATGTTGAGGTGCCTGTCTCCAATGGCTGAATTAGCACAAGAGAAGTCACAGAGCATGAACTCAGTCTTTACCCTTTCCAAGGTCGTTGGCCATGTATCAGTGATGTCATGTAATATTTGAATTTATTCGTCTTATACCGTTAGTAAGAAACTAGAATAATGTGTGCAATTATTCACAAATATAATACAATTTTTCAGATGGACCTGGACAACTGGGAGAACAAGAGAATCCCGCGACCATGGGAAGACGAGTAGGGATGTTCGTTGTTCTGTTTGTAAATACTGTTGTTAGTTCATTAATTTATATCAATTGTAAATTTTAGGAGGCTATTAAATTGTATTTATTATTTGAAACATACATGGATTCTTTCATTGAATTTATTAAGGACCCGACAGGGCCTTATTGAAATCGTGCCGTTGTCCATCCGTCCGCATTCCCCTAGCGCTTCCAAGAAAGATTCTAGACTCTTGAAACTTGGTACGGTATGCCTATTTAACTTCTTCACAGTGGGATCGCTATTGATTTTGGAGCTTGGGGGTCAAATATAAAAATAATTATTATGTAAAACAGCTTTCCACTACAGGCTGTAGGTTAGTGAAATTCAAAACATTGGACAGCTAGTGCTGTTTCATTTTAAAATCAAAACATTGTACATTACAAATGCTGATGAGTAGCCCAATTATCCACTTTATTTCTACAATGCAAGCGTTTTAATTTTTGATTGTGTTGAAATGTTTCTTTAATTATTTTAAATCTTAAAAATAAAAAATAAACAGAAAATATTGAGGAAATATTAACAGAAAAATACGATTATGGGATCTGTTTGTGAAAATCAAAACATTGGCAGCTGTTGTTTACATTTGAAAATCAAAACATTGGAAATTACAAAGACTGATGCTTAGCCCAATTATCAACTCTATTTTTTTACAGTGCAAGCTTTGGCATTTTTATTTTTGATGTTATAGAAAGCGATTATAATAATACCGTTAATATAATTCATTTTGTGTACGACTACCTTTTAGTTAATAGATGTTAAAAAGTATTGTCATAATAGCCGCCTTCCCTCATGCCTGATCAAAACATTACATGTAATGAAGATATTATAATTATATATCAGTGTTGTTACATTTCGATTGAGTTTGATTATAAACTCAGAAAAACGTATTTTAGGTTGAGTAAGTTTTCCAAGTAAGTGAGTAAGTGATTGGTAAGTAAAATTAAAATTTTAGATTATTTAATCTGTGGTAGAAGTAAGTTATCGGTAGTTAGAGATGAAAAAATAGTTTATGCAATAATTGAATTACACAATGAAGCCACTCGTGAGACTCGCTTCGCTATTGTCCTATCTTAAATCTCACTTGAAGGGTGGCTTAAAGGTATTCACAATACAATCGTTGCATAAACTAC
The DNA here is from genome assembly GCA_948455865.1 of Conomelus anceps. NCBI lineage: Eukaryota > Metazoa > Arthropoda > Insecta > Hemiptera > Delphacidae > Conomelus > Conomelus anceps. The sequence continues at coordinate 146,301,798 of OX418216.1, forward strand.
TATTTTTTAACTTCATCTCGTTCTCTTTGCTGAGGCCGCTTGGATCTCTCTCTCTCTCTCTCTCTCTCTCTTGATGAGCTTAATAATCACTTTGTTACTTCGCCAAGTTATGATGTTGTATCTGAAGAGTCACGTGATATGTTTGTGAATCAATACCAACATGACTTTCCTGAAGTCATTCTATTTTTCCTACTTGTACCCAGCTGAAATTTCAAAGAATATACTGGCCATTAGAAATAACTCTATGGGAGTGGACAAAATTCCAATGTATTTTACAAGAAACTTCTCCCGATCATACTGCCTACTGTTACCCATATATTTAATTTTTCTTTGCAGTCAAGCAGTGGCGTAACTAGAGTTGACTTATGGGGGGGTTTACCCCCCCCCCCCCCCCGGTCAACCACTCTTACATATTACTCTCATCAAAAATCTCAGAATATTGATATAATATAATAAGTGATAGCCGCGAGCCGTAGCTGGTATCTGTTCAATCAGAGAGATAAGCTGCGTTCTCGTAGGTCCCGTTCGTAACGGTGACCGATTAGATTGGCCAGCAAAAAAGACACTGTTCTCTGCTGTAAAATCACTTCCCGGTGGTTCGGAACCCACCTAAAACTGTAGGTCCAACTCATCAATCACCATCATCCAACTCATTACCCACGCACAGGTCTCAGACCTATGTGGGCTTCATCCTCAAAAAAAAAAAAAAAAAAAAAATATACAAAAATCATGTAGGGCAAAGGAACCAGAAGCTGACGAACCCCCCCCCCCCCTCATGCCCAGCTGACACATCTTCATATTATTATTAAGGCCATAGTGGGTAGTTTTGAAATTCAAACCATTGAGAATTAAACTGGTATTTTGTGGTACCATTGAATCATGTGCTAGGCATCATTTTTGATGGGGAAAAATACTTTGAGGATAAGCTATCAGACAAGAATCCTTTATTTCTAGGTGGAATTCTTTAGGAAATATCGAAGAGTGTTTGAAAATCTCAAAGTACTTTCAAAATAATCATTATTTAAAATTAACTAATGCTTAGAATGCTAGAGCTTGAATATATGTTGATTATACCCTGAGTTCACCTATTAGGGGATGATTTTCATATTTTATGTTAATTGGGGGGGATGTCAGCGTATTAAGTATATTTTTCAACACATACACAAGTAGCTGACATGGTATGTCAGCCACTGGGGACCATGTCTGAAATTTTATTTCAAATTATTGTATATAATACTTGCTGAATAAATATTATTATATCTCCAGTGTGTGTTGGCTAGTATATGTTTTATATGTATGATTACCATTCGATATATATGAAATCAAATTAGCTCATTCCTTACCTGATATGGATGTCAACTTCTGGAGATGACAAAAATAGGGGTGTCAGCTGGAGATGTCAAGTGATTTTAAAATCAAATCAAAATTAAATTTGTATCGAAATTTATTCTTTTTTCAATTAGCGCTTAAATGACTTGAATAAATTTTTTTCATTATAAATAAATTCAAATACTTTATTCACTTGAATAAAAATATTAAAAACATAGAATACAATAAAAAATTTAAGTGTATTCCTCATTAGGCTATAGCCTGTGTGGAGGAATGGTTTGTCTCTCAACATCAGAAATTGTACAGTAAATAAGAAAAGACAATAACAATATATTATAAAATAGAACTAAAATACTGCTGCTATGAACTAATGACAGTTATATATATTCTTCAGAAATATAATTATAAAGAAAAAAATATATAAAAAAATAGATTCTGAATTTTTTTATTAATCCAGACAATAGTTCCAAAGTTAATAGATAATATTCATGAATTGACTTACTAAGGAGGTGTCAGCTACAGGTTCCTTTACATTAGCTTCAAATTAAATAAATAATCTTTCTAATTTTTACTTTTTCTAATTGTTTTTTAACAACTTTTTTAAATTTCTTCCAAGCAATGGGGGGGTCATGACCCCCAAAAACCCCCCCCCCCTCGTTACGCCTATGCAGTCAAGTGTCGTTCCTGATTTATGGAAGCATTCTATTGTGAGGCCTATTCCTAAGAAAAAGAATGCATCTATTCCTTCTGATTTTAGACCTAGAAATATTCTATGTTCAGTTTCTAAAGCTTATGAGCGATCAGTTCATAAGCAAGTTGTCAATTATTTGTCAAGCTTCAACTTCTTTGCAAAATTTCAGTCTGGTTTCCCACCCCACTTTAGTACACGTACTGCTCTTCTTAGGATGACCGATGATATCAGTTCTGCAATGGATAAAAAACAGGTTACCTTACTAGTACAATTTGATTTTAGTAAGGCTTTTGATAACGTTAATCACAACATTCTACTTCATAAGTTGAAGCTTCATTGCAATTTCTCTAATTCTGCAATTCGCTGGTTTTCTTCCAATCTATCTGGTCGCTTTCAGGCTGTCTTGGGGAGTTCTAATAATATTTCCTCGTGATCACGCGTTCCACAGGGGTCAGTATTGGGACCTCTCCTCTTTTCTATGTATATCAATAATGCTCCCATGATATTTTCTCTCATCTTATCACCTCTTTGCAGACGATCTCATAATATACCGTATCTTCATTTTCCTGCTGAACGCTTCAGTTACTCAGTAAATGACATGTATGAAAATGTCACTAAACTTGTGGAGTGGTCTGACGCACATGGGCTGAGACCGAATCCAACAAAAACAAAAGTATAGTTATTGGTAACCTTATAAATAGCTTAGATCTTGCCAGTTCTCCGAAGGTTATTTTTTTTTTTTTTTTTTTTTTTGAGGATGGGTCTGAGACCTGTGCGTGGGTAATGAGTTGGATGATGGTGATTGATGAGTTGGACCTGCAGTTTTAGGTGGGTTCCGAACCACCGGGAAGTGATTTTCAGCAGAGAACATTGGTGGTAATGTGATTCCTTATTCGCAGTGTGTCCGAATCCTTGGCATTCAGATAGATAGTTCTCTTAGTTGGAGGGAGCAGGCAACAAAGTTTTTGCTGGCATGCATCAGCTTAGGAATTAAAAATTATTTGCCAAGATCTGTCAGTCACACTAGTAAATGCTTTGATAGTTCCAATTCTTCACTACTGCTGCATTGTATACAATGATCTTTCCAATGAAGTGAACGGTTGCAAATGTCTCTCAACTAAGCTGTAAGATTCATTTTTGATGCCAGAAGAGATTCACACATAACACCATTTTTCATCGAGTTAGACTGGCTTAAATTGAAAGAGCGCAGAAAGTTCTTCATTCTTTGTCTCATTTTCAAAATCCTTGTTATGAAGAAAGGTCCAACATATCTTCGAGACGCTTTCATACTGATGAAAAGTGTGAATCCTGGTCGAGGGACAAGGTCTCATCGTTATAAGCTCCAGATACCATTGCACCGCACTGGAATTTGCAATAATTATTTTGTGGTTGCAGCATCAAGAGAGTGGAAAGAGCTGCCTGATAACATGATATTTTCTGGTTCATTAAACATCTTCAAAAGAAGACTCTATGAACACCTCAATATGTACACAGTTAAAAAGGAGGGATTCTATTGTGAGGTTAATTTTTATTTTATTTTTTTTAATTGTGGCTTGATAAGTAGGAAGTTTATCGGTGCTGAGTAAGATAGGTGTGAGTACTGGTTTATTTATTTGTATTGTGATTGAATAATAATAATTATAATTATTGAACATAAAATATAATACTAATTATTGAACAATTATAATTGGAGAGATTATATTTTAGTCATCATATTCATTTTCATTCCTTATCTTTATCATCATCCATGACCATTCAACGTTCTTAATTCCAATGTATTTTTTTTTAATTCATCATCCATTATCATTCACCATTCATTGTCATTCAGCAGTCTTGTTTTTCTCTTCTTGCTCATAACCACTTTCTTCTTTTTTTTTACTTTTTGTTATTACCTTTATGTAGTTGAAGTTTATTTAGTTAGCTTAGTTCTAGTTAGTTTAGTCAATTTGCTTTCTTAATAACTTCTGCTATTGTGTATTGAACTGTATATTTTGTAAATGATATGCAATAGGTCTCTCAAGATCTTGCATCAAAATAAATCAATCAATCAATCTCTCTCTCTTTCCCTAAAAATGACCGTACAGTCGTCTTTTTCAGTCTGCGAGCCTTCAAACTCTGCCCGTGAGTAGTGGTCATCGTAGCTGCAAATTTAGTTTGCAGCTGACTGTACTGTCGGTCGAAGCCAACGCTCTTAGCAAGGTGAATGAGCTGTACATCTCTAGATCGAACCACATACATGTATAAAAAGTCTAGATTGCTTGGTTTGAATGGATGGGGGTGCTTGCACAGTGGAGCACCCAATACTCGAGGGTGATCATCATCGCAAAATCAAATACATGGTGATAGATTCAATAGCATGTGCTTTTGGTTGTTAACCTTGAGTATTGAATACTCCACTCTGCACGCACCCTACTAAGTAAAACATTGTAAATTGTGAAGGCTCGTATAGACTTGTCAAAAGTTTTAAGGCCGCGGTACACTAAAACCAAATCCTAACCTATATTGAAAGCAGGTCAGGGCGTAAAGCATAGTGTACCCCGGCCTTAGATGAATGACGAAACGTAGCATCTGTAACCCTGTAAGAAACTTACATTAATTAATATGTAACATCTCATGTTTGTTATTTTTTATTACAAAACAATTTTCTACAATTTCTCATAATAAATTTGTAGCTGCGTATCTGTAAAAATTAACAATAAGTATAATAATTTGCAATCATAAGCTGTAGATAACAACTAAATAGATGAATTATTTTATGAATAATTAAAATAGTGAAAAGATCTCGACACTTGGTGTCAAATATTCCATGAGCTTAACATTTTCGAAATAAAATAGAAATGTGAGGTTATTTTCTATAGAAAACCCCCAAACCATTTTCAAAATAAATTGGAATGAAATTATAAAAATGACAAAATTGAAAATTGGTGCTAAGATTACCTTTTCTGTCCGCCCTAAATTATTATAAAACAATTTAATAAAATTGTAACATCCAAAATAACTCAACGTTCGAATAAATAACTTTATACAGTCTCAGGAATAGAATACTTTGATAAAAGTAATCATTCCCAATATTTTTTTTGGAGTTTCAACTAACTTAGTTAGATTATTATAAATGTAGATGGAAAAACCAATGATACACTATCATTTACTCTATAATACATAAAAATTGCAATGATCCGGTTATTATTGTTTGTAAATGTATATTGTTTACAATAATTATTTATATTGTAGGTGGAAGAAATAAAATTGTTTATTTCTATGATTGTATAATAAATGTTGAAATTATTCTATTATCACTTGGCTCTCATTTCCATTTTTTCCCCTTCCTCTACTGGTTTTCCCTTTATATAGACTGGATTTTCCTTTCCTCCCACCACATCTTCGGTTATGTGAACGCTTACTATATCTGAACCAGGAATCTCAAACATGGGCTCCAGTAGTAGTTTCTCCTATAAAAATACAATCAATTATTATTTTAGTCATTCAATACTTGACTCATCACAAATACGATTACTTTATTTATTCACATAAAAAAGCTTACAGGACAACGAATTAAATATACAGTACTCAAAAACGTCAAAACTGCCAACAACAAAAAAATATTAAAAATGACTTTAAAGACAAAGAATACAATTTTTTGATGGATCAGTAATAACAAAGAAGAAAAGAAATAATCAAGACAGGAAAAAGTATAAAATAAATGACATGCATATGACATACCATGTTCAAATGAATCGGAACAAACATAATTTACATTGAGTTGATCTGTTATCGTCAGAGAAGCCTAAACCTAGACATCTGTCTAGAAGTAAGTAGTGTAAGAAAATGACCTTGACTATTGATAGAGAGCTTCAGCATAGCGTTGCTTGAATTTTACTCCAACACAAAGCCTAATTAGGTTAGTTCTGCGCATGCTCCTACATTAGCATCATCATCGGTCGTAGCGTCGATGCAAATTTTGAAAACAAGATGCATTGCATCACGTTGAGCCAGTGGACAAAGGGCCGAAATATTGCTTTCTTACCAAAGGCATATGCAATCTATATGAGAGAGTAGAGATGTGTGTGTTTGTCTTACAGATTTCACAAAAACGGCAACGATTTGGAACACTAAATTTGGCACAAAGCTTCCTCCAAACTTGATTCAGTGGACCTCAAAGCCCAATTTTTGATTTTCCTTCCTGACTTTTCAAAATTAGTGTTCAAATTCCACAGAATTGTTGTTAATCTCCCGTAATCATAGTATTTTGTAGTTATATCTTTACTAGTTACCGTGCAGTGCGTAGATCACCTGCTCATCATACTTTGGGACTTGTTCAAATCTCGGTACAGGCAATTTTTTCTTGTTCACAGTAGTCAACTCTACCAAATAAGTTTTCTATTTTCAAAACCAATTTGGTTGAAATTATTTAATTTGAGAACTTGATCTATCTACTGCACCATATCACGTCATTCTCTACTCAGCTCACCAAGGCGCTTGAAATCCATGTAACATATGTTCAACTGAAAAAATATTTTTGGTGTCCTACATTTGAAAATTTTCAATTTAAAAAAGGTGGAAAGGGGGCCAAAAGTATCAACTTTTCAACTATACATTCAATCTCAAGCTGATACAGGCGGTCCAAACCTATATACCAAACAATCATTTTAAGTTAGATCAAGAATAATAATTAACAACAAGCATAATACCGAAAACCCCGTTGCAAAGCACGGATAAACAACTGGTACTGAATCGAGTTTAGAGGAAGCTTTGTGCCAAATTTAGAGTACCAAAAAATTGTCGTTTCGTGAAATGCGTACGACTAATACACACACATACACACACGCCTGCTCACTGTTATTTTATAGATACTGTCTATAATTAATACTACTTTCTATACTGACTATACTTTCTTCCCCTACTCTCTCTTATTATATAGATATTTAGCGGTGTAGCAATTATTCCTTTTCTCATCCGAAATTTCCGCTCATTTTTTTCTCTTTTTTGGATGATGAAGCCCACTTATGTATGATAACTGGTGATTGATGAGTTAGACCTACAATTTTAGGTGGGTTCCGAACCACCACATTTGACTGTACTATTTAATTAATTGTAATTGGAGTTAATGAATTTAATTATAAAACTGTAATAAAAAAACCGACCATGATGGCTCTTAGGCCCCGGGCGCCCGTCTTGCGTTCCATAGCCTGGCCGGCGATTGCCCGGAGTGCATCCTGCGTGAAGGTCAGCTCCACTTTGTCCATGCGAAACAGAATCTGAAACTGCAGAACCATCGCATTCTTCGGCTCAGTCAAAATGCGCACCAACAGCTCCTGATTCAGCGAATGGAAAGGAACTAGCACGGGAAATCGGCCCACAAACTCCTGCAATTAAAACAGAAATAAATTTATCAATCAAAATTCAGTTTCAAATATCTAATTACACATTATCTGCTTTATTATCACTTACCTAGTGGTTTGAAGTCTACTTAAAAATGTAGGTCCACTGTCTTTCATTATCATTCACTCATTACCCATTACTTTCTCACACTCACTCTCTTTCTCTCTCTCTCTCACACACACTTTATCATTCTCTCACTCTCTCTTCCTCTGCCATCTTATCTCTCTTACTAACTCATCTTTCCTTTTCTTTTCAAATATCCTTCAAATGGAAGCCAATTTTGAAAATCCTTGCACTTAAATTGGTCAGCATTCTTTAAAGGTAGATCCATGCAAAATTTTACAAAATTTGGTCTACGCGTTTAGCCGCAAATGCGTTGAAAACAGACAGAAAGACAAACAAATGCAAAACTCTCGACTTGAAGTCGAGACCTCACTTCTTTCGGTAATGAAAAGAGATATTGAGATACTCCCAGGATGTTTGATTTTGATGATAAGTACCAATTCATTGTAGTTCAATGAAAATAAATAAGCATCTACCGTTTTAGCCAGCTGTGTACACAATACTCACCGGAATCATGCCGAAATCGATGAGATCCCTAGCCTCGACCTGCCTGAGAAAAGCGTCCTTCTCCTTGTTGTCCTCTTCGGCCGAGACAGCCGCGCTCTGATTGGCCAGATCAGCCAGAGACGCCGCTCTCCTGCCTTCTGATTGGCTGGCCGGAGCGCCAAATCCCAGGTACTGTTTCAAAAATAACAACTAAGTAGTGAAAAACTCTTCAATCTATTTTCAAGTATACCATGTGGGGCATCAAATCACAGGAAATTTCAAACAGAACACGAAAATCTGTCCATTTTTCAAGTTATTTATGACTAGTGGTTTAACCGTGTTTTGCAACAGGATTCAAGGTATAATTTTTAAATTAAACATGTGATGTATGGATTTCATCTGCCAGTGCCATTACAATTCCAAAAAATAGATTAGGAGCTGCAATATTGATAAGGAACAAATAATGTGTTGCTTTGGCTTGTGACTCATATAGCTAATCTACAATATAGTGACGTATCATGTATCAGCTGTTCTTTGAGCTTCCTGCATCTTCACCCATTTCATAACAGCAAAAGTGTGCATAAGTCAAATTTCAACTTTGAGAAATGTAGAAGGAAAATCTAAACTCGGGCTTCGAGGTGCAGTGAATTGAGATTAGAGGACGCTTTATGTCAAATTTAATGTTCCAAATCATTGCCGTTTTGGGGGGGGGGGGAAATCCGTAAGACTGACATACACACAGATTCACACACACACATACACACTACCCTAGTCTCTCCTATTATAGATTAGAAATGCATAAAAAAGCAGAAAACATAGTAATAGTACAAATACAGTAGTCTATACAAAAACAATTGACAAACAGGTGGCTCCGCAGTGGGGTGTTAGAAAGGAAGGAAAAATGCTCTAATTCAAAAGGTGTGACCATGTTCCTTAGATTTGGATTTCAAAATTAAATTTGGTTGCCCAGCATGATTTTATTTTTAAAGAAGAGATTGGATTAGTTAACTAGTAACCAATACATGCATCTGATTGTTCTTCATTCTAAGTTGTTTACTTTCGATTTCCTGTCACTTCACTCAAATATCTAATGTAATAAGATATTGAGTGGTGTTTTACAATGAATTTTATGATCATTGAGATTGATGTGAATATTTTCTGTTAGGTTTTTTATTTGTGAAATTGAAAAAAAAGTAATTTTGATCCATTCATTTTACAATTTCTTGTCCATTGACATAATTTGCAAAAACGGCAACGATATGGATTTGGCTTAAAGCTTCCTCTAAACTCAATTCAGTGCACCTCGAAGCCCGATTACTGATTTTCCTTATTATGTTTGAATTTCAGCATTTTGGTAGAATGGGGTAGATGCAGGAAACTCATAGAGCAGATCAAATCAAATCAAATACATGGTTATTTCAAACAAAAAATAATGTGTACAACAAACTTTCAGTGTAAAAAAAATATAAAAGGATCACTCACATGAAAAATAAATTTAAACTACTACCACTAAAAGATGAAAAAGATATGAAATAGTCAATTCCTACATAGACATTACTGCCTGTGCGCGGGAATCAGTCTACAGGAAGGTCACACTTGATCAATAATATACAATTACTAAGTGTAATGAAAGCATGTCAATAAAAAATAATAAACAGATAATAGATAACATATGACATAAGTTGTCTACCAGAAAAGAGAAACTCCAAACTGGTTCCCGGGAAAGACAGGGTAAAATGCTAGTGTTTAATACATGAATATGTTACATTCTTCATAGTTTGTATAATGGGTGTGTGATGATGAAACTAGATTTTCAATTACCTTTTCATTTTTGCGTCGACTGATAAGCCTGTCAAGGCCGTTGTAGGCTCCTGAAGCCACAAAAAGGATATTCGTTGTGTCCACTTGCACAGTTTCACCTCTCAGTTTACGCGGAGAGTTTCGTTCAGGAACATTCACTATTGTGCCCTCAAGCATCTGTAAATATATGTTAAAACTAAGCCATTAAATCATAAAATAGTTCCATTAATTTCATTCAATATTATACAAATCCACAATAAAATGTCAAGATATATAAAAAACAACAAAGATAAAGTACAATTTTTCAATAACAATATTGATTTATGACAGATATTACGATTTTGTTAAGACAGCTTTTAAGCAACGATTGAGATGTAAGTTAGTCTACTAAACATATTAAGTTAATCTACTAAACATATTACAAGTTGCATTGAGGCGAAATACAGTCGTTGTATACAATACTAAATTTTATCTCAGACTACCAATAAATTACATTCAATTTAACTTTAACCAATGCATCAGATAACTTTCCCAATAACTTAACCAATGCATCAGATAACTTTCCCAAAATACTACAATGTGTGATTGTTTTTGATAGTTCCGATTTAAAATCCAGTTTGATAACGAAATGTTTAAATCAGTTGATGTGACTATTGCAAAATATTGAATTCGGTACACTGCTTTGAAATCCTGAATTCTGATTGGTTTAGACCTGAACTGAAAAGTGACAGTACTATTGAAGTAGATTCATTATGACATTAGTTTGTTAATCCATAGAATAATAATATCCATAGGATAATAATAATAATATCGTGTGACCTGGCTGGCTCAGGTCTGGTGTCAAGAGTTATCAGCTTAAAATAATTAAAATACACTTGGAAAATTACCTTGAGCATCCCCTGTTGAACCCCTTCTCCCCCGACATCTCTTAGTTGGTGAATTCCGGGAACCGCTCCTATTTTATCAACTTCATCCAAGAATACAATACCTGAAAATGAAAATAATGGAAAACAATAGATAAAAACAAAAAAGAATAGAATACAATAAATAGTAAGAGGCAATAGATTATGAGAATGGAGTTATGTGATTATTTGGAGTTATTTCGATTCCCAGCGCTGGCTGATCTTTAGTGACATTCATTGATTTTCATAAGCTATTTAATGCAGTTTTCAATTAGCGGAAATCATTTATAGATTTGTATCATTTCATCTTTTGAGGAGTAGTCCAAAACATAAAAAGTAGCATCAAAGTTGAGTTGTATAAGTGTGTTTCAGGAATGTAAAAATAATGCTCAATAAATTTTGTTTGGAGGAAAAAGGGGGAAAAGAAGAAGAGAAAGAAGGGAGAGGAGGATAGGGAGATGAATCAATTGAATCAGGCAACCTGCTAGTATTTTGTAAAGACCAATCAAGAACTTTAAATTATTATTATTAAAATAATAATCAAGTAGAAATAGGAATTAAGTAAAAATAATCAACCGCTAAAATTTGTTGTAGCCTTCGTAACTGTGATTTGGAAAATCAACTAAAAAATTATCGTAATATGTAGATATGTAGATATTCGTTGTTATTATTCAATATATTGATTAATGCAATAATTTCAGTTCAGGGTCGGATCCAAGATGCTCAAGTCCTGAGCAGTTCCAATAGGTTGCTTGGTTATACATTTCAAAATTCCAAACCCTTTACTAGTTTTGCGAGGTGAGCATCAGATTGTTCAATGCACTGGTCCGCAGTAAGCTTGAATATGTTGCCTTAGTCTGAGGCCCTTCTAATGTGACAGATATTAATGAAATTGAAAAAATCCAAATTTGTAGACATTGTCACTACAATTGCGAAGATCATTGAATGATCTATTGATGTTGTTCAATACTTTAAAACATAATGGCATTTATCATCTTTTATCAGTTACTCTTAATTGAATTTTAATAAACCTTATGCAAGAAATGAAATATGGTTTAGTAATCGCATAAGTAAGAGTTACTCACCATTACAATTCATGCCATCTAAAAACTTTGCTATTATTCAATAGTTTGAATAAACAGTTAGATCCGTTTTCGAACTCGTTCAATGCGTAGAGAAAGAACTGCAAATCATCTCTCTTGTCGTTCGGTTGAAGAATTAATTTAAGTGAGCTGAAACTCTGTTTATTTCCATAGTAACGTATATGATTTCCTTAACGTATTATAATTATTTTCTACTCTACCTTGCTTTGTTTTCTTTAGTTTCCAATTTTATCCTAACTGCAGTGTATTATAAGAAAGATGTTATTGTAATACTATGGTTTTATTGTACGGTAGTTAGGATTCGTCTTTACTAGTTTTAGGTTATTTTTCTTTCTATCATTTATCATTTAATCTTTATAATTTTCTTTCTATTGTCATGTAATTCAATAACGTCAATAAGGCTCTTAATGGAGTTGTCTGTGCCTTTGTATGTATTTAAATGAATGAAGTTGGCTGACCTGTTTGTGCTCTATCAACGCTGTAGTTGGCATCCTGCAATAGTTTGGCGATGACACTCTCTATGTCCTCCCCCACGTAGCCAGCCTGAGTCAGCGTGGTACAGTCGCATATCGCAAACGGCACCTCCAAACATTTCGCTATTGTTTGCGCCAGAAGGGTCTTGCCTGCAAAATAATCAATAAATTATAGTTAAAACTCTTTACTACCAACTTCTACATAACAAAATCCTCTACATAAAAAAGCTATGGCGTCCCAATCTTGTCAAGACGACCTCTCATTAACGAATACCTCTCTACAACGAATTTTTAGACTAGACAGTGTAATCAGTGTGATTCTGTTGATGAAAATAAAATGTTTACTCACTTAAAATAGAATTATAACTATATTTAAACATAATAATTTGATAACACTACCTCTAACTCTTATCTAAAAATAATAATTTTTAATAATTAGAATTACTTTTATAGCTAAGTTCATGAAAATGAAATGTTCCCTCACTCAAAATAGAATTATAACGATATTTAAATATAATTTGATAACTCTACCTCTAAATCTTATCTCAAAACAATTATTTGTAATTATTAGAATGACTTTTATACAAGCTAGTAATTTATTAGAAATAAGGGGTTAGTAATTCGCTTGGCATGAACTAAATATTATTAACTTTACTGCAGACAGAAACAATATACTGCTGCGGGTTCTATCTCTAAAATAATGCTGGCAACACTTAAAATTAACTCTCGCACTTTATTTACACAAATTATCCACAACACGCACATATCTTACACAAAATAAATCAATCAGGAACAGATAATGTTCAGCTAATAAAGATCTGATATATTGCTGTACAAAAATCAATCACTAACTGTTGAAGGCCGATCAAATATTAAATAATAATTGATCAATAACTGTCCAATAATTCAAGAAGAAACGTCTAAAAAGAACAATTAAAACTTACGTAGCACAAGTCCGTATTATAATAATAGCTAAGAGTATTATGAGTCCACTTGTATAAAATGTAAAGGAAGTATCACTATACAGTCACGATATACTGTGACTATCACTTCAACAACAAACGTTTGTACTATGAACAGAACTGCCACGTGTTATGTCAACGAAATTCAAACAATGAATGAAACTGATGTTCACTTGAGCGTTTGCATTAATTAAATTTTTAAATGTTCCAGAATGATTCTCCCATTTTCTAGTCCATTCCATAAAGGTCTAAGTAAACATTCTAAAGATATTTAGATAAACAGCAAGGCAAGGAGAGTATGGGGGAAAGCAAACAAGCCTACTGCAACCGGAAGATGTATTGACAAATTGAAAATCCCTGTTCCCTCTTTCATGCCCTGTCCATAACAATACGTTGATTTTTTCTGAGGATAAAGCCCAAATAGGTCTGATATCTATGATTGAGAACTAATAATTGGATAATGATTGATGAGTCGGACCTACAGTTTTAGGTGGGTTCCAAACCACCGAGAAGTGATTTAACAGCAGAAACAAGAGTCGTTTTTGCTGGCCAATCCAATCGGTCACCGAGAGGGCCAAGGAGTAAGTATCTGATTGTACAGATACCTGCTACAGCTCATAGCTATCACTGGAAATGGAAAAATTGCTAAAAAAATTAAATTGTAAAATTAGCTAAGGTCTTAACTTTTTGTGATGGAATGTTATGCAAGATGGAAGCTTCTATTCCATTCTGCATCCACCAACACAAGACACCAACTCATTAACTGACTCAATTAATTTACAGACTCCAAGTAACTTGAAAGATATATTTATAGCAAAAATGTTATTAACATCTCAATGACGAAGACAAATATATTAACTTTTTAAGTGAATTCAACGACTTGCAGTCAAATTTTCATTAAGAATAAGTAGAATTTACTAACTCTGTAGGCCGATTATTTTGATTCTTTGAAATCCATTTTCAGAGCATCCTCCTTGATCATCGATGTCACGTTTTTGGTTAGAAGAATTGTGGTTTTTGTAGAATGTGATCAAAAAGTTTGTGTGATTTAAAATTTAGTAGTTCGTTGAGGATGTTTTGTTTATTGTTTGTATATTACAAACACAACACACACAATAAACAAAACATCCTCAATGAACAACTAAATTTTAAATCACACAAACCTTTTGATCACATTCTACAAAAACCACAATTCTTCTAACCAAAAAACTGACATCAATGATCAAGGAGGACGCCTCTGAAAATGGATCTCAAAGATTCGAAAACGCTCGGCCTACAGAGTAAGTAAATTCTACTTATTCTTAATGAAAATTTGACTGCAAGTCGTTGAATTCACTTAAAAAGTTAATATTAACAACGCAGTTTGTCATGGAACAAGAAATCCAGGACAAATATATATCATCTTTGGCATTGAAATACTTCTGACCTTATCAAAATCTATTGCTCCATCAATGCCACGTGTTTCAAAAGAAAACATTCTACTAAAACTATTCCTTGAATCAGATTTGGCGAGTAGAGTAATACTTATATCTTTTAAACTCTGACATCGATACCAATGACTACTAAAGTCGATTTCGTTATAAAGGTTCAACTGTACTGATTTATTTACGTACTTGAGCTTCTTACTTACTGTACTTACTCATAAACAAACCAGTATATAACGAGATTACAGTGAATTGGGATACCTAGAACATGACATAACCTATAAAAAATGAAATTTAGTAGTCTTCTTCTTTTTTTCACTCATCTTCTATTTTTCTTCCCCCTTTATTACTCATTCTCCTTCCTTTTTGTTGCGTTGACCTCAGGAGATAAATAAAGAAACCAATCAATCAATTCACCTTCTATTACTCCTACATCTTCTTGAAAATATTAACAACTTCAATAGAACAATCCACAAATTTAATTTGTTATTCGCCATCTCCTTTTTTCTTGTATTCTTTGTTTCTCATACTTCTCCTCCATCTTTTCTCCTCCTTCTTCTCTATTTTCCCCCCATCTTTTTCTCTCTCCCCTTGTTTCTTTATTTTCCTTTTTCCCACTTATCCTTCTTCTCAATACTCAATAAAACAATCTAAACAATGAATTTTGTGATGCATTAATTTACATTTAATTCATCATCATATAATTTATTGGGAAACCTGTTCCATATGCTAATGAGGCCAAATACCTGGGCATGACACTAGATGCAAGGCTGCGCTGGAAGGCACATGTCAAGAAAAAGAGAGAAGAATTAGGAATCAGATATAGAAAAATCTACTGGCTGATAGGTGGGGATTCAACCCTATCAATCTACAAGATTCTTATCAACAAACAAATTCTGAAACCCATATGGATGAATGGAATCCAGCTCTGGGGATGTGCCAGCAAGAGCAATGTGGATATAATTCAACACTTCCAGAACAAAGTCTTGAGGAACATCATTAATGCTCCAAGATTCATCCAGAACGCCGATATCCACAGAGGCCTGGAGGTGTAGTTTGTCAAAAGTGAAATTGCATGCAAGCATGCAGATATGAGAATGAGAATGAAGAATTTATGCATCTGCTTGACAACACTGACATGCTGCGCAGATTGAGGCGGACCAAACCCTTCGAATTGTGTAGTGTTGGGGTGTTGTGATAAATCAGAGTAGTGATAATAGTGTAAATGTGTTATACAGTGCACAAATAATTTATTTTATTATGTTTATATATTTATTTTCTATATATTTATTAGTATTATTTTATTTAAGTAGTCCTGTTGAGTACTAAACTTATTATTTGAACGGTTGCTTGCCATCTTAGACCAGATTGCAATGGTAAAAAAATATATATAATTTACATTTCATTCATCATCATTATTTTTAATTTACATCATCATTTAGAACATCATATGAACTTATAAATCGCTTAAAACTATTATGCATATCCGCAAAAAGTATAGATTCAAAATATAATTGACTGATAACAGGAAAAGTAATGGGAAATTAACATTCTTTCCAGGAACATTCTTTGTTTTATGACGCAGAAAACGGTGGTGGTACGCTTATTCAGCACAATGCATCTATATTGTGGCGGATATGAAATTGGAGAGAATTGAAAGAAGAAGAAACATTGGTTCTCGGTGTTATCTGCTAAGTAAATGTTTACTTTTAAGCCATTAATTACACTGCTTTTGACACTTTTATAGTGTCTATTTGGTAATTAGTAGAATGTTCTATTTGTTTGATAAGAGATTAATGGAGTCTTATCGAATATTGTGGAAGGTGCTAGTTTCCTTGATTTATTTATTCAGAAGATGATAGAAAAATGTAGAAATTGCTCGATTGTTGACAAACCTATTTAAGGCGAACGCATTTGTAAATTAGTTCAGTTGTCTTTGAAATTTCGTCATGATAGTGGACCAGAAAAGGCAACAAGTGATTGTCCCAAACAACCGCATACCTGAAGTACTGAGGAGTTTGCATGATGGAAGTTCTGGTGGTCATCTTGGACTTCAAAAAACATTAGAAAAAGTCAGAGAAAGATTCTACTGGCCCAACTTGAAGGAGGACATCAGAGATTGGTGTAAGAAATGTACAACTTGTGCAGCGGCCAATGGTCCACAAAGGAAGAAAAGGGCACCAATGAAGACCTATAATGTTGGGGCACCATTTGAGTGTGTGGCTATTGATATTGCTGGACCATTTCCCAAAACCAATGATGGAAACAAATACATCCTAGTAGCCATGGATTATTTCAGTAAATGGGTTGAAGCATATGCCTTACCAAACCAGGAAGCAATCACAGTGGCTGATGTGTTGATAAAGCAGTTCTTCAGTCGTTTTGGTGCGCCATTAGAGCTGCACTCAGATCAAGGAAGAAACTTTGAGTCAGAAGTGTTCAGCAGAGTGTGTGAGTTGATGGGCATCAGGAAGACACAGACCACTCCATTGCACCCACAGTCAGATGGCATGGTAGAGAGAATGAACAGGACCATGCAGCGATATCTGAGGAAAGTGGTTTCAGACAATCAGCATGATTGGGATCAACATCTCCATTTCTTTTTGATGGCATATCATAGCTCCATTAATGAATCCACAAAGGAAAAACCTGCTCACATCATCTTTGGTAGAGATCTACGGCTAACCTGTGATCTTCAGTTTGGAAGCAAGCCGGGTGAGACATTCGAGGAGGAAGACTACATCACCCAACTGAGGAAACACATGAATGAGACTCATGAGAAAGTCCGCACCAATCTTGATGAAGCAAGCCTTAAGATGAAGGAGCGGTATGACATCAAAGCTGACAAAGGTGGATACCAAGCAGGAGACCTAGTTTGGTTATACAACCCAAGGAGGATTCGTGGCTACTCTCCAAAGCTTCAAAATCAGTGGGAAGGACCATTTGAGGTAGTGACTAGGATCAACGATGTGGTATACCGGATAAGAAAACCTCCAAGAGGGAAGCCAAGAATAGTACATTTCAATCATTTGACTCCATTCCATGGTAGCAATGGTGCTGAGGAAGAACACGCAGCTCAGGTTCAGCATACTATATCCACAGAGAAGTCTACCGATGATTGCAGTTCAACAACAGATGGGAAAATGATCCAGACAAGTGAAAGGGATCTGTTCACCCTGCCCAAGGAGTATGCACTGGCGCATTGTGTCACCAGCAACTTAGCAGAATCTCGAGGCATTGCTACAGTCTTCAGGAAGAAGTTTGGTGGTCTTGGAGACCTAGAACAACAAGGGCCCAAGGAAGGAAATGTTCTTCATCTGCAGCGGCATGGTCAACATCTCTTCTACCTGGTGACTAAGGGACAGCCAGAGATGAAGGCATCCTATGACACATTGTGGACATGCTTGGTTCAGCTGAGGGACAAAATGCAACAAGTAGGAGTAAGGAAACTTGGCATACCACGGCTTGGAAGCGGATATGATGGCCTGGATTGGACAATTGTGAAGCCAATGCTAGAGGTGTTCAAATCCACTGGTGTCCAGATTGCCATCTGCATCTACAGCCCTTGGAGGACCAATGAGAAGCCAGCCAGTAACTGGAGCAGATCCAAACTAGCATAAGTGCTTTTGTTCTGGGACAGAACAAACTCTTAAGGTGGGGGTAGTGTGGCAGATATGAAATTGGAGAGAATTGAAAGAAGAAGAAACATTGGTTCTTGGTGTTATCTGCTATGTAAATGTTTACTTTTAAGCCATTAATTACACTCCTTTCGACGCTTTTATAGTGTTTATTTGGTAATTAGTAGAATGTTCTATTTGTTTGATTAGAGATTAATGGAGTCTTATCAAATATTGTAGAAAGTTCCAGTTTCCTTGATTTATTTATTCAGAAGATGATAGAAAAATGTAGAAATTGCTCAATTGTTGAAAAACCTATTTAAGGCGAACACATTTGTAAATTAGTTCAGTTGTCTTTGAAATTTTGTCATAATAAACAAGTTGTGACAGTAGTTCTATATATACGTGATAATTCTTTCTCTGTGCCTTTGTTAGTGACAATTCTTTTTCCTGCTTAATTCATACCAGTGAGCTACTGAATAGTTTTTGTTGTATTATGGACTAGTGCTACATAAGTTAAGTGTTCTTTTTCGACGTTTCTTTTTGAATATTATTGGAAAGTTTATTGTACAGTTGTTAATTAATATTAGATCAGCCTTTTAACTTTTAGTGATTGATTTTTGTACAGTTTATTGAAAACTTATTATCAGTTGAACAATATTGTGTTATCTGTTTTCAATTGCTTATTTTTCTGTAAGACATTACTGAACAGTGAGTGTTGTGATTATTTGTGTAAATAAAGTGCGAGTGATAAATTTAAATGTTGCCAGCGTTATTTTAGACATAGAACCCATAACAATATAATAAGAAAGAGTAGGGGTATATGTGTGTATGTCAGTCTTACAAATTTCACAAAAATGGCAATGATTTGAAACACTCAACTTTCCACAAAGCTTCCTTCAAACTCAATTCAGTGCACCTCAAAGCCCGATTCTTGATTTTCTTTTCAGACTTTTCAAAATTACAGTAGTTTAAATTTCATTTATGGGCACTATTACTGTTTTAAAATGTTTTTAGATGTAGAAGCTAATAGAACACCTGATACATGGTGCAAAAAGTAACAAGCAAAAGCGACACATTTGCCTCGTATCAAAATTGCAGCTCCTAATTCCCTTTTTGGAATAGTATTGGCTTTGGCGGTTGAAATCCATAAATGACATGTTTGATTTAAACATCCTGTTGCAAATTGTAACCACTAGTATACTATAATGATCTGTCTGCTTTTATACAATTATAATGCTTAGAGTTTTCAAGACACAATATCATGGAAAATAGTTCAAGTTACCCGATCCAGTCGGTCCCAACAGCAGTATATTACTCTTTTCCAAGTGCAAGTCATGCGAGTTTGAGTCCAATATGTCGCTGCCGGACACCCCCGACCCCCCGCTAGCTCTTGCACCTCCATCAGAGGAGGGCGGGGGGGAATGGAAGCCAAGACCCAGGTTGCTGTGCTGGCTATTTACCCCGGCACCTCCTGACCCGCTCTGAAGGCCTACTCCGCTAATGTGAAGTAGATCTGCTGACAAAAAATTAACCCAAGTAAAATCAATGTGTCTTATTAGCATCTGGCATGAGTAAGAAAATTTAAGTTTACAGTCCGTTAAGTTTATCTAGAAATGTTTATACTATATTCATTATAAGAGTTGAATTATAAATATATTTTGCCAAAAAATTCTGGTGATTTTCCAACTACTTATGCATATTTCATTGAATATCTCAAACATAACTGTATTAAAGTAATTAAAGTAAGTAATTAAAGTAAATTGATAGGGCTAGCAGCTAACTTCCGCCATCTTCAACTCTGTAACGAAGCATTTCCGGATTTACGCTTACTTCATTATTCTGGTGAGTACAACTAGCCCACAAAGTATTGGCAACTATATTTTTGAAACTCTGTATTTGTAGTGAAGCTATAATATTGTAAAATTGAGCGTTTGACGCGTGAAAAAAACTGTTTCTCTCGGTGCAGAAATATCCCACTTTTCTCTCTAGTTTCACAAATAACTATTTCCATGTTTGTATGTATGCATATAATTTGATTGATGATAATATGAATTGAATTATGTACGTAATTATATTATTATATAGTTTGGAGAGTAGAATAGCTTTTGGAATTACAAAATTCTTGTTATCTGCAATTAATATTGGCAAACTTGTATTATGGATTTTAGGTTATGGTAACAACAGTGCGCCATCTTTATATGAAATGCTGTGCTTATCAGTACTGTGTGTATATAGAGCATACAGATGAAAGCATGCATCTTATCATCAATTAGTTGTTGTAAACTTGGTAAAATTAGTTGTTGGTGGGCCGGTTAGCGCAGTTGGTTGGGGCGTCGCAGCTTCAGCTTGCTGTCGTTTAAGTGGTCGTGGGTTCGAATCCCGCTCCATCGACAGGCATTTATGTGTAATCATTCACCTCATTACCCACGCACAAGTCTCGGACTCATGTGGGCATCATCAGCAATAAAAAAAATCATTCAAGTAGGGCGTTTGTGGAACCGGGGTTATGTAATATTATACTTCCTTCTTAGACGATTACTATTGGTTTATAGTGGGAGCTTCTCACATGACCTACTGGATCGGCCAGCAAAAATCACTCCAGTAAAATCACCTCTTGTGGTTCAGAAACCACCTAAAACTGTAGGTCCAACTCATCAATCACCGTCATCTAATTTATTAACCAAGCACTGGTCACAGACGCATTTGGGCTTCATCTTTGAAAAAAATGTCGCACTCCATGTTGGAGGCCTGTCAACCATTACAATAGCATCAACCAAAGGCAGGCCTCCAACATGGAAAGCGAACTATGATAAGCTGAAAGTCTGAAAACCAATAGTATTCGTCCAACGAGGGTATATATTGAGCTACTTGGTAATTTAGTTTTAGTTCAATCGAGCTTGAGCGTTGCGTGACAGTGGAAATTATAGTACATCGTGTGTTAATGATTTTAGAAGTTGTGACAACGTATGTGTTATTCATTTTGTATTTTTTCTTTGTAGTTTGTAAAATGTGTTGATATGTTATTGTGGGAGTGCACAAACGGAATAAAATAATTGATTTTTTCTACAACTGCTCGTAAGGAATTAGTTTTGGTGCTGAAAACTAATCGTACTTTACGCTTGCTGACATCACAGATAATTCTACACCCATCAATGTTGCCAACCTTGTACCTGACATCAAAATTATCATATTTATCAAATATCTTATGCCAGCTCCACACATGCGGCATTCGGCGAATCCCGAGCAGCCGCTCGTCGAATCGCGAGTAGTGTGGATGGGAGTTCGTGTATTCGGCAAATAGCGAGCACTCGTGTTCGCCGTTTCCCGTCTAGTGTCGGTCTTCGACACATGTCAAAGTGGACGAATATTCGGCAAAAGGCGAGCACCAGTCTGCCTACACACATTCGGCTGTCTACTTGCGAAGCGTTTCCTGTTAATACTTTCAAATCCACATTTGATTTCATTTAAAATGTTTGTAAAACCTTGTTTTTTTTTAAATTTATAATCCTACATGTTATATTTGTTGATTAATTAATTCTGTTTATTTATCTATTATTATTTTTTAGCGTCCTCTGGCGTATTTTTTCTTATTATTATCTTCTTTTTTCAACACTGTTAGCGCATTTCCTTGCATATCTTTAAGCGTTTTAGAAAATACGTTTATGAGGCAGTCTTAAACAAAATTTATAATTAGAACCCGGTTATCCATGTTCTTGAAATTTTGTTGTATTGAGTTTAAGGGGGTAATGAACCGATTTTTAATGCATAATAGGATAAAAATAAATTTTTTAACAGTCGTTATAATGTAGTTAAAACAAAGATCAAATTCAAGGACTACTAATTAAACAATTAGTGTGAGAAATATTCTTTTAATGATATCGCCCACGACCTCCTTTTCCTTGGAATTCTTCTTCTCTTCAACAATAAAAATAGCCTCTAGCGATAACAACGAAGGCAGCACAAAAAATAATAACATCATAGTCATCCATGTTTGTTCGCTATTCTACGAGTCGGGCTAGTCCCGCAACGAGCACTGTGCTCTGAAAAACACGCATATGTGTAGATAGCTGCTCGTTAATAGGCGAATACCAGCATGAGCAGCTCGCCACTTGACGAATATTCGGCTCTCGCCGAATGCCGCATGTGTGGAGCCGGCATTACACTCTTCGCCGAGCATGTCTGGTTGGTGGAGACGCGGCTTAAGACACAAAATTACCTTACATAATATTGTAGCATGGTTGGCCACACTGAAGCTTGCCAGCTGATTATTGCTCGAACTGTTCATAACCTCAACGATCGCGCATTCTATGGAAATGATATAATTTCATACAATGTACACAGTGGCTACAGTCATGGCAGCCGGGTCTCCATTGGGTAGCCGGCAGATAGATGACTCACTGAATTTGAACATTTGCGCATGCGCCAAATTTCCTTTTCTTTCTCAACTGATGGTTGTATACTAACGCCCGAAAATCCAACTGGGTGAAAATGGTTTCCTAACCTTATTGCGACTAATAACCTGTTTCCCAATAGACATAATTATAAATAATTAGTTTGCATTTTTGCACTATGTTTGGGGGCGGTAGTGTTTTGGAAATGTTATATTCAATTGATTTAAAGCGTTTTATGTTTTGGAGCTCTTCATATGCTTGCAAATTATGAATTTTTCAAATAAAAATATAAATTTTCATAAATTTTTTCCTTAAATTGAGGCGGTATACGGAAACCCTTTTTCCAGAGATTGCTTTATTAGATCGGCCATCTTGTTTTGCATATAACCTGAAAATCTTAAACGAAAATCTTGAAAACTGATGTTGGTACAACTGTTTATAAACAACTGTGTCAAGGGGGGATTTGGTGGTCTAAAAACTTTAAATGCGATTTTAATGGATTATTGCTTTTTGGGGTGTGTAGATGTCACAAAAAATTGTTGAAAGGCTTTATTCTCTATTAGGGGTTTCAAATTTAAAAGTACAACGAGTGTTCAATGATTCTTTTCCAATGATACATGGGGTTTCATAAAAATAATGATCTCTAGATTCTAGGAAAGCGCGAATGAATGTAATAAGTATGGAATGTTGTGATAATCAGATAATATAATTATATTATCGTATTGGCATTAAATGTGCTGCTCTAATATATGCTGTTTTCAGATAATCTACGCCAATATTAATATATCCCAATCCAATATGTGCTGTATTTAGGCTTGCTACGCTGGGGTACTGAGCACTATGACATTATAAATAGCAGCGCATGCGCAAATGTTCAAAGCCATTGATGTCTCAATCTGCCGGAACCCCAATGGAGACCCGGCTGCCGTGACCGTAGCCACAGCATACAATGTAAGCCTAATAACCATCTAATAAAAAATTCATCTGGCAAGCTTCAGTGCTGTAAACCATATGATAATGATTGCCTTGTATGATAATTTGGTTCTTGTATGATTTACAATCTGACTATGATCTGCACTTTTTCAAGATAATTTCGAAAAATATATATTTTTAAAATAATTAAAAGATAGTTACTCTTCATTGAAACATAATTGTAAAATATTTCATAAATGCAAGACATCAGGTCAGGTTCGATAATCTAGACTGAAGGTTTGGCAACACTGGAAACCATAAAGTAAAGCTATTATTGCTCGCTCGTCAGTAAACAGCTGTTTTATGATTAGTTACTCGCTTGCTTTTTCCTTCCTTCTGTTTCTTTATTTACCTTTTTCTTCTTTGATTGACTTTCTCCCTTACTCATACCATTTTCTTTCTCCTTTTTCAAACTCCCCTTCCTTTTTTATCGCCTATTTCACTTAACCTAATAGATGGCTTTGCCATAGTTGGATAAGGTTTTGTTTTCCTGCACACCCCACAATGGAGCCACCTATTTGTAACTTTTAGTATGTTATATTTATTTTTGTTTTGCTTTTTTTAAATATTTTGTATGTTTTAGTGTGTTAAATGGATTGAATTGAGTTTTCCGCACATAAAAAAATTATTTACAAGCATTTGTAGAAAAATAGCTATTTAGAATTAGCTTTTATTATGTTTCTTGTGTGCCCACTTTCTCGTACCCCGGGGTGTGAATGATGTATAATGATGATGATGATGATGATGTTGATGAGAACCTTGGTCCATGACGGCGATGTCCTGGCGGGCGGCTGTTGTAGGGGAGCCCGGGCCACCACCGGCCGAAGCCGGCAAATTGTTATAGATGCGCTTGTAGTGATTGTAAACAGCGACAGCCAACACTTTCTTAGCATGCTCCTGGCCAACCACATGTTTGTTCAGGTATTCATAGATCTACAACAAATGAAGAGATGAGTAGTTATGCTAATTTTATTAAACGAATAGAGTTTGCGCAAAACTACATTAATTATAATGCAGACACATTAATGTATCTGCCTGCTTTATAGCATCTTGGTTCTAGATAACGTAGTTGCTTAACCATGGAGTATTAAAGTTACCATTATGGTCATCTTAAAAAAAGTTTTAAACTCATCTTAAAGAAGTTGCATACACTCTAATAATCTAATACATAAACTAATCTATAACACAGTACATATACCACCAGTTGCACAAACGTCCTATTGTAATGATGGTTCATTAACCATTCCACTTTTATACCAAGCAGTTATCATATTATGCTACTTTTATACCATTCAGTATAAAAGTGTTCGGATATTCGAGCAATATATCAATGCAGCCAACATACCCATCTACGAATTTTAAATTTAAAGATCAGCTAATTTTTAAATATAGTATATAAATTAGTTTAATAATTCGTTATAAATTGAATGTGAATAAATCATATCATTATATAGTTTGAAGAGTAAATTATCTTATAGAATACATGTATTAGGGAATAGTATTGACCATTAATATATGACTTGTTTTAGGTTATGTTGAGTAATAACATAATGGACGCATGTGATTGAATAATATAACTATCTTTATACATTTTATACTAGGTAACTGGTCCACCATTCAAAAGATGTAGATCATACAAATGCTGGCATGTATTTCAGCTGAGCTTGAAATATACTATAGTCTGTTCAGCAAGCCTACGGAGTGGAGTAAACAAACATGTGCGTGCTTGCAAGCCAAGAACCAACAAAGCTCGATTCACAGATAGCCTAGTTTTCAAAACGCATCGAAAAGGCAACAGGCCTACCCATTGAAAACGACTTTCAATACGGTAATCATTTTCAAACAGCTACAGTACTTGGATAATACTTATTATTTATTGTAAATGGAAATGGACACATGAGATATGAATAAGATGGCTATTTTCTTACCTTCAATGCTTAGATAATGAATCCAAACATTCAGAAATCACTGGTATTACTATTATTAGAATTGTTCATAAATTTGTCGATTGAATTATTTTTACCTATACATTTGAAATGAAAATACTGACTTGATAACTGAATTTAAAATCTAATATGTTCATGAAATTATGCAATAATAATTATTTATTTCACAAACTGGAAGTGCAACAACAGCTGTTGAGAACTGTATGAACTGTAGGTGGCATTGAGTGTGAATAGGCCAACCGACCGATGCCAGTACAATTCTTGGAATTCCTCACTCCCACATATGCAAAGTTTGTTTACTTCACGCCGTAGGCTCGCTGAACAGACTATACATAAATTATAAAAATAATTTAATATGAATTGAATAATATGAATAAATTATATTATTGCATGGCTTGGATAGTAAGTTAGATTTTACAATAATTATAAAATACATGCATAAGTGACTAGTATTGGTCATTAATATAAGACCTGTTTTAGGTTATGTTGAGTTAAAACAAAATGGCGCATATGAGCAAATAATGGAACTATCTGTATACATTTTATACTAGGTATCTGTTCCACCATTCAAGGTATATAGATCATACAAATCCTAGCATGTATATAGGTATAGTCATATGCTTTCACAAAGCAGCTTGCTATAAATGGATAATGAACCATCATTATAATATAATGATGGTTATTATCCCCTATTATTATTATTATTATCCCCTAGATGCACAAACATATTATGTTTGTGCATCTAGGGGATAATGTAATATATAATTGCTTACATTATTACAAGCGCAAAATTATATGTGTCATAACATGAACTAGGCACATTATTGAAGCATGGTGATAAATAAAGTCCTGTATCTAAAATATATTGTTTTAATGTAATACAAATTGTTTCCTGAAGAAGGAGAATGAGATGTTGAAGAAGGAGGAAGAGAAAGAAAAGTAGAAGAAGGAAAAGAACAAATAAAAGAAGGTAAAGGAGATGAAGAAAGACAAGGAGAACGAAGAGAACCCCACACCAGACTTAAGGTATCACAATGTCATTAGAGTTTGCACAAGAGTACATTTTAGATAACGATTCAATTCAAATTGAGTTTTTTTGAGCCAGTTGTAGATTATGCTAACTTCAATATTCTAGCAATCTGCCTGCTCAGGTCTGAAAACTGAGCATGAGTAATGAGATGGATGATGTTTTAATGTAATATGAATTAAAGACATGGACCTAAAATTTTAGGTGTTTCGAACCACCAGAAGTGTTTGAACAGCCAAAAACAGTCTTTTTTTGCTGGCGAAACCAAAGCGGCCATCCGCTCAAGCGCTCGTGTGTTATCTTATCTGACTGAACATATATCTGGCACAGTTCGTGGCAAAATACTACATTAAAGGCTTTATTACAGTTGAAGTAATTTTTTTCGGAGGATAAACTATAGAATCTTGATTTTAGAGCAGACAGATGCATAGAGCAATGAGGTATCGTTGGATTTGCAATAAAAATATCTAGAAAAAGTTATTCTACTCAAATTTTGCTATCATTAGCCATTATTAATTTAATCCTGTTCAAAGATTTCCTCCTTCTCTTTTAGGTTAGCATTATCGTAATTTACAAACTTTACCTTTTTCGGAGGTGGGGGGGGTTTCCTGGGATGCCCTGATTTGTGTTCTTCTCTACCATGATCTTTCAAACTGCGTTTCGTATCCAGCTCAGAAAGTACAACAAAGAAATGATGACACTTTTCACATTTTACAAACCTTGATGATGCTGAAAATTAAAAAAAAAAAATGCTTTAAATGATGGCATAAAGGAAAAGTTCTACAGAACTCATATTGCTTATTGTGAGAACAATAGATGACATTTTTTGATCTAGAACGCTGGGAAACGCTGTCCCCACCCTACTTAGTTCAGTTCTTCATCAAACATTTATGTAATAGCGAAAGTTGTTCCGAAAGCCATAATTAAGCAGTGTTACTTCAAATTCTCTTAAACAAAAAATGTTCACTTTTCTGATTCTAAAATGTTGTAGGGAGAGAGAAAACCCATGTGACAAACACAAAACCTGACAAATGCACGGTCAACTAACAAACTGTGTCCTCAAATATGACATTATTGTAGGGGCAACCTACAATCTGGATATCTAGAGCCTTTCATAAACTATTTATACAAATTGAATTCTTTTTTTTGTGATGTTTTCCATTACGAAATACTTGATGAACAATTTAATATCAAAACTGACACTGCATTTCTATTTAATATATGATTTTCATTCACTTTTGCTGGAGGGAGCGAAATGCATCCATCCCTCCACTATAAGTGAGTGAAAATCAAAATTTTAATAGAAATACAGTGTCAGTTTTAGTATTAGATTCTCATTTTTCTTATCTATCTTATTTTCCTTCTTCCTCTTTTTCATTTTATTCTCCATCATCTTCTTCTTCATTATCTTGTTCTTCTTCTCTTCCTCCTCAGTTAAGTGTCAAGAATGGACGAATCTTTGTCCAAACTTCGCCATTTCATGTAATTGCATAACATAGATTGCCATCACCGCATTTAATATCAATCATTAAAATCAAACAAATAAGATCATCGTATATAATTTCTAGCACTATAAAAATATCATCATCTAAATTTACTATAGAATTTATATGATATTGATAATTTTTTTTCAACTACTCATACGCAAAATTTGTAAATTTACACAAACAAAAAAAATAAATAAATAAATCCTTATCTTAGCAAGAATATTGCTTCTATTTCTATTTGTAGAAGAATAAAACGTACCCCATACCCAAAATAAATCAAATTTATTCTTTCAGCTTTTAGCATTGTTCCAATCTGGATAAACCTATTTTGAAAAATGCCTTTTCTTTTGGTTTAATTTTAACGCTGTGTCACAGAGTTTATAAAAGTATGTTTTATTTTAGCTCTAAACAAAAGATCTTGAATAAAACCCCTTTTAAAATTATTATTGAATCTTACCATCCTACAGACGGAGCTTTTATTATTTCCTTGGGCTAGTTTACACATACTAGGTCAAATTTTCATTTCTAAATAATAATTATTACCTTTATAAACTCTTTTTGTCATTTTCAATAAAATCCCCCCCCCCCCCCAAAAAAAACGAAGACAATCATAAATACCCAGGACGTGGGTATTTATGTCGATCATGCTCAGAAGTAAAATACTAGTGTAAATTATATGAAAAATTGTTGAACACATTTTATCAACATCTTATTATCCTTACAAGATAGTAATTGCAAAAAGACAACTCAATCTCCTCTAAATTGAATAGAAATTATTAATACCCAGTTTTTGGGTATTTACCCGGACCTGGGGAAAATACCTAATTTATAAATACCTACCCACTGGGTATTTACCCGGCCCACATCACTAAACATAACACTTAAAATTATAATGAATTTGTTATCGAAACTAAAAGCAAATAAAAAATAATAAAAATTAAAAGCAAATAAATTTTGTCAAATAAAAAAGTTTAAAAGCATAAGATAATACTAAATCTAAATTAAATCATATGATAACTTAAAAACTGAAGAATAAAACATTTCAAGTACCCCGAGGAAGTTCGTACAGGGTACCATCACAAAATTAAATATTTCTATGTGACACAAAGTTAAAATATTTAGTTGATCTGGAGCTGACACTAGAAAATAAAAAACATTTATTCCATCAAAGGTATAGATTTTTTACAATTCGATGACTACTTCCGTTATGAGTGCTGAACTAATATTTGATTAATTGTAACAAAACGACGACTTAAAATAATAATTTAAATCTGCATATAATAAAATCTAAGCAATAATTTACACGTTGTAAATAATTGGCAACATTCAATTATTGTAACCAACTAATTGAACTGAAAAATTGAAAACATTTGAAAATTCACAAGCATACAATTTCTACTGCTTTCCAAGATTTTTGAAAACATAAAAGAAATTGTTTAATAGCAATGGAACTAATGGAAAACACCCTTTTAACAAACTTTGAACTTTTAATGGGCCCACCATTCATAACAACATTCACCTCATTAACCACGCACAAGTCACAAATTCATTTGAGATTCATTAACACGGAAGAAACTTAGTGGTACTAAGTACAGTGTTTTTATAGACAGTGTGGCCATTGGACGTCTCGCTTCTGATTGGCTGATTGATCAATCCGCCATTCGGTATCCAAATCAAGTGTTACCTACAGTGGATGAGACTGAGACGGCTGGAGACAATGGCCACACTGTCTCTATAAAGTTACTGTATTACCACGCGCTCGTTTCAAATACATGCGACATCAAATTTCATCTTTTTATCATTTTTCGGTAACGCCATTTTTAGAAAACAATTTGTAATTTCTATACTCACTAACAAAAGTCTCCACATGTGTACAGGGTTCACCGCATTTAGGACAAATCAGTCCACCATTACCGTCCTTGCCGCTACTCTTGCCGCTCCCGCCTGCCGTCACTCCCTCTCCGCCACCTTCCCCACCACCAGCTGTAGGAGGGGGAGTAGCGGAAGGTGATTGTGAGGGGGGTGGTGGGGGAGGAGGGTGACCCCCTCCCCCGCCGCGTTCTAACTCCTCACTCTTACTGGCGCTGGAAATTGCTGACATGCCACGAAAATGGCCATAATTGCCACCTAACAAACGGTACCAAGCTGCTGTACCTAAAAAAATTAGAAACCGACATTACTTCAATCATTGCTGTAAAACCCCATTTCCACTTGAAAAATGTTTGCTAAAGTCATGTTGTAAACTTGTTGCAAACAATTCTGCTGCAAGTGTATATTTTGCAACAAGTTTTCAGCAAAATTTGTTGAAACCCGATTCCTTGTGCAACTTTGCCTGAAACGTTTTGCACGCATGCACAATGACAGCATGATGTCGACATCTTAAAGGTAAGCCATAGTGGACTGCAACGCTGAGCTCTTTTATGTTTCTTTATCCAGTGATAAAGTGAAGACATAAATTATGAGATATATGATTTTTTTAAAATATTATCATCACCTACTAATTTTGCTGATTTCATACCAGCTCGACTTTTTCTCATATCTTGAAATTTAAGGTTTCTATAAACGATTTCAAAGCTTTATTAATTTATAAATTGATGGAATTAAAAAGGACTGTTGCATTGAAAATGTTGCAGAGTGGAAATGGTGGTGTCAGACAGCATGTTTTCAACTTCTTTGAAACTTATTTTGAGTCGAAACAATGCTTAAAGACATCAATTGACAAATAATTCAGACGATGTTGTCATTGTCACTTAAATTATTAGCACACAAGGTAAGGTTAACCTACCAATTATTGGACAGTTAAGGTCAAGTACCAATATTTTAGATGAATAGTATTTTAGTCATATCCAAGACATCTAATCAAATATAAATACGAATTACGTATTATATGGAGGTCACTATTTAACAAGCTTAACCTAACCTCTCTAGATCGCAAATTCCTAGATACTGAATTCAATAATGTAATGCTCTAACAAAGCAATCTTCAGAACATTCAGAAAAAATAACGGGTGACACGCTCTAGCAAGGTTAGGTTGAGGTTGTTGAACAGTGGCCTCCGTATAATTTGTAAGTACCAAGATGTTAATGTTTTCTTAGCTTCATGTCATTCAAACTTCTCATCATTTGTAACGAAGAAAACCGTCAGAAAATTATATTATTGCTTACTTATCAATTCATGCCCATAGTTATGAACGGCCCCATTATTATGTCCTAGTGACGGACAATTGTTCAAAAACAATCCTTAAAAACGGGAGAATTTCATACAAGCCAGATTACAGTCTACTAAATCCTTTAATCCTCATTGTTCTTCCAACCTCATGTTATTTTAAAGACAAAAACCCAATGGATCATCTAGAATAAAACAGGTAGACTATTAAAATGTTGAAGCAGTTAAAAGTGTAAGGGGTGATATTTGGTAGAGAGCCGATAAGTGGTATGTTTACCTTATTGAGCATTAGTCATTAGTCTATAAGTGTGCTTGCACATTACTATTGTATCTAAAATTCGAGGATTATGACCATAGCATCAGTCACATGCTGTAGAATGGTGGTATTCATCAGCCTTACACCATTCAACAGAGCATGGGTTTCATTTCGCATTAATGATTATTATTGAGTATTGGATGCTTAACTGTGCAAGCAAGAGCTAGGTTTCGCAACTCGTTGATGGAGCAAACGCTAATGAATAGAATTGAATTCTAGATTAATGTTAATATTTTCAATTCTTCTAAAAATGAGAAATAATTTAGCTTAGTTTATACAAAAATAGCCCAACGGTAACTATTCAAATAAAATGCTGAACTACTATGTACTCACTTTTATGAACTTTACTACCACTTGTTTTAGGCAAGAGCAACTTCCCCGCCACCAATGCACATCGCACACTGCTCATCACACTAAATTTTCATTTATCTGAAAATGAAAAAAGAATAAGTTCAAAAATAAACAAGAAGCCAACAGTAGCTATATGTAACGTGTAACTTACGGTATCCAATAAGTTAAGAAAGTTCAAAAGTCAGATTTTATAACTTAGGTCTACGTGGAATATCAGATAAAATAAATATAGCCTAATAGAATTGAAATAATCATTATCTTCAAACTAAAATAGCTTGATAAGGATTTTTGAACATTGTGAAATTTGCAGTTACCTTGAAATAGTGCAACAAATTTGGCTAATAACAACAAATAGAAAAACAATATGTCAAGGCCGGAGAAAGGTTGATGTTGTTGAAGCCAATTTCTCGAATTGAACTTGAGCTTTTGTGAAACTAAATAATTCAAGCGCACAGTTTATTATGGACACATATCAAAATAGAGTGTAACTACACGTTGGCTGCGCCAAAACTGTCAACAATTCCTTTGGCGATTTTTTAAAAACAGAACCATCAGTCAAATAATCTTGCTGATGTTGCATGATTGACAGATGAATATACT
This sequence comes from Conomelus anceps, assembly GCA_948455865.1. Taxonomy (NCBI): domain Eukaryota; kingdom Metazoa; phylum Arthropoda; class Insecta; order Hemiptera; family Delphacidae; genus Conomelus; species Conomelus anceps. The sequence goes on from OX418216.1 coordinate 146,334,286, forward strand.
AACCTTAAAACTCTAAATGTGTAATCGGTGGAATAAATATTGTATAAAACTCTTGAGAAGAGTAGAAATTAAAAGGTTTTTATTACTATTACAAAATAAATATGGACATTTCAGCACCACGAACAAAACAGCTGACGAGGATAACAGAATTGTCCTTTCAGTTCATCAGCCGTTGCAGTGCCTTCTAGGTTATGTTCATTGCCAACTCTATAATCATTACGAATTCAACAGTTTTCTCAAAAATAAACTTGTATTTGATTGTTATGTTCCAATTCCAGATATTCTTGGCGTAAATTTTTAATTTCATGATAGAATAGTGAATTTACAATACACACAACTTCTGTTCAAACGATACATCAAATATGAAAAATGGAGCGAAAATTTGAATTTGGATTCGCTAATGAAAACCAATCATTAGGTAAAACGATACTGGTATTTCTATAAAGCGTTCATGCAATAGCAAATCATAACCCGAAGAATATCTTAGTAGTTGAAACAATATTATTATACTTTATTATGAGACTGTTCCTTACCGTATGAGAGTTTCCCAATCGAGGCAATATTAACCTTTATTGACTGAGTGATTGTATAGGAATAATAGTTGCTCAAAAATATTCTTACGTAATCTATATTGATGGAATCTGTTCATGAATCAACTCACTGTTTTTGAGATCTTCTGTCAAGTTTTCAATGTGTAGACACTAATTTTGTGATGCTAATTGGAATGTGAATGCACTAAAATGTTATGCATGATGTGTATGTGACAATAAAAATAATAAATTATCACTGGCATAAGCACATGCTTTGAAAATTTCAGTAGAATGAGCATGCGCAAGCTGTCAGTGAAACAGCTGGCATATTTAATTAGTAAAAGCCAAGATAATTAGGAAGGAATAGGATATCTGAAAAATTAATTTTCTTTCAATTGCTTTGGTACAAGCCAGAGAGAGGTACCTTGCAGTATATGTCGACCATTTTGCATTTTTCTGTCTGTAACGCATTTTACAACTAAACGCGTGGACCAAATTCAATGAAATTTTGCAAGGATCTTCCTTCAAGAAATGCACAGCGATTTATGTGTAAGGATTTTTGAAATGTATTGCTTGAATTCAAAGTACATAAATGGAAAAAAGTAAGCTTGGGCGGAGGATCCAGGATTTTTGTAAGCGGGGGGCGCACCCTAGGATTTTTGTAAGGGGGGGGGGGGTGGTATGAAATACCCTGCACAAAAAGGAGGTCCAGGGGACTCGCCAGAATTTTTTTTAAAATTTTAATGCTAGAAATATCTTTGTAAGGGGGTTATGGAAAAACCCCCACGGGAGGGTGTCCAGGGGATATCCTCAGCAAAAAATTTAGAAAATGCCTAGAGATTATTTTTTCGAAGCACTAACACTCAAAAAATTGCTGTTAGTTTTGTACAAAAATGATTATTGAATTATAGCAAAATTAATTGAAAATTATCATGATCTGACACGTGTACAGACCTGAAATCTTATTGAAAGTAAGAAACAATATAATAATTTATTGGCCTATTCAAGGGGATAGAGCCAGTAAGAAGGGATATAATATATATTTTTTTAATTTCCTCAGTGGTTTTCATTCGTACATGAACTGTTTGTACCGTATATACTATTGATGTCAATGACAATACGAACTTGCATTTTAAACCAGCACTTAACTTTTAAGTAGTAACTCGTAAGTAGTATCAGACGCGTTTAAGGACCTGAGTCCTATTCTCAGCGAATAGAGACTGCTGTACAGAGTACACTAAATAGAGTATTCAGAGCGAAACGAATTAGGCCTATATGTATTCTCTGTTTGCTGAAGATAGTACAACTCGGGTCTTGAGACGCGTGCGCTAGTACTCACAAAAATATAAGTACGTTTAATGCAAGTTTATAATCGTAATTAACATCGCTATCTTTTAGGTATATTATTTATGTATTTTGAAATTAATAGTAGTCAAGCATGAAGTTTAAGTATGTTTTAAAATAATAAGCACAAAACACCAGGAAGCCACGTTAAAATAAATTTCATCTAGCTCTTGTATCATTGTCAATGGGTGATCCGGACCTTTATTGTTTCAGTAAGAAAATGAGTGCCGGCTTACTTGAAACTATTCCCATTCCCTAGGTTTGATCATTTGATCTTTCCTGAGTTGGGATTCCGTACAAATATGGCATCGTGCTTAAAAATTTCACTTGTACGGGTAACGGGTTCAACTTTCCGCTGTAACTTTTTGAGAATGAAACAATTTCCCTGAAACAACATTTAAGCGATTCTAGATATGAATTAATCTATTTTGAAAATTCAACCCACGTTATGTGTCAAAGTAAATTTCATCAAGCTCTTGCATTATTGTCAAAGTGTGATCCGGGCCCTCATTGTTCTAGTAAAACAATTAAATGCAGGTATTTATACTCTGCTCTTTTTGATCCCTCGCCTTTTCTGATTCTGGTACTGTACTTTCGCCTGATACTTGAAAATTTCTTCTAAAAGGAGAGCTTGGGGTTGCTATATATTATTAATTTTTTAAGGAACATTTTATTGAAGTCGATTTTTTTATTAAAAAAATAATCCATCTAATACCACATTTTTACCGATTTCAGACATCTTCTTTCTTCAAATGTTGTCTCTAAAGGCTTCTTAAAATTTGAAAATTTATTTTGTCTCTGGAGGATCTATCCACCTTATACCTACGCCACTGTGATGTTACATGAACAATGAATACATAGAAATTAATCGATTTTTAAAACGTGTGTAACATTACAAAAAAAAAATTAAATCATTGGTACTCATTATGCAATTACAGTTAGTTATACATAGGCACTACATCATACAACCTACAACTAAGCATAGTGAATCATTCAAATTAAAGTGATGTTAATATACAAAACTTAAATTTTCTTCTAATAAATCATAAAAAATTGCGGGTAAATTTTGCGCTCTCTCCCCCCCCCCCCACCAGCATTATATGCCTCTTGTCCGGGGCATATTTTTAAATCCAGCCCTGGTGAGGGGATACCAAAATGGAGAAACAGACGAATTAATCATGTCTACTTTTTTAAATAAATATGACTAATGACAATGTTATTTTACAGTACCTTATTAATTCTAGATATCTACCATAACATCACTATCAGCAATACAAATTAGATTATTATAAAAGGATGTTAAAGGAAAATAACAGTTTAGAATCAGTTGGATTACTTAGTAGATGTATAAAGTATTGTTATGGGTTCTATGTCTAAAATAACGCTGGCAACACTTAAATTTACATTCGAACTTTATTTACACAAATAATCATAACACTCACTATTCAGTAATGTCTTACAGAAAAATAAGCATTTAAAAACAGATAACATAAGTAGTATAAAAAGGACAGAGCTGGCACAACCTTGACCTTTGACCCCGGAAGTGACCTTGAGAAACCGGATGTGACCAGGAACCGGATGGACAGAGCTGGCACAGCGTGGGAACCTGAGGATCTGGCACAGCGTGGGAACCGGAAGTTGTCCCAGAATCGGTACCAATCCTGGCACAGCATGTGAACCACTTATCTGACAGGTTATCTGAAGTCCATCCTGTCCAATTAATTAATTTTCTTGAACCGGATGGGGGAGCTGGGACAGCGTGGGAACCTTTGGATCTGGGACAACACCCCCCCCCCCATCACACCCTGACCTAACCCACCCCACTCATACCCACACCCAACAACACCCCCCCCCCTCCCACCCTGACCTAACCCCCCCCCTCCTACCATCACCCAACAACCCCCCCCCCCTAAAAAAAAGTTTCCCCTCACCCTAAAAAGTTTCCCCTCACCCTAAAAAATTCCCCCCTCACCCTAATAACGTTACCCCTCACCCTAAAAAATTTCCCCCTCACCCTAATAACGTTACCCCTCAACCTGAAAAAGTTTCCCCTCACCCTGAAAAATTCCCCCCTCACCCTATTAACGTTACCCCTCACCCTAAAAAGTTTCCCCTCGACCTAAAAAATTTCCCCCTCACCCTAAAAAGTTTCCCCTCGCCCTAAAAAATATCCCCCTCATCATGAAAAAGTTACCCCTCACCCTGAAAAAGTTACCCCTCACCCTGAAAAATTCCCCCCTCACCCTAATAACGTTACCCCTCACCCTAAAAAATTTCCCCCTCACCCTTAAAAATTTCCCCCTTTATACTATGTGGGTGGTGGTGGGGAGAAAGGAAAAGACAAGTGTTGTACAATATATTATGTTATTTATTTTCATCGAGCAAAAATTTTAAACACAAGTGTCCACATATATGAGAGTAGAGATCCTCTTGCTTCTGATCATAGTTGTACTCGATCCTTTTTGCTGGGCTCGATCCTCTATGCATGTAGTCGATAAACTCCTGTGGTGGTCTCAGGTTGCCAAAGCCATCAAAGTAGCGGATGATGCCATCCTCCTTCTTCTTCACATAGCACACCCAATGTGTACCAGCTCCATCACTGTTGTCCAGGTTGATGATGCCGCACTCTTGATCCAGTGGTCCGTTGACAGGTAGAGCATCTCGCATGAATACTCCTCGAAATCTCTTCAACTTGAAATGGCAGGCGTACTTGTAGAGGTCTGCATCTGTTAGCGCTCGGTCAGGTAGAGCAACAATCATATAGGTAAAAAATCACCTTACTTTACTTCAACGAAGGCTGTTTCAACGAAAAAGAGAGGGTAGAGAGAGAGAGAGAGAGAGAGAGAGAGAGAGAGAGAGAGAGAGATAGCCCCACTTCTACTTCCATCACTGGCCCCGCCCACCAGCCTTGACATTCCAGTTTCAACTAGTTTGTATGATGTCACTGCTACATTCTAATGCTATGAGTCATATCCATGCAGGAAAAAACAGGAAAAGAGAAAGTTGGAAGTAGGAAAGTTGAGTTTTTAGAAGCTACAGAGTCCATAAAGAAACAGCATAAACAGCTAGTAGAGTATGAAAATGAAATCAAAGATTTGAGAGAGCAGCTTGAACCATATTTTTATTCACATTGGAAGAATTTTGAACCAAGTGGGGTGTATCATGTGACTGCATTTACTGTGAATAATAAGGAAAAATTTACATATGTTGGGGTTTTAGGGGAAAAAGATGGCTTGAAACAGGTTTACTTTGTAAAAGGGTACCATAAAAATGCTTTTCTCAATGCATACAAAGCAATAGAGGACCTTAAGAAAGTGGGCTATTTTGTAATCCCCTACAATGACGAAAGATGTATATTATGCTTGCCAAGAGGGGAAACCATTTGTGTAATTACTGTTAATGGTATGGCAAGCTATAATGGTAACACATTTCCAAGAATAGAATCAATCAAATTTTCGTCAGATGTATGGAAAAACTTGGAAAACACTAGGGGTGCCCCTAGTGCGCCCCTAGTGTTTCCCTAGTGCCCCACTTATTGCCCCTAGTGTTTCCCTAGTGCCCCACTTAATGCCCCTAGCATTTCCCTAGTGCCCCACTCTCTCTCTCTCTCTCTCTCTCTCTCTCTCTCTCTACCCTCTCTTTTTCGTTGAAACAGCCTTCGTTGAAGTAAAGTAAGGTGATTTTTTACCTATATGATTGTTGCTCTACCTGACCGAGCGCTAACAGATGCAGACCTCTACAAGTACGCCTGCCGTTTCAAGTTGAAGAGATTTCGAGGAGTATTCATGCGAGATGCTCTACCTGTCAACGGACCACTGGATCAAGAGTGCGGCATCATCAACCTGGACAACAGTGATGGAGCTGGTACACATTGGGTGTGCTATGTGAAGAAGAAGGAGGATGGCATCGTCCGCTACTTTGATGGCTTTGGCAACCTGAGACCACCACAGGAGTTTATCGACTACATGCATAGAGGATCGAGCCCAGCAAAAAGGATCGAGTACAACTATGATCAGAAGCAAGAGGATCTCTACTCTCATATATGTGGACACTTGTGTTTAAAATTTTTGCTCGATGAAAATAAATAACATAATATATTGTACAACACTTGTCTTTTCCTTTCTCCCCACCACCACCCACATAGTATAAAGGGGGAAATTTTTAAGGGTGAGGGGGAAATTTTTTAGGGTGAGGGGTAACGTTATTAGGGTGAGGGGGGAATTTTTCAGGGTGAGGGGTAACTTTTTCAGGGTGAGGGGTAACTTTTTCATGATGAGGGGGATATTTTTTAGGGCGAGGGGAAACTTTTTAGGGTGAGGGGGAAATTTTTTAGGTCGAGGGGAAACTTTTTAGGGTGAGGGGTAACGTTAATAGGGTGAGGGGGGAATTTTTCAGGGTGAGGGGAAACTTTTTCAGGTTGAGGGGTAACGTTATTAGGGTGAGGGGGAAATTTTTTAGGGTGAGGGGTAACGTTATTAGGGTGAGGGGGGAATTTTTTAGGGTGAGGGGAAACTTTTTAGGGTGAGGGGAAACTTTTTTTTAGGGGGGGGGGGTTGTTGGGTGATGATAGGAGGGGGGGGGGTTAGGTCAGGGTGGGAGGGGGGGGGGGTGTTGTTGGGTGTGGGTATGAGTGGGGTGGGTTAGGTCAGGGTGTGATGGGGGGGGGGGGGGTGTTGTCCCAGATCCAAAGGTTCCCACGCTGTCCCAGCTCCCCCATCCGGTTCAAGAAAATTAATTAATTGGACAGGATGGACTTCAGATAACCTGTCAGATAAGTGGTTCACATGCTGTGCCAGGATTGGTACCGATTCTGGGACAACTTCCGGTTCCCACGCTGTGCCAGATCCTCAGGTTCCCACGCTGTGCCAGCTCTGTCCATCCGGTTCCTGGTCACATCCGGTTTCTCAAGGTCACTTCCGGGGTCAAAGGTCAAGGTTGTGCCAGCTCTGTCCTTTTTATACTACTAACATATGATATAGATTAACTGATAATGAGTTTTCAATAGACTGTACAAGAATCAATCACTAAAAGTTAAAAGGCCGATCTAAAATTAATTAATAACTGTACAATAAACTATCCAATAATATTCAAAAAGAAACGTCGAAAAAGAACACTTAACTTACGTAGCACTAGTCCGTAATACAACAAAAACTATTCAGTAGCTCACTGGTATGAATTAAGCAGGAAAAAGAATTGTCACTAACAAAGGCACAGAGAAAGAATTATCACGTATATATATAGAACTGTCACAACTTGTTTATCACGACGAAATTTCAAAGACAACTGAACTAATTTACAAATGCGTTCGCCTTAAATAGGTTTGTCAACAATCGAGCAATTTCTACATTTTTCTATCATCTTCTGAATAAATAAATCAAGAAAACTAGCACCTTCCACAATATTCGATAACATTCCATTAATGTCTAATCAAACAAATAGAACATTCTACTAATTACCAAGTAAACACTATAAAAGTGTCAAAAGCAGTGTAATTAATGACTTAAAAGTAAACATCATAGCATATAACACCGAGAACGGGCATAGGCGTAACGAGGGGGGGGGGGGGTTTGGGGGTCGTAACCCCCCCCATTGCTTGGAAGAAATTAAAAAAATTGTTAAAAAACAATTAGAAAAAGTAAAAATTAGAAAGATTATTTATTTAATTTGAAGCTAATGTAAAGGAACCTGTAGCTGACACCTCCTTAGTAAGTCAATTCATGAATATTATCTATTAACTTTGGAGCTATTGTCTGGATTGATAAAAAAATTTCAGAATATATTTTTTATCTATTTTTTCTTCATAATTAATTATATTTTTGTATAGTATATATAACTGTTATTAGTTCATAGCAGCAGTATTTTAGTTCTATTTTATAAGATATTGTTATTGTCTTTTCTTATTTACTGTATAATTTCTGATGTTGAGAGACAAACCATTCCTCCACACAGGCTATAGCCTAATGAGGAATACACTTAAAATTTTTATTGTATTCTATGTTTTTAATATTCTTATTCAAGTGAATAAAGTATTTGAATTTGAAAAAAAATTCATTCAAGTCATTTAAAGGGCTAATTGAAATTGGAATAAATTTCGATACAAATTCAATTTTGATTTGATTTTAAAATCACTTGACATCTATACCAATAGCTGACACCCCTATTTCTGTCACCTCCAGTAGCTGATATACGTATCAGGTAAGGAATGAGCCAATTTGATTTCATATATTTCAAATGGTAATCATACATATAAAACATATACTAGCCTACATACTGAAGATATCAACAATAATTTCAAATAAAATTTCAGACATGGTCCCCAGTGGCTGACATACCATACACAGCAGTGTGGGATGTAATAAACAAAAATAGGCAAGTAGCTCATGTAGATGCTTATACTAGTGTCCCCAGAATAATTAACGAAAATAACAAATATATTGATGATAGTGTAGACATTTGTAATTTCTTTAACAGATATTATCAACTGGTTGCTAAGGATCTTCAAAAATCTCTTAATACAGGTATTAGTGATGCAAACATGAGGAATACTGAGGGGATTCAGAACGAATTAAAATTCCACCCAGTATGCCAAGACGAGTTGTCAAATATCATTGATAGTTTAAATAATAAAAAAACTGTAGGAATGGATGGGGTATCCAGTAAAATTCTGAAAGAATGTAAAGATCTATTGTTAGACCCTTTGATTCATCTGATCAATCATTCATTAGAACAAGGTGTTTTTCCAGATAACTTAAAAGAGGGGAAGATCTTGCCAATCTTCAAAAGTGGTGATAGAGAAAAGGTAGAAAACTATAGGCCCATTAGTATTTTAAATGTAATAAGTAAACTTTTTGAAAGAGTAGTTCTAAATAGGTTACTTCTGCACCTTCAAGAAGCTAACTTTATCTGTGATGAACAGCATGGCTTCCAGAAAGGGAGATCAACAAAAACAGCCATAGTTTCTCTAGTTGAAAAACTAATAGATATAATAGATTCAGGTGATAAAGCTACTGCAATCTTCTTAGATCTGTCAAAGGCATTTGATTGTGTTAATCATAGAACTTTATTGGAAATACTGCAAAATGTAGGTGTAAATGGGGTTGAACTGAAATGGTTTGAATCATATCTTATTGGGAGAAAACAATGTGTAGAACTAACTACAGTAGTTGGTAATAGTATAGTAAAGAATAAATCTAATAAATTAGAGGTGCAAGCTGGAGTGCCTCAGGGGTCAATACTAGGTCCATTGCTTTTTTTGTTATATGTCAACCGTTTACCTAAAGAATTAATTAGTGGTAGAGCCCTCTTATTTGCTGATGATACATCACTCATTTTCAGCAATTCCATTCTAGATAATTTAGAAATAAGTGCCCATATAGGTGTGCAGTCCATTGTCCAATTTTTAAATCAGTTGAAATTAACTATAAATAGTAAAAAATGCCAATACCTTCAATTCAAAAACAAACATAATTTAAATGAAGATAGGGCTATAAACGTGTTTGTAAACGATAATCAATTAGACCAGGAAGAAAAAATTGCATTTCTAGGAGTTATGTTGGATAGACGATTGACCTGGACTCCATACATTGAGAAAATATGTAGTAAAATTTCATCTGGGGTATTTGTCCTGCGACAGCTCGCTAGATTGAATGACAAAAAGTTACTTTTTACAGCTTACCATGGGCTCTTACTGTCACATATTAGGTATGCTATCTTAGTATGGGGTAATTCATCAAAACAAAATCTTGATAGGGTGTTTAAGATCCAAAAGAAAGCGGTTAGGTGTATAGAAAGAGTAAATAGATTAGATTCATGTAGGCCGTTGTTCAAGAGACTTGGTCTCCTAACTGTACCCTGCTTATATGTGTATGAAGCTACTTTATATGTAAAAACGAATGATATTAACCAAAATCTTGATGTACATGATTATAATACAAGAAGCCGAGGAGATTATCACTTGGTGAGTCACAATAGTAGCTTATTCAAACAAAAACCTAGCTATATTGGTAGGAAATTCTACAACAAGCTACCGCAGTTTTTGAAGAGTCTTGAAAATATAGAAATATTTAAAAAACAATTGAAGAAATATTTAGTTGATAAAGCTTTTTATAGTGTACAAGAGTTCCTTTCACATCAAAATTAAGCCTCACCTCAACTAATTGAAGTAATTATGGTATCTAGTGTATAATATTGTTGATCTGACTTGTCTTATACTCCTTAACTGGAGTCTCCAAGACGTATGTGTTGAAAAATATACTTAATACGTTGACATCCCCCCAATTAACATAAAATATAAAAATCATCCCCTAATAGGTGAACTCAGGGTATAATCAACATATATTCAAGCTCAAGCATTCTAAGCATTAGTTAATTTTAAATAATGATTATTTTGACAGTACTTTGAGATTTTCAAACACTCTTACTTTGATATTTCCTAAAGAATTCCACCTAGAAATAAAGGATTCTTGTCGGACAGCTTATCCTCAAAGTATTATTTTTCCCCGTCAAAAATGATGCCTCACATGATTCAATGGTACCAGTTTATGCACAAAATACCAGTTTAATTCACAATGGTTTGAATTTCAAAACTACCCAGTATGGCCTTAATAATAAGAAAAAATATGAAGATGTGTCAGCTGGGCGGTGGTGGGGGGGGGGGGGGGGGGGGGTCGTCAGCTTCTGGTTCCTTTACCCTACATGATTATTGTATAATATATATTATATCTATATTCTGAGATTTTTTTGATGAGAGTAATATGTTAGAGTGGTTGACCGGGGGGGGGGGGGGGGGGGGAACCCCCCCATAAGTCAACTCTAGTTACACCACTGCGAGAACCATTGTCTTTTCTTTCCTCCAACTCTCTCCAATTTCATATCTGCTACAGTATGTAAAGATGTATCATTTTTCACTAGTATTAACCATAAAATATATTTTCACACCACCTCAAGGGGGTGGGGGGCGCGCTCCCCCTGCTGGATCCGCCTTTGAAAGTAAAGCTCTTATAGGCAGGCCTTCTTCATATATAGGAATATATTATTTTTCAAATGAGCTTCTTTATCATATGCAAAAATATTTTTGGAATCAGATTCATAGATAGCTCTTGTGCCCCCTTATTTCATTTGGTTCATCAATATCAAGATTATTCATATGAATAAAGTTATCATTCTCATTAAGCCGCGTCTCCACCAACCGAAAGTGTTCGCTGAAATTATCTGATGTCACCGAACATAATTTGGTGTGGACGCATTCTCGAACATTATATGATCGGTGGGGGGTAGTGGCGGGACCTGTTGTTGGTCGTCACTGTTCGCTCACAGACCGAACATTTCAATTGAACTGACGAATATGTTCGGTGACCCATATGTTTAATGTTTGTCCGTTTTTTCTATTCGCCAACTATGTTCGGTTGGTGAAGACGCGGCTAAAGAGCTACACATATTTGTTTGAGGAACACATTATTTTTAATGTTTCAGTTAGGCATTAAAACAAGTGATTACTAAGTAAATGCTATATACAAATTTAATTAATATTGTTTTATGAAACAGCCGCGTTGATGTGATACAGAGTGACCTTTGTGAAAAATAGACAAAGAGTAAATTGAATCATGGGATAGGTCTGATGACTATGTTCAGTTTTGCGATGGTGATTATTATATAACTTAATTGATATAATAATTATATAACTTGATGATAAGTACAAACAGTATGTTCCTCTGTGCAATTACCCTTTTCTTGGGCGTGAGGTCTACTGCTCACTGAACTACTAGCATTTTATTGAAAACTGTAGAGCCTTCCAAACTTCCACTAAGACAATGGTCATTATAATTTAAGGTCTTTCCCAGAACTCTTTCAATCTATTAGACATTTTAGCTCTCATAATAATTTGATTTATAATACGCAGTGGAAAAATGGAATCACATCAACAAACTATGACACGAATTAGTTTAAACGTTCACCATTGATTACATCACTCATTCGCACAAGTCTCAGGCGGGTTTCATCAGTAAGAAAAAAGTCTATACACATTTTAAATTCAAGGAGCTTATAATATTTCTAGATAATCATCATCGCACATGCTATGGTGTGTTGCAAATTGGAGCAGCAATGCCACCATTCCGCAGTATGTTTGATTTTGCGATGGTGATTTTCATCGAGTATTGATGCTCCACAGTGTAAGCACCCTCAGCTGATATGAGTTGAAAAGTGGGTGATGTACAATTTTATTGTATTTGTATCTTTGTAGCCACCTTAAACATTTTTATATGGCCTTACTTGACGAGGGTACTGAGTTCTAACTTAGGTGAAATTTTCCGCTAGCCGTAACTCGCTAATGAAGCGTTTACAGGCTTAGTTTATATGAACTTTTTTTCTTATTTTTAGCTATAGGAATGAGCTCCCCGTATAGTTTTGAATCACTCTGTATATAAATCTTATGTGCATGTGTTTGTAAGTAAACTCCTCCTATACGAACACACAAGCGTTTTTACACGCAGTAGCTCATTTTCCCGCTACGTGTATTGCCACACGTGCGTTTTTTCATGCAGTAAATGCAGCTTCTTTTCCATACCACAGCACAGTATTTGCGTGATTGCTGAATTTATTTTTATAGTTTCAATATCAGTTTAAAAGATCCCGTGTTTCGGAGGACACGTTAAGCCGTCGGTCCCGGTTGCATATAAAAAAAAAGCAGTCGTTAAAAAAGCGGCGAGGTGGAACTACCCGTAAGGGTCTCCCCACCACGAAAAGCCATACGAATTTAATTTAATTAAAGTTTAAAAGATTATTAGCCTCCTGAGACCCAAGAGCCTAATATTAGCCACTATGGCTTATACTACTTGAAATGGATTTTTTTCGGATATTTAGGAATTAAGACCAAAGTGCCTAATACTAGTCACTTGCAAAAATTACCCTTGAGACCTGAACATTTTTTTTGCGTGTTTTTAGAATAGCGTCCTAGCGCTCACTCCTCCAGACATTACATGTGACAATGAATCTTGAAGTTGAGTGACTAATACTATAGGCACTCGGTCTTACTTAGTGATGGGCGATACAGGCCGGTGTATCGATACGTATCGGAATCCATTGTATCGATACGCGTATCGTATCGTATAGGTTTGTATCGATATTCACTCGTATCGAATGAAAATATCGTATCAAGTCAATATTGAATATTATCAATATGAAATGAACAATGAATGATTTTATGAACTTAAGAGCAATCATAGAAAGCAAGAAAGATGAAAAAATATCAAATCGATCTAAAACAAACTAAGAATGATTTTATGTACTTTAGTAGAAAGCAAGAAAGGTTAAATTAGAATAGAATATGGCCCAATATTCCAATAATGCTTAAAAGAAACATTCATTGGGCTTTATTCAATTATTATGTACAGCAAACCTGTCTTCTAGGGAATGTAAAATTATTATTGAATATAATGTTAAATTAAAATAATATCAAATTTCCCACAGTGACCAATTGAACTCTTTGTTATTTACAAACCTGAAATAGACTCCTTGCATGCTTCATAATTTGATTTGATGATTGTTGTATTCATCTCAGTCTTTCTATGGCCTTGAGTTTTTTTTCAAGGACTATTTTTTAAGTTTTTAAGGTACCATAAGACAAACCTTATTCTTCAGCTAAGACTGACTGTTTAGGCAGGAAAACAAACATTCATATCAAAATAGAATGTTGTAATTTTATTTTACAAAGTATATAAAATAGATATAAAAACATAGAAATCGCCCAATGAATATCAGCATTAAAACCAGAAGAGAATCAGAAGATACGAAACGATACGATACAGGTCTCCTTGTATCGATATGCCCTCGTGTATCGATACAAAAATATCGATATTTCCCCCCGTTGTATCGATATTCGATACGATATGTATCGATACGCACATCACTAGTCTTACTTCTAGTCTGGTGACAAAGAATGTTGGGTCTCAAGCTGGTGTTTGCCGATGTACTAGTATTAGTCACTCCGGTCTCTAATTAATTTAAACCATATTCAGCTTCAGGTCTCAGGAGGTTAGGGGAAAACTATGATTTTATTCATGGGCGTCATCGCCGGGGGGGACGCGTCCCCCCCAATATTTGAGATGATGTAAAAAATGTTTTGCTATTTAATACGAAATTTCTGTTACAACGCAAATAGAATTATTCTTAATTTATGTCTGCAATAAAGCCGAGAATGTTGGTGTTAATTTGTCGGTGTGTAGTATCGTTGTCTCGCCTTGAATCTGATATGACTCATTAGTCATTGTGCAGTAGGGATGGGTATCGATTAGTCGATTAATCGGAATAATCGATGTTTTGCTGAAATAATCGATTATTTTTTAATCGATGTTTAAGAGCTTCGATTAATCACAGCACCGATTATTTCATAACGATTAATCGATTGATGGCATTTTTATCATTACTGTATTCAATATTACAAGATTTAGGTACATAAATATGTAAATAATTATTGTTTCAAACATATTTCAAGATTAATTTATTTCTGATATTAATGACAGAGCTTTTCCTTTATTTTACGTTTTCCGCTTTTTCTTAGTTCCTTGCCATCCTTCACAAGCCCTGTCTAATATAACCTCCAAGTCATAGGAGGGTGGTCAACCTGTTGACAGTTGACAGGCTTGAAATAATTTGCCTTTTTCGATAAACATGAGCAATAACCTGGAACCATCATTGTTTCTTGTTTTTCGCCAAGATGCCTCCAAAAAGTGTTGTTTGGGACGCTATTTGGTATTATTTTGCCTGTTTTTGCTATTTTCAAAGACTGAATTAATCGATGTTTGAACACCGATTAATCGATGTTTTCAGTACCGATTAATCGGTGTATCGATTACTCCCTTACAAAAAATAATCGATGTTAATAATCGATGTTTTGTAGTTCGATACTCATCCCTATTGTGCAGATAGTTTGTTTCTCCGCTCGACACCACGTTGCTCTCCCCGCCCCCATCTCTCATCATGTTGTCACTTGTCGATGCGCCGTCGTCTACTGCGCACTCTTGAAGCTTCCCCTCCGATCAGCCATCACCAGCATACACAGTCACAGCCAGTTATGTTTACGCAGTTTCATTGCACCACAGTAGTCAGTAGTCAACATTTCAGTTGTGAGTTGTGTAATTATTATTGTTTGAGATAAAATATGTGCGCTACTGTGTTAACGTGATAAAATTCAGACGAAACTTTACTTTTGCGCCATGAAACGTGTTCATCAAAATGATGATATTGGAAAGAAGAAAAAATCTGGAAGTTTAACGGATTGGCTCACTAATTCTGTCAAATCACTAAATCGGCCTGTAAGCTTGGAGGACAAAAACAATGGTAAATCAAATACAGGTAAGTTAAATTTACATTAGCCTACATTAGTTTAGTTTATTGGCTACCTCAGTTGCTCAGTTACAAACGGCTTTAGCATAGTAGG
Organism: Conomelus anceps; assembly: GCA_948455865.1. Classification (NCBI taxonomy): domain Eukaryota; kingdom Metazoa; phylum Arthropoda; class Insecta; order Hemiptera; family Delphacidae; genus Conomelus; species Conomelus anceps. The sequence continues at coordinate 146,349,595 of OX418216.1, forward strand.
CCTATGGTATAGTAAACAAAGTATTTTGCTACGAAAATGTCATCATTGTGTGTGGAATTTAGTTCCTTGCATAGAAAAAGCAAATATTTTGTAATGATAATCAATAAATAAATAAAAATAATAAATAGTAAATCAATGTTTATTTTTCAAAAAAATGCAAAATATTTTTATGAAGCCAGGAAATGTACAAATAAAGTACACAGTATAATATAAACAGGTTTTTATTATATGGTAAGTTGATAATATGTACATAGAATGGAAATCTATTTGCGGGGAAAAATACTAAAAACAGGCTTTTACCACAAAAAATAATAGTTTTGTTAAGATTTCTTGTCTTTATAACTGTGTGAAATTGATAAAACTTTATGAAAAAATTTTCAAGATATACGTTTTGTTGGAAATGTTGTCTAGTTTTCAGAAATATAAGGTTGCATGATAATTGTCATCAATATAATAATATTATAAGTCCAGAAGTAAAAAAGTAATCCACTTTTTAGGTAGGCCTAGGCCTAACTTAGGCCATGATGATTTTAGAAAATTTCATTCCAAATGTTTTCAAAGAATGATTATACAGATACAGTTTTTGTTTTTGCAATAAGACCTGTGTTTCTGATCAATTATGAAATATTTTCAATTGTTATGGAAAACAAAAATAAATAATAAAAATAATATCAAGGATTACACACAAACAACCAACTAGGCCTACAATTTCGCTGCAAAAAATTGTGATAATTTATTTTTATTTATTTCACAGCTAGTGCCATGATAAAATTATAGTGACATACGATATTATACACTTTCAATTGCAAAAAGTTATCTTTGGTCAATAATCGTCGCGTAAAACTATATAAGTCGGTAATTAGCACATAAAATCGGGGTTTACAAAAATAATAATAACAGCCAACCTATAAGAGATAGAGAAAAACACAAAACAGCCGTAGTGTTGTGCTTGAAACAGGCTATCCAACGAAACAAACAAAAATGACTACCACTTTGATGAAACGTTGAAAATACGGAAAATATCGCCTGTCAGCTGCTTTCATCGCACCAATCGCAAATTTAAAATCGTGCAACTTTTATATAAACTACGATTTTTCCGTAATACTTATCGTAAACAAATCTTTTATACACAAAAATTAAACGGCATAATCTCCTCATTCATTCTCCTTTTTATTGGTATAGCTCACAATGTGATTTAAGGTAGGCAACTTATTTTAATATAGATTTTTGTTTTCAGACCCAGTACCCTCATCAGAGAGCTGTAATATTTTGGCATGTGAGGGACTTTGTGACCAGAAAACACAGCCCCAACCATGCTCGTCGAAATCTATTCACACCATCACTCCAGTCCCAGCAACAGAAAAAGAGAAAGATGCAGATTCCATCATTCGCCTTTTTCCAAATCACCCCAGTATTTTACCAGATGGGTTCCCGGTTCAATTGCTTTCAGGTCGAAAACTTACATTTCAGAAAAGTTGGTTTCAGTCGTTTCCTTGGCTTCATGTTGAAGGCCCTGAAGGAGTAATCTGTTATTATTGTTTGAAGTATGCCAAGTCATGTCCACAAAGAACCCTAGCAACCAAAGCTGACGAAGCCTTTAGTGGACGAGGGTTTAAAAACTGGAAAAAAGCTTTAGAGAAATTCAAAACACATGAAAAAAGTAGTGCACATTCTCAGGCAGTACTAAGCCATGCTCAGCTGCAAGCACCAATCGAAAGACAGTTGTCTAGCCTTACAAGGGAACAACAAGAGTTAGCTCTTGATTCCCTTATGACAATTATCAGTAGCCTCAAATACCTTGTAAGACAAGGTTTGGCAATCAGGGGACACCATAACTATGATGGCAATCTAATGGAACTGTTAAAGTTATGTAGTGATGATAAGCCAACCTTGAAGTCATGGCTTCAAAAGGACTTCAACTACACACACCCTGCTATACAAAACGAAATAATTCAGATAATGGGTCACGAAATCGTAAACACCCTCATCCAGACGATCAAGTCATCAGAGCCTTTACTTTACTCTGTTATTTGTGACGGCACAAGAGATATTTCTGGAGATGAACAGGAGAGTGTTTGTATAAGATGGTGTGACGACAATCTTAATCCTCATGAGAGTTTTGTTGGTTTTTACAAAACTGCTAATACATGTGGTACAGACTTAGCGGCACTAATATGTGACGTTTTACTGAGACTTCAGCTCCCTTTAGACTACCTTCGAGGCCAAACTTATGACGGAGCAGGAAATATGAGTGGTATTCACAAAGGCACTCAATCAATCATCATTGAAAAACAACCTCTGGCAGAGTATATACATTGTGGTGCACACTGTTGTAACTTGGTTATGAAAGCCAGCTGTGAAGCATCAAGGACAGTGAAGAATGCTATGGATTGGGCTCATCAGTTAGGAGTACTTTTATCTACTGTCAAAGCAAAGGATAATTATGTGCGTATTCTTGAATCTGATTTAGAGGGCCCTGCAGGTAACATAGCAAAAATAAAACCGTTATGTCCTACAAGATGGCTCTACAGGCGTTCACAGATAAATGAGATTTCAAACAAGTATCCGTTTATACTTCAAACTTTAAACGAATTAACTGATCAGGGCCATGAAGGAGCAAGTGGACTTTTGAGCGTGTTCGAAGATTACTTAAACTTACCTTGGCTTACTAATGGGAAAAAGGGTTGCTGAACTTCTAGAAATCTTAAACAGAAGTTTTCAAGCAGAGAAAAGGACCGCAGCTGGACTTTACAAATCAGTAGAACATATAATCGAAGGTTTGCTAGAGCTAAGATCACCTCAGAAGTTTTCAGACCTGTACAACGAGTGCCAAAGCAAGATTGACGAGCTTGAGCTCAGACAAATTCTACCTCCAAGGAAAAAGAAAGTCCCGAAAAGGCTTTCTGAGGGAACGGATCCACACACATTTGAATCCCCTGAGAGCTTGCACAGACAAGAGTATTTTGCTGTGATTGACGTAGCTGTCCAAGGACTTCAGAACCATATACTAGACCAACCCGGGATGAAGAAACAAGTGTTGTTGGAAAATGTATTATTACAGAAAGAAGGCTTTGATTTTGATGTTCTGCAACCATACCCAGAAATTGACAGCGAATCGCTAAAATTGGAACTGCCATTATTCAAGTTACGTTTTAATGTAAATGTAGAAAGCACTAAAGATGCAAAGGACGCATTAGTAGAAATGCCTGGTGAAGTGAGGGCTATGTTTAAAAACGTAGAGCACCTGGTAAGACTTTTACTTGTGTCACCAGCTTCAAGTTGTGAGGCAGAACGAAGTTTCAGTGCTCTTCGGAAGCTCAAAAATTATCTCTGTTCTACTATGACTCAGCAGAGACTGAACCATGTAGCTGTGTCTTATGTCCACAAGTCCATTCTAGACAATTTAGATGATAAGAAAATTGCTAGAATATTTATACACAAAAATGATGCAAGAAAAGTAACATTTGGTACTATTTAGGTGACTATAAAGTTATAATAATTAGATTTATTGTTTTAGATTTAGTGTACTTCATTTGCTGACAAAATATTAAGAAAATGCATAAAAAGCTGTTTTGAGAAGTTTAATTTTAACAAATTTCCGGGGGAGAACCCCCGGACCCCCCTTTTCCTGGGGGTATTCCATACTCCCAGACCCCCGGTATATGTCCCCCCCAATAATGAACACGTGATGACGCCCATGATTTTATTAGTCTCATATATTTTTTTTACAAAATAAAAAAGTTCGTAATATTTTTTTTTCAAAAAATGCACTAACTGTGGAAAATAATCGTGATGATGAAAAATAAGTTACTATTAAAAAAAAATTAATTATCCTAAAAGTACTTCAAAAACATGTTTAAGTTCAACATTAAAATCATAGTTCAATTCAAAACAATTTTTGTTATTAACTGAAAGCAAATTTATTTGGGGGTCCAGTAGACCCCGCGCGAGTACTGGCATCTCAAAATTAGGCGTGAGTAGTTAAGGGTTAAAGATGTTCAAAGTAAAACCATTGTTGTATTCTGAAAATAATTTAAAATATGTTTTTTTAGCATATTTTTTACATGTTCAAGATTGTTTTTTAATCACAAATAAAGTAAGATAACTCACCTATGTTTTCTTTCGTTTCTGTTTTCATATCTTCCCACCGCTCTCCTACAACATTCTTGGAGATGTTCATCCACGCAATCCTCCTCAGTTGCCGATTTTTAAAATCTTCATGTTTGTAGTTATAAACACAGGGGTTCTGCTGAACCTCCAAAATAATTCTTTCACTATCTAGGTACTCCATCTAGATAATCAATCAATATCAGGCGAGGACTATTGACGCTGCGTGTTATTCCCGCTCGTGTGGCCAGTGAAATAGCATGAAATCAAGCGTCAAAAATAGACCGCAGCCTATTCTACGGCGGGCGACCTTGAAGATGCGCATGCCAAAACCTCCAGTAGCGGGAAAACACGCTGCGTGTGGCATACTCCATTACATTTTAATGCTGCTCATTTTTCTAACGTGTTTTCATTCTGCGTTTGTGCGTGAAAAAACGCTCGTGTGGCCGCAGCCTAAACTGCTGGACCGATTTTGTTGAAATTTTTAGTGTGTGTTTAATTGGATTCGACAATGGTTTAGAGTGGTTTATGGACAAAAGGACACATAATGTATCTTTAAAGGAAAAGCTGATAGAGGTCACCACGTGCGCCTAACATGCGTAAGCTCCTTGGTTCGATACCGGGTGGAATAAACTTTTTTACTCAAATATTTCATCATATTTTGACAATGCATTCAACATCAATAAAAGGTGTAAATTCACATGAATTCTTAAAATCTTCCCATAAATAATTAATTATTTGTTTTTAATATATTTTCAAGAGACTAATATTTATTTCTTTATTTAAAGTTACATTCATGTGGGAGCAACAGATACATCGATCCATTTTGCTCCCATGACACACAGATAAATGAAAATAAGACATGATTATGAGAATTATTGTAAGTATAAAAAAATAAAAGTAAGCAAGTGATAAACAATAGGTACTTAGCAAAATAATAAAAGCAAAAATATTTCCTAGAACAAAATAATTAATATGATAAGCTTACTCTCAGTAAAATTACAATAGTAAAAAAGTTATGAAAAATGGTTTATATAGGTAATAAAAATGAAATGATGATAAACATGATGAAATCTACCCTAAAAGCTCTTTAGGATGAAGACTAAGAAAGTGCAATAATGATGAAATGATAATGATCACGATGAGAGAAAAAAAAATCCTTGAAAACCAGTAGGGCATGAAACCATTGGATAAAAGGCTATCTGATATTTCGCCCATCAGAGCAAAATACAATATTATAATTATTAAATACAGATAACATATTTCCTGTTTGACTCATCCATCAGCCAAATCAAGGTTCATACTTATTTAATAGTTCTTGGTTGCATTTATTAAAGAACTGTTTTTTCGAGAAATGGAATATATCTACCTCATTTGCAATAGTATTGAATAGTCTGGGCAACCTGTTCATAGGGGAAAAAAAATGATTCAGTGATCTACAATGATCAACCCGAAATGAAAAAACAGATCGACGTGATATGGGTGAAATATAGACATTTATTAGTGATAATAGTTCTGGTGCATCGATATCACCATTGAACAACTTGAAAACAAACATCAAATCAATCACAGACCGTCTCACACTCAGAGGCTCTATATTAAATAACTTATAAAGCTCTTTACTTGGAAATCCCAGAGGGCATATAGCATTGAATCTCTTGAGAAACAAATATCTGAGGAATCTTTTTTGAATTTTCTCCAAGTCAAGTATAAGACCACTTGAATATGGGTTCCAGATTTGGGCTCCATATTCGACTACACTCCTGACAAGTGTCTTATAAAGATAAATAAGAGTTGCCTCACTTTTGAAATCCCTACAAGTCCTCATAACGAATCCCAAATTTTGATTGGCTTTGTTGATAATTTTTTCAATATGATAATTAAACTTCAATTTACTGTCAAAATATACTCCAAGATCCTTCACCTGATAAAAACGGGGCAATTGATTATTGTCTATCACATAAGTGAAATTCAATAAATCTCTTTTACGAGTAAAGAAAACCACATTACACTTATTAGCATTTAAAAGCAATTCATTTTTTGTACACCATTCATGCAACCTGTCAATATCTTCTTGCAACAATGTGCAGTCATGGATGGACTTGATAACTTTGAAAACCTTCACATCATCAGCAAACATTAGACAATGGGAATTCTTGATAACATCAGGTAAATCATTGACAAATAACAAGAAGAATAATGGCCCAAGATTTGAGCCCTGTGGTACTCCAGAGTTGTTCTTGAAATAGTTTGAATCAGCACCATGAACTGACACATACTGGATTCTACCACGGAGGTAACTATTGAAAAACAATAACATTTTTCTGCTGAATCCAAAATGTGCCAATTTATTTAATAGGATCCTATGATTCACCTTGTCAAAAGCTTTGGACATATCACTATATATTACATCCACACGTCCTGCCTGATCCAGAGTAGATGACACAATATTAGTGAATTCCATCAAGTTTGTTACAGTTGACCGCCCAGGCATGAAACCATGCTGCTGACTACTGATTTGTGAGTGGATATGACTGAATATGTTTTTGTACAATATAGTTTCAAATATTTTAGCTATTGCATTCAATATAGATATAGACCTGTAATTATTGACCATGAATCTATTACCACTCTTGAATATTGGAGTAACACGAGCCATCTTCCATCTAGAGGGGAAAGTTCCAGTCTGCAGTGCCAGGTCAAAGAGAAACTTCAATGGCTGCATCAGTAATGCTGCGCATCCCTTAATTATAAATGCTGGTAAACCATCAGGCCCCGCTGAAGCTCTTGGTTTCAAACTTGCAATTGCATCAGCTATATCTTTAATTGACACAGAGCTCAAGTTGAAAAAGCAAGCATCACTGCTACACTCAATGCTTTCAACATCTAGACTATCTGGATCATTGACATACACAGAAGCAAAGTATTCAGCAAATGCATTGGGGATATCACGATCAACATATGTAACACCGTTGAACTTCATGATTCTTTCAGAAAACCTATCACAGCGCTTACCATTAACAAATCTCCAAAATGATTTTACATTACCATTCATCTGTGTTTCTATTTTATCCAAATAAGTGCGATGAGCCTTAGCAATTTTCAATTTAATTTCAGTTCTTAATTTCTTAAACAATTCATCATGATGCCTGGAGGATTTTCTTTTTCGTGCACATTTATTTTTCTGTTTTAGTTGACTGATGATTTCAGGGGTGAACCAATGGGGGTATTTACTCTTATCTTTTGAGTTTTGTCGTTTTGGAATGCATTCGTCAAGGCAATGATAAAGATTATGATAAAAAATATCAACAGCAGTATTAACATCTACACAAGAATAAAGTGAATCCCAATTTAGGTCCCTGATGCGACAGTACAAGTCATAAAAATCTCCATGTTTGTAGTCATAATATTCATCATTCGAATTAATACCATTATCACTCGAATGATGTGAAGATGAAAAAGTGGGGAAGGTTATACTTTATATTATACTTTATAGTACAGTACTATAATATAAATATAATTTACAAACTAATATAAATAATATAATAATAAATATAAATAAAATAATGATATAAAATAAATTAATATAGAATATAAAAAATAAAAATAAATAAAATAAAACAATAATAAAATAAATATAAAAAATTCAAATAAAATAAATATTTGTGTGTGTTCAAGCAGATTCTAGAATGGTTTTGATTCGCAAATCAGGACACAAAAAGGACAAATAATGTATTCCTTATATTCCATCCGCATTTATAGACTATTAATAAGGTCTAACAATGACAATTTGCGGCTTAGATTTAGAAAACCGTGCTTTTCTCACGGCCAATTATATGATTCGTGTTCCAGGGTTGGAAAACCATAAAATTTATTTGTGTATACTCCTGAAGGATTAACCAAAAATGTTGCACATCGAATGGCATTATGATAAATTAACGTTTTGTAAATTGAGAAAATATACCTAAAATATTATTTTATACCATAAAATAATTTGAGTTTTTATTAAACACAATGTCTTCATTTCACTAGAAGTTTGAAATTTGAAATGTAACCTCAGTGGAAGGTGGCGAATAATAAAAAATCAAGGAGATTTTTTATGAGATCGCAGCAACGCGCGTCGGGCCAGCTAGTTTTCTATATAACAATAATGTAAATTTTCCAGTATTATATTTGGCGCCGTTAGCCAAGCATAGCTTGTTCAACGACGAAGAGTTCTCCATCACAAAACAGATACCAAAATCAGCAAGAACCCATATATTATTCATTCTTTAAATATTTTATGATAAATTGAAATATATATTTTCCCTCGCTCATTCCTCTTAATGTGTACCTAGTTATTTTTCTGTCAGAAATTGAAACGTAATTCTATTTATTAAACACGTGCAGTAGAAAGTGAATTGACGCTTACTGACTGTTTGTTACTAATGGTCTTGTATTGTAGTGAATATTTCTATTTTCTAATAAGTTTTGGTTTTTAATTATACACAGTATAGCTTTTATCACATAAATTTGCCGCACAGTGAAAACATCAAATGCATCAAACAAAATTTTACTAGTATATCTTCCAGGTCGACCCAAGAATTATAATGTTTTTGTAGAATGTTTATTGAAGTGAGTATTAAAGGCTTTAAATTTGTGGTTCGAATGTTTTTGTGAAACAGCATTAATCGAGTTACATATAAGCTGCCTAATGCTTAGATCATTTATTTAATACCTACTGAAGTTCTATGCACTATTAAGATCATCATCATCAACATCTCCATAGCCATCATCATCTTACCATTATGCTATTATAATTTTACACTTATTATTAATCTTACTATTGTTGCTGTTTTTTTACAGTACTGATATTATAATAATGATAGAAGCCAGGATTGGGTTTACACATGTTGCTTTCAAGAATGTAAACTTAATAAATAAATGAATTATAATTAACTTATTATTGTAAATTTAACGATTTTAAATTGTGAATAAATAATATTCCTACTCACTCTTGGCCGAACGTTTTCGAGTCATGGAAACTCATTTTCAAGGCATTCTAGATCGGCGATGTTGGTTTTTTGGTTAGAAGAATTGCGATTTTTGTAAAAATAAGATAAAAAATTTTGTGTGTGATTTAAAATATAATATTGTTCATTGAGAATTTTTTGCTCATAGTGTGTGGTGTGATTGTAAATTTCAATTTGTTCCCAGGTGTTGAGTTCGTGTCCTTTAGATTTAGGTTTTATACAAAACCCACAATTCTTCTAACCAAAAAACCAACATCGCCGATCTAGTATGCCTTGAAGATGAGTTTCCATGACTCGAAAACGTTCGGCCAAGAGTGAGTTGGAATATAATTTACTCACAATCAATAATGACTGCAAGTCGTTAAATTTACAATAATAAGTTAATATTAACAACGCAGATCGTTGTGGAACAAGAAATCCAAGAATTAAATTATAATTATAAAGTTCCAATTTCCATGTTTCGCCATGACTTTGCTCTCTCACATATATTATTATTTAGATTGGTAGCAAATATCGATCAATCTAAAAGGATTACTATTTATGAGTAAAATAACAATAATTCCTCTTTATGCCACCCACCTACTCGTTCAACTATTTACTTTTTTAGCGTGAGATGACAAATGTCTTTTAAGATGATGAGTCCTCCTGAATGCCCTCTTACAAATACTACACCTGAATGGTTTTTCGCCAGTGTGGATTCGCATATGTTCGCGAACATGAGAAGTACATCTAAATGCTTTAAGACACACTTCACAGGTGAACGGCCTTGCTAGGCTGTGAACCATATAATGTCTTTTTAGTTTATGTTTTGTAGGAGCTGTGTATTTACATTTGCTACATTTGAAAACACAATTCGCCTTGAATATTTTACACCCTGGTAGATACCCCGTGCCAGGCGGCGGAACTAGTTCACCTAAAATTATATCTGGATCATTATCATCGGTAACAACGTTGCGAAATTCTGGTGAAAGTTGCAATTGACTGCCGTTCAAATCTGAACTGCCAAAGTTGTCTTGTATTTGGACATACAGTTTATGACGGATAGGCTTGCCTCTACGGAAACTTCTACGAAAGATTGCGAAATCTGAAAATGGAAAGAGCAAAATAAAATACTGAATATCATATTCCAATAGCACAGTCTATATCAGTAGTGTAACAATAAGGGGTGGGGGGGATCAGGAGGATAGACCCCCCCCAGGACCCACAAACAAAAGAAGCTTTGGAATTTTAAGAAGCCTCGAAGGACAATTATTTTTGACAAGAGTCAAAAATACGTCTTGAATAGCTAAAAAATGTGGTTTCAAAGGGATTATTTGAAAAAATAATGCGGGGTAGTACTCCAAACCCCCCTTTTGAATAAAAATTTACATAGAGTCTTGAATTACTATTGGAAAACCCCTTCTTCTCCTTTTCAAATACATTTTTAAGTATGGTGGTACACTGTATCCCAATCAGGTGAGTTGGGGAGAACAAAAAATAGCAGACTGAAAATGGTTTTGAGTTGGCCTACTTCAAAGTTTGCTACGTGAACAATACATTTTTAGCATGAGAGTTCAGATCTCCCACTGACAATGATGCAAATACTGGACGAAAATCATCATTTTTAACACACAATTTGGTTTAAAATAATGGTAGGATTGATGAATTTGTGTCTGAAATAGCTTAGAATGTGGTTTTAAAGGTATTATTTTACTAGTTTCCCGGGTAATACCCCATGTCTCCCTTTCGAATAAATAAACTATTCATTGTAGTCTTGAATTACTGTTACAGAATTACAGAGAACCCCTCCTTCTCCTCTTATGGTGCACTATGTAGTGTCTGGAGTACCCCCCACCCCATCTGATTCAAGTCACGCCACTGGTTTATATACAAAGTGATTGATTCATGAAGACATGCAGAAACTTTGAAAGTTAAAATTTTACATGTAAAATACTGAAAACGTTTATAAATATATACACTGTAAACATTTATAACTTCAACATTAAAATGGTTGAAATTGCCAGCTAACTCTAACAATTTACCAATCAAAATACGCAAGAGCAACCATTTGAAAGCAACAGAGCAAAATCAGAGCCTCTATTCATAGGTTTTATGTAAAAGGAGTTGAAAAATCGAAGGAATGTTAACAGTCCGTAATTACCGTAATTGTTAAGATATTCTACAAAATACGCAAAAATTACTTTAAAATAAAATTTTTCAAAGAAATGGATTAATGACTATGTTTTTACAATGGAATTTGTGAAGGATTCAATTTTGAAAATAAAATGTTGGATCACTCAATGGCCAAAACTCATCTAAACCCACTGATTTTGCACAATTGCTTTCAACTTGTTATTCTTGGGTGTTTTGGCACAATACATTTTTAATTATACAGAATTCTCGTAAAGTCGTGTGCGGGTTGTTTGTGAACACATTATCTTTCAAATAGCCCCGCAAATAAGAATCAGGAGGACTCAGACAGATCTGGTGAACTAGGAGGCCACAAACCACAAGAAATTATTGAATGATTAGCTCTTCTTGTGTAAAATTCATTGTGACTCAAAATTAACAAACTAACTGCTGTCTAGCTCACTGTCGCCTGGTGGCGTGATCTAGCAGTGCTGCCACATGCTGTACAAAAAAACGAAAAATTCCCATATTGAAATCATACTTTACAAAATCATAATTTACAAATTTTATTTCAAACACACAAAATAACAAATTGTGTAAATTATGACTTTAAAAATATGACAAGTCCATATACCCCTTTGAGAGGTGGTCAGTGGCCGCTTTATAAATCTATCTATCTATAGAATCATGTATAATCATTACATAATTGTCTCACATATTAGGCATATTATCCATGAGTCCCACTGACTACCAAAATGAACTTAATACCACCAAATATAACGGATATTATTCGGCCGCAAAAACGGATACAACCCATCTAACATTGACAAGAACTCCATAGAATCATTCACAACCAACAAAAGCCCAAACAACCCCTCCCAGACTCCAAATACATCATACTAACATACATCAATCATACAACACAAACAGTATCAAATACTTTCAAAAAGCTCAACTACACAGTCACATTCAAAACCAACAACACCTTAAGAAAACTCACAACAAACATCACCACCACCAATCTGGCACTTATAGAACTAACATGCAACGAATGTAACAGCTTCTGTATTGGACAAACTGGCAGATCTTTCACAACCAGATTCAAAGAACACATAAAAGTCCTCATTCAACCATACACAAAATCAAATTATGCCGAACATCTACTCACAAAAATCATTCATTCACCAACAACCTCCACAACCTTCATATAACCCCTCAATACTTTAGAACAATTTGAAATTTACAAACATTCCATTTTATATCCTCAACTCCTACTCAATGACCAACTTAATTTCAAATCTCATACCCTCTTCAACATCATCACAAACCCCCCCCCCCCCTGAAGACACCTCCACCACATCTACTTCCGCCACTACATCCACTTTTCCCACTACCTCCCTACCACCACCATAGGCCTTACATAGTAGAGATCTACAAAAAAGCGCCGAAGAAGAACCAAATAATTAAAAAACGCGTCCACCGCGACTCAAAAAGGTCAGTTCTGCACAGCAAGATTCTACATATTAATAGTAAAAAGGTAGTTCCATTATTCACTCACATCTTGTTGTAGCTCAACTGATTAATGGCCAGTACCAGTCTCTAATACATGTATTTTATAATTCTAGAAGCTAATTACCTCTCCAAACCATATAATAATATGATTATACGCATTATTCAGTTTATAACGAATTATTTAACTAATTTGAAATTGTTAGTTGACTCTGTTGGCTGCATTGTAATGTAGCTATCATTATTCGAATAACAGAACACTTTTATACAGAATGGTGTGATGGTATAAAATTAGCATGTATGATAGCAAATTGGTATAAAAGTGAACCGGATAATGAACCATTGTGATAGGACGTTTGTGCAACCAGGGGCCAATATTCCATTAAAATTCATAAATACCTTCATGTAAATCACTTCGCATTTCAAGGCTCCTGTCAGCCTTGAGCCCTCTTCCTTTTAAATTGTTGCCGCTAGGAATTCGCTGTTTCTTCTGTAAAGATTTTGAATTTTTTGAATTGAAAAATATAAATAATCAAGTGGCAATGAATGCAGAATAATAATAATAAATTGTGAATTGACAAAAATAAATAATCTTTGAAAAAGTTTGAAACTTTTTCAATTATTAAACAATTCTTGTTTTAAATTACTTTTTTTGTTATTTATTTTGCTTTTATGCATTAGACCACTTAATCATTTCCTGGTCATCCTTAATAAGTTCGTTCTCTGCATTTTCTAGTAATTTTTATTCATTCTGATCTTTGTCGTTAATTATGTGTGAGTATCCTTTGTAGAGTCTGTCGGTGGTCATTTCTTTGTTTGACTCTTGGTTTTATTTCTTCAAGTCTCTTTAGATTTTCGGCTTAGTTTTTTAAATCAACCATGGTTATTTTCAGTTAATTTAAATCCTTTCCAACTTCCCTTATACATCCTACTTGTTGCTTCATATCCCAAAGTTACTCTATTATTCTCCTTGATAATCTGGTTTCTGGTGTCTTTAGAATGTGGCCAACCTTTTCTTCCATATGTTGTCTGTAATTGGTTCAAGTTCTCTGTAATGTACTTGATTTGATATTTGACACCTTTTTGATATTTTTTTAATTTAGACATGTTCTAGCAATTCTCCTCTCTATTTTTAGGATTTTGTTAACTCTGCGTTATCTTCGAAAGTTTTTCGCTTCCTAATGTCACGTCTGTTGCACCAATGTCTTTTAATGTTTCAATTGATAGACATTTTTTATTGTAAGTATGATTGCAATAAACTATTTTTGATAAACACTGATTAATTTATCTTTTTGAACTCTTCTTTTTCCACTTCCTTCCTAATACAGGAAACCATAGTTGGTTAGCTCACTTTCCTTATCCCAAATATATCCCACCATAGATCCAACTATTTACTATATCTTGTTATTGTATATTTAGCCCACTGTCGTATATCTTGTTTTTTTTTTTAGTATATTTCCAACCTTTGCTAAGATTTGTCATTTATATTTTCCTTGGTGTGTGTGTGTCAAATTGATAAACTAAATTGAATCTTGTAGATCGATATTTTAATAATAAAAAGTTGTAAGATAATAAATTAATTTCGAAAATACATATCAACTAAATTGTAATATCTTCCTTAATATTTATAGGTGACTATATATACATAATTAATTGATAACCTCATTAAAGGTAGTAGAGGAATCAAGACTAATCAAGTAAGAAATCATTCAATAAAAAAATTATTGCTCACCTTTAGTTCATAATCATCATCAACCTGCTCTAATTTAATAGATTCTTCTTCTTCAGAATCATTATCAAGTATAAGAACATCATTCAGTGACAGACAACCTTCATCATCATCATCATCATCTTCTTCTTCTTCTTTAACTTCTACTTCTCCATTCCCACCATAAACATAATCCTCGTTCATAACCTGGAACAATAGATAAATACGAAAAATAATTAAAAATCATGTTATTTTCCTGAAGCTTCAATTTATGAATTTTATTCCACAATAAGACTTCAAAATATATTACAAACCAGCACGACGGCAAAGTAGAGATTCTGATAGTCTAGTCTCAGAAACAGTATTTCAAGAAAAAATTACTGATGCAAATATTTAGAAATATGTATTCAAGGTCCCCACTTGACTTTCAGCATTTTTTGGAATGCACATAAACAAGAACAGCTCTGCCTCAAAAGCCGCTAAAGATGTATGAGGCATTCCACATCAAACCAACACACTTTTTTCTTCACCATCTCAGATTTTTAAGAAATTTGGTAAACTCATAGTGAGTGATGAGACTAAAAAATACAAAGGCCTTATATTTTTATTCCAACCTGTTTACGAGTTACAGCCATTTGAAATATCAAAAACTAATTTTCTAAATTACTCTAGCAGCTGGTGCAATCAAGCTACAGGGCTGTCAGTGCTATCATTTTGCTATTAGTTTTGTTAAACATAATATATGCCAGAATAAGAAAATAGGATGACAATGGGTTCTTAGTTGAAAAAAAAATAGCCGATAACGACTATAAGTGACTCTTCAGACCTCAACGCTGTTTTTTTCCAAAGAGCGGACCGAGCTAAACGATAAAATTGGTTTTACATTGTGGAAAACTAAATTAACCCCGGTATATTGAACATTGTGGAAAACTAAATTAACCCCCGATATTGAATTATGAATGCACGATTGATCATTCTCAAGATATAAGCATCAAAACTTGCTACCTTCATCCTCAACATTTAGGCTATTTATTAATTTTTTGTAAAATTTTCCAGTATTTTAAAAAGGTGGAACTTGGAACAGATATGACCTAGAAGGATGAAACTGGTAATTTAGAGGCTTTCGGACGACACTGTAATGCACCAGGGTTGGAAAGTCAATAAATTGGTTTTAAATCAACTAAATAGGCCCACCCCATAAACATTGCGCGAAATATTTTTTTGTCTTGCAAGACCGGACTACAACATTGCATGCTTATTTTTATTCAAAACTATTTGAAATGGAAGATTATAAGTCAAGTATTACCTGCTGCTGAAAAATAAAATTTTTCTGAGACTCACTGAATTCTGTATCATCATCATCATCATCATCATCGTCATCAACAAAGTCCACCTCATCCATAAAAATACAATCATCTTCATCATAAACTTCTTCTTTAATTTCTAGTTTAAACTGCGGCTCATAGTCTGCCTGAATCTAAAACAACATGCAAGAGTAAAACATGAATTTATTGTAGTTTACTACAATATTATTATAACTCTCAATTAATAAGACAGGCATCATCCAAGGATATCCACTTGTTAAAACATCAATCTATTATAATTAATTAGAGCAATATTATTATAACTCTCAATTAATAAGACAGGCACCACTATCATCATCCAAGGATATCCACTTGTTAAAACATCAATCTATTATAATTAATTAGAGTTAAATCTAAATCGGCCATTTGAGGATGAATTTGACTAGAAAGAATTCAATATTTAGCCAATATATTATAAATGAAAAAAGGTCTAACAAACATTTGTGAAGAAAGTTCAGTAAGTTGTGTAAGTTGAGTGGGTGGATCAACAGCGACTGGAGTCGACTGTTGATCTGTTGAGTCGGTGAGAGTCCGATCGAAAGACGTGAGAAACAGTAGTTGTAATTGACACAATATTTACAGTCACATAAAATAATAATAGAAAATATCAGTTACTCAACAGATTAAAATTTATTCACACCACCCATTATCTAAGGTTTTTAAAGTGACGAATGTCAATTCTTTTTTGACTTATTCTCACTATTGTAATAAATAAACCCCCCAGAAATTTGTATTCAAGTTATTACTTATATTTTTACATCATGCTCATAATGATGACCCTACAGGTGGATCAACAAGAGAATGGCATCAGCTAACATGTATTCTTATGGGGGCCAATGCCAATTAATCTCGTGGTGATACAACTATGTCTAATATCGACTCCCCAATGTCTCAGCAACAAGCTGCATCACAAATCAGAATTCTTGAAAAAATGGTAAAATTTTATTCACGCTTATCACAGCCTAGCCTAATACTAACCAAAAATATAATAACGATAATGCAAGGGAGTAATTTTCACTGGGTGTCAGGAAGAGCAATTTTGCTGAAATGTTAAAAAAAATACCCACACTATACGCAAATGTATGCCAAGTTTGGAAGGTGCCCCACCGATATACTGAAGAATGATGAGTTCCACGTGCACATCAAGAAGAATGTGATGGATAGAATGGGGAAAATTCTTGAAAAAAATGGAACAAGTTAGGTGGGAAGCGAAATTATTGGCAGTGGAAATTGACAGTGGAGAAAACATGTCAAGTTTTGAAAACAGAGAAAATATCGAGAATCAATATCGACTCCCTAATGCCCCAGCAACAAGCTGTTTCACAAATCAGAATCTTTGAAAAAAATGGTAAATACAAATGGTAATACTATCAAGAAGCAGATGAACGAATAACTGAGATGAGATAGGACTGAGTCCCAGGAAACAGTTATCAATATCATGTTAAAGTCGCTTCAAAAAGGGGCAGTCTCAGAGTCTTGCTAAGACCACACTGCACTTGGAAGGACTTACTTGAGGACTCGTGATTTATAACTTGGAAACTTACAAGGAATTTCTCTACATTAGCTGAATATGGTTACAAATCGTAATTTTATATAAAAATTTTGTCAATATAGGTCCTCCATTCATAACATCATTCACCTCATATTATCCATGCACAAATCTCAGGCTAAAGTAGGCTTCATCCGAAATAAAACATAATAACCTGACTACTCTATAACTCATCCACTTGCTCTACATGCCAGTCAGGTTAGAATATTAGTGTTATCGTGGTTTGGCTCAAACAATTTATCTAATACGTAATCAGTTGATATAAAAGAGTGGTGGGATGGATGGGTGATGAGATTGATATAATTGAGGGGGGTCTGATTAAAAATCAGAAAAACGACAGGTATGAGATTGACATAATTGGGGGTTTCTGATTAAAAATCAGAAAAACTACATTAGAAACTTACCCAAAAATTGGGAAAGGGCTACTGACCCCCCCCCCCTCACTTCGAACCGGTAATTTATTGCCATCAATACAAGAGCAAGAACACCCCAAACAAAATGACTAACCTACAGGAAGGTAGAATAGGAGCGTCATGCAGTCTATCGTGTACGGCATATGAGAGGGCAGAGGAGAAAAAATAAATTACCATTCTGAAGCGAATTTACGGTTTACCGCAAATATCCTGTCAACAGTCTTAGCTACTACTATTAACTTAACTACACGCTACAAGACGACCGGACCAATACAAATCTACGGTCTACGCCCAATTCGTCCTTCCAATATTCCGACATTCAAGCCACTCCCAATTCAATGCCATTGCAATCGCAGAGTCAATTAGTTGTAAGCTGTATGCAATTATACGACAGCGCTGCGAGGGGATGATCTTGTACTAACTTAGTGATACAAAATCTGATCGCTATTCATTCGTGTGCTAATAAATTTGTCTCACTTCAAATGCGTTAATTTAAAAAAATATTTCTTCAGAAAAAAAAATACTAGAAATTCCCGAGAGCCATATTACCTGTTGTGTATATGAGTGCAGTAATACCTACCAGAATACAGAAGGAAAAGGTGTTTCATTTTATTCATTTCCTGGTCGACCTTACGAAAAGGATAGATGAGAGAAATGGATCTCTTATGTTCGATTTTATTAAATATAATGTAACTCACTTAGTACATTTTACAAATTATTTTATGTGCAAAAGATTGCTGATTGATGAAAATTGGACGTTTTTATGCAATTGATATTTGTAATTAAAGTAATCAATTCTAATAACAGCTTTGAGGCTATGTTTTTGTCACAAAATATTAATTTTGTGTAGGACTATGTATCGCAAAATATTAATTTATTATAAGAAGGGGATTTTGGCAGTTGACTTTCAAAAAAGTCAAGTTACTGTTAAGTCATCGCCAATGAGATGGTCCAGACCCAAAGAAGTTATAATAATATTCCCGGGGACCCCCTTGAATACGCCCCTGTACAGTATAATAATATAATACAACATAACTCCTAGAAATGCAATTTTTTCTTCCTGGTCTAATTGATTATCGTTTACAAACACGTTTATAGCCCTATCTTCATTTAAATTATGTTTGTTTTTGAATTGGAGGTATTGGCATTTTTTACTATTTATAGTTAATTTCAACTGATTTAAAAATTGGACAATGGACTGCACACCTATATGGGCACTTATTTCTAAATTATCTAGAATGGAATTGCTGAAAATGAGTGATGTATCATCAGCAAATAAGAGGGCTCTACCACTAATTAATTCTTTAGGTAAACGGTTGACATATAACAAAAAAAGCAATGGACCTAGTATTGACCCCTGAGGCACTCCAGCTTGCACCTCTAATTTATTAGATTTATTCTTTACTATACTATTACCAACTACTGTAGTTAGTTCTACACATTGTTTTCTCCCAATAAGATATGATTCAAACCATTTCAGTTCAACCCCATTTACACCTACATTTTGCAGTATTTCCAATAAAGTTCTATGATTAACACAATCAAATGCCTTTGACAGATCTAAGAAGATTGCAGTAGCTTTATCACCTGAATCTATTATATCTATTAGTTTTCCAACTAGAGAAACTATGGCTGTTTTTGTTGATCTCCCTTTCTGGAAGCCATGCTGTTCATCACAGATAAAGTTAGCTTCTTGAAGGTGCAGAAGTAACCTATTTAGAACTACTCTTTCAAAAATTTTACTTATTACATTTAAAATACTAATGGGCCTATAGTTTTCTACCTTTTCTCTATCACCACTTTTGAAGATTGGCAAGATCTTCCCCTCTTTTAAGTTATCTGGAAAAACACCTTGTTCTAATGAATGATTGATCAGATGAATCAAAGGGTCTAACAATTGATCTTTACATTCTTTCAGAATTTTACTGGATACCCCATCCATTCCTACAGTTTTTTTATTATTTAAACTATCAATGATATTTGACAACTCGTCTTGGCATACTGGGTGGAATTTTAATTCGTTCTGAATCCCCTCAGTATTCCTCATGTTTGCATCACTAATACCTGTATTAAGAGATTTTTGAAGATCCTTAGCAACCAGTTGATAATATCTGTTAAAGAAATTACAAATGTCTACACTATCATCAATATATTTGTTATTTTCGCTAATTATTCTGGGGACACTAGTATAAGCATCTACATGAGCTACTTGCCTATTTTTGTTTATTACATCCCACACTGCTGTGTTAAAGTTCACACTATTATTCAAAATTTCAGCTGTTTTCTTACATTTCGCTCTTTTCACTTCTCTTGTATAATTTTTCTTTAGAGCTTTGTAATTATCTTCACTTAACATATTTCTAGATAGTTTGAATTCATCATATGCATCTTTAACCCTATTTCTTTCTGCAAGGATATCATCAGTTATCCACTCTTCAATCTTGCCTAATTTGTTCATTACAGGGACTTTTTTAACTGGACAACTCATAGTAATATGAAACCTTAAAATATTAATGAAACTATCATATTTGTCATTTAAACTATTGCTATTGTAAACCCTACTCCAGTTTTCTTGTAGCAGATTCTGCTTCAAACAATCGATATTCCCCTGTTCACATTGTTGAATTTCTTTCATTACTCTACTCTTTTTAATTGATTTATGACCTTGCAACCCCACCTCTAATATTTGATAGTCATGATCAGATAGTTCCGAGCCGCCTAATCTTGTTTTAGAGTAATCTATATTTGTAAGGATGTTATCAATTATTGTTTGTGATGTTCTTGTGACTCTGGTATATTCATGAACTTTTATTTCCAAGTTATTCATGCATATAATATCCTTTAAATCTTCTGTCATTTTATTCTGTGTTGCAAAGTCTGTATTGAAATCTCCCGCTACAATAACGTTTGTAAAACGAGTAGTAGTAATCTCTAAAAGCCTATTGAATAGTTCACAAAAATTGTTCCATTCCCCATTTGGTGACCTGTAAATACCTAACACCGCTACTTCCAAATTATTGTCGATTTTTACTCTCAAACCAGTAACTTCTAAATCCATTTCCACAGCAAATTTCTCTACATATATTCTAAATTAAATGTTTGCATATTCTTAGCATTTTTAGTGAAGATAGCTACTCCCCCACTTCGATGAGATGTCCTGCAATACGACGTTTTCAATGAATAGTTTGGAATATTAAGTTGTGACAATTCATCTTCTTTTAAACCATGCTCTGTGAAAATAGCTATATCAGGAGCCTCTTCTTTAAAAAATACTTCGATTCTATCTATTTTGTTACGAATGTATTGAATATTCTGATGGAACACAGTGAGTATGAGTACCGGTACTTCCCTATCATCCCTTATTACTTTATCGTTGCTTTTGCATATTGAAGTAGATTTACTTAATCTCTTAGAATCTTGAGAGCCTATCAGATTGCTACAAGAGTTCCTTCCACTAATGCTATCCTGATTTTTTGATCGATTAACGTCTTTTAATACAATTGAAGATATGAATTTATCATCTGAAACTAGTTTCCCTTCCCGGTTTTGAGCCACTTTACTAAAAAATGTTCGTTAGATGATTGTTTAGGAGAATTATTGACAGTAGATTGCAAACGACTTTCAATCAGCTCTGCCAGCCTATTACAAAATATTACTTTGCCAGATTGATTTAGATGTAGACCATGATTAGTGAAGTTTTGTTTTTTCAGCCTTTCATTTAGAAAACAAATCCCCAACTGCTTAGAATTCTTATTTTTTAGGCTGTTGATTGTATTATGAATTGATTTATTTGTTGACTTAATGGCTTCATTTAGCTCTGGCCTATCAAACCTATACGGATTGTACTTATTATTACATTAGTTTTTTGGCTGAGTGGCACAATCTCTTTAATTTTTTCATTTATTTCAGGATGATGTTTTAGATTAGGTTCATTTATATTGTTTGAGCCACCCAGTACTATTAGAAAATCGTTTTTTCCAAAATCTTTAGTTTGTTCCTGTGCTGACTCTACGATAGCGTTTATAGGGGCACTTGGTTTGAAAAAGCTCTGAACTTCATACTTATTTTTTAATCTTTTATTTAGTAGGTCACTACAGTCTCGTCCATGACTGGATGTCAAGAGCAGTACTCTACCTTTCCTATCGTTATTTGCCCTTACTTTAGTTTTGGTTGCTGTTTGCAAAACCTGACTA
Organism: Conomelus anceps; assembly: GCA_948455865.1. Taxonomy (NCBI): domain Eukaryota; kingdom Metazoa; phylum Arthropoda; class Insecta; order Hemiptera; family Delphacidae; genus Conomelus; species Conomelus anceps. Next base: position 146,371,559 of record OX418216.1, read on the forward strand.
TACGTTTTTGTTTGACCATTTCTATTAATTTTTTCCCCATTTGATTTAGGTTCTACTTTTTTTGTATTGATCAGAGGTTCAGGTCTTACATTAGCCAAGTTTATTTTTGATATTCCCGGGGACCCCCTTGAATACGCCACTGTACAGTATAATAATATAATACAATACAAATTATTGTCAAATTAATGACTTAACATTCATATGAATTTCGACTGCATGATATTTGAATGAGTTATTATTTTGAAATTATCAATTTTGCTTTTGAAATCTAATAGATGTCTGCATTTTGTAGATTAAATTTTCTTTGATATCAACAATTTTATTGTTGAGACAGTTTGACTCATTACTTTTACACATAACTTAAATACCTTTGCACTCCTCAACATCAAAAACATGATAACTTTCTACTAGGCTCTTGTCTTTTTCTAAATTAGATATCCTTGAAAAATCGCAATTGACTTCTTTAAATCCTGTTTTTACAATGAGTTTCCTAATTTTATCCATTATAAACAATGCAATGTTTATAATGTTCACTACGCTGCTTGCGATTAAAGCGGCCCAGAGGTCATATCGATCGATCTTTCAGCCAACTTCTGATCGCCTATAATACACATTGATGTGTTATCTATCAATATTCCAATTATATAGTATACTAGCTGGCTCGACGCGCGTTGCTGCGTTCTCATAAAAATTCTCCTTGATTTTATTATTCGCCACCTCCCGCTGAGCTTACATTTCAAATTAGGAAAGAAGTTAGTCCTAGGGCTCTTCCAGCTGAACATAGAGGCTTCGTTGTTTTCTTAATCACCACCTCTGAATAAAGAAACATTTCAAATTTAAACCTCCTACGACTATAAGGGTAGAAGCTAGGTTTTTTATTTTATTATTCACCACCTCCCCCGCTGAGGATACATTTCAAATTTCTAGCTGCATTGGTTAACAGATGTTCATCAACCTGGCATAATTACATTTCTTCATACCCAGTCGTATGTTTCCTACATATTGCAAGGCTCCGACTGCACGGTAGCCTACATGCAAAGTGCAAAGTCTTTTGCTGTTTAAAGACAAGTGATAGCCGCGAGCCGTAGCAGGTATCTGTTCAATCAGACAGATTGAAGAAGCTGAGGAAATTATCACTTGGTGAGTTATAATAGTAGCTTAGGCTATTAAAAAAAATCTAGTTATATGATAGGAAACTCTACAACAAGCTACCACAGTTTTTAAGTCTTTAAAATATATTATTATTAAATCAATTGGAAAAATATTTAGAAGGTTTAGAAGAAACATTAGAAGGTTATTAAAATTTGTGTTGCATTATTTTTATACTTTCTAGAAACAAGTACTTCATAATGTAATTATTTTTCTAATAAATCTCTATCGTTTATTGAACAATAGTTTTATAGCAGACAGTAGACAGTCAAGACTCCAACATTTTTGGACTAAGGATTTAGGGTGATCAATGATTGTGATATCTGGATGAATGTAAAGCAGGGCTAAAAGGGAGCAATGGTTGTCCCTGGAAACAAGAACTCTGTCCAAAGATAAGTTTAAAAAGAGGATGAGGGGATTTTTTAGAAATAATTTTTCTGTGTGAAATCTAGTCAGCTCCCAGGATTCTTATCTATTTAAAAAATATCTTTTAATTCAATTGATAGCTGCTGTCTTAACCAATAACATATTTTTGTAGTTAAGTTCATATTATGAACATTTCAGTGTGATATTCCCACTTGATGTTTATGTGAGATTCAAACATTAGATAATTATGGGTTGAACTTAGATTATTTGTTACATTAATTATTATTCTATTTACACTCAGAAATTATATTCTATTTACACTCATTAGTTAAATTTTCGGGTTGCTTGGCAGTATAGGACGTGAATGCTTGGCATTTCATCATGAATCATATTTTTTTGTATTAACAGTACAGTATAATATTCTTATATTCATAATCTAAAGTAAATAGGTGAACAAATTAACCTTACCTCACGAATCTGAGTGAAAAACTAAAAACGGAGTCCTCAAGAAGTCAAAAAAGTCAAGTCTAGGGTGTGCTTATTGAAAGTAAGCTGGTAAAAGCATTAAACTTTCACAATATTAGTCTATTACAAGCCTTGCAAGTAAGAAGCAAGAGCGGCAGTCCTGCAATGTAATTGTTACAATGTGCATGATTTTTGTGATAAAATTTAATAAGAATATTTTTTGTTCTAACTGTCTATGACCAATACATTTGTAATGAAATGAGTGAACAATTGAAATTTTATGGAATACGAGAAAAAAGGAATACAATCAGTTGAGCTATCTTGATGTTTTTATGCTCACCGCTCTTTCTCTCTCTTCTGTCTCTCTCACTGTAACTTGGTGCTGGGTTAACCTATTGTTCTCTGACCGGTGCCTCGTCCAGTCGCCTGTTGTGTTGTACATTTTTATGAAGCGTAATTATTCTTTCAATATTATAATTGAATAATTTTTCTTCAGTCTGAAAAAGAGTACAGTGCGAGACAGACCGAATTATCGCGAGTGTTCCGGCATGACCACTAGGAGCGAAATGACTTTGGTTTATTTGTTGCTGGGTGAGTGACCCATTTCAGATTAATAGTAAATTGTTATTATTTGGCAAAAGGAGAGAGAGAGAGAGCGAGAGAGAGGGCAATTTATATCTTGTAATTAATAATGATTATATTATAGTGTAATTTAGTAGTAAGATTGCGTAGTATGGGCAAAGTGCTCAGTGTAGGGTATTTTTCATAAGAGGGTGTATTACTAAATGATAAATGTAGATTTTAGGGTGTTCTTCTTTTTACGGAAGTTAAACTGTTGTATTGGGCATTATTTGATAGTATAGTAAAGTTGTATTAATGGAAGCATAATTTAGTGCCATGTATCTTGAGGGAGGAATTTTGAGATAAATATAGTAATGATAGTTGAATATTTATAGTTATAATCATGATATAATGGTCTATATTCGCCTATTGTGAGCAAGTACCGCAATTAAAGGGTTTAATTGAGAAATAGCTCAAGAAGTACTAATTGAATCATTTATTTGGGGATATTTGTTAATTGGGAAGTAAATGTTAATGTTAATTGTTACTGTAATTGTTAGAATTTGTTAATTTTGGGAAGTAACAGTTAGCCATAACAATGAATAATAATAGGTTCCGTTGTCGGTACAAAGTAACAGTTACCAGTAACTGCTCCGGTGATTAGTAACAGTTACCAGTAACTGCTCCGGTGATTAGTAACAGTTACCAGTAACTGCTCCGGTGATTAGTAACCGTTCCAGTGATTAATAACTGCTCCAGTTATAAATAACAGTTATTTAGATATTTTGTTGTTTCGTATAATTTTTGATATTGACAATGTTTGTAGGTAAACTGTAGCTGCCTACATTGACAAGGGACAGTTTATTTCTTTCAAGATTATCATTATTGTGTGATTTTGAGTTATGTTATTATCTGTTGGTTGATAAAAGTCAATAATAAGTGCTTGACCTTACACTTTGTTGCTCTCTCATTCCTGATCATGATTAGTGTTAAGTATTTAGAGGGTCTCTGATGCACCTCTCCGTGGTCTGCTGCTCCCATGGTTCGATGAGAAGCGGAGGTCAGCAAACCTTAAGTTCTTTCATTCTAACCACTCTCTCTTCAAGAGTGTGAGCCAAGCTGACGCCACCATTGGGGTAGTATTGGCGAGGTGCAACAGTCCCTTAGTGCGTAGAAATTGCTTAGACACATGGTAGTTTTGGTAGGGTAAATAGGCCTTGCTGACCCTCCACACAAGAGTGAAGCCTTATGATCGGCGACGTTTACACATTTTTGATGTGATAATGCTAATTAAGAAAAATTCTGAAAATAAGAAAACTCACCACATGTTTGAATACCCGTAATCAAATGACAGTTGAAAAAAATAATTTAGAATTTTTCAAGAAAAAAGCAAGATATGATTGAAAATGTTTAACCTATTGCCGCAACCTCTGCAATTGGAAAATAGTACTGCCAAATTTAGAACACGTTTGAAACAATATTGTTTAAGCTGTCTCTCTATTCTTTACAAGAATTTCTTGAAAAAGAATGATGTTATGATTTTTCCTCTTGTTGATTTTCTATGAGTATTTTAATTGATTGTTATCCATGCTGGATTTCTTGTGTTTGTGTTTACTTTTGTTATGTTTGTAATTTTAGTTATGACGCTATTCTATGTATATTATGCACATTTAATGAATATAAAGGGTTTTCAATCAATAAATTTTTAAATTGTTTTTTCAACGTTATTTCTGAACTTAAAGCCTAACATTTGTGAGTAGGTAGATAAAAAACATTTATAGAATTAGCCTATTTTCTTGTTTTAAAAAATAGACCTACCATTATTTACCAAATAATTTAATCTATAATTATGAGTGGACATTTTACTGGCATACATCTTGAATAACTTTGTATTATAGTGGTGTGGGGGACCTTATCAGCTGGACTAGGCCGATAAGGGGCCTAAAGGCCTAAAGCCTTATCTAGACTTTCTTGGAACCTCTGCGGCCCGTCACGGTTGTCTATGGCCCTGACGACCTGTATAAATTTCCAACGAGGAACGAGCCTATTATAATATATGTTGTTATTCATAAGCTAAAAAGACTCTTATTTTCTTGTTGCATCAATGGGTAACACACAGCGTAACAAAAGAATTTCAATCAGGTTTGGTATGCTAATGACTATTGACTCAGTTGCTAGTGCTACAAAATAAGAGAGCTAGTAGTTTTACTTGAATCGTTTTTTGGCTTGATTATTCGTCAAACTATTCATGAATATTCTGAGCACATCTGAGTTCGTCAAAAGAGTTTCTACTGCTGATTCAGTGTTGAAAAAGAATGTGCAACGTGAAGGTTTTGTAGGCAGGAATGGAAGTAACTTTTTCCCATAAAATGTATTGTGCAACAATACTTCTCAGTGTTATCTTGGGTTTACTTTACATGTTTCTGGGTACATCCGGAGCTGAAATACTTGATAATACAGCATCTTCAGGTCTGTATAAGAATCCATTTCTTGTTTTCAGTACCGGTAAAACATTAGCCTACAGTAAATTTTGATTATCTGTCACTCTTTCAACTTTCTGTTATCCATCATAATAAAAGTAAGAATGTTACAAATATTAAAATATTTAAATATTTATTGCACACTATTGGCTATACCAGTTCTGTAGACTATTCTAATTGCATCAAATTTCTTTAGATTATTGAATACTATATATATAGCCTACCGCGTTATATATATCCTTTATAATGTATTATTTTCTCGGATTTCTTGTTCCATAACGATCTACGTTGTTAAAATTACTTTTTATTGTAAATTTAACGACTTGCAGTCAGTTTTAAATTGTGAATATATAATAAATGTACTCATATTTGACTGAACGCTTTCGAGTTTTATTGAATGTCATCTTCAAGGCATCATCATGATTCTCATCTTCAAGGCATCATCTTTATTCTCATCTTCAAGGCATCATCTTGATTCTCATCTTCAAGGCATCATCTTGATGCCTTTTAAAGTTGAAGATGAGATCCAATAACTCGAAAACGTTCGGGCAAATGTGAGTACATTTATTATATATTCACAATTTAAAACTGACTGCAAGTCGTTAAATTTACAACAAAAAATTTAGTGTTATTTTCTCAACGTTTCCCAAATCATTTCAAATTTGGAGACTGAATAAGTTACTATGCACATTATGCAGTGAACATCTGACCATATCAGTTGATTAGCCTAATAATAAGTTAATAAAAAGTATTAAAATGAAATGAATTATAACTTAATTTGGGCGTTAAAACGTTGTAATCTCTGATAAAAAAAAAAAAAAATTCGTATGGCTTTTAGTGGTGGGGAGACCCTTACGGGTAGTTCCACCTCGCCGCTTTTTTAACGACTGCTTTTTTTTATATGCAACCTGGACCGACGGCTTAACGTGTCCTCCGAAACACCGGAGTGGCTCGAGAAAAATATCTTGTACTCAACTGGGATCGAACCCAGGACCTTTGGCACTCTGATAGCACTCTGGCTGACTACTTGTCCTTAAACTTTTTAGTGCAACGTTTTTTTAAGTGAACTTTTAAATTGACAATTTTTACAAATAACTGCATGACTACACCCAGTCAGCACAGAACGTCAAAAATACATATATTTTGAGTGAATTATGTCAATTAAAGGTGAAGTAAATTCATAAACATATAATATACATAAATTTGATGTATCATATATCAAGTATTGGTAGTAAATTAAGAAACATATAATATACGTAAATTTGAAGTATTGTATATCAAGTGTCAGTATGTAAATCTCTGAACATATAATATATGTGAATTTAAAGTATCCAATGTCAAGTATTGGTAGGTAAATTTAGAAACATATAATATATGTGAATTCAAAGTATCATATATCAAGTATCAATATGTAAATTCATGAACATATAATATATGTGAATTTAAAGTATCACATATCAAGTATCAGTTGGTTAATATAGAAACATATAATATATGTGAATTGAAAGTATCATATATCAAGTATCAGTATGCAGATTTATGATCATATAATATATGTGAATTTTAAGTATCTTATATCAAGTATTGGTAGGTAAATTTAGAAACATATAATATATGTGAATTTGAAGTATCAAATATAAAGTATCGGTAGGTAAATTTAGAAACATATAATATATGTGAATTTAGAGTATCAAATATCAAGTATTTGTATGTGAATCTGTAGAAATATTATTTATGTAAATCTGAAGTATCATACATCAAGTATTGGTATGTGAATCTACAAACATATAATATACATGACTCTAAAATATGCCTAATATATCAAGTACCAGTAAGTAAATTTATAAATTTTACATATATCAATTTAAATTATCATGTATCAAGTAGCAGTACATGAATTAATAAACATACAATAAATATAAATTTGAAGTCCTCACTTGAAACATAATAACATACAATAATTTTGTCCTAGGGTTTCCTAAAGGTTTCGTGAGTAACAGAGTACTAAGAATATTTAGCCTGGGAAAAACTTGCTATCAAGTAATAATAAGTTAGATTGTAGAAAGTACAAAACTTACTTGGCACCAAGTAATTCTAGGTAAGTAATTCTTGGTCTATTTAGCCCAAAAAGGATTTACCCAGAATTAAGGGCCCTTATTAATTCTGGGTAAATCCTTTTTGGGCTAAATAGACCTACCTGTAAAATCATTCTTGAGAAATGCCTACACTATTATTAATAATATAAGCGTATGGCTTTTAATGGTGGGGAGACCCTTAGGGGTAGTTCCACCTCGCCGTTTGTGCCATGTTACGGGGAACATGCATGGTGGACCTACTATTTTAGGTGGGTTTCTACACTATTATTGTGTACGTATAATTGAAATGTTTAGTATTATTCAGGAAACAATATAAACTGGCTAGAAGGCAGGTCTAGCTAATAATCAATAGAATTTGAAGAAATATAATATCCTGTTTTTTCCAAGATAGCTGTCAAAGTATATTTTTATCGTTTTGAGATTGTTTTTATTCTTTCCCAATTCTTTACGCGTTGCAAAAGAATTGTCTTGCCTGCGCTCAGGGCCGTTGGATGGATGAGTCGAGTGCCGTAGCCGCCTGGAGGGGATTGGGCAATGGCAAAAACGAGTGAATATGAAAAAAAATTAAGATTCGTTCCAAAATAAATGCTAGCAGCTCAATTTTCAAAATTTTAAAATATAAATTTAATAAAAAGCGGTATAATTTCATGTTAAGACTCTGGTGACCGAATGAGTAAGAGCGAGTGAGCAGCGAGTTAATTAAGGGAAGGAGAGAGTTTTCGCTAGATTGTACAGCTTGTTTGACTCTTGGCGCTTATGTCTGTTGGAGCTTCTGTTATGTGAGCTTCAATGCCCTTTCCCCTCTCACTTATTTTTCGAAGAAACCATGCAATTTTTTTCACTCTCGAGTGAGTTACTTCACGGGAATCTTTACTAGCATTCAGAAGTTTATTGCATATAATTTATGTTTTATATAAATGTTACAGCTAACATAATAGCTTATCATCAATCAACAGAATACAAAAATAAATAAAACAATGCTAATTCTACAAGCTCTACAAATACGTTCTCCTAGTTGGGATAGTGTATCCAACTGGAATAGAATGCATTTAACTTGTCATTGTCAATTCGCTTGCAAACCCTTGAATACACAAGGGTGAAAAAAATCCTATATATGTGTCTCAAGTCCCCATATATATATTTGAGCATTCATCCTTTACCAATCTTCTACCTGAAGCCTGTTTCATAATAAAGGATGGCATTGTGTTACTGTATGACTTTCGCATGCGCACACACACTCCACCACCCATCCCATTCCTATACATTCAAGCACTCCACTTCTCAATATTGGTGATATCACAGGCTGCTCACCATGGGTACGCTTTATTTAGTTCAGGATTTGATTCCATTGCCGCGCTGGCATCGAAAAAATAGTTTAGGATTTGATTCTCAGGCAGCGCTAGCGTCGAGAAAAAGTTAAGGATTTGTCCGTGAGGAGCAGGCACGCTGCTATGCGGGAACATTCAAATTGTCGCAGTCTGCATTAAGTTAAAGCTTGATTCTGCATTCAATGAAGTACAGGTATATCATTCCCAGATGGTACATTTCAAAAATACTGAATCGTATTGATAGCAATGCTGAGTATAGTATTGAGCAGAAACACGAAGAGTTCGCAGTCCGAGCTCCTAATTTTAATAAAGCACTAAGTTTATCATCTGTTCCCAGATGAAGTAATACACTTACACAATACACAATGCCCGGTTTCTGAGTTGTTCAATGGATCATTAACCCATTGCTCCAGCATTGAGTTAATGGTCCATTAAGTTAATAAATGACTAAGAAACCGGGCATTAATATTATTGATATTGATGGAATGACTGCTTCCACCTTTAATACTGAACAGGAATTCTAAGAGTCCCTAGTTCAAGCTTTCATAAATCACAAGAATATCGTCCGTCCCCAGATCGAGCATTAAACATTGAAACTTATTGACAGTGTAAAGGCGATTGATTGATGAGAAATACTCATGAATACTGTCATACAGCGCACAGTGTAATTTCAAATAAAATACTGAGAGTCCTTTTTTAGAGCTTTGACATTTAACGAAATACACATAAATTGTCTGTTTTTTCTTATTTTTTTTCGAAGGATGGAGCCCACATAAGTCTGAGCCTGTGCGTTGGTAATGAATTGGATGATGGTGATTGATGAGGTGGACCTACAGTCTTAGGTGGGTTCCGAACCACCGGAAAGTGATTTTACAGCAAAGAACAGAGTCTTTTTTGCTGGCAACCTAGAGTCTTTTTTGCAATTGGTCTTCCTCACAATGATGGCCCATGAGTTTCGTAGCTTATCTCTGATTGAACAGATACCTGCTACGGCGCTCGGCTATCACTTCCCTATCACTGTCCCCAGATGAAGCATTTAAAAACACTGAGTCTTATTGAAAGTGTGAACGCAATGGGTTGATAGAATGCCTGTTACTCCACTTTTAATATTGAACCGGAAACTGAGAGCCCCAGTTCAAGCTACTGCTTTGAATCAATGACAAGTATATCGTTTGTCCTCAATGCATTTAATCTCATTGATACGTATGAATATGATTTATTGATTGCTATATTATATGGCTAAATGCTATTGATAGGTCTACATGGAATGATTGCTACAACCTTGATCATTGATAAAAAATACTTCAAGTCCCTAGTTTAAACTTCTGTTTCTTACAAATCACAGAACTATAGTCTGTCCCCAGATTTAGCGTTTGAAAACACTGAATCCAATTATTGATAGTGCGTGAATGCGATGGATTGAAGGAATGCCAGTTGGCACCTTCAATATTGAAAAGAAATACTTATTGAGAATAAATAGTCCCCAGTTCGAGTTCATGCTTTCAATAAAACACGAGTATATCATCTGTCCCTTTGATGAAGCATTACACTTAATCTTATTGATAGTGTAAAGGCGATAAATTGATAGAATGACTGCCTCCACCTTTAATATTGAGTAGATAGATATGAGCAGTCTCTAGTAGTTGAGCTTCTGCTTTTAATGAGTCACAAGAATATTGTCTGTCCCCAGATGGAGCAAAAACCGTTGAGACTTCGAGTCTCCAGATGAAGCTTCAGCTTTCAATAATTAGGAAGTAGTCGCCGTGAACCGTAGCAGGTATCTGTTCAGTCAAATAAAGATAAGCTACGAACATAGGGGCCCTCTTTATAAGGGTGGCCGATTGAATATTGTTTCTAAGATTCTAGACCAGTGGTTCCCAACCTGGGGGCGATTTTAACTCCTGAGGGGGCGATAATTTTGTGGGGGGCGATGAGGGTTTATAAAAAAATAAATAGTTATTCCAATTGATCATAATTTGAATGGCAAGTCAAGACCACAGACTGGAGAACAATTTCATATCCTGTCTTTATGTGTATAAATAATCAAAAACATTCAAGGAGACGTATAGGCCGTCTCGTACTTACACCATAAGCAATATTATGACTCAGTTTACAGCCCTCCCACGTAGAAAGGTGGCGCTGTCAAGGCGATACTGCAATGACAGGTCGTCATACCGGGTTTCTCGCTCATCTTGAGAATGAAGTTCCAGACATCATTACAATTCACTGTGTCATCATCCATTGTCATCACTTGGTGGCGAAAAAAATTAGTGGAGTCCTAAAATTTAGCACCATCCCCCATAAATTAGGCACCCCCAAAAAAAATGCGAATAGACAAGCTTCCCGTATTCTCTCTTAAACTGAAAGAAGATTTATATAGGTATTTAAAAAATTCATACTAGGAATAATAATAATTATAAATCTATTGTAATTAATTGACATTCTATCTGGTGAATTCGTAAAATATTTTTGTATGTCGTCATGTTAAACACGGTTTCAATCAACTTTACCCCCCCCCCCCAACTTTTTTTGGAACCCCCAAGAATTTCAATGACACAGTCTGCGTCAAAGCCCCCCCTTGTGGGCACCACTATATACAAGTAAAATTTGGATAAGAAATGGGAACAACGATGGGTATAGAAAATGAAGGGGGCGATGGGATTTTGTCATTTTATGTGAGGGGGCGATAGGCCAGGAAAGGTTGGGAACCACTGCTCTAGAATCTAGACTATCGGAAAATCCACTTTGCCATCCCAGAAAGGTGACCAATTAGTTTTTTCAGGGGTGGGTAAAATTGCCTCTTTGTGAGCAAATCGTTGAACATCATGAAGCGGTAGCTTGCACTATCTCCTTAGCTTATTAAGAAAATCTAAATTCTATTAGACTACTGTGTAGTGATAGCGTTATCCAGTGGCGGATTCATGGGGGGGGGATTGAAAGGGGGAAATTCACCCCCCCCCCAAACGGAGAAGAAAAAGGAAAAGAAAAAGAAGAGGAAGGAAAAGAGAGAGAAGAAGGAGAAAAAAGAAAAGAGGAGCGAATGGAAGTGATAGAAAACAGTGAAGAAGTGGAAAAGAGATGACAATAGAAATTGGTAGGAGGAGAGATGAAAATGAAAAAAAAAACGAAAAAGGGTAAAAGATAAGGATAAAATTAAAAGTAGAAAAGAATGAAGGGGATTCCTAGCCAACCATTAATTTTCTATTGAAAATATTGTGAACTTCAGTACTTGGTCTGAAAATGAGGCCAGTTCTGAAAGGGTTTTCTGGATTCTGCAGCTTATCAATACATGGCTGAGGACTAATATGGCAGAAAAATCAGACTTGTTTTATTAGCACTACTCTACATTCACTCAGATAATCGTTCTAGAGCCTAGATCCTGGATCCTCAAAACATTGTTGGGAGATTTTGGCTGATTACAGAATCGTTTTTCAATTGCGAACAATGTATGTAATTTTTCATGTTAATTTCATTTTTTATCAACTGATGGGGTCAGTAGCATAACTATGGGGGGGGAATCAGGGTCCCCCCGGGACAAATGAAAATTTGGAATTTTAGCAGACCATTGTGAGACAATTTTTGGCAAGAGTCAAAGATGTCTCCAATCACTAAAAATGTGGTTTTTAGGAGTATTATTTTAAAAAGTTTTCAAGGAGTACCCCTCAATTATTTTGAAAGAAATTTTCAAGTAGCCTACGGTACATCACCCCAATCACGAGCAGTGATCAAATATAGATGGATATTAAATATAAATAATATAAATATAAATATAATATAATATAAATATAAATATAAATAATATAATATAAATATAAATGGACATTAATATAATTATATGGATCAAATATAGAAAAGTGGAAGTTTCAAGTAGGCTAAGGTCCCGGATCTCCCATTGACAGTAACACAAGAACTAGACAAAATTTACTTTGACAGATAACAAGGGTTGAAGTGTTAAGTTAGAAGAATTAATGCATAGAATCACTAGGTAGTTTTAGAGAGGTTATTTTTCAAAAATTTTCTTGGGGAGTTCTGAAATAAATAGCCATATGTATCATATATATTTTTTTTAGGATGAAGCCCACATAGGTCTTAGACCTGTGCGTGGGTAATGAATTGGATGATGGTGATTGATGAGTTTGGACCTACAGTTTTAGGTGGGTTCCGAACCACCATGAAGTGATTTTACAGCAGAGAACAGTGTCTTTTTTGCTGGTCAATCTAATCGGTCACAGTTACAAACAGGTCCTACGAGAACGCAGCTTATCTCTATCTGATTGAACAGATACCTGCTATGGCTCACGGCTATCTTGCTTCAATTTATCGTTAGAGGTCTACTACAGTACTCCAAATTACAAATTACTATTGTAATTATTGTACCCTGAATCTAACCCTTACGGAATCACCCCCCCCCCTCCCCCTAGACTGACCCTGTAGTTATGCCAATGCTTTGTGTGATGTGACGTAACAATACACAGCAAAAGGTTATTAAAATTTGTATTTAAAATATCATATCATTACAGGCAATAGGATAGGTGCACAATTAAATTTGTAAAGTTGGTTCCATTTCAATTGAAAATACCCTTAAATTCACGGAATACCCTCAAACACCCCCCCCCCCCGGGTAACCATACCCCAATTACGTATTCCCCCCCCCCCCCCCAAATTTTCTGCTGGATACGCCACTTTCGTTATCTAAAATTGAAGTATACCTAACACTTCTCTCGCCACCTTGAACTCTCTCTGTTTCTTTTTCTCCATTTTTTCAACTCAACGATTTCAGTTTCTACCGATTTTTATCACTCTTTATTTCTTTTTCCTCTTTTATCCCGCTCTCTACGCTTTTTGTTTCTCCAACACAATTTTGTTGTTCTCCATTCATCTCCCTTTAATTATATTTCTTTTGAGGTCTTTTCGCTCTCACTGTTGATGAATCTTCTCTTAAAGAGAAAAAAAATGAAGAAATGATGGAAGAGAGCAGCAAAGAAAGAAAGTTGAATTAAATGCAAAGGAAGATGAGAATTGAAGGTAGAGGACGAAAAAAAGGAAAGGAAAGAAATGCTAAAAATAAATGAAGCGTAAAACATAAATTAGCTCAGAGAACTAGAAGAGAAAAGGAATACGTAATAGTAGAAATGCTTTGCCAAGGTTTCAACCTGTATGAGTTTTTTTGCACTCGCCGAATCTATCCGTTTGGTTAATTATTACTGAGCAAAAAATATTTATATTATAGAAAAGCCCTAGCACCATTTACTTTGGAGATTTGAAGTTTTTATAATGAATTGCCTTTTTGGCCTCAGGTTATTCAGTTGTTAAAAGGCTCATGTATACTGTCTCATAGGCGACTCCGGAACAATTTTTTTTGGACGGTCTAGTAATCTATCCATTTAGGAAACATGCCTTTTCAATATGCTTCGGAAAACCCCAGAACCTTAGTGGACCCGCCTCGATATTGTTAGACGCTACAAGATGACTAGTTCCTGTGTTAGAAGTTAGCATTCATAGTTTTCTGAAAAGGAGGTTGTTTAAAATTCCAAAGCATTTAGTTCAATTCATACAGTTTCTGTTTTCGTGTTTTGACCAGCTTACAGTGAGCAAATCTCAACTGTTAAGCGGCCCATAGACGACCAACCTTGTCGCCAACTCAAGTTGTCAACTTGGTGTCCTTGGTTATGTTGGAGTTCATGTTGCGTGTCTGTGGCTAGGTTGGTGGTTGGAATTTTGGTTGGAGTGGAGGTTGGTGTTGAAGTTGCAGGTTTTTGAAGTAGGTTAAAAACTTTGGATTTTCTGTGGGCGGAGCCTTATGTTGGCGAACTTGTTGTAGTGTCTGTGGGCAGGTTGTCAACTAGGTTCACAACATTAGTTGAAATCTCGTGTCATCTTCGTACACTTGTTGTCCTGTTTCTTGATAGTTACACATTGCAGTTTTATATTTGATGATAAATTTGTTGGTTATTTTTTACTTTTTAATAATTAGTTAGCTTTTACTTTTTTTTAATTTAGTTAACTTTTTTCAATTATAATAATGACAACAATTCCAAATAATGAGCTTTGGAATGATTTCTTTGCACTGCTGAAGAGCTTCCAGAACTCTGGAAAGTAAAGTCAGACGTTTTTAAAGATAGGTTAAAAAAGAAAAATGCGTGGGAGAAACTATTGCAAGTGTATATTAAAATCGATCCTGCTGCTAATGCTAATGCAAATAGTTTTAAAAAAAAGATTCGCCAACATTAAAACTTGCTACCGTAGAGAACTAAAAAAAGTGAATGCAAGTGTCAGGTCAGGTGCTGGGGCTGAGGACGAATACGTGCCCAATTTATGGTATTTTGATCTACTTGACTTCCTCCATGACCATGAGGTCCAAATACCTGGATTGTATTGAATTTAGTAAATTAGAATGAAAAAACTCAGTACGTTGGTACCACTCTTTCATCCACATTTTTCTTTTTTTTCTTGGGCGACTCTCTTCATCATCACACAATTCATTCAAAATAAAAAATAACAAAGGGTTCTGACTCATTACTGTGAAATAAGACCGAAATATAATTTATTATTATGTATTAATAATAGGCCTACTATGTTAAAAACGTTAATTACTTGCAAGAAAGCTAGATGGAGGAAAGGCTAATTTGACCCGAAGTGATGAGGCAACTGAAGTTGACAACAAAGTTGCAAACCAGGTTGCAGATTGAGTTGTAGTCTGTGGTGTCCAAGGACATCAAGTTGACAACTTGAGTTGGCAACAAGGTTGGTCGTCTATGGGCCGCTTAACGCTGAAACATGAATATAACATCAACATTCTGGAAATAAGAATGAATGCTCGCTACACCTGACGTGAGATATGAACATATAATAGTTTTATTATAGTTAAAAATTGATTCATGCATCTCTATATCATGCATCTTCATGCATTGATCCATATCATACTTGGATGACAAGCGACATCGCTTGGATATCGAGCCGAAGTTTAACTTTTTTGTAGCAAGTTTTTGAATTGACAAAATGTTTTAGAATCACAATGAAATTCTCATGAAGAAGCTAAATTTGATCAAGAGATTAAACAGCGCATGTCATTTCTAGCGCCCTTCATTTTGCAAATTAAT
This sequence comes from Conomelus anceps, assembly GCA_948455865.1. Taxonomy (NCBI): domain Eukaryota; kingdom Metazoa; phylum Arthropoda; class Insecta; order Hemiptera; family Delphacidae; genus Conomelus; species Conomelus anceps. Next base: position 146,387,104 of record OX418216.1, read on the forward strand.
TGCAAAAACAAAAAAAAATTGAAAAAGCCAAAAAACCAGTGCCCAACCTTGAAGTTGTAATTTAAATTTTTATTTGCGGCAGGGGTCTCATCCCAAGAGTTTTAATACATCCATGATCTTTATTTTCTAGTTATCAACACTTATATCAGACTGCAATGACATCCATTTTCAATTTAATTTAATTTTCATTGGAAAGTCACTTTATCTGTGATAAATCTTTGGGAAAAGAGGAAATATTTTCTCTTCAAAAATTAAATATTTAAAAATGAAGATTAGAAAAATGTATTACAAAGAAACGGAAAGAAAGTGAACTTTTGAAAAAAGAAAGATGCTTTTGGTAGGAAAGTTGCAGCTTTAAAGACTCCTTCGATTTTTAGAAATAGTCTATAGACTACTGTAAAATTTTCTCATACCATTTTTTTAATACTTTCTCAATTTAAGAAATTCAGAACCTGTCACAAACTCATTAATATTCTTATTGCGATTAAAGTGTATTAAATCAATCTTCAAGCTTCAACTATCTCTGAACGCGATCACAGAGACAGACAGCACACAGCTTTAGACAACCTATCTGTGGCATGACCTATCTTCAAATTTCACTGGATTAGGCCAGCCCAGAAACATTTTTCAATTACTATTTTCTATAGGCAAATAATTGACATCAAACATTTCTTTGTTATTTGAAACCTGTTTTGAGCTTATTTATTTGTAAATTTTCGCTGCTGGCGATCAAGTCCTACTTCTGCCAGTAGTGCCGTATTGCATGTATAAATAGTTATGTTTGGATTTGTTATTAACTTTAAGTATGTATGTTCTTTGTTTTGCTTCTTTGTTGATATTTTGTGTGAATATGGCCAATAAATGAATTTGAATGAATTTGAATGTTTTAACCATGCTCATTATTAAATAACTTTAACGAGCTACTCAGGCATGTTGAAAACGTATGCTCGTACCCGAAATTCACTACCCTGATTTGTATGTAGTATTTGTAGGCGCTGAATCCGAATGTGACCTTTGGCACCTCGAAAAACGCTTGCTTACCAGATACTAATATTAATTTACTCAAACCAAAAATCTGGTTTTTGATGTCTGCCATATTAAAAATATCTTGTCATCCCGAATTCCCTCATGATGACAATTTCAAACTATTGAAATTTCAACTATTCACATAATTAACTTCAAACTATACTACAATTTTATTGATAAACAAAAAATGATTCCAAATACTAAATATTATTAATGATATTGTTACTATTCTATTCATTTTTCTATTGGACCTTCTTACATGAATTCAAATTCTTTATTTTTATTTCAAATAATATTTTACCACATAATCTAAATAATTTAGTTATTGAACCCTATTAATATTTTGACAAGCATGAAATGAAACGGGATTCGCACTAGCAGTACAGAGGCAGTCAACCCAATCGGCATATTATTGTAGCCGGCAGGAGAACTGTCATCAGATCTCAGATCAGAGCGAGCACGAGCACGTAGTAGCAGAGAAAACCGTAAAATGTTTAAAGGCAATGAGATCTGGCAATAAGGTTTGATCCGGCAACAGTGCTGAAGGGTGAGCATGCATATTATGCGAAGGAGCGAGCACACGTGTGTAGTTGAAGTTGTAAGAATGAGGAAGTGATGGAGGGAGGGAGTGACCATTGATGATGAGTGAGAGTGAACAGAGAAAATAGAGAGGGAAACACTCTACTCTCTAGGCGCTATACCCACGCAGTCTAGCGATCGTTTCATGAAACACACGGTGATCAATCTGGTTACAATTTCTTAATCTGTGGTGATATATAAGAAGTCGTCCTATACCGCTTCTGCGAAGAAAGTCAGTACTAGCGTCACATTTAAGAAGCTGAGCGCCAATGTTTGAATTCTGAAGGAAAGAAAGGAATTCTTGGATTTCTTGTTCCATAACGATCTGCGTTGTTAAATTTACAACACAAATAAAGGAGTTTAACATTTAGAAAGTGAGCAGAGTCAATACATTGCAGCACTACGATGTCAGTTTGTTACTTTACAAATATCAGTACAGTCAAACATGCAAAATGATTGGGAACTTCCAATTGTAGTGGACCGACTCTCACCACTCTCATCTATCATCATATATACCACCTAAAAGTCAATGAATTTGATGTCAACTTTTAACTCAACCTAATTTTATAATTATTTTATCGATGTATTCAACTAACGAATGCTGAAAATTTATCAAGTTGGATATTCTATTCATAAATGAATGTCAAATAATTTCCTAGATTCGCGTTTGTACTCACTTGATACATGCTGCACTCTTGATTAAAATGATTCTTGGCTTCAATTTTCACAAAATTAAAAATGAGCTACAAAATTCAATATTTCTCCATGCACAAACTGATGATTCTTCAACATAGAAATTACCGTATTCAAAATAATTTTATTAAATTATAATTATTCAATTCAGATTTTCAATATTTTTATTCTCTAATCAGGGGGCGGAAACGTAATCATCTGATCCAGTAGCATATCAAACATTTTGATATGATGGTGGGGGGTGTTATTGGTGATTTTGGGGCCCTCCTGGGGGGGGGGGTATGGAATACCCCCCAGCGAGGGTTGTCCGGAGGTCCTCCCCCGGGAAAGTTTTGATAAATAGTCCCTTTAAAATTATTTTAACAGATTCTAGACTCATGACTAGAAAAGCTTAAATTCATTAATTTTAGTCCACATTATTGGATTTTTTTAAATTTTTGATGCTGAAAACTTGATTTGAAGCTCAAAAACAGTCATTTTTATGAGTATCTATTAAAATGAAGTTTATAAATTTGGAAGCTTAAATTTAATAAATAATTTATTTTGTGAATCGCTTGTTTAAGAACTTGAACCCACTTTTTGTATATGCTTAGTTCATGAAATATAAAAAATACTACTTTTATGATGTTGAAGATCCATCTTGTTTCCACTAATATGTAATATAAACTTAATAAAACAACTTTTGAATGGAAATTAACTCACGTTATGGCGTGACGGCCGTTTCGCTCTGTTGTCTAGAGCATCGTCAGACGACCCACAGTACACTGTGTACTGAGTGTACTGTGGGTCGTCTGACGATGCTCTAGACAACAGAGCGAAACGGCCGTCACGCCATAACGTGAGTTAATTTCCATTCAAAAGTTGTTTTATTAAGTTTATATTACTAGTTTTATAGTGCCAATTTAACAAGCTATAGTGGTTTCGAATTATTATTACAATCAGGTTTGACGTTTCTCCCCTGGAGAAAATTTTTTTTAGGTCTTGAAAGTGCAACTCTAAGCTTTTCTGTGTTAATCAACCTCTTCCCTCATCTAAATAAAATAGGCGAACATGTTTTTGTGATGACAACTCCTCCGTGGTTTCTCGACCGATTTTGTTCGTTCACGTCTCATTTGAAAGATCTCATCGAGTAGATGTTTGATAAGGTCTTACATTTTGAAAAAAGTCATCGTGGACGTGAGGAATGAACGATCAAAGTTTCAATTTTTGCCATTGCTTCAACATAGGGATCGGCGAGCTGAAAATTTTCACATTTCAACTTATGATTTGATGATCAGCTGTTTTGAAACAAAAAGTTTATTTTTCATTGTTCATTCAGAGAGAGAGGGTGGGAGGATAGGATAAAGAGGAAGAGCGAGAGGAAAGAGAGAGAAAAGATGAAGAAGGGGAAGAAGAAAGAGGAGAAGAAGAAAAAGAAGAAGAAGGGGAAGAAGTAGAAGAAGAAGAAGAAGAAAAAGAAGACGAAGAAGAAAAAGAAGAAGAAGAAGTAGAGGAAGAAGAAGAAGAAGAAGAAAAGGGAGAAAAACAAGAAAAAGAAGAAGAAGAGGAAGAAAAGAAGAAGAAGAAGAAGAAGAAAAAGAGGAAGAAGAAGAAGGAGAAGAAAAAGGAGAAGAAAAAGAAGAAGAAAAAGAGAAGGAGAAAAATAAGTAGAAAAATAAGAAGAAGAAGAAGAAGAGGGAGAAGAAGAAGAAGTGGAAGAAGAAGAATAAAAAGAAGATTAAGAAGTAGAAAAAGAAGATGAAGAAGAAAAAGGAGAAAAAGAAGAAGAAAATGTATTTTACAATATTTAATAAAGTCGCACATTCGTGCGACCCGGGATAACCTAGTATTATTTGTTGATTGATTCATAGCATGACAAATTCTAGGGGGAGATTCCATTCCCTCAACACCACCTGATATCAACCCCCCCCCCCCCCCCACGAAGTTCAATCCTGGCTAGGCCACTGGTGTTGGGGCGCCTTGGTTATCAATAAAATGAGATTAAATCTGAACAGTGTCAGAAATGAGCATTTGAAGCCCGTCTGCAAAATATTAAGTGATCTTTTCCTTTCAGGCCTACTGTGTCAACTTCATGCAAGTGGCCAGAGGGCCCTTCAAACCCATAAAAAGAAAATACTTATTGTCAAAGTCCATAGTCTTTCCTCCCTCTTACTTATCTATCATGTTAAAATAATTTTGTGAATTGTGTATTACTTAGCAGTAATGTCAAAATAATATCAGAAATAATCATTTAAGTAGCCTACAGTCAATACATGAGCTATATGTGGAATGAAAGTCAGTTATTATTATCAATATAATATGCATAATATATTTATATACAGTGCACTAGTCAGTGGCATGTCATGTAGGTGGTAACCTAAACCTGTTACAAGTGGAACTGAGCTGCAATTTCGGTACATGAAAAACTAATAGCTACCCTAAACCCTTATACCAGAAGCAGATGCAATTTAAAATAGTGTTAACCAGGTGATTGGAAGCTGTTTTTGGTTTGTTGCTGGAGTGTGAGTCTATCTATAGTAACTATACCGTCCTGAGTGTGAGTAGTGTAGAGAGGAGGGAGTGAGAGAGAAGAAAGAGCGCGTTAGAGTGAGAGAAAAAATTCGGACACTAGCGTGGAATGGAAATACCGAGAAGCAAACTGTCATACCGAAAACCGTTCGAGTAAAAGCTGGCAAGGCAGGTATCTGATGATGGGAAAGGGAGCATGGGGGCAGGGTGGCTGCTATTTTTAAAATTAGTAAGGGGATGTCTGTTGTCAGGCCCATTGTCACATACTGAAGATGCTATCCAAGAATGCTGTGCCGGAAGGTTATGGAAACTAATTCCTTCATTGTTTTGTTCCCGCCAACACTTGAGGATTTTCAGACTCTTCACCTTTGGTAAAATCAAACACCAACTAACCATTTCTAGTTCGGACTTGCTAGGCGAAAGCACAGACAAACTTTAATCTGTGGCGAAAGTATTAAATTTGTGAAGTGAGCTCCGACAAGTTGTTCCTGTCTTTTGTATTACTACCCAGACAAGAACGAGTTGCACATTGAGTACGGTAAGTACAACTTGTAGCCTGGATAATAACTAATTATTACTAATTATATAACTAACTAATATAGTGAAGTCAACATACGTTTATAAATAAACTAAGTTATGTATTTCATCTAATTTTATCAAATTTGTTTGCTTTTGGGAGAGTGAAGGGATTGGTGTGTTAATTATAGAGAAAATATACAAAACCGGGTGCGCGGGTCTCAAAAAATAACCAGTTTAGTATAATACTTCTTTGGTTAAATTCTTATTAATGGAGACTGCAAGTTGCATGTAGAGTAAACAGTATCTTATTGAAAAATTAGGGTCTTCATCTATGATAGGCTAGCCTACTTCATGGAACATTTGTCCAATAAGAAATAGTTTTTTATTTCATGTAGCCTACAAATTCATTGTACAGTAGATCGAAAAATTACATCAACCAGTTTATTAAATTTTTTTTAATTGAACACACAGAACGTCTGCAGTATTTTAATTGCTACTTAAATATTTTTTGCAAATAATTTTAAACGTAAAGGCGGTACAAAACTTTGTTTTTCTAAAACCTTTCCGTAGTTATTTCAGACTAAATAATGCAGCCTTTGGTCATACATTTTTCTCATAGTTATAGTTAGTTGGTTATAGTTATTTTTTGAAAGATGACTACCAGTATGTGGGCTATCGAACGTAATAAAAATAAATGAGTTCAAACATGAATAATTGGTGAAAATACTCTACTGGTGAATTTAACATTTACTTATATCTGTGTGATAGCTATTTCAAATTGTTCTAATGCTTCCTCAGATACGGTTGGAGAGTACTGAATCAGGTCTTGAAAATTGGGCTTTGAAACATGTAAAACTTTCTTCAAAGCCCAATACTCAAAACCTGATACAATAGACCTCCAACTGTGATTGAGGAAGCATTACAGCAATGTGAAATAGATATTACACGAATAAGTAAGAGTTCAGTTTATTAGTAAAGTATTTCCAACAAAAAAAATGTTTAAATTTCAAGTGGAAAAGTAATATGAAAACATCAAATAAATGGATTTATTAATGAAACTGAAGAGCTATTATAAATGGTTACCTAATTATTGATGTTACTCACTGAAGTATTGATTGAATTGATAATAATTTTCCATTAAAGCTGTGAACACAACTGCTTTGTTGATAAATTTATTGGGAGTTGAATGAATTTATTTCTGTGTCTCAACTTTTATGGATTGAATAGTGCGAGAAAAGCTGACAGTATGTGACCTGCAATTGAATCTACTAATAAAAGTTATCGTATTAGTTATTTTATTTATAGCAGCTTAATTTATTTGTTTCTCATGACAAATATCTTGGTAAATTTCAGGTTGAAAGAAATATTTTTAAAAATGTTTTAATTGAGAAATGAATAGGCCATGTCATTGACTCCCTATAATCGATTATCCCGTATTTTCATGTGCGTTCCTCGTCATTTATTTGTGATGAGGAGCTGAGAATATGATTGATGCTGATGACTGATAGGGTATCTCCGAAGAGGCAGGGGATGAATAAATTATTTATGGGATATATAAAAAATATTGTATTCAAAAAAATATATTTACGAATAAACTTGATTATAATAATTATTAAGAGCCTATAAAGCAGAACATATCAATATACAGTATAAACATTTTTCAGATGTATGTTGTATGCAAACTCCCAGATGAAGAGAATGCATTGGTCGTACACGGTGGCTAGTGGACAGCAATACATTTTATCCATCTAAGCCACAAAGCAGAAATATAACAGCATTGTTGAAAAAATGTATGGAGCCCAATTATGACCAGTGAGACAAGTATCCAGTGGCAGCCATGGAATTATAAGGTAAATTTGCTTATTTTTTAAAACAAATTTTCTTTAGAAGATGAAACCCTCATAAATCTGAGACCTGTGCGTGGTGATTGATGAGTTGGGCCTACAGTTTTAGGTGGGTTCCAAACCACCAGGAAGTGATTTTACAGCAATTGATATATAGTTACATTTAATTTCCATGATGCATTCCACGTGAAGCGCATAACAGTGGCTACAGTGTTTCCTATTTTGATGTAGTGTTTGCTTATTATTATGTATTCATCTTGAATCTATTCCTAAAAGATACATATACAAATATGCTATTATATAATACATGCTCAGATAAATATGATAATATGCTAATAGATCTTATAGGCTGAACATAAATTTATATGATGTCGTTTAAGTGGTCGTGGGTTCGAATCCCGGTCCACCCTCAGGCGTGTAATGTGTAATCATTCACCTCATTACCAACGCACAAGTCTCGGACTCATGTGGGCCTCATTACCCACGCACAAGTCTCGGGCTCATGTGGGCATCAGCAATAAAAAAAATAGCTGATTCATAAATTTTATCTCAAAACGCCTTTCACATTTCAGATAAATCAATTCATAGAATAATTAAATATGTAGGTACCATATACAAAATTATTTACTCAGTAATAAATCTTTATTTTACTAAATTGGAAAATTATTCAGTTCCTCTTAGGCAAAACTGTTATTCTCATGAATATCTGAGCCTTGACTAGAAGAATAAAAGGGACTGAGAGCTATCCTGAGATGTAGCCTACTATCTTGAAATCTGATGCTGATCCCATATTATGATGGAATAGTCCATCATAAATCATATGTTTTGTAGAAGAAGGTCAGAGTGCCTTTCCTTTTATCCTTTCAAATTAATATCCAATAAATGCAAGCACATTTTTCAAGTCCATACACATACATTGCTGCACATTCCCAAAAGGAACATCGATGCAAAATTCCTATGGTTGATGAACTGGCAATGCAATTTTCATAAACTGGAAAAGTAGTGATGACTGGGAAGATGAGAGTTGCATTTGGCAGAACTGATGTCGCTAAATGTGTTATGAGTTTATTACATTTATATAATTCATCATATCATAAATACTGTCGTAAATAAGAGTGACTGAAGTCTAGCCCTTTAGTAAGGTGGCATATAAAGTGATATAAGGTGACAATGTCATATAAAAAAAAATAATTTGTCAACTAATAAAGTGGAAATGTCTAATTCCATCATAGACCTGACCTTGTTTGAGTAGCAGAAGCGTTTTGAGCTACACTTTTCACGCCATTAGAGCTTGGCACAACTAGTCTGTACTAAACACTGAAGATGATAGAACATAATCTTGAAACCCATTTATGACTAAATATTTTATTCATTTATTAAGGCTGTGCGCAGGTTTTTGGGTCATAATTTTTTTTCAAAGTTTATTGTATTGGATATTTTTAAGGTATTGAAATGTTGACTATTGCCATGAGAAATTATTACTTTCATCAATTTTTTTTTTTTTTTTTTTTTGTTTGCAGTTGCTGTCTAAGGGCTTTTTGGAGAGAGTGCAAACCAGACAAAATGGCATCTTTCGGCTGCAAAATGGATCCAGCAAGCTAAGAGTGGAAAGGAGGTAAAATACATTTTAAAGCTATTTCTATCCATCCTCATAATCTTGAGACTTTCCATGAGTCGTTTCATGAGTTGTTTTGAAAATTTTGATGATTGGACACATAAGCCTATAAATTGTACATGGTTGATGAGATGAAAAAACTGTATTTAGCGGAATCGGAAATTGAACTTTGACAAGTGATAGCCGAGTGCCGTAGCAGGTATCTGTTTAATCAGAGATACGCTACGAAACTCCTGGGCGTTCTTTGTAAGCATGACTGATTGGATTGGCCAGCAAAAAAGTATATTTTCTTCGCTGTAAAATCACTTCCTGTTGGTTCGGAACCCACCTAAAACTGTAGGTCCAACTCATCATTCACCATCATCCAATTCATTACCCACGCACAGGTCTCAGACCTATGTGGGCTTCGGCCTCTGAAAAAAAGAGAAAAACTACTTTTAATGAGTTTAATTTCCAATTGTGTTAGGCACCATTTTTTAATCTCATCTGCCATGTATAATCTACTATACTTATGTAGTCACTATACTTATGTCACTTATGTAGTCAGATCATGGTGATGGTACAGTGGTATCCCAAACTTTTTTGTCTTATGGACCCCTTGCTGTAATTTTCGTTTTTAGGTGGACCCCCTGCATAAATGTTATCATTTTTTCCTAATTCATCAGTTGGAATGTGCTTTTGATAGCTGGTAGGGTAGGCCCACTACTACAGACAAATAGATTCTAATTATTCATTGCAGTGCAGTAAACGTTCAAAAACATGTGTCTAAACTTAGTACATTTTTGTTATGTAATCGAATTTGAATTGAAACTAAACACCTTGTTATTATTAGTTATAGCAAAATAAATTAGTGGAACTCACGAAGTAAATGACTAATGACTGTATTTTATTGAGCAACATTGCCTCCTTTAAAACCAAATATAAAATCTCCATGATTTTTTGAAATTGTCTTCATGTCATAATAATTATTATTTAGAAGGGTATACTGTATGTATTTATTTATAAAATACTAGCTGGCCTGACACGCATTGCTGCGTTCTCATAAAAATTATCCTTGATTCTATTATTCGCCACCTCCCGCTGAGGTTACATTTCTAATTAGGAAAGAAGTTAGTCCTAGGGCTCTTCCAGCTGATCATAGAGGCTTTGTTCTTTTCTTAATAACCACCTCTGAATGAAGAAATTAGGTACCCGTAATACATTACTAGTTTAGTAAAATTTCGGCTCAAACTCTTCTTTCCAAGTCTTAGCCTACATAACCTTAATTTTCTAAGACTAATAGTTTAATTCATTTTCAGACTGATTTCTTCACAAAAATTGGAGGAGGGTCGATGGAGGAGGCAGTCAGAAGATCACTGTTGAGGCTTCTCACCAACGAAGTGGCGGTGAACTTCAGTTGGGAGGGAAGAAAGGGGAAGAGAATCTTAAAAACTCTTTCCATAATTAAGAATTTAGAAGGTACCGTATGCTTGTTTATTTATGATGGTCTTTAAGGATATTTTATATCAGTCAGCTGTATTAGAAAAGCAGATTATTTCTTTCATCTAGGAAACAGATTAAGTCTTGAATTCTGCACATTTTCTTGTACAGATCCCAAGTAATTCAATTCATTTAATTCCCCTCATGTACATGATATAGACTACTAATTCAAATTTCTTAGAGGATATATCCATCCCTATTTTTAAAAAGGCAATAGGGGGAACTAGAGACATGACCCACTTTTAGCACTTGCCATATTTTATGGGAAGAAAATGGTTTGAAATGTTTTTAAACACATAGTCGTTCTATGTTCATGCAGTATAGTAATAGATTGGGAATATTTATCAGAAGTAGTTGTAGATATCAATTTCGGGAACCTTGCAGAAGGGTTAAATCTCCCTAGTCCTAGGTTTTAAAAATCAAAAGTGTTGGCATTCCCATTATTAATGTGTGGAACTTCAACATTTATTGCAATGCAGAGCTAATTAACCTTGTTGGAGTCGCGGTCAGACACCTGTGCCCAAGCATAAAAAATGAGTGATGCATAACTCACCTCCAGCAAAACATTTTTTTAGCACTTTATTAGTCCTATTTTAGCATTATAATCATATGATACCTGTAATAATAAACATAAAAATATGATACTCAATTCATCTGACCCCCAAAATAATATGTTACTTGATTGTTTTACTAAACTTTTTTCTTGTAAAAATTTATATTACTTCTTGATATGTAATTTGAATCAGGAATATTCCTCTTGATAATATATCAATGTGGGAATAATTTCCCTAGCAGCCCACCAGGGCCAGTTTCATAACTAGATAAAATATCTACCAGGTATATTTATTGGAATTATTATTTTAGGAAGATTTTGTTTTGATGAACTCATTCATAACAAATGGAACAAAATTATTGTCTGCTTCCAATTAAAGCATCTATCATTTAGAGTAGAGCTATTGTGCAAATTGTACAAGAAAACTAATCCACCAGCACATTTTTTTAGCACTTTATCAGTCCTATTTTAGCATGATAATCATATGATACCTGTAACAATAAACATTAAAATATTATACTCAATTCAATTGACCCCCAAAATAATATGTTACTTCTTGATATGTAATTTGAATCAGGAATATTCCTCTTGATAATATATCAATGTGGGAATAATTTCCCTAGCAGCCCACCAGGGCCAGTTTCATAACTAGATAAAATATCTACCAGGTATATTTATTGGAATTATTATTTTAGGAAGATTTTGTTTTGATGAACTCATTCATAACAAATGGAACAAAATTATTGTCTGCTTCCAATTAAAGCATCTATCATTTAGAGTAGAGCTATTGTGCAAATTGTACAAGAAAACTAATCCAACAGCACATTTTTTTAGCACTTTATCAGTCCTATTTTAGCATGATAATCATATGATACCTGTAACAATAAACATTAAAATATTATACTCAATTCAATTGACCCCCAAAATAATATGTTACTTCTTGATATGTAATTTGAATCAGGAATATTCCTCTTGATAATATATCAATGTGGGAACAATTTCCCTAGCAGCCCACTAGGGCCAGTTTCATAACTAGATAAAATATCTACCAGGTACATTTATTGGAATTATTATTTTAGGAAGATTTTGTTTTGATGAACTCATTCATAACAAATGGAACAAAATTATTGTCTGCTTCCAATTAAAGCATCTATCATTTAGAGTAGAGCTATTGTGCAAATTGTACAAGAAAACTAATCCACCAGCACATTTTTTTAGCACTTTATCAGTCCTATTTTAGCATGATAATCATATGATACCTGTAACAATAAACATTAAAATATTATACTCAATTCAATTGACCCCCAAAATAATATGTTACTTCTTAATATGTAATTTGAATCAGGAATATTCCTCTTGATAATATATCAATGTGGGAATAATTTCGCTAGCAGCCCACCAGGGGCAGTTTCATTACTAGATAAAATATCTATCAGGTATATTTATTGGAATTATTATTTTAAGAAGATTTTGTTCTGATGAACTCTGAACTCATTCATAACAAATGGAACAAAATTATTGTCTGCATCCAATTTAAGCATCTATCATTTTGAGTAGAGCTATTGTGCAAATTTTACCAGAGAGACCAATCTAAATTTTGGCTGTTTTCTTCAGTATTTTATCAACTAATTTCTTTGCTTTCTGTAATCAATATGTTATTTGCTTATAATTCAAGTAATTGTGTAACTCATTTATTTGTTTCAGGTGTTCTGTGTGCGAATCACAAGAGTTTCACACAGAAGATTTTTGAAACAAGGGTGCGGGAATGGTTTAGACAGGCAGGAACAAGGATTTTTAATAGAAACAAAGCGCTCAATAAAGTATGATATTTGTGTACATTTTGTTTGTAAATATTTTCAACTGTTTGTGATTATTGTGTTATAATAAATGAAATGAATTATCTGTATATCTTGCTTACATATCATTTACACCATCCACCATTTCTATACACATTCTATAATAATGTGCTCAACCACCAATATAAATCACTTGTATATTTTACATATATTAGACCTTCAATATATGTAAACCTAGGTCTACTGTATGTATTTTGTATATATGATTCACAAATTTAATATATATATTGGACAGCTTTCAATATAAATCTTATGTGAATTTTATGTATAATAGATCTCTCATATACATATATCAGGTTAAATATATGTATCATTTACATATCTTGTTTATGTATTATTTACACCAATTTTATGTCCATGTTGGACCTATTATTGACGATTCTATACATATTTTATATGTAGTGCTCAACCACTTATGTAAATGATATGTACACTTTACATATAATGGACCTTCAATATATGTACACCTAGGTCTACTGTATATATTTTGTACATATTATTCACATAATCTGTATACATTGAACAGCTTCAAATATAAATCTTATGTGAAGTTTATGTATAATAGATCTTTAATATACATATATTATATGATGCTAAATTTATGCATCATTTACACATCTTGTTTATGTACTATTTACATCACATTTACATATAATAGACTTTTGATATGTATATTTTAGACCTTCAATTTATGTAATATTTACATATTCTGTTCACATAAAATTTACATATTTCATATACATATACACCATTGCTTTTATTCACATATTATTTACGTATTTAATTCACATACAATTTATGTAAATATAATACGTAAATACGTATGTTTGTTATATGTCCTATAGACGAACCTATGAACCTTTCTTATACATGAAATTTACATTCCCATTGCTGTAGTTTACATATCATTCACGTAATATGGATATTGCTTGAATGTAAATAATACATATAAGATACATGATTGTGCTGACTGGGCAGGTATGCAGTCAATATTTTTGTTTTGGAAAGAATCAGAAATTGAAAGTGAAATTTCTAGTTTAACTTGTACACAACCTAAAATGATGGCATTACCGTACATGTAATGATAGTTTACATGATGGCATTTCTATTATCCGTCACAGCCCTGGACCTAAAGTTGACATTTAATATACAGGCTCCAATGCATTTCTATACGACTGTTGTACTGTCATTACATTATTAACTATCTATTTATTAATTCAGTTAATACACAAAACACAATCAAGTAAAGATACAACAGGCACAGCTCACTATTGATTTCTTAACAAGCTTTAAACTAAAAAATCTGAATTTTAGGTTGAGTACAAGTTAAGGAAATTTCAATTTCTGATTCTTTCCAAAGCAAAAATATTAATTCGGAAGTTCACTGAAAGAAACGTTGCATTAAAACGTCTAAGGTGAAGCAGTCAGCCAGAGTGCTATCAGAGATGATGCCTCAGCTATATTATAACGCTTTAGCGCCCTAATTAAATTATAATAATTTATTTATAATATTTTTATTAATTTAGATTAATCAACTGATATAGTCTACTGCATAATATGTATTAAGATATTCTGGATGAATATGTCACACCCATAATGTTAAATAAAAAAAAGTATAATCTGTAGCTCCGGAAATTATACCATTCTTAATTTAAATCAATTGAATTCGAGCTTGGCATCCGTGGGTAGCAGGAATAAAAAAATAATGAAGGAATTTGATTGAATTAATCAGGGGTGCCCACCCCCCCTAAGCCTCATGACGCACCCCCCCCTAAATTTATCACCAAACCCCCCCCCCCCAAAATGCGAAAAAAGCCCGCGTATTCTTTTTAAAAATAAAAGAAGATTTTTATAACTATTGAAAAAATTCAAACCCAGTCGATATTATACAAAATGTATATGTATATTTCTTGAGATTTTTTCCTTGGTAACATTTTTTTGTAAAGGTAAAAAAGAAATATCAATGAAATGAATTTATGAACTTCTGCTCAATAAACTTAATTGCAAAATAGCTAAATAAGAATTTGAACCTAAATAGTTTTTAAACAATAAAATATTATTACAAATACACAATGTTCAATAAAAATGAAATACCTATAAGTTTATGTTCGGCGTACCAATTACATTAAGGTTAAATAATTCTACAAAGTTGTTCCTTTGAAGGAAGTGAAAACAATGACTCAATAACTTCATTTGTAAAACACAAAAATTCAAAATACTAAGTCTTATGTTCCTTTTATTCTTATTTAGTGTAGTATCTTGGGAGAATTTATGCATGGATGAAGTACATAAAAGGCACACATTTCATGTATAGTTATTTACAACACACAATCGAAAGAAGTGTCTTTCAAAATCAAAATAAAGACATAGTTATGAAAAATTACTGAATTTTTAGTATTTAGTAAGTTTTGCTATAGCAGTTCTTACTTATTAGTGAGTAGTTGTCGTAAAATACATGAAAAACATCAACAGTTTGAAGTCGAACATTTTAAATTTGTAGGCTGTGACAAGTTAGCCATAGGCACCTTCTAAGCTTGTTTAATCTATCTTTCTAAACCCCACATAGAAGTTTTTGTCTTTGGGATGAGGAAACAGAAAACCTTTCAATTATTTCTTCCTTAGAAATAGACTCAAGTACATCTTCTTCTGCAGCTAGAACCATTAGATTGGACAACCATGAGTCTCCCATAGCTGATCTGAGTCTGTTTTTGATAATTTTAAATCGACTTATTGCTCTTCTGCTGATTAACTAGTAACTGCTAAGGAGAGTAAAGTTGCATAATCCACTTTCAGAGTACTCGCTTAGCGTCTTGCTAAGTTTGAATAATAACTTCCTGCACAAATCCTAAACATAACTATTTTAGATAATTCATATTCAATTAATTGTATAATAATAATTATAAATATATTTTCATTAATTGACATTCTATCTGGTGACTTCGTAGTATATTTTTGAATGTTGTCACGTTAAACACGGTTTCAATCAACTTTACGCCCCCCCCCAAAACGTTTTTTGGAACCCCCCCCCCAAGAATTTCAATGACGCAGTCTGCGTCATAGCCCCCCCCTGTGGGCACCCCTGAATTAATACATTACCGTATTAATCAAAATGTACAATTTACAATTGAATATAAATAGAGAAATGTAAGTAAATTCTAATTGAAATATTCCAAGTTCATACATAATAAATTTCAACTTCATAAATACAACTTACGGTACATGATAGCACAGGAATATTGATATGTCAATAATTTAATTATTGAAAAATACATACCGGTAGTTGAATTATTTAATTGGATTACTCTCAGTGTTTTGTTCTTAGTTATTTTTAGTTCATGACATGCAATCTAATATCAAAACTGGCACTGTATTTCTATTTAAATTATGATTTTAACTCACTCATACTTTATTTTACTTATCTTTATAAGTGAAATGCATCCCTCCAAATTATCACTTACCCGGTGGTTCGGAACCCACCTAAAATAGTAGGTCCACCATGTTCCCCGTAACATGGCTCAAACGGCGAGGTGGAACTACCCATAAGGGTCTCCCCACCATTAAAAGCCATACGCTTATTATTATTATTTTACTTCTCTTCATAAGTGAAATGCATCCCTCCAGAATACGTGAGTAAAAACCCTTGCTTAAATAGATACAGTTTCAGTTTTGATAATGGATTGTTCATAGAATATTTTGTTATGGAATACAATCACCACAGATTTTATAAGATAGATGAAATAAATAAATTGTTAATACATTGTGACAAATGATAAATGTGTTGATGTTATTACAATATCTATAATGATATTCATATGTAGAAACGTACTATGCATAAAGTGAACTTTAAGAGTCGTGGCAGACGCGTTTCGAACTATTTAGTTTTCCTCGCTGCTTGGTTGCAGATTCACACAACAATAATCTAATTATATTAGTATGGGCTTTGAAAATCAAATTAAACTGATGGAAAGCTAAATTATAGCCTACTTGCCTCTCTACATTAAGAAAAAAATTTGTTTATGTTGAATCTATATTCTGATAGAATGCCTTAAGTTGGTTTTGAAGTACATGTAACTGACATCTTAACAAACTGACAAAAAACAGAAACATATTTATTAATTTCGAATTCCTCAGTGATATTAATTTATAGGTACTGAAGACTTCAGTATAAATTAATAGCACTGAATTCGAAAATAAACATACTCTTAGTTGAATATGCCGGTCACACCATTTGAAAATTAGTTCCTGGATTTCTTGTTCCATATTACAAACTGAGTTGTTGATATGAACTTTTTAAGTGAATTCAACGTCTTGCAGTCAAATTTTTATTAAGAATAAGTAGAATTTACTTACTCTGTAGGCCGAACGTTTTCGAATCTTGGATATCCATTTTCAGAGGCGTCCTTCATCTTGATCATCGATGTTAGTTTTTTGGTTAGAAGAATTGTGGTTTATGTAGAATGTGATCAAAAAGTTTGTGTGATTTAAAATTTAGTTGTTCGTTGAGGATGTTTTGTTTATTGTGTGTGGTGTGTTTGTATATTTCAAATTGTTCCAAGGTGTTGAAATCTTCAAAAAAGCTGGCCACACCATCTCATTTGGAACAAAAAACAAAATAAAAAATGCTCTTGCACTCATCCCACACTGAACACAAACAAATACGATCTCCCAGGGATCTACAAACTGAACTGCTCTGATTGTAACAAATTCTACATAGGGCAAACAGGCCGCACACTCAAACAACGTTACAAGGAACATTTTCAAGCCTTAACATCAAAAGCTGAATCGAATCTCGCCGACCATATCATTCAAATTGGACACACTTTTACTGACATCACTAACAACCTACACATTCTACATATAAAATCTAAAAGACGCGAACTCAACACCTTGGAACAATTTGAAATATGCAAACACACCACATAAAATGAACAAAACATCCTCAACGAACAAATAAATTTTAAATCACACAAACTTTTTGATGTCATTCTACAAAAACCGCAATTCTTCTAACCCAAAAACTAACATCGATGTTCAAGAAGGACGCTTCTGAAAATGGATCTCCAAGATTCGAAAACGTTCGGCCTACAGAGTAAGTAAATTCAATTCACTTAAAAAGTTAATGAAAATTAGTATTTGAACCCATATTTTGATAAATACGACGCTTTGGTTTTTGCCTCTCTCGGCATTTGAAAATTAAGATTTATTCTATCAAAACTATATTTTGACAAAAACGATTTGCCTAAGTAACATTAGCTAAAGATACCTGCCATTCATCATAAAGAATTTGATCAGTCACAAGTGCTCAAGACTGCACTTGGATGGGTGACCATAATTATTCAATTACTTGATGCTATAAAAGCTTTATTATCCCTTACCTGGTGGTTTGGAACCCTCCTAAAATAGTAGGTTCACCATGTTTCCCATAACATATGGCTGAACCGGTAAGGTGGAACCACCTTTAAGGGACTCCCCACCAATAAAAGCCATACGCTTATTGTTATTTATAAATTGATAAATAGCTCACGGCGGCAGAACTTTGGGTCTGTTGCTTATAGGAAGAAACTGAACAGTGTATGTGATGTAGCCTACTTGTATTTTTTTTGTTTAAAGATTATTTCAATTTTTCAGTAAAAGGATTTACTCCAGTTGATCCGAATTGGGATAGTATAGACAAACGGCCAATACCAACCTGGTATGAAGATGCAAAAATTGGAATTTTCATTCATTGGGGAGTGTTCTCAGTTCCAAGTTTTGGCACTGAATGGTTTTGGAAAAATCTCGGTATGCTGCAATTCTTATTTTTCTTCTTTTGTTTAAATTCTCTTAGTAAGGGTTAGTGAGTATTATGTAATTTTAGCTGAAGTTTATTTTAAAAGTTTAATAGAACACTGTTGGCTAGTTTTTGCATGATCATTTATAATCTATAATTATTATAATAAGAGTGAGTAGATTTGTGAGTGTTTTGTCCCAAGCATTGAAAAAAAAAGGCAACGATTTGGAGTACCAAATTTGGCACAAAGCTTCCTTTAAACTCGATCCAGTGCACCTCGAAGCCTGATTTCTCATTTTTTATTTATCGTTTTCAAAATCAATGTTTGAATTTCAGCATTTCTGTACTATAGGTTGGATACAGAAAACTTATAGATCAGCTGATACACGATACGTCATAATGAAATATAGATGATACGCCGTATGACGATATGTCACAAGCCAAAGCAACAGATTAGTGCTGCATCAATATTTCAGCTGCTAATTATCCAGCGTCAAAAACACTGCCTTTTTGTGCACTTCTCTTTTCAAACATTGAACTGATGTATGGCTAGCATCACAGAAATTTCACTCACCCTTCCCAATTTCATAATCTTGTTGTCTACCATACCTACCTACCATAAGTTGTCCACCAGAAAAAAGACTCCAAACTGGATTGTAATGAAAGAAATTCAACAATGTGTTGGGAATATCAATTTATTGTTTGAAGCAGAATCTGTTACAAGAAAACTGGAGTAGGTTTTACAAAAGCTAGCTAAAATAACAAATATGATAGATTCATCAATATTTAAAGGTTTCATATTACTATGAGTTGTCCAGTAGAAAAAGTCCCTGTAAAAAAAATTAGACATAATTGAAGAGTGGATAACTGCTGATGATATCCTTGCAGAAAGAAAAAGAGTTAATGATGAATTTAGATGAATCTAGAAATATGTTAAGTGAAGATAGTTAGAAAGCTCTAAAGAAAAACTATACGAAAGAAATGAAAAGAGCCAAATTAATTTAAAAAAAGCTGAAATTTTTAATAATAGTGTGTAATAAAAACTTGGATGTTGTGATCACGTTACGGCGTGACGGCCGTGACTCAGTGTGTACTGTAGGTTGTCTGTCGATGCTCTTAACATGAGAGTGAAACGGCCGTCACACCTTAACGTGAGTCACAATTTCCACATAAAAGTGTTTTTTAATTTTTTATTATAATATATTAGTGGAAACAAGATGGATCTTCAACACCACACAATAGTGTGTACTTTAACACAGCAGTGTGGGATGTAATAAACAAAAATAGACATGTAGCTCATCATGAAGATGATTATACTATAGTGTCTCCAGAGTAATCAACGGAAATAACAAATATATTCATGATCGTGTAGACATTTGTAATTTATTTAACAGATATTACCAACTGGTTGCTTAGAATCTTCAAAAATTTTATCTCTTAATACAGGTATAAGTAATTCGAATATGTGCTGGGATACTGAGGAGATTCAGAATGAATTAAAATTCCATCCAGTATCCCAAGACGAGTTGTCAAATATCATTGATAGTTTGAA
This sequence comes from Conomelus anceps, assembly GCA_948455865.1. Lineage (NCBI taxonomy): Eukaryota > Metazoa > Arthropoda > Insecta > Hemiptera > Delphacidae > Conomelus > Conomelus anceps. The sequence goes on from OX418216.1 coordinate 146,407,098, forward strand.
TAATACAAATTTTTGGATTTCTTGTTCCATAACGATCTGCGTTGTTAATATTAACTTTTTGTTATAAATTAACGAATTGCAGTCAGTTTTATATTGTGAATATATAATAAATGTACTCACATTCGGTCGAACGTTTTCGAGGTAACTTTTATAGGTGTGTAGTACATTGTCCAATTCTTAAATCAGTTGAAACCAACGATAAATAGTAGAAATAGTCAATACCTTCAATTGAAAAACAAACAATTCAAATGAAGATAGGGTTATGAACGTGCTTGTAATTGATAATCAACTAGACCAGGAAGAAAATATTGCATTTCTAGGAGTTTTGTAGGATAGGCGACTGACCTGGGCTACATATACATTAAGAAAATATTTTGTAAAATTTAATCTGGAGTATTTATCCTGCAACAGCTTGCTGGATTAAATGACCAAAAGTTACTTTTCACAGCTTACTGTTGGGCTCTTACTGTCACATATTAGGTATGCTATCTTAGTATGGGGTAATTTATCAAAACAAAATCTTGACAGCGTGTTTAAGATCCAAAAGAAAGCAGTTAGGTGTATAGAAAGAGTAAAATAGATTAGATTCATGTTGGCCGTTGTTCAAGAAACTTGGCCCCCTTACTGTATCCTGTGTATAAGCGTATATGTGTCTACTTTTTATGTAAAAAAGAGTGATATAAACCAAAATCTTGACGTAGGCGATTATAATACAAGAAGCCGAGGAGATTATCACTAGGTGAGCCATTTCTGACTTGTCTTGTACTCCTTAACTGGAGTCTCCAAAACGTAATCTAAAAAAAAAACAAAAAACAATAGTAGCTTATTTGAACAAATACGGTACCTATTAATTGATATTGGTAGGGAACTCTACAACAAGCTATCACAGTTTTTAAATAATCTTTACAATATTATATAGAAATATTAATAAACCAATTCTATCACTAAAATAATGGTGGCAACACTTGAAAGTAACGCTCGAACTGTATTTACACAATTAACTCACAAAAGACACTAATAGTAATTTCAAAAAAGAAACTCAATAAAGAAAGAAACAGTTTAATAACGTTTAACTAATAATGAATACTACTATAACAAGATTATCACTGTTCAAAACTTATTAGTCTACTGTCAATAGGCCGATCAATAAATAAATAATAAGAGTCCATTCAATATTTTCAAGTCCGTTCAATGACTTGAAAAGAAATGTCAAGCAAATGGTTAATACACTCAATAATAAACTAAACACTTATGAAGCACAAGGTCTGCCATGGCAATTATCAATCACAATTACAGAATATCAAGAAGATTACGTCTTGAAAAATCCGGGATGGGGTATAAGAGTCAAAACAACAAATATACTTAATATACGATTCCGTATACAGAAGTTACCATGATTACATTTTTTTTCTGGAGGATGAAGCCTACATAGGTCTGAGAGCTGTGTGTGGGGAATGAATTGGATGATAGTGAATGATGAGGTGCACCTACAGTTCTTGGTGAGTTCCGAACCAACAGGAAGTGATTTTACAGCAGAGATGCAGAGTTTTTTGCTGGTCAATCAAATGGGTCACCCTTGTAAAGGGTGCTCAGGAGTTCTAGCTTATCTTATCTGACTGAACATCTCCAAATTTCATACAGTTAAGGATAAGCTTAAATTCAATCTGAAAGAAACTCTTGTACACCGTAAGGCTTTAATTAACAAAATATTTTTTCAATTGTTTGTTCTATATTTTAATATTTCCATTACTTTAGAAACTGCGATAGCTTGCTATTCAATTTCCTACCAATGCAACAAGGTTTTTGTAAAGATAATCTACTCCCAATAACCCCCAATAACGACACAATACTGTTTTTCCAATAATAATTTTTTTTGGTTGATTTTGGAAAACTAGGAGACGGTAAAAAGAACTATCAAGAGTTCATGGAGAAGAACTACCCTCCAGATTTCACCTACCAGGATTTTGCAGCACAGCTAACTGGAGAGTTCTTTAATGCAACACAGTGGGCAAAAATGTTCGAAAATTCCGGAGCTCAGTAAGTTATTTTATTTGTTTTTGTATGTTTCTTATTAGTTCATGTATGTTTTATCATTAGTTTTTCAAAAGTTTCTGGTTTTCATCAGTTTTGCGTGTATTTTATTGGCTTTTATATGTTTTTTGTTTCTGGATTTCTTGTTCTTTGTTTTTTGTTTCTTATGTTTTTATTAGTTGAGTTTTATTATATTAAGAATACATTAATAAACAGCATCATACATTGGTAAACTTCGGTAGCTCGCCTTATGTTTTCTCAATTGTTTTTTTTTTATCAGTTTTTATTATTTTTTTTTGTTTAGCATGTCTTTTGTTAAAAAAACGTTTTATACATTTGTAAACTTCGATAGCTCACCTTTATTTCATTCTTCTTCTTCTTCTTCTTCTTCTTCTTCTTCTTCTTCTTCTTCTTCTTCTTCTTCTTCTTCTTCTTCTTCTTCTTCTTCTTCTTCTTCTTCTTCTTCTTCTTCTTCTTCTTCAGTAGTCAACCCTGGGGTTGGTTTGCAGCAGCTCGCCATTCCATCCTATTCTCCGCCTTTCTCTCAAGGTCATTGAACTAAACTAATTAAAAATAATTCAATCATTTGGGTATGAACCCCAATTTCAAGTACTGCAAACTGTTTTCCAAATATAGGTACTTCCTGTTGTTGTTAATAAAAGTAAATTCGTATGGCTTTTCGTGGTGGGGAGACCCTTACGGGTAGTTCCACCTCGCCGTTTTTTTAACGACTGCTTTTTTTTATATGCAACCGGGGCCGACGGCTTGACGTGTCCTCCGAAACACGGTAGTGGCTCGAGAAAAATATCTTGTACTCAACTGGGATCGAACCCAGGACCTTTGGCTTATCAGACCAGCGATAAGCCAACTCGGCTACGCCGACTCCAATGTTGTTGTCAATTGAAGATGGTAACGAACGATTTGATTCAATAAAACCCGATTTTATGAACTTTGGTTGTGTTTTTTGCTCATAAGTTATTCTAAATTTTAACTTAACTTTAAAGTTATTTTAACTAAATTTTCATGACCTTATTTGCGTATCTTGTTGAATATTTCAATAATTACTGCCGTTAACATCTTGTAGCATATTTTATCTAATTTTTTCTCATTTTGCTTGATACCTATTTGATGTAGCAACAAAATAAGGATTCTAAAGATTTCCAGATGAGTAAATTAGACTGTATTACAATCACAGCATCTTAACCGAGATGAGTCATATTCGTATAAAATTAAATCAATTAATTTTGAGTGCAAATACCACTACTTGTGACCAATAGTTGTAATCTTCTTTTTCTCTTTTTGCTTTTTATTATTATCTATTTTTTTCACTATTTGCATGCAAATTGTTTGTAAAAATTTGTTTGGTTTAATAATATTATTTATTTGTAAAATTTAATATGCATTGAATGGGCACATGCTGAAAAACCTACGGGTTTAGCAGGACCCGAAATTGTAATAATGATTTATTTTCAATAAAATTGAAAAAAAAAATTGAATTGAAAATACAGAAAGTGAAAAATTAATCTCAAAATTAAATTCATTTTCCTACTTGCGTGCAGATTGTTCCCAATAATATTAGCGAGCATTATCCTTCGTTTTGGCTTAAATTTTCATTACTTTTCTATTCACACATTACAATCCAGAAGTGCTACAGGCATAACGCACAAAACAGTCTTCACTTTCATAACACGAAATGTAGCATTTCACATAACTATTTATATGTTCTAAGATAAAGGAAAAAATAATCATTTTATTGACTTTAATCCATACAAATAAGCTGAGTTTACATAATATGGTATAAAATATAGCACAACACAGCCAACAAGCTAACAATTATATAAGATAAGTAAGTTAGTATAACGTTACATAATTATATTGGAAGAAAAAACATGATAAATTATCAAATACAAAAACAACAAATACATTATAACAAAGCTCACATAGGATACTGCTGAGATAAAACTAGAGAGGATGGAGAGAATACAACATAAAAAACAATACTACTATCAATAAGACTAGAAAATATAACAAAAATCATACAAACTAACAATAGCCATGTAGAAAACAGTAACAGGTAACAATGAAATTGTTTTATTATTTCTATGGTAACGTTTATTCCACTTATCCATTATTCATTCAAGCCTGAAAATTCTAATTCTGTTTCCCTTCTGCATAACGTGGCTTTCCTCCTGGCTAATTCTCTTATAGTCAACCTATATACTTGTTGGAGCTTTCCATTATTGAAATTAAATAGTTACACCATAACTTTGTCTACATCCTGAATACGGTAATGTTATAGGTATGAGGTGAAATGTGGAATCTGAAATTTTCATAAGCAGGACATTCAAGTAGAAAGTAGAATCTGTCAAAACAAAGCAATTCAAAATGAGTAAAAATAATAAAGATTTTGTACGAGATAGGTAAACAGAGAAAAATTTATGAGTAAAGCTAACATAAAATATATAAGACGAATGAACAAAAAAAAAGATTTATTAATATGTAAGGAATAATGCATGATAGTGTCATAACCATGAAGGAATGATGAGAGAAACAAGATCTTACAAAAAATATATAATATTACTGAGATTACAATTAATATGATATGACGATTATTATGACGGCAATTTTATCTCATGAATTTTTGTCAAAATAAAGAATTATTTGATTTGATATTACAATAGTTTGTTTGGAAACTAGGCTGCCACTTGGGATACATATATGGCTTATACTATCTATGCTTTAGTAGAAGATGAGTCTGAGCAAATTTACTTATAATTTGAAAAACATTAAAATAAAAGTTTTTGAATGAAAAATAATCTCATAATAATAGGTCAGTTAAAACTGACTGCAAGTCGTTAAATTTAAAACAAAAAGTTAATATTAACAACGCAGATCGTTATGGAACAAGAAATCCAAGAGAAATAATCCATTTGTGAGAGATATGAAATGTTTACATTTCCAGATATAAAGGCCAAGTTATCATCGATGCACATAATTTTATCATGGAAAAATATAATATTTCCGTAGAAAAAATTAAAATTGTCAGCTACAGTACTATATTGAAATTATTTTCTTTTGGAATGTCATTTCTTATAAATATGATTCAAATCTTTGAAGTAAACTATAGATCGATTAAAAAAAGTGCCGGTTTTGACATAAAAAATGTAGAAGTGTAGGCCTAATTTTACAAAAAACCACATAGTTCATAAACACGTTCATTCTAATCTAATGAAAATAATTGATATTCTACAAATCAGCTCCCCCAACCCCAATCTTTACCATATTATGAGAGCTCTATCCAGGTAATACACTATGATTGCAAGTTTTCAAATCCTTTTTGTAGACAATATCGTCAAGCTCCCCGCGTATTTTAGCATTCACCAATGACACAAGATAATCTTAAATTGATCAATTTCCTTCTAAACATACATTATTTGGAGGAGGAAACTCGAAACTACGCAATTGAAGGTTGAACTTTTCTTGCAGTCAAAAATGTATCACCGGAATGGACTTCTTTTAGAGTTATTTGGATACAGTCCTTACCATATTTTATTTATGGTAGTGGACTAGTAAAGATGATTTGTCCAAAATTATTATTTTTCATACATAAAATCAGAAGATTAGATAGATGTGTCCATGAATTGCACTTGCGAATTTGGTAAAAACACAATTCTTGATACAGTATTTACTGTATTCTGTATTGGAAAACCCGGTGATTTGAGATTAAAAATGCTGTATTTCAGATACATAATATTTACCACAAAACACCATGAAGGTTACACCATGTGGCCCTCTACCTATGCATATAGTTGGAACTCAAAGGATGTTGGACTTAAACGTGATATAGTTGGTAAGTGATTCAGTAAGAAAGTTAATTTAGTAAAAGTGCCGAAGTAATGTAAGTTAATAATCTAAGTAAGTGAGCACTTTATGTATGTGCTGACATTTAGTTTGAATTATTTTTTTGAGACCCCATAGGCCTGTTGTAATGATGTTTATAGAATTCAAACCAGTTCAATGGTGTAGCTTATATTCCTATCAGCGTAAAAGTACTGATAATAACAATACTAATAAAAATTATTATTATTATTATTATTTTATAGAAGTTCTTTGGGTTCTTGGATACTCGCATTGGTTTATTTGAATGTGAAAAATGATGCAATTAGAATTCTAGAAAAGTGGATGAATTTGAAAAATGTATTGTTATACTGTGATAAATTTCTAGTACTCCTAGACTACTATTACAATTGAAATACAATTAAATAAATAAAAGTAAATGAAAAAAAATAGAAGTTCAATAGATATTATTCTACAGGTGAATTGGCTGATGCTATAAAAAAAGAAACTAATCTACATTTTGGACTTTACTATTCGCTGATGGAGTGGTATCACCCGCTATATTTGGCTGACAAGGCCACCAACTTTACAACACAAATATTTGCTGACCAAAAAGTTATTCCAGAAATGAAAGAATTGGTAAGACTGACATTGTTTCACGTTGAAAACTGTGCATACATCTTTTTATATCATAAAATTTTCATATTGTTATGGGTTCTATGTCTAAAATAACGCTGGCAACACTTAAATTTATCACTCGCACTTTATTTATTCAAATAATCACAAACACTCACTGATCAGTAATGTCTTACAAAAAAATAAGCAATTAAAAACAGATAAATCGATATTGTTCAACTTATAAAGAGATTTCAATAAACTGTACAAAAATCTATCACTAAAAGTTAAAAGTTTTAATATTAAATAATAACTGTAGGCTACAATAAACTGTCCAATAATATTCAAAAAGAAACGTTGAAAAAGAACAATTAACTTACGTAGCACTAGTCCATAATTCAAAATACTATTTAGTAGCTTACTGGTATGAATTAAATAGGAAAAAGAATTATCACTATAGGCACAGAGAAAGAATTATCTCTATATAGGCACAATATATAGAACTGTCACTACTTGTTTATCACAACGAATTTCAAACAAGACTGAACTAATTTACAAAAGTCTCCCTCTATTTATATAATTTTCCATAATTGAGGTATCTCTCGACTTTTCTATCAACTACTAAATAAACAGGAAAAGGAAACTTGCACCTTCCACAATATTCGATAAGATTCCATTAATTTCTAATCAAACAACTAGAACATTCTACAAAGATCTCAGTAAACACCATAAAAGTGTCAAAAGCACAGTAATTAATTGTTTAGAAGTAAACATTTACATAGCAGATAACACAGAGAACCACTGTTCCTTCTTTCTCTCTATTCTCACTACAATATTAAATTAAAATTCAGCATATTGATACATCACTGTGTAAGTAAACCTAAACCTTGAAGCATCCACTACTTGATAGTAATCACCATCACAGAATCAAACACATGCTAGGAAATGGTGATATATTGAAGTGCTACAATCTGTCGTGAGTTGAAAGATCTCCTTACAGAAAATAAATCCATTTTACTGTCCATCTTCTAATTTCATCCAGAAAGGGAGATCAACAAAGACAGCCATAGTTTCTCTAGTTGATAAACTAATAGATATAATAGATTCAGGTGATAAAGCTACTGCAATCTTCTTAGATCTATCAAAGGCATTTGATTGTGTTAATCATAGAAATTTATTGGAAATACTGCAAAATGTAGGCGTAAATGGGGTTGAACTGAAATGGTTTGAATCATATCTTATTGAGAGAAAACAATGTGTAGAACTAACTGCAGTAGTTGGGAATAGTATAGTAAAGAATAAATCTAATAAATTAGAGGTCCAAGCTGGAGTGCCCCAGGGGTCAATACTAGGTCCATTGCTTTTCTTGTTATATGTCAACCATTTACCTAAAGGATTAATTAGTGGTAGAGCCCTCTTATTTGCAGATGATACATCACTCATTTTCAGCAATTCCATTCTAGATAATTTAGAAATAAGTGCCCATATAGCTGTGCAGTCCATTGTCCAATTCTTAAATCTGTTGAAATTAACAATAAATAGTAAAAAATGCCAATACCTTCAATTCAAAAACAAACATAATTCAAATGAAGATAGGGCTATAAACGTGTTTGTAAATGATAATCAACTAGACCAGGAAGAAAACATTGCATTTCTAGGAGTTTTGTTGGATAGACGATTGACCTGGGCACCATACATTGAGGAAATATGTAGTAAAATTTCATCTGGGGTATTTGTCCTGCGACAGCTTGCTAGATTGAATGACAAAAAGTTACTTTTTACAGCTTACCATGGGCTCTTACTGTCACATATTAGGTATGCTATCTTAGTATGGGGTAATTCATCAAAACAAAATCTTGATAGGGTGTTTAAGATCCAAAAGAAAGCAGTTAGGTTTATAGAAAGAGTAAATAGATTGGATTCATGTAGGCCGTTGTTCAAGAGACTTGGTCTCCTAACTGTACCCTGCTTATATGTGTATGAAGCTACTTTATATGTAAAAACGAATGATATTAACCAAAATCTTGACGTATATGATTATAATACAAGAAGCCGAGGAGATTATCACTTGGTGAGTCACAATAGTAGCTTATTCAAACAAAAACCTAGTTATATTGGTAGGAAATTCTACAACAAGCTACCGCAATTTTTGAAGAGTCTTGAAAATATAGAAATATTTAAAAAACAATTGAAGAAATATTTAGCTGATAAAGCTTTTTATAGTGTACAAGAGTTCCTTTCACATCAAAATTAAGCCTCACCTCAACTAATTGACAAAGTAATTAATTATGGTAACTAGTGTATATGACTAATGTTAATCTGACTTGTCTTATACTCCTCAACTGGAGTCTACAAGACGTAATCTACAAAAAAAAAACTAATTTACTAAGTAGTTTCCTAAATTCTCAATAAAATACTTTATAATGTACTTTTATAATTTATACTAATTCTAATCTAAGTACTTATATTTGAATACTTATCAAATTGTATATTATATTCTCAAAGTGTCTGTTAAATATTCTCATTTTTGGCGCTATCAATCAATTAATTTAAGCCATTATTAAATATGAAACTTTGTAAACTAAAATTCCCACACACAAGCTCTACTTTAGTGGGGCTTACTTTCATGTTCTACTTTGATGACTGTGTTGTGTTGAATGTAAGTATAGATATACCTATTATTATTATTCTCCATATGTATTCCTAAAATAGTCAGTATTGTATGTAATTTATATATCTATTCAATTTTTCATGCATTGTAGAGATGCGACCAGAATGAGCGAGTCATTCAAAGTAACTGACTCTTTAAAATGAACTACGAACTAGTAGTTCAAATTCAGAAAGTAGTTAGTTCATTTTTGAGCTCCGTTTGTGTTTTCACGGAATACAGTCAACATACCATCTAGTGAGTGCTCCATGAATTGGCAGAGCAGTGCAGCGGCCTGCTATAGGCACTGATAGACAAGAGCACTCACCTCCCCACTCCATGAGTATTTTGAACTGAGAAGTGAACTAACTACAACAGCTGGCTCACTCACTCACCTCTCTCAGCTCCATAACCTGACTGACTACTTCTGGAAAATAGAATAAGCTCTGTACTCTTTTTTTTTTTTTTTTTTGTAGATTACGTCTTGGAGACTCCAGTTAAGGAGTATAAGACAAGTCAGATCAACAATATTATACACTAGATACCATAATTAATTACTATATCAATTAGTTGAGATGAGGCTTAATTTTGATGTGAAAGGAACTCTTGTACACTATAAAAAGCTTTATCAACTAAATATTTCTTCAATTGTTTTTTAAATATTTCTATATTTTCAAGACTCTTCAAAAACTGCGGTAGCTTGTTGTAGAATTTCCTACCAATATAACTAGGTTTTTGTTTGAATAAGCTACCATTGTGACTCACCAAGTGATAATCTCCTCGGCTTCTTGTATTATAATCATGTACATCAAGATTTTGGTTAATATCATTCGTTTTTACATATAAAGTAGCTTCATACACATATAAGCAGGGTACAGTTAGGAGACCAAGTCTCTTGAACAACGGCCTACATGAATCTAATCTATTTACTCTTTCTATACACCTAACCGCTTTCTTTTGGATCTTAAACAACCTATCAAGATTTTGTTTTGATGAATTACCCCATACTAAGATAGCATACCTAATATGTGACAGTAAGAGCCCATGGTAAGCTGTAAAAAGTAACTTTTTGTCATTCAATCTAGCGAGCTGTCGCAGGACAAATACCCCAGATGAAATTTTACTACATATTTTCTCAATGTATGGAGTCCAGGTCAATCGTCTATCCAACGTAACTCCTAGAAATGCAATTTTTTCTTCCTGGTCTAATTGATTATCGTTTACAAACACGTTTATAGCCCTATCTACATTTAAATTATGTTTGTTTTTGAATTGAAGGTATTGGCATTTTTTACTATTTATAGTTAATTTCAACCGATTTAAAAATTGGACAATGGACTGCACACCTATATGGGAACTTATTTCTAAATTATCTAGAATGAAATTGCTGAAAATGAGTGATGTATCATCAGCAAATAAGAGGGCTCTACCACTAATTAATTCTTTAGGTAAACGGTTGACATATAACAAAAAAAGCAATGGACCTAGTATTGACCCCTGAGGCACTCCAGCTTGCACCTCTAATTTATTAGATTTATTCTTTACTATACTATTACCAACTACTGTAGTTAGTTCTACACATTGTTTTCTCCCAATAAGATATGATTCAAACTATTTCAGTTCAACCCCATTTACACCTACATTTTGCAGTATTTCCAATAAAGTTCTATGATTAACACAGTCAAATGCCTTTGATAGATCTAAGAAGATTGCAGTAGCTTTATCACCTGAATCTATTATATCTATTAGTTTTTCAACTAGAGAAACTATGGCTGTTTTTGTTGATCTCCCTTTCTGGAAGCCATGCTGTTCATCACAGATAAAGTTAGCTTCTTGAAGGTGCAGAAGTAACCTATTTAGAACTACTCTTTCAAAAATTTTACTTATCACATTTAAAATACTAATGGGCCTATAGTTTTCTACCTTTTCTCTATCACCACTTTTGAAGATTGGCAAGATCTTCCCCTCTTTTAAGTTATCTGGAAAAACACCTTGTTCTAATGAATGATTGATCAGATGAATCAAAGGGTCTAACAATTGATCTTTACATTCTTTCAGAATTTTACTGGATACCCCATCCATTCCTACAGTTTTTTTATTATTTAAACTATCAATGATATTTGACAACTCGTCTTGGCATACTGGGTGGAATTTTAATTCGTTCTGAATCCCCTCAGTATTCATCATGTTTGCATCACTAATACCTGTATTAAGAGATTTTTGAAGATCCTTAGCAACCAGTTGATAATATCTGTTAAAGAAATTACAAATGTCTACACTATCATCAATATATTTGTTATTTTCGTTAATTATTCTGGGGACACTAGTATAAGCATCTACATGAGCTACTTGCCTATTTTCGTTTATAACATCCCACACTGCTGTGTTAAAGTACACACTATTATTCAAAATTTCAGCTGTTTTCTTACATTTCGCTCTTTTCACTTCTCTTGTATAATTTTCCTTTAGAGCTTTGTAATTATCTTCACTTAACATATTTCTAGATAGTTTGAATTCATCATATGCATCTTTAACCCTATTTCTTTCTGCAAGGATATCATCAGTTATCCACTCTTCAATCTTGTCTAATTTGTTCTTTACAGGGACTTTTTTAACTGGACAACTCATAGTAATATGAAATTTTAAAATATTGATGAAACTATCATATTTGTCATTTAAACTATTGCTATTGTAAACCCTACTCCAGTTTTCTTGTAGCAGATTCTGCTTCAAACAATCGATATTCCCCTGTTCACATTGTTGAATTTCTTTCATTACTCTACTCTTTTTAATTGATTTATGACCTTGCAACCCCACCTCTAAGATTTGATAGTCATGATCAGATAGTCCCGAGCCGCCTAATCTTGTTTTAGAGTAATCTATATTAGTAAGGATGTTATCAATTATTGTTTGTGATGTTCTTGTGACTCTGGTATATTCATGAACTTTTATTTCCAAGTTATTCATGCATATAATATCCTTTAAATCTTCTGTCATTTTATTCTGTGTTGCAAAGTCTGTATTGAAATCTCCCGCTACGATAACGTTTGTAAAACGAGTAGTAGTAATCTCTAAAAGCCTATTGAATAGTCCACAAAAATTGTTCCATTCCCCATTTGGTGACCTGTAAATACCTAACACCGCTACTTCGAAATTATTGTCGATTTTTACTCTCAAACCAGTAACTTCTAAATCCATTTCCACAGCAAATTTCTCTACATATTCTAGATTAAATGTTTGCATATTCTTAGCATTTTTAGTGAAGATAGCTACTCCCCCACTTCGATGAGATGTCCTGCAATACGACGTTTTCAATGAATAGTTTGGAATATTAAGTTGTGACAATTCATCTTCTTTTAAACCATGCTCTGTGAAAATAGCTATATCAGGAGCCTCTTCTTTAAAAAATACTTCGATTCTATCTATTTTGTTACGAATGTATTGAATATTCTGATGGAACACAGTGAGTACCGGTACTTCCCTATCATCCCTTATTACTTTATCGTTGCTTTTGCATATTGAAGTAGATTTACTTAATCTCTTAGAATCTTGAGAGCCTATCAGATTGCTACAAGAGTTCCTTCCACTAATGCTATCCTGATTTTTTGATCGATTAACGTCTTTTAATACAATATTGAAGATATGAATTTATCATCTGAAACTATAGTTTCCCTTCCCGGTTTTGAGCCACTTTATTAAAAAAGGTTCGTTAGATGATTGTTTAGGAGAATTATTGACAGTAGATTGCAAGCGACTTTCAATCAGCTCTGCCAGCCTATTACAAAATATTACTTTGCCAGATTGATTTAGATGTAGACCATGATTAGTGAAGTTTTGTTTTTTCAGCCTTTCATTTAGAAAACAAATCCCCAACTGCTTAGAATTCTTTTTTTTTAGGCTGTTGATTGTATTATGAATTGATTTATTTGTTGACTTAATGGCTTCATTTAGCTCTGGCCTATCAAACCTATACGGAATTGTACTTATTATTACATTAGTTTTTTGGCTGAGTGGCACAATCTCTTTAATTTTTTCATTTACTTCAGGAAGATGTTTTAGATTAGGTTCATTTATATTGTTTGAGCCACCCAGTACTATTAGAAAATCGTTTTTTCCAAAATCTTTAGTTTGTTCCTGTGCTGACTCTACGATAGCGTTTATAGGGGCACTTGGTTTGAAAAAGCTCTGAACTTCATACTTATTTTTTAATCTTTTATCTAGTAGGTCACTACAGTCTCGTCCATGACTGGATGTCAAGAGCAGTACTCTACCTTTCCTATCGTTATTTGCCCTTACTTTAGTTTTGGTTGCTGTTTGATTCTGGAATATTGAACTGATGACTAAGATTCTGAGAATGATTTATATTGAGGCACCAGACATACGACAAGGCTGTTTATTGTTGAGCGTGTATGAGTGCTCAGTGAGTGCTGAGCGTCTGAACAAGCTATGGAAGTGAATGAGCACGAGCATTGCTGATGGCTCATTTTTTAACTAGTTCAAATGAACGACTCACTTATAAGAGTGACGGCGATTGAACGACTCATTGAAAAGAGTCATTATTGCCTTGCCAATGCATTGCATTGATAATTATATATTTATTAATAAATAAAATAAATACACCATTCCACAGCATGTATTCAATTTTGCGATGGTGGTTGCCATCGAGTATTGGATGCTTCATTCACCCTAACATGTGCAAGAACCCTTATATTACAGAAGTATGTATTTTTGTCATGAATATATAGTTAATTTTCACTTCCTAGGCCTATTAGTTCTTATCATTTGTTACTTCATTCTAAAATTTATTTTATTTTCGATTTCCTTCATAATATACAAATGATTATTCTGAGTTTCATCTTTCTTTTTTATTATTTGGAAGTCAATATATTTGTTTATTACTTCAATTTATATTTACCTTTGAAATTGATAGTTAATCATAAGTTATAAATCTTTTATATTCTAATATCAAAACTGACACTGAATTTCTATTTAAACGATGAATTTTGCTCACTTATACTGGAATCGCTTCTCTTTAGAATTGAAATGCATCCCTCCAGTATAAGTGAGTAAAAATCATCATTTAAATAGAAACACAGTGTTAGCTTTGATATTTGATTGTTCATAAAGTATTTCGTCAAAACATCAGTCTTTTATATTGCTTTTGTGTGATATTATTTTTTATGACTGTTGGAATAATATCATTGAAAATGGTGAGTCAGAGCTTTCAAAATTAATCAAGCTCCGACAATAATGATTGTTAGTCTAGTCTCCAATTATTTGTATTCATCATCTTGTCAACTTATACAGGTGGCTCAGGCCAATTTAAACCTCTAAAAAATTATAGAAACTCATAGAAATTATCTTTTTGCTTATTTTGTAGTATATCCCAATAATTACTATAATTACAGACTCGTAACAAGTTTAATTCGATTTTTCAGCTCATCTTATGTAAGAACTATTCAATTTGAACCCTAAATCAACATTTCTAAATAATTTATTGATGAGGATAGCCGCAATCTTCCTTTATCTGTACTTCTGTAACAGAGCGTTTCCGGGCTTATGTTCAAATTAACGTTTTTCCTCATATCGATGAGAGAGGATTCACCAGAATGGCGGATTCCTTCTGAAGCACTTTTTATATTGTTCTCCGGTGTATTTTTTTGGCATTTGTAATGTATTCATTTCGAATTCCTCATACGGCTATCAATAAACTGAAAACTTCCGCAATGACGCATATTGACAACAGCATTCAATAGCTGATGGAATCAATGAACGCTACAACACAAAAATATTTAGTCACCACCGGGAATCGAACCACGGATCTTCCGTCTTAATCACTAGACTACAGTGACCCTTCTGTATAGTGTTCATTTTAGACTTGGCCATATCGGCTCTTATATCACAGTAAGTTTTGAAGGAACTGACAATTTATCAAACTGACAAATATATACAACATAATTGATTAATTTCGAATTTCTCAAACTGCTATCACAGGACCACTGTAGTCTAGTGGTTAAGATGCCGGACCGGCAAGTAGGAGTTCCGTGAATCGATTCCTGGCGGTGTATGAATTGTTTTGTGTAGTAACATTGTTCATCAATTTCCATTAGCTATTCAATGCTGTTGTCAATATCTGCCATTGCTGAAGTCTTCAGTATAACTGATAGCACTTTGAAGAATTCAAAATTAATAGACTATGTTGATAAATGATGCCAGTTTGAAAAATTGTCTGTTCCTTCGAAACTAATTTGTAATTTTTTTAAATAAATTATAAACAAAAAGTTTGTTCATGCGTAGCTAATACAGGGCCTAAAGTGAAACGCACACAGCAACAGACGGACGTATGCAGACAGACGGATGAAAAATCGCTCCCCAGTTTATTAAATGTTGCAACGCACACATCCGTCTGTCTGCGTCTGTCGGCAGACGTCTGCTTGCAGACGTTTTAGATTCGCTCCGGGGGCGATTTTCTAAACGTCTGATGCCTGCTTTGGGTTATACGTGCATTGTGTTTTCTTTAGTTAATAATTAATAGGTAATTTTGTTGACATGGAACAACTAATAGAAGCAGGTTACATATGATAGTTTTTTATTTCAATCCTATATTTGCATAAATAACATAAGAAGTAGATGATAAGTAATATGAAACAGAGCAAGTCTTCGACGAGGGTCCCTGTTCCTTTTCTTCCTAGCATGCACATATAATTTTAATATTGTAATAAAGTGAAAATCATTCTTACAATAGTACAAATTTATCACAATGAAGGCAATGTCTCATAAAGTCTTAAGCATAAATATAAAAGCCATTAAGTTTATACCCAGATCTGGTAAGCCTATTTATATAAAGAAATGTAGTTTGTAAATAGAAGCACTCATTAATCTTGATTGACCCACTTGCTAATCGAAATAAGATATAAAATGACTTTATAATCATGAGTTGTTTGATTTATGTTAAATAAAGGAATATATTTGATAACACTAGTGCTGATGATTGAAAATACTGGTGCTTCATCGCTAATAATAACAAAGAAAGTATATGTCATTAGCCACGACTTTTAAACACTCTCCCATTGCCAAGGTACACTCCCTTGTTCTGATAAAAAGTAATCTAAACAGTGCAATTGCTAGCATTAATATATTATGCATAATGTATATAGGAAAAAATACAATCAGCCAACATAGATTTATTTCAAACCGTTAAAATCCGAATTATTATGTAGCTAGAAAATTATTATTTTAAAAAATATTTCTTACTAATTTAGGCAATTAATAAGGCGAAAATAAGGGTTTTTAAATTTTTCCTTCTCCCTATAATAAAATAATCATAATAAAATAATAAGTATTATTATTATTCAATTAGTAAATTAATGAAGGCTGTGACTTCAAAAACCCTTATGGATATTATCATTAAGTTACAGTTTTTAATCATTTCCACAAAATAAAAATTTAATAATTTTAAAACCCCTCGGGTGTCGGCACTTCCCGACCACGGAATCTTTTTTTGAAAAGTTTGTGCTACACCACACAACATTATTTGACGCCATCTCAATGAAGACTACCAGCGGACGATCTCCCATCCGTCTATGGCTATATGTGCATTGACCAAAACGTCTGTCTGCATGCGTCGGTCTGTTGCTGTGTGCGTTGGCCTTTAGGAATCTTTAAATTAATTATTATGTACTTGAGGAATATAGGATGAGCTATGAGTTGCGCGGGAGGAGAAGCAACTGCCTATGGAGAGGGGAGCTTGTCTGACTGGCCTTCACCACGAGAGGAGAGAATAACAACACGAAGCTATCTCAAAGACTTCTGGCGAGTGAGTGTGCCTGGAGCTTCCCCTCCACTGTCACAAGTGCCTTTACCACTGCATATCTCAAGGTCATAGCTCATCCTATTCCTTGAGTACTGTACCGTACCGGTAGTTGAAAATTTGTGTTTAAGTTTTAATTTTAATTTGTATTTTTTTTTAGATAAACAAATACAAGCCAGAAATTCTTTGGTCGGATGGGGATTGGGAGCCTGAATACACCTACTGGAGATCAACTGATTTTTTAGCCTGGCTGTACAATTCAAGTCCTGTAAAAGACACAGTTGTGGTGAATGACAGATGGGGATCAAAGATGGCTTGTCACCATGGCGGATTCTTAACCTGCACAGATCGATACAACCCTGGTAGGACAATTGAGACATTCATCAAATTTGATTGAAACATTAGGCTAATTGAACGAGCTTAGCGAGTTCTTAGTTTTGACTTTAATTGAGGCTCATGTCTATCTATGGGTATCATGTTTGATGATAACTTTTGTATGCTTTGACAAATCAACTTCAAATTTTGAGCACATTCTTCCAAGCTTTATACAGATCGAGTTCTTTAGCCAATAAAATTGGCCTATTTCTTCATCTTCTTTGAGAAGGAAAAAAAGGATAGGTTCTCAGGCCTTCATATCTATTATCTAATATATCAAATTCTTGTGTCACAGTGTTTGCTACCATACTCCTCCAAAATGGCTTAAACGATTTTAATGAAATTTTGTATATACATTCCATAGGTCTTCGAATAGGTTTTTATCTATGTTTTACACTCCTAAGTGCTATTGTTTAATAACTACATGTTGGCTATTCTTAATTTAATAATTTTTGACCTCGGTCGGTAACTGCACAATTGATAATTGATCAGTTATCCCAACCAGCTGATACCAGTCTACCCCCGTCAATTTTATTCGAATCGGACAGTTTCACACAAAACCGCCAGGCGGGTAACCGGCGTCGTTTACCAGGCCGATTATTGTATCACATCTACCCGATTTTTGAAATCATAAATGATCCAATTTAATTATACCGGGTTGACGACATCTGTTACCCAAAGCTGGTAATATATGAAACAAGTCCCGCTTTGGCCAATCAGGTTCACTTAATTTGAATTAAGAATAAGAAGAATATCATATTTCTGCTTATATGAACATCATGTAAATAAACATGAGCGCTTTAAATTTGAAATAGTCCTTCATTGTAAGAAAACAACAAAGGATGCCTCTGATCAGTTGGAAGAGCCCTAGGACCAACTTCTTCTTTAATAGTCCAAGAAGGATGAAATGTAAAATGTAGCTTCAGTGGGAGGAGGCGAATAATAAAATCATGGAGAATTTCTTCAAGGAGATCGCAGCAACGCGCGACAAGCCAACTAGTATTACTATATATTTTATAGGAAATAATAGTTGTCATCATTATGGAATTTACATTAGATTTCAAAACAGTGTTTCAAGTTACCATCAGCTGTAGGTGGATAAATATTGTGATCAGCACCTCAAAATAACATAACTTACTTTAATGCACGGGTAACAGAAGATAACGGTAGAGTCCACGTGCATGTTCCCCTTCCGCTCCGCCTGCAGCATGACATCACTGGTGCTTGGTGAATAGATGAGCACCACATGCATCTAGACATAGATCCCAGTCAATTTAGTTTCAGTTTCGTTTAATAAGTCAAGTAATGTTAAAATGGTTCATATAAAAGGTTGTAGCACGAATATTTCCGAACAAGAAAATACAATTACC
Source organism: Conomelus anceps (assembly GCA_948455865.1). Classification (NCBI taxonomy): domain Eukaryota; kingdom Metazoa; phylum Arthropoda; class Insecta; order Hemiptera; family Delphacidae; genus Conomelus; species Conomelus anceps. The sequence goes on from OX418216.1 coordinate 146,425,783, forward strand.
TACTTGATTATAATAATATTTAAGGAAATAATCGGGTTCAACAGAAGTCGGTTCACGATGTATGACTTGGCACTGTATAATCTCTGCAGAAATCTTATGAAAGCTGATAAGGTTTTTCGTCATGTTATATCCTTTGTTGAGATTTTCTCCATGATAATCTCTGCAGACACACTGGTAAACTGGTTCTATTTATTAGTTCAGGCGACAGCGATTAGCAGCAGTGAGCACCAGTTACATCATCGGCTCGCTAGTCTACTGCGCATCCACCTCGTGGACCCTACCGGTCTATTCTATTACCCGTGCTTTAATGCAGGTTTATAAAGACATGCTGTACTAATTTCATCGCCCTGATATATAGACAGCTGTGTTTTATGTATAATAAATATATCTGTCTATCAGAGCAACAATGGCTAGATTAACTGTGAACTTTTGTTGAACTTCCTGTAGTATGATTATTTGTTATACTGGACTTGTGATACTTTCTTGGGAATTTGGTCTGAATCAGTATCTACAGAACGGCAGTTTTTTGTTACGGTACCACCTTCTCCTATGATAAGCTAGAAATAAGTTGCCTTTTGACCCATGGCAAAATTAATGTTTGCAAGCGAGTTCTCCTGCTGGGGGGGGGGGGGGGGGGGTTTCACTAGTTTGTATAGGCATTAAATTCAAACATTTGAATTTTTTGTTGTTGATCTTCTTCAGTAAAAAATAATGAATGAGTGAAAATGAAGAAGTTTCTCTGACCTTCATGTCTTTCAAATCTCTTGGAATACTATTGAACCATCATGTAATTGATGGGCCTTACCTCTTGCACATTCAGCCTATAAGCTGGATATTTTAATGTACCGTATGTCTACAGGTCTACAGCTAGTTTTTTTTTTTTTTTTTTTTTTTTTTTTTGTAGATTACGTCTTGGAGACTCCAGTTAAGTAGTATAAGACAAGTCAGATCAACAATATTATACACTAGATACCATAATTACTTCAATTAGTTGAGGTGAGGCTTAATTTTGATGTGAATGGATATTGTCCCTTGGACATAGGCTATAAGTACTTAGCCACCTACTAAGTGAATTACTATACATGAAGAATTATAGAATTATAGTATAGAATTACTATACATTATCCATTAACATTTTAATAATAAATTGAAACTAATGTGTTTTTCCAATAATAATACTATTTTTACCTGTAGGTTATTTCCAAACAGTTTGATTTTAAACTTTTTAGAATGATCTAATATAAAAACTGACTCTATTCCTATTTACATTATGATTTTCATTCACTTATACTGGAGAGGTGCGATTCGCTTGTAAAGAGAATTTTCATCAGCCTACCACCCAGTCACAAGGGCGGTCTTGACCTGTTGAGGTTAGGTTGAGAGGCTATCCCTTCAGTTTTACTAAATAAAATGTAACTATAAATATGTTTATAAATACCTAATGTATATAATATAAAAATGTGTATAAATACAGTATAATGTATAAATGTATATAAATATAGTATCTATGATATGATAGATGGATGAGTTGTAATGTTTGTTGTTTATCAAGCATTTTGTAATCGACCAGTCAGGAGGCAGGTTGATGGACAGTGGCGTAGCCAGTATTAGATTTCGGGGGGGGGGGGCTCACCAAGGGGGGAGTAAGGGGGTTCGGTTTTTTTTAATTTATTGGTGTAAAAAGCTAATCTAGGCAACTTGTTGGGCTCTAAAGTTCAAAAGAAATTTTTGAAAAACTACTACCCAAGAACCTAGGTGGCCAGGTTTGATACCGTATACTAATATCTGTGACTATTTTGAGTCAAAACCCTTCAATTGGAACTAACCATACTTAAATTATGTACTGAATCTCAAAATTAATACAATGATAATAAATTGCATTTCAAGTTTATAAAAATATAACTCAAATATACATGAAGAAAGCATACCTTTTTATAAGTTTCATGTAATTTATGTCATTAGCCTAAAACGCACCCAACCCAAAGATCATGAAATCGGAATTTTTGATCATAGCACACTGATTTTCCACGCTTGCATAGAACTTGCATTTATTTGTGTGTATTCATTTATAGAATCCCGATTTCACGAACTTTGGGTGCGTTCAGGCTAGTGGGTTATACTGAATTTTAACTTCAAAACTAAATTTTCTACAAGATGAGTTTATTCAAAAAGGTGATTTATAAATAATTAACAAAGTTAATTCACTTCAAACTTGAAAATTGCGTTTTATTTAATGTAATATTTCAATAATTATGTTAGTCACGTTAGTCATGTTTTATTCGATTTAAATCAAAACTATCCATTTGAACACCTAAATAAAGAGTCTACAAATTTCTATATGAGTAAATATTTTAAAAATACATTAATTTGACTATAACTGTAGCTATATATTCTATTACACAATCAGAGTTTCTGTATTCTGTTCGTTATAATACTACAAAACAGATAGAACCCTTCGGCTTTAATAAGTCCTTATCTATTAGTTATTTGAGAATTTTTTATTTCTGAAATTTCGGGGGGGGGGGCCGGGCTCCATGTGTCCCCCTGGCTACGCCACTGTTGATGGAACTTCCCTTTGGAAGCGAAATGCATCTCTCCAGTATAAGTGAGTTAAGTTTTAATAGCAATACAGTGTCAGCTTTGATATTAGATTGTTCAAGTATAAGAAATTAAAAAAAAATTCTGATCAGTTAGTTTCTTCTACTTCGTGATAAAAAAAAAATTTGTCCAATGATAATAACACTATATTTAATCATAGTTCCTAACAATCTCAAATTAATACTGGCACCGTATTTCTAGTCAATTGATATTTTCATTATTTTTTTATTGTAAATTCAACGACTTTCAGTCAATAACAAGAAATCCATAAATAGTATTTTCAGTTACTAAAACTGAACTGGCGCATTTCGCTTTAGCGAAGGAGCTTCATCAGCCAATCACAAGCAATGTTGTCTTGTTGAGGTTAGGTTGAGCGGCCTTCCCTCCAGTTTTAATGAATAGAAAGTAACTAAATGGATGAAGTTCTTGAATTTCTTGTTCCATATCGATCTGCGTTGTTAATATTAACCTTTTTTGATAAATTTAACGATTTGCAAACAATTTCAATAGAGAACAAATAAATATTTACTCATGTAGGCTGAATGAATTGGCACGATTCGAAAACGCTTCAGCTTACGTGAGTAAATATTTATTTATTCTAAATTAAAATTGACTCCAAAAGTCATTAAATTTATCATAAAAAGTTAATAAATTGATGTGATGTGATTTTGGTTGTTTATCAACTATTTTATGTAAAACATCAAACATTTCCTAGCTGTGGCTCTATTTTTACAGTTAGTATTTTCTAACTTTCAGGTAAGCTCCTGTCAAGGAAATGGGAAAATGCTTTAACGATAGACAAATACTCATGGGGCTATAGAAGAAATGCCAATATTGAAGACTTTCTGACCATTGAAGAAATTATCACACTGATTGCACGATCTGTGAGCTGCAATGGTAAGATCTATAGTCATCATATATTTTAAATTTTATTGTACAATATTATTGTCAATAATAGGTATGTGGTGAGCATTCTATCATAGTATACCTTCCCTTTATAGTATTTCTTTGCAATACTTTGCATAGCCATTTAAAGATATATTTCTCAAAACGAAATATAAATCGATGTAATAATAGATACACATTATTCAATTGAATTAATGCAGGCCTATAGAATAAATTCAGTTATAGAACATTGAATAGAATATCTGTTCAATTTAAAAAGGTTGGAACTTTCAAGTCTTGTCAATTAGCATATTAGTGTCCTTATAAAATGTACATGGATATGTCATTTGTGGGTGTTATTATGTGACTGTAATTGTTGGCATTGTATTTTTGACAATGTAATGCTAATTTTTAAAATGTTTTCTCAACAATGGAGAATTTGTGATGGTTTTCATGACGAAATACTTGATGAGCATTCTAATATCAAAACTGTGTTTCTATTTAACATATAATTTTCACTCACCTATACTGAAGATACAGAAGGGATGCATTTCACTTCTAAAGAGAAGCTTCATCAACCTTTCTTTAGAAATGAAATGCATCCCTCCAGTATCTCCAGAGCGAAACTCATATATTAAATAATAGAAATACAGTGTCAGTTTTGATATTGGAGTGAAGAAATATTTTCTATTTATTTTTTTATAAAGGCTGTCTCATTAGAGTGTATGTAAAGAAAGAACTGACGTACCCCCGGTTGCACAAACGTCCCGTCACAATGTTGGTTTATTTTCTGTTTCACTTTTATACCAAGCTGATATGTAAAAGCATATGATTATACCTATATACATGCGAGCAATTATATGATCTATGTATTGTTGTGGAAGAAGGAAGAAGTAATTACTGCATGTGTCAATAAGTCTTTAGAATGTTTTCGTAGAACTTTATGGAGTAGACTAGAAAATGGGAGAATCCTTATTTGTTTACTTTAGAATTTGATAGAGAAAATACAAACCAGATTATCAGTGAGCGCTAATACAAACTATGTTGTATGAACGTTCAATGTGTTAAGTGATAACGCAGTATATTGTGACAGATTATTATTCAGGCTTTAACAGTTTATACAGTGACTTAAAAGTGCTTGTAGTGATTCAACTGTTATGTTTTTAGACGCTTCTCTTTGAATTATTGGACAGTTTATTGAATAGTTATTATTTAATATTTGATCGGCCTTTTAACAGTTAGTGATTGATTTTTGTACAGTAATATTGCAAATTCTTTTTTAGCTGATCATTATCGATTTATCTAAACTAATGATTTTCTGTGATATAAATGATTAGTGCGAGTTGCAATTTGTCTTAATAGAGTGTGCGAGTGTTAATTTCAAGTGTTGCCAGCCTTATTTTAGAGATAGAACCTGTGACAATATCTTGAATGGTGGACTAGATACCTAGTATAAAATGTATAAAGATAGTTCCATTATTCACACATATCCGCCATCTTGTTTATAAGTTAACTCAAATTAACCTAAAACAAGCCTTATATTAATGGCCAATAGCAGACACTTACATTATATATTTTATAGTATTCAAGAAGCTAATTTACTCTTCAAACCATAGTGGTAATTTATGATTTATTACCATTATTCAAATTATAACGAATTATTTAACTAATATTAAATTATATACTATATTTAAAACTCAGCTGATCTTGGAATTAGAAATTTTTAGTTGCTCTGTTGGCTCTGCAATCTACCTATCATTGCTGAAATAACTGATCACTTTTATACTGAAGATATATACATAAGTAGGTATGATAGAAGCTTGGTATGAAAATGGAATGGATATGATACATCATTATGATAGAACGTTCGTGTAGCTTGGGGTAGAATTGATAATTACTGTAATTTATTTGAAATCTTGAATACATTGATAGCTGTACGGTATCTTGAATTATATTTGGTTTTAAATTGTAGGCATTGGAAATTCAAAGCCTTTCTATAATTTTCATGTATCATTTTATTTTTTATGATTCTTATGTCTTATTTTGAATGTTTTTTTTTCAGGTAATGTAGCATTAAATGTGGGTCCAACCAAAGAGGGTACAATCAGTCCAATTTACCAACAAAGATTGTCGGATTTGGGAAAATGGCTGAAAGTTAATGGTGAAGCTATTTATGGAACTAGACCATGGTCCGTTTGCCAAAAAGATTCTTTTGCAAATAATGTATGGTAAGCTATATTTTTTAATCCATTCATTTAAAATAACTTATTTTATTTGAATTGATTTGTAGTTCATCATCAATGCTGGCCAGTTGCATAGACACCAATCATAAGAAGAATTGATCCAGAATAAATATTTCATTCGATATTTGCATTGTTAATCAGCCAATCAGTTTTTAACCAATGATTTTTATTTAACCAGAGGTTATGATAGAAGTTCAATTTAGCAACATTAAAATCTCTGTATTTCTTGTTCCATGACGAACTGCGTTGTTAATATTAACTTTTTACGTGAATTTAACGACTTGCAGTCAAATATTCATTAAGAATAAATAAGATTTACTTACTCTTTCGAATCTAGCGCTTTCGAATCTTTGAGATCCGTTTTCAGAGGCGTCCTTCTTGATCATCATGTCAGTTTTTTGGTAAGAAGAGTTGTGGTTTTTGTAAAATGTTATCGAAAAGTTTGTGTGATTTAAAATTTAATTGTTTGTTGAGGATGTTTTGTTTATTGTGTGTGGTGTGTTTGTATATTTCAAATTGTTCCAAGGTGTTGAGTTCGTGTCCTTTAGATTTTATATGTAGAATGTGTAGGTTGGTAGTAATATCAGTAAAAGTGTGTCCAGTTTGAATGATATGGTCGGCAAAATTCGATTCAGGAAGGACGCCACTGAAAACGGATATCAAAGATTCGAAAGCGCTCGGCCGTAAAGAGTAAGTAAATCTTATTTATTCTTAATGAATATTTGACTGGAAGTCGTTAAATTCACGTAAAAAGTTAATATTAAAATCTCATATAAAGAATGGCTTCTCGTATTTGATAATATTTGTTAGTTCTATAATTACATTATAAGTTGACATTGTCATGAAAAATATTAATATATCTTGGTTCATTTCAAATGGAAACTTTGCGTTTGTACCAAATGCATACCATACTAACTTGTGTAGTGGTAGAGCCCTCTTATTTGCAGACGATACATCACTCATTTTCAGCAATTCCATTCTAGATAATTTAGAAGTAAGTGCCCATGTAGGTGCTTTGTCAAATTCTTAAATTAGTTGAAATTAACAATAAATAGTAAAAATGCCAATACCTTCAATTCAAAAACGAACATAATTCAAGTGAAGATAGGGTTATAAACGTGTTTGTAAACCATAATCAACTGGACAAGGAAGAAAACATTCATGTAGGCCGTTGTTCAAGAGACTTGGTCTCGTAATTGTACCCTGCGTATATAACTACTTTGTATTGTAACGGGTTCTAATAGCTAAAATAAGGCTGGCAACACTAAAGTTCACACTTGCACTTTATTTACACAAATTAATTGTAAGTTCAATTAATTAAATAAGACAGATCAACAAATGACAAGCTAATACTTATTTTCAGTAATTATTTACAAGAATTAATGAATAGGTAATTACAGGCTGATCAATAATAAAAGAAACAAGAGTCCAATAAACTGTAAAAATGAATAATTAATTACAGGCTGATCAATAATAAAAGAAACAAGAGTCCAATAAACTGTACAAATGAATAATTAATTACAGGCTGATCAATAACAAGAGTCCAATAATGTGGAAAGAAATTATATAAATAAGAGCAACTAATCACTTACAAAAAACACAGTCCAATTCGTTATTTGACAGTCCCAAATAATATCACTTAACACAACGTCTTTAAAATATTAGTAAGCTGCATAAACAGTGAACACTTGTCTCTGCACTTGACACTGTCTAAAGACTGAATAAAGCACTATTTACTCCACTGGCACTGGATTGTCTCTTCTACGAGATCTGTAATACAATCTGTCATGCAGGTTTGAAAACTAACTTACTAGTTCACGTGGACTCCTTTATATACGAGATAGTTGTCATAATTCCAAGAACTGGAATCACCAGACGTTTCGAGAAGGCCAAGGAACATGATCTTGATTGTTCAAGAAGTCTGAAGAAATCACAAGAAGTCTCGAGAAATCAACTGAGTGAGAGAGTTGCAGACTTGAGGAATAGGAGTGGGAAAGACATCTAACGAGTGAGAACAAAAGGAATTAAATTGCGGCTGCTTCTGTCCATGAAAACAATGGAATGATATAAATAGAACAAGTGCGTGATTAACTGCTTGTTTGCTTTTGAAACATTATGTAAAAAAGAGTGATATTAACCAAAATATTGATGTACACGATTATAATGCAAAAGCCGAGGAGATTATCACTTGGTGAGTCACAATAGTAGCTCATTCAAACAAAAACCTAGTTATATTGGTAGGAAACTCTACGACGATCTACCGCAGTTTTTAAAGAGTCTTGAAAATATAGGAATATTTTAAAAACAATTGAAAAAAATATTTAGTTGATAAAGCTTTTTTTAGTATACAAGAGTTCCTTTCATATAAAAATTAAGCCTCATTTCAACTAATTGATGTAGTAATTATGGTGACTAGTGTATAAGATAGTATAATTGTTAATCTGACTTGTCTTATACCCCTTAACTGGATTCTTCAAGACGTAAGAAAACTAAAAGAAAAAAAAATGTTTTAACAATATGTGAATTTTTGGTAGATTGTCTTGGGGACTCCAGTTAAGGAGTTATAAGACAAGTCAGATCAACAATTGTACAATCTTATAAACTAATACCATAATATTAGGTATATCAATTACTATATCAATAATAATAATAATTATTATTACTGTATGGTATTAATTAGTTGAGCTGAGGCTTGATTATTATTGTGATGTGAAAGGAACTCTTGTACACTATAAAAAGCTTTATCAACTAAATATTCTTTTAATTGTTTTCAAAGCATTTCTAATTAATTGTTGTGAATATTCATTTTCGTGAACTGCAGTATATAACTATTAATATGTAGAATCTTGCTGTTCAGAACTGACCTATATATGAGTCCCGGCGGACGCGTTTTGAACTATGTGGTTCTTCTTCGGCGCTGTCGAACCAGTCAGCAACCAAGCGCCGAAGAAGAATCACATAGTTCGAAACGCGTCCGCCGCGACTTATAAAGGTCAGTTCTGCACAGCAAGATTCTACATATTAATAGTTAAAACATTTCTACATTTTCAAGACTCTAAAAACTGTGGTAGCGTGTTGTAGAGTTTCCAATATAACAAGAGGTAACAAGGTTTTTTTTAAAAAAAGCTACTATTGTGACTCACCAAGTGATGATCTCCTCGGCTTCTATTATAATCGTTTATGTCAAGATTTTGGTTTATATCACTCTTTTCATATTATAAAGTAGCTTCATACACATATAAGAAGGGCACAGTTAGGGGACCAAGTCTTTTGAACAACGGCTAACAGCTTTCTTTTGGATCTTAGACACCCTATCAAGTTTTTGTTTTGATGAATTACACCATACTAAGATAGCATACCTAATATTTTACAGTAAGAGCGCATGGTATGCTGTAAAAAGTAACTTTTTGTCATTTAATCTAGCAAGCTGTCGCTCAACTGTATGCGACTCTAGAGCACAGCATTTGACCAGGAGACAGTATGATTTAATTTTCGAAATTTAGACTGTCAAATCTCTAGTTTAAATTGTCTGGAGATCAGTTTCTCACCTCTTCATTGTCCTTTGCGCAATAAAATTCCCCACATCTAAAATAAGTTTGGCCTGATAGGCAATTGAGAGATATGTGGTTAGATTCCCGGCGCTAGCTGAATATTTGTGTTGGCATTCATCGGTGCTATTAATGCAATAATTGTCAATGTCCACAGTAGCAGAGGTCCGCTGCATAATTTATAGCATTAAAGGGAATTTCGAAATAGAATATCCATGTTAATATTTCAAAATATTATAAAAATTTAAACATCTTGCAAAATAGCTTGATCTGTTATTTTCAGCTACATAATGAGTGTCAAGGAGGACACGTAAGCAGTCGGTCCCGGCAGCCTAAAAAGAAGTCGTTAAGTCACATCAGAAGTCCTGATCTTATTCAGGTGCGACCTGATAACAAATTTGATACCAGACCTGAGCCATCAGCCAGGTCTCACGATATTATTATTTTTTTCATGAGTGTCTAAAGAAATTAAATTCTATTTTTCTGAAACATTCTGCTTATTGATTACAGGTACACTTCGAAAGCCAAGGAATCAAGTATTGATGTATTTGCAATTGTTCTACAGTGGCCAAGTGGTAATTATATTGATCTTGGTTGTTTACGTCCGGAAAAAATAAAGAGTGTCTTTATGCTTGGAGTAGATAATCACTTACAGGTAAGGAAAATTCTATTTTCAATAATAAATAATAGCTTGATATTTTTTCATGCCGAAGTTGCTTCATTTTATTCATTCTTTATGTCATGGATTCAGTTCAATAGTAACTAGTAATTCTGTGAACAGAAGATCTCAGACTTGATGTACTCTTTGATAATCACCATCACAGAATTAAACACAAGCATCAGTCCTAGACCTAACTCTTGATAGAATTCGCATGGTCTGTTTTCCACAAAAGACATTGTGAATCACTCCACGAAGGCTGCGTTCCTATTTTTTTTCCATCCAGTCTGTACTTATGTTCTTCCAGACAGCTGATCGCTCAAATCAGATCAGATTTCACACGACTGATGAATGAATTTATAGATGAGTGAATATAGATGAAATTTGTATTTTTATCATTAACTTGGCAACCACTACGTCTTGTCATTATACTCAAATGAAATATCAGAAATGAATTTCTTTGAGACAAATACGTTACTCTTATGAAAGATAACTTAATTCTTAAGAAGGCTCAACCAGATGGATAAGAGTATCCGGGGGCTATCTTGAAATCTGATTCTAATTTCATATGCTCGAGGAGCTCATTATTTAAAAATCATGTTTTATAGAAAAGAGGACATGAGTCCCTTTTTTTCATTTTAAATTTCTTTTACATTTAAACAAATTCCGAAATTTCCAACACATGCATCGCTGCCTATTCCTAAAAGGAACATCCCTGCAAAATTTCATAGAATTTTTCCATGTGTTTTGGCTGTAAAGCGTTACAAACAAACAAACAATCAAACAAACAGACAAACCTCTCTGAAACGATTGACTGATTTGAAACAACCTCTCTTCGTTCTGTTGATTATCAATACCGTGGTCTATACTTGCTACAATAATTGAATAAACCTGTAGATCAAAATTAATCTATGAAAAGCACAATAAAAAAGTTTTACAAATAAATATTCTTCAATTGTTTTTTTTTTTTTTAATTTTTCGTACCCTTTTAGAAACTGCTTTAGCTCATTGTAAAATGTTCTACCAGTGTTACGATATAGCTTCAAATTAATTAAATGATACAGGGTGATTTCACAGTAAATCATTCAATATTCGACGATAATCAGCATCGCAAAATGAAACACATGCTATGGAACGATGGTATTCACGCTACTACTCCAGTCTGTCATACACCATTCAATATATGTTTGATTTCACGTTGGTGATTATCATCGAGTATTGAATGCTCCACTGTGAAATTACCCGAAGACTCCAATCCTACTTGCGTAGTCTAATTCAATTATGTATTCCACAAATACGTTTTGCGTCGCACGAAGCCTGCGTTTGTATTTGCGTTGAACATTTGTGGTGGACATCTCGATTTGGCACTTTGGAAAATTTTGTGAACTATTTTGTACAATTTAACTGCTTAAAATTGGCTAAAACAACTAATATTATAGTAATTCATGCAACGATTTATTATGACTGCCTTTAAGCGACAAGTGAGATATAAGTTAGGACGCTGCAAAGCGAGTTTCCTAAACATCTGACGAGTGGCTTCAAGGCCGAATAAAATCTTTGAATTCCCTATTTTATCTACGACCTCACTAATAACTTACTTCTAGCCTACTTGCCAATTACTTTGATATGATGTTGAAGATCCAGCTTGTTTCCACTAATAGCCTATATAATAAAAACTTAAAAAAGCACTTTTAAGTGAAATTCTGACACACGTTATGGCGTGACGGCCGTTTCACTCTGTTGTTAAGAGCATCGTCAGACGACCCACAGTAAACTTCGACGTGTACTGTGGGTCGTCTAACGATCCTCTTAACATCAGAGTGAAATGGCCGTCACGCCTTAACGTGAGTCATGATTTCCACTTAAAAGTGTTTTTTTAAGTTTGTATTACTTTTATATCTTACTGAAACTAACATAACCTAGAATGCTCAATTATTGACGATCGACTATGGTTTTGAAATCGAATTCACACTCAATTTTATTTCAAAATGTTTAAATCAGCTGATGTGACACTATTGCATAATTATTTATCATTTCAATACGGAATCGGAGAAATCCTGTGCTCTGATCAATATATATAGCTGAAGAATGTATCACTATGTTACAGAAGTGATATAATAGCTCCATTTTGGAACGGTTCTGGCATGAATAAAGTCAGCTGCTATGACACTACTTTCTAGCCTCTTATAACTAATGAATATTTTAGTCGAAGATAATATATTTATGTATTTTTCAGGTTGAAACTCGACAAGCAAGTGTTAGGGTATTTTTCCCAGACAAGATAGCGACTAGAAATGAATGGGCTTGGGCTCTGAAAATATCTTATAATTAAGGTAATATGGATCATACTATGTAACAGGATGAAAACTGGAAAGCTGACCAAGTTGAGGAAAATAAAGTGGTTAAATTAAGGTCAAAATAAGGTTATTTATTAAGGAAACTTAAATGTAATCTCATTTAAAATTTAGACTAGTTTTTTGCAGGTCTAACTATTAGTCAATTAAGGTTATTCAGAAAAATTTGGAAATGTCTTAAAAGTTGAAAATGTTTAAGTAAGTAAAAAGTTGAATGTTAAAGTTGAAAGTAAAATGCTAGAAATATGTTGAATTTTTTTAATGTTTTGCTATTCTGTCACTATTCTAGTAAATAGTTTCTACTCTCTAAGGAACGTTACTTGACAATATAATTTTTCTTTGATGAACCCATATGAGTCTGAGACTTGTACTTGGGTAATGAAATTATTCATTACACAAAATATTCTAGACTGGAGGGGAATCGAACTCGTGACTGCAGGAGTAGCAGTCAGTCGCAGATAAGCGCTTCAACTGACTGTTACGACTGATCACCACTACGGCTGCCAAATTGTGATCATAACCAAATTCACTTAAGTTTCTAAGGTTCTTAGATGCTTTTTTTGCTGGTGGTTCTGAGACTTGTGCTTGGGTAATGAGGTGAATGATTATACATTGATGAATCAATGAATGGTGAATGGTTTTAGTTGGGTTCTGTATCACGAGGAAATCTGCTAAATTATCACTTTTCTGGTGGCTCGAAGCCTACCTAAAACTGTAGGTCAATCTGTAAAGCCATTATCATCCACGCCCAAGTCTCGGACCATAGGCGTAACCAGACAGCGTAGCTTGATAATAGCTAATAATAGTAAGCTAATAGATAATAAGCTACGCATAGGCGTATCTTGATATCTCAAGGGGGTCCGCCAGCAAGAACACCCCACGCCCCCGCACCCTCAGATATACTACCCAGATACTATTCTTGACTTCATTAGTGGGGGTAAAATTTTGAAAGATAACCTTTATAAAAAACGCAAATTGAGCGTTTTAGGATATAAATCCTTTCATTTTAACATTTTAACGCACATTATGGTTAAAAGTGAATTCTATCTAATGTTTGGGAGCTTGAGCAAGACCTCGCTCCATACTGAGTATCTAGTAATAATTCCTTGGCTTGAGTCATCGCCAATAATGGGAGAGTTGAACCCACTAAAATAATTGTCACACAGGCCTAATTCACATAGAATTTCATAGTTTTCATTTACCAACTGCAACTTGTATCGATGATTGAATCGACGTGTATGCTATAATGGACCCTAGGCGGTCCAAATTAAAAATTTGAGGGGACCAAGCTTTAAAATCATTATGTATGATCGATTGCTCTGTTTGGGGATTCTGTGGCCTGATTCAGATGATTTATTAATAGTTATAGATATAATAATCACAGATGATAAATTAATATTAGACTATAGAAATAATAGTATTAATATTATAATAATATAGATATTATTTGAGGGGACCAAGCTTTAAAATCATTATGTATGATCGATTGCTCTGTTTGGGGATTCTGTGGCCTGATTCAGATGATTTATTGATAGTTATAGATATAATAATCACAGATGATAAATTAATATTAGACTATAGAAATAATAGTATTGATATTATAATAATATAGATATAATAGATCATAGCTCTGTTTTTTTTTAATTATAATTATTATGATATGTAATCTATCTATTTTGTAGTAGCCTATCAGCTGTCTTTCATACTGATTCCTTATCAATTTATTTTGAGACTGTTACAAAAAATGAATAATTGTAAACGAATTTTTATTCACCTTTTATTGACATCAATAATACAATATTTACTGTTGCAATAAATCATTACTTCCCATTCAATAAAGAAAATGATTCCTTCGTAGTAGGTAGATATTTACCATACATAATGATAATTATTTTGAATACAAATTATCAAATTTTAATACTGTATAAATATAAAGATAGTCTACTCATATTATAAACATTTTTTTCAATGTAGTACAATACCACAAACGTGTCATACTGTGTACTTGAACAAATTTATTCAGATAAAAAGTATGTGTTTTTAAATCTATTAGGTGCTTTATGATTTTAGACAATATATAAATGTCTACTTGAAGGTTTTATCACATAAATATTTATTCTAAGCGACTAGATTGCGACTAGTGAAATGAAAAATAACAATTATATTAATTAAAAAAATTTCTTCACGATTCTATAAAAATTGCATGATTTATTCAATATCAATAATTAATAATTACAATTGTATTCAAATAAATCAATTTCAGCTGAGATGATTTTTATTTATTCATTTCATTAGTTTTTTCATTCTCTTATAGCACCGTATCTCAACTACCTCGCTAATACATTAATCCAGTGTATCCTTTCTTTTTTCCTAATAATCATTGAGAAATGACCATATTATATGATTGTATAAAAAATCAATATCAATTAAGACATCAATAATTTAAGAAATAGAAGATTTTTTTTCAAATTTCTGATAATTTCATATACCACTGACATCTATAAATTAATTGATTCTATGATGGTATAATCCAGGGGTCTCCAAACTTTCCATCCTCAGAACCAAAATTATTAATCCGAGGGCCAGAACCGTTTTCGTTTTTCTACTTTACTTTTTTTCTATATTATTGGTGGCGTAACTCGACGTTCAGTCTGTTCGGTGGGGAAGGAGGATCTTATAGTGTTGTGTGAAAGCGTAGACTCTAGGCAGGCCTACTATAAATGGTAAATGAAAGGAAAATAGAGGAAATAAAGGAGAGGTAAATAAAGGAAAGTGGGAAGAGCCCTCAAACAATTCATTATGATAAAGATAATACTGGCTATGATTAATTAAGGGAGGCTCGCTTTAAAAAATAATCTAAAAGCTATTCTAGACATGAATTCATCCATTACAACAATTCAACCCACGTTTTGAGTCGAAGGAAATTGTATCTAGTTCTTATATCATTGTCAATGAATGGAAGATCTGGACTCTCAATTTTTACTGAAAACATTTGAAGCAGGCCTACTTGAAAACTATAATCATAGTGCTATATTTGATTCCCCACTTCAACTGATTGAGATACCGTGGATTGTACTTGAGAAATCTCTTTTAAAACGGGGATTTGGGGTACTCTTTCGGAAATTATTGATGAAATAATCCCACAAAAACAAAAATCCGAAAAATGTTCCTGGCTTTTTGTCAAAAACTGTCTTTTAAAGCTTGTTAAAATTCCAAAATTTACTTTGTCTTTGGAGAAACTGTTCTCCTGATACCCTGACTAGTATTGAGCAATCTTGCTAAATTTGATAGTTGTTTTTGAATTGATGCTACCGTGACACTTGATGGCATCTACTGAAGAATAGTAGAAAAATATTAACTTGTGAAACACAATATAGGAAGGTGCCTTATCTGTCGCGGGCTGGATTTGGCCCACGGGCCGTAGTTTGGTGACCCCTGGTATAATCAATACTTCTATTTCCTAAATTATTATTATCTTAATGGAGCCGAAGTATACTCTAATAAATCTAGATCGATCATTCAGTAATCCATTGATTCATTTATTTAAAATAAATGGATAAATCATGAAACGATGTGGATTAGTTGCATTTAATTACATTAGTAATATCAGATAGAATGCTTCAATTTTTAATGATGTTCTTAATAATAAATTACGTACACTCAACAAGAATTCTTTCAAATTAAATTTTCCTTGTGATCCAACCTACAAAGATTTGGATTCTGTACTTGAAATTTTATGACGAAAGCAGTTTTCACATTCCTATGCAATTTTGGCTTGTGATGATTAAATAAATATATACATTGAAAATGTAGAATTTATATGGGAACTTGTGGTGATGGAATAATAGTTGAGGATGGCAAGTCATTTGAAAATGTTATACAGAATAATTATATTACAGTACATGGGGAACTAGAGAAAAACTTTTATGTAAGTTAGACGTTCAACATCCTCTAGAAAAAGAGATCCATTAATGATCTCTTGATTCTTATATAAAAAATCATATTTTCTGATATAATATTCCTATACCGGATCTTTTTTATTTTTATTTTCATTTTTTGATCTATCTTTATTATTCTTTTGATCTATTCTGAGAATAGTCAATATATTGCATATTCTTGGTATTATTCACTAATCTTCTAGATAGGTCATTTTCATAGTTATCACTGTCATCATCATCAACAATATCATCATCGTCATCATCATCCACCTGAATATTACTACTATTATCATCGTCATTATCCATGATGTCATCACCATTGATATATTCTGTAGCTTCTTTTTTTAATGTACTTCCAGTATCTGTTGTACTACTTGTACATCCATTTTTATCATTGCTTCTGTTGAGTGGAACACAACCCTTTGGATATCTTTTGCCTTCAATGCTAACATAATCTTTCACTAGTTCCAAACCAATTAAAGCTCGCAAATCTCGACATTTCTTCTCCTTTTCTGCTTCCTTTTGATCTTCATCAGTTTTGACATCACATCTAACATCAACATCTGCTTTGACCTCTTCTACATCAACTTTAATAGGCTTATTCCCATCCTCTCTCTTTGATTTGCTCTCAACTTCCTTATAAATCTTGGACAGATTTTGCAGAACATAGTTGGTGCCAAAGATATTGGTGGTTTTGTGTTGATCATTTCCACCTTCAACATCAGGTCCACATTTTGTTGCATCAGCATATGCATGTAGGACATCCCTTGGACGTGGTACTGCAAATGCAGAAATGTGTTTCCTTGATGGTTTGAACAGTGACAGTTGTTCTGGCTGTGATGGAATCATTGTGGAAGATGAGGATGAAGGTGCCTTCAAGTTGAGACCCATTTTCTGATCGGTTTGTAGATCAAGTGGCTCAACAGAACGATTGTTGCCAGAATCCTGTTCCTGGGTGTTTTTGGTTTGATCCCAAATGTGTCCTGAAACTCGGAGATCAATGAAGAAGTGTAGAGGATCAAAAGGAGCAGTTGCAGCATAGGGAGGTTGATGATACATTGATGGTGGGTACCATAATGGTGGAGGGGGAGGTGGGGGTACTTGTGTGTTGGGTGTAAATTGTTCTGGAGGGTTGTGTTGCTGTGGAGGGGGAAGTAAAATAGTTGTGGGTGGAGGAGTAGGGGGTTTTGTTGGTGGTGGGGGAGTTGTCCTTGAACTAGTAGTCAACTCCAAGGGCTTATCGTTGATACTCTGCTCCCTTAAATTCTCAGAATGCATGTTCATCATTGAGTGATGATGAACCTTTGTTGTGTCCTTCCATGTCCTTTTCCTTCCTCGTCTTCCTGGTGTTGATGGTTGATGTCCATGTCCTGTAGAAGATGCTGATGTTGCAGCTTTGGCCTGAACAAAACTCCTGAGCATTTCACTGAAGAAAAAGCTATTGGGCAATAGTGGCATGTTATAGAGGTAGGGCGGGGTTGCTGCAAGCAAACGAGATACCAGGTCCCCATTGCGGTAGTCTGATGGCTGTTTGGCTGGAGAAGGCTCAGGAACACCCTGGGCTGCCATCTGCAAAAACATAAAACTATCATTTAGTATGAATCTATCTATCTGTGTATGGAGTATTGGAGTATATGAGTACACTCACACAAACATTTTTGTAGCTGGTTGCACAAGCGTCAGTCAAAATTTAATCCCCAATCACTGGCCATACTAATTCCAGATCAAGAGAATTTTGTTGGACAAACGATAATCAAGAGGTTTTTTACTGAAATTTTCACTGGAAATCAAACCAGCCAATTCTTGAGAGTTAAATCACTGATCCTCAATCTAATACTGCGCTCTAACACCGCATACAGTAACCACACGGATGTTAAAACATTTAACTTTTCAATTTTTTGAGAAAGTAATATTAGAGAGAAGGTGAATAATGAGCCCTTTGAGTTAGCTGAACCGTGAGTTTACATTTGAAGTAATAATAGTACAATGAACGGTTGAATAGTTTGAATAGAAAATATTTTAAATACAATTAATATACAGTATATTTTAAGGTACTGTACAGCAGAAGTAGATGATCTGATTGCTAAAAAAAAAGAAAAAGAGAGCTTGGATCTGAGAGATGAATTACACAAAGAGGCGAAGTCTAGGCCATTCTTACACTTAACCTTTTACCTCATGTCTTACTAGTTTACATTGATATGGATGAAATTGTCTAATATGGGTTATCTAAGTAATATACATCAATTCAAATGAGATAAATTGAAATTTAAAAATTTTACCTATATGTTAGAACAAAATATGAAAGCAAATTAAAAATAATTTGTAGATTAGAAAAAAGTATTATAAAAATAAATAGATAAATTAACTTAAAGGATTATAGTATCATTGATCATGCAGTGGCCTCAAGGCCGGACAGACGCTGCCATTGCGATGATGTCTCCTCAGAGACAGGGAGAAGCCCGCTCGGCTCTCATGATTCCTAATTAAAAATGGGAGTAGATTCCAAGCACGACAAGCACTAACAACAAAAGACTTAGTATAAAGTGTCGTCCGGTGATTTGGCATCCTAAGAGTTCTGTCAC
Source organism: Conomelus anceps (assembly GCA_948455865.1). Classification (NCBI taxonomy): domain Eukaryota; kingdom Metazoa; phylum Arthropoda; class Insecta; order Hemiptera; family Delphacidae; genus Conomelus; species Conomelus anceps. The sequence goes on from OX418216.1 coordinate 146,444,589, forward strand.
CATTTCTGGTGTGTGAAACGTTGTTTCTCCTACCTTAAGACACAAACTTAAAATCATTTTTAAAATAGTTAGGAGTCCCACTTATGAGAATGCTTTTTAGAAGTTTAAGTACTCTGATAAGCCTCTGATCATGTAATTTTAAGGTATTGCTATGGATGTAAGAATGGGTTATATGCTCATGACGTTGTAGGGAGTAAACAAAACGCAGGCAGTAGTTCTGACTACGCTGCAACCTTTCATTAAGTGTTACCGTCATATCGTTTATAACTGAATTGTAGTAAATGAAGTATGGGAAAATGAGAGTTCGACAAGTAATAGTCGGATATGCCTAGGAAGGATGTCTTGCATTTTCTTCAAAGAGTGCATGGCAGAGAAAACATTTTTTTGCAGGTACCTACAACATGTTCAGTCCAGTAAAGAGTAGTATTCATCATGATTCCTAAGTTTTTTACTGATTTGCAATAGGAAATACTAGTCCCATCAACAGTGATTTTTGGAATTGATTGGAAGTCTATGCCATTGATTAAACGTGAGCAGCCAATGATTATAGGTTGAGTTTTAAGTGAATTGAGTCTGAGGCCATTCTTTTTAGTCCATTCAGTGATTTTCACTATCTCTTCATTCATCTTATAAATGGTTTGTTGAAGATCGTCAGCATAGGTGTGAAATTTGGAAAACCTGATTATGGAAGAAAGATCATTTGAATACAGTGTGAATAGAAGGGGGCCAAGAATTGAACCTTGGGGGCACCATGAATTACATTTTTCCACTCTGATTGCAATTCACCATCAGTGACACACTGCTTTCTGTCTACAAGATAAGAATGAAACCATTTTACAGTTTCATGACTGAAACCAAGGAGGAGTAATTTGTTGAGAAGAATCCGGTGGTCAACAGTATCAAAAGCCTTGGAAAAATCGAACAGACACAGTATGGAACACTTTCTTTGATCCATAGACAATCTTATATCTTCAGTAACATGCAGTAGTGCTATTTCAGTGGAATGGCATTTTCGAAAACCAGACTGGAAGTCATGAAGTTTGCTGTTCTGTTCTTGAGAAAAGAGAAAAGAAAAAAGAAAAAAGAAAAAAGAAAAAAGAAAAAAGAGAAAAGAGAAAAGAGAAAAGAGAAAAGAGAAAAGAGAAAGAGAAAGATAAATTTAACTTGTCGATCTAGTTCAAAGCCCAACTCGTTGCTTAATAATGTTAGGGCAATGGAGGACTTGACTGTTGTGGTTGAGGACTGGTGCAATGGAAACTTGCTGTGTTTAAACAATTCAAGACATCAAGGTATCATTAAGTAATGATGTTAATTCTGACTGGCTGGAAATAATTAATTTTCTTGATTTTCATCTAGATTCAAAAATAAATTGTAATGGCCATATAGATAGAGTTCAGGGTAGGTAAGGGTCTGTTCATGCTGAGGAAGTTGATGTGAAAGCTCACAAGTTCCAAGGCAGATTATTTATCTTGTGCCCATAATCCTTTAAATTAAGATACTTCAAGTGGGGCTATCGGAAATAGAGCATTAAATTATTTAGAATACTAAAAAAGGCTATATGATTAATATGTGGTCATTCTCCCAGAGGTCACAGTAGAAATAGTTTTAAATCAATGAGAGTAATGGAACTTCCATAAATTTTTGTTTGTCAATGTCTGACACATGTTTAAAAAAATTGTAATTCATATGTTCAACTGGCTATGTGTTAAAATTACAATACCAGGGGTAGGAATAATCTAGTGTTAAATTTTTCCAATTATTCTAAAACTCAAAAAACTTTTTACTGTTTCCTTTAAAATTTTCAATGCTCTACCTGAGAATATTGAACTCTTACCAACAGCTGTCTAAGAATAAAGTTAAGCACTTCTTATACTAAATCCAATACATGAGGTGAGTGATTTTTATGTGAATTTTCTGATATAATGATGTTATCTTGTATCTTAAGATATCTTAGGTATTGGATGCAGATTTGGAAAAATGTAATTGATCCTCATATTTATTGACTGATTTGTAAATTGTATTTTGAGTGCACCATGTTCTGTTAGCTTTAAGAATGACGTTTTGTAATGCTGTTGATGTCCTCAAGAGCCTCTGCAATAAATAATTTTGAATTTTGAAAGAGTGAGCACAAATGAGAGAAATCTGATGAAGAGTGACAAGAGTGAAGAAAAACAAAAGGAACAGGGATTTAGGGATTTAGGGATTTAAAGAGATGCAATGCGAATGCAAATGATTGAAGAGAAGTGAGCAGAAAGCTACAGATGGCGTTTTATTATTGAATTAAGTGGTAACCAGGGAGACAGAAGGAGTTGGAATTCATTCTATGGATTTGAAGTCGTCCTTTCGAAACTTATTACGAAAATTATTCATTTTCGTATAACCGTACCTTTCTCCGAGAATGCAAAGATCGTTTTCTTTAGCACTCACTCACTCTCACCTTATCTTTCTCTTCTCATTCTATTGCTTCTTTCTCACCCTCTCTCACACTCTCAGTCAGTCTCTCTCTCTCAATCGCTCTCACTCAATCATTCTCTTATCCTCTCTCACACACACACTCTCTCTTTTCCTCTCTCTGTCTCTTTCTGTCTCACTTACTCTATCACTCATCCTCGTTCTGTCTCTTTTTCACTCTTTCTTTTTCAATCACTCTCTAAAATAATCTCTCTTACTCAGTCTCTTGCACTTCTCCTCCCTTTTCAGCAAGCAATATTTTATTATTTTCCTTTTCTAATTTCTAATAATTTTCATGATAATATATTGTCACCAGCAGGTTGCTCGATTCAATTGAATCTGGATTTATAGAATGTGCAATAACCAAACAACAAATTCAATTCAATAGTCTCTTCTTTCTTACCCTACTTCTCGTTATTTTTCTTTTCCTCCTTCTTCTTTCTCTTCTCCATTTTTTCCCTCCATCTTTTTCTCCAAAATCTTCTTTTTCTTCTCCTTCTCCTCCTTATCCTCCTTATCCTCCTTATCCTCCTTTTCTTCTTCTATCTTCTTTATTTTCTATCTTCAAAACAGTTGTATAATGAAGTTATCAAAACTTTTAAAAACAATTGATTTTTTAAAAACAATTTCGAAAAAAAAATTATGCAGTTGTCACATCACCTGATTTGAACACATCGAAATCAAACGTGATTTCAAATCGATACTGTAGACAACAATCACGCATTGTAGGTTATGTTGGTGAGGGTCATTTTCCGAGTGATTGGTAAGATAAATCAAACGTGATGTTGTATTAGTAATCGTAGAAAATATATCGTAAGCAACAATTATATTTATAAGCAACTCGTGAGATGTTTAGAACACGCGTTGCACTCGTTCCCTGAAGTAAAACTCGTTTGTGGCTTAAAGAGCATTCATAATATAATCAATACATAAAAATAACTTAAGCAATAATTGTGGTATGAATGCCTTTAAGCTACGAGTGAGATGAGGACCAAGTTCTAAATATTTTACGGATGACTTTATGGAAAATAAAAATTAATAAATACAAAATTCAATCGTTGCATACAATATTTTACCTCTGATTACCAATAAATTTTGTCTAATTTAAGTAATTTGAAATTTAGTAATCAATTATTGACCGAACGATAGTGAGGTCTACCCTTTAAAGACGATCGGCATTTCCTCTGTCTCTCTGTCTGTCTCACGATTACAGACGAACGCCTAGACCAATTGCTATGATTTTTCAAATGGATGTTCCTTATTCCTAGGCCCAGCGATGTATGTATTTTTTTTCAAATTTTAATAGGGGAGCTAATAATTATTATTAATTAATCCATTTTATAGACCTAACCTACTGAACTTGCCGGCCAAACAGCTTAGAGGAACAGCTGATAGAAGTCAACAGTTTTTAATCATATGGCAGGCCCCTTAGCGGCGTTATTTACGCTGTCTTTGAACAGCAAAAGACTTTGCACTTTGCATATAGGCTACCTAGACCAATTGCTATGATTTTTCATATGGATGATCCTTATTCCTAGGCCCAGCGATGTATATTATATTTTTCTCAAATTCAATATGGCGGCCGGTTTACTACCGATACAAAAAAAGTACAGCATGAATAAGAGCATACAACATTTGAATAAATCCCTGGAAACATTGAATAAACAAATAAATTGCGAAATTAATTTTCATTGTAGAGTAAATTACTTTACAAGCACCCTTATTCTTGGACGTGAGGTCTACTGTTCACAGAACTACTAGTTATATAGCTTGCCCAAACTTTATCAACCTTCGATGCGAGATAATGTCGATCCGATGTGATTCAAAATGTTTGAATCAGCTGAAATGACTATTGCATAATATTCATGTTGACATTGTTTCAAAGAAATCGTGAGTTGTGAGAATAAAGCTATCACAACTCACGATTTACAGTTGTATAGGCTAATATACAACTGTTTTGATCAGGCATAAAGTCAGCTGATATCATTTTCAAACCGCTCATATCTACAGGTAAACTATATTATATCTATACTCAAACTCATATATTATATCTAAACTCATATGTATAGGTAAACTACCATTCTGTCAATTTTTGATAATTTCCACCTCGGGTCCTTTGACACCCAATCAATATCGATTTCTTAAGAATATCGAATATTCGAATTATTGAAATCGCGCCGTTGTCCGTCCGTATGTGCCCTAACGCTTGAAAGAAAAATTCTAGACTCTTGAAACTTGGTATAAAGCTTCCTCACAGTCCTAGTAACATCGCTATTGATTTTGGAATTCGGGGGTAGAATATTAACAAAATTATGGAGTAATTTATAGAGATACCCACTATAGGCTCAAGGTTAGTTTAGTCTGATGAAAATAAAACCATTGGAAATCACAAAAGCTGATGCTTAGACCAAATTATCAACTTATTTTTTTACAGTGCAAGAGCGTTGACGTTTTCATTTTTGATTGTGTAGAAGTCTTTTCTCAAACTATTTTTAATCGTCGAATTGAAAAAACAGAGAGAAAATATTGATGCATGATACATAATGCATGATGTGATGTGTAGACTAGAAAAAAAATTAGTGTATATGGTATAGTAATGATAAAGTTAGATAAGTGAGAAAAAAAGTGAGATAAAAACACTAACTGTAAACACAGAATACACAAAAATATAACTGTATAGTAATTCATGTGTAATTAAGTATATGAGCACCTTAGCAGCTTAAGAAACAATATCAGGAAACTACTTTCACAATATTTAGTGGGTACATACTTGATCAATGATCCGTATGTACTCTTAATACCAGCCATTAGGCTGTGAGGTCGGAAATAATAAAATTAATAATAATAATAATAATAATAATAAGTGAACGGGTGTGGCGACCCCGGGGACCCCAGCAAGTTGGTTCTGTAAACTGGGTATGAGCATCCCAGGTAGTAGGAAGTGCATGATACCTAACATCTTAAAACAACTGGCAAAGCTCATGTGGAATGATGCAATATCAAGCATCCCATGATTTCTGAAGCAGAACCAGCGACAACCAGTGGGTGTGTTAGCCGCTCACCCAACTGTGACCTACTATTGCTCCAAAGACAAGAAGTATGGCCTCGGATTCATCAGCCACAGGGGCTGCAGCTGATGTAACTGGACGACAGCCCCATTCTGGTGCTGGTAACTGCCGTGTACCAGCTCAGATAATGGACCCACGGCAACCAGAAACCCATGAAAATGACGGCAGCACTCAAGATCTCCAGGCTGCACCAGCAGGAGCTGATTTACAGGGGACTCAACCTGTGACCACTGCTGCTGGAGTTCCGAGAAGGCATATCAAATGGACAACTCAAATGAATAAGGAAGTCATACGCCTGTACTACTACATTACAAAAATGGAAACAGATTAATATGCAGCTTTGGCTGAGGAATTGAAGGCATTATTCCATCTTGACTCTGTCAGAATTGTTCCGGTGGTCATGTCAGCGACTGGAGTTGTCCCAAGGGCCTTGACAGGTGGTCTGAAAGAGCTTGGTATGGAGTGTTTGATAGCAGCAATCCAGAAGTCAGTCATACTTAATACTTGCCACATTGTAAGAAAATTCCTTTCGCAATAGCTTGTAGAATACCTGGTACATAGGCCTGTATTCTATGAGATGAAGCCATTCAAATAGAATGTGAATATAGGAAGAATAATAATAATAATAATAATAATAATAATAATAATAATAATAATAATAATAATAATAATAATAATAATAATAATAATAATAATAATAATAATAATAATAATTGTAATAATGATAACTTGATTCCTCGGGTTCTTGACTACTCCGTTGTATTGATTTATTTGAAAATAATTCCAGGAATATTTTGAAACCCTATCTTCCACATATTAGAAAATGAGAGAAATTCCAGTGACGATAAAGATGTAGAGCTGGGCAATGGAATAATAGTGGGGAGATGAGATAGGAAAATAATAATTTAGGGATTGTGGGGCCAGTGGAACATGATATGCCATGCAAACAATGACGATTAAAAGGCAGTAATGACTCCATGAGCCGCTTCATGAAAGCTATACAAAAGAATTTGTTGTTCTATGCATCCTACTCTTCCTCAAATCAATCTTTCTGTTTCTCACATTCTCCCACATTCTCTCTATCACACAATCTCACTCTCACACTCGCGCTCTCTTCCTCTCACCATGCATTATACTTTGGCCTTTATTGTTCTATATATGCATTGTACTTTTCCTCAAATCACGCATTCTCACACCCCTCTCAACACTCACTCTCTCACACTCTCTCTCTCTTTTCCCTCTAGCCCTTACACATACTCAACAGGGAGTCTGACATGCTTTGTTGCCCTGTACATGTTCGTTTACAAGAAAGACAACAATATGTGAGGAACAATAGTTTCTCTTGCTCGTTTTCTCTTCATCTGTCCCTTTTTCTATCTCTTTCTATATTTTTTTATTCTTTTCTTCTTTAGCCTTCCTCTTTTATCAGTATGTGTATTTGATCATTTCACTGCCTATGAGCTATGTACAGACGGCTTCAGAAGGAATTTTCCATACAGCGTCAGATGATTTCTCTTCATTTTTTTCCAACTTACTATAGATCTTCGATTACTCAAGTTACAGTGATTACAGTGAGGGTAGCTTGAAGAAATTAAGAATTCGGATAACACGGATTCTGCCGCGTTAAAATTGACAAAAACGTAGCCAAAGGTGTAAAAAGGCGAAGTCACATTCTGCTGTGTGTAAGAGAATCTCAATAATAAATTTTTACTGACATATTTTATTGCACTACGCTGTGTGTGAAACAACCTCAACTGTGTCTTTATTCCAATTATAATAATACTGTATTTTGATGATTGGAAAATACTGTATTCAGTGCTCTGTAATTAGTTAACGTTAGTGAAACACACATTTTCGCCGCGTTGTTCTGCACCTCGGCTAATCCGAAACTTGATTATCGGGGCTCGGATAACCGGATCCCAATTTGTATATTTTCATTATTTCATTTCTCTTGTCAAAGTGTAGGAAAAAGTGCATACACAGCGGCGCACCCAGGAGTCTTTTGGGGCTGGGTGAGAAGGCTTAAGAACACCTAACTACAAAGCTTCTGAGGTCCTTTTCAAATTGGCGTTTTTTAAGCTAAGATATAATTATATAATAATAACGTAAATACGCTCGTAAACTATATATATAGATAGATATATAGAGAGCGAGCGAAAAAGAGAGAACGTGAGAGAAAGAGGGAGGGAGACAGACAGAGAGAGTAAGAGAGAGGGGCTGAGACTGAGAGAGAGAGAGAGAGAGAGAGAGAGAGAGGAACAGAGAGTGAGTGAGAAAGAAAATAGTGTTTAATGAAATCTTATTCAATGTAAATTGATAAAGAAATAAAGGAAAAAAGAAAGAAAGGAAGAGGAGAAAGAGAGTGTGAGCGAGAGAGAGTTAAAGTGAATGAAGCTGTGTATGGGAATTAGTGAGAGAGAGAGAGAGAGCAACTGCGTGAAAGTGATGAGGAGGGAGTGAGAGAGGAGAGAGAGAGAGAGTGAGTGACTGTGTGAGAGAATGTGTGATGAAGAGAGAGATGTGGCCAGAGGGAGAGAGAGGGAGAGAAAGAGAGTGAGTGAGAAAGAGTATGGTGTTAATTAAATCTAATTCTATGTAATTTAATGTAAATTGATAGATGGAGAAATAAAGGAAGAAATTGATTCAGATTCAGATAGCTTTATTCGAGTGAAAGTACAATTTATATGACTACTGACTATTACCTTACAATGAATGACATTACCTAAATTTATGGAAGATGAATAAAAAATAGATACAAGACGATACGTTACTGTTACACTGTTTTGTAAGTTTTATTACTGACATTAATAAGTATATTTGCATAATAAGTGAATTGTAATATCAAGGTGATGCATTTTCACAAAAGGGCGGAGCTAGGGAAAAATAGCCCTATCTTACACTCAACCTACAGATAAGATAAAAGATAAAGATAAAATTACTTTTTTTGTGAGAGAGAGAGACAGAGAGAGTGTGAGAGAGAGATTGATTGATTGAATGCCTTTATTAGGGTGAGAGAGAAAGCGAGAAAAAAAAGAGTTTAAGTGAGAGCGAACGACTGTGTGAGAGCGATGAAGAGTGACTGAGGGAGAGTGAGTGACTGTATGAGAGAATGTCTGATAGAGAGAGGATGAGTGTGTATGAGAGAGTAGGGGGTTTTTGTGAGAGAATAAGAGTGATTGTCAGGAATCAGGATTTTAGTTCCTCTTGATGATGATGCTTGACGTTAGGAACGTTTGCGATAATTTGCAGCTCACGTCGGATGGTTGAATTTTTTTGTGAGGGAATGATGGTTAGAGAGTTGGGAGCTTAGCGAGGTTGGTCGGACGAAATTGTTGTTTTTTTTTTGACAAGTCCGTTCTCAACACTGCGTTCTTCCCCACAGTCCTATTTGCATATATCCGTACGCTTCATTGATATTTCCCCCTCGTAGCCATTCTCTTTTGCTTTTGTCTACTGTCTTTCTCCTTCCTCCATAGGTTTTGTTTTTCTCTTTCCCTTTCGCATAAAGAAAGAGCAAGAAAAGAGGGAAGGAGAATGAGAAGGAACGGCAGTAGAATGATGGACATGGAAATTTGATATCGATTAATAGAAAGCAGTGAAGCTTCTTCATCATGCATTCCCACCTAAGTGGTTGAAACGGCTAGTACAAAAAAGTTGCCATTTTGAACATCTCCACCTAAAACGATAACTTTTTTTTTATCAACTAATATTGATTTTTATCTATACCTTCTCTATAAAGTATAAGAGGTTACGTTATTGGCTAAAACATCTGACTCAATTCATACCATATCAAACCCGTTACATAATAGAGCTGTTATATTACTGATACTGTCACACTTCGATACAGGCTCTGGAACTATCAGAGCGCAGTCCATTCCAAAATCTTAATCTTTCCATTTCAGTATGTAAATATATAAGTTACATAAATTAATAAACCGAAACAACGGAGGATTCAAGGACCCGACGAATTGAATAATAATTCCTGGATTTCTTGTTCCATGACGATCTGCGTGGTTAATATTAACTTTTCAAGGGAATTCAACGACTTGCAGTCAAATTTTTATTACGAAAAAGTAGAATTTACTTACTCTGTAGGCCGAACGTTTTCGAATCTTGGAGATCCATTTTCAGAGCCTCTGAAAACGAATCTCCCAGATTCGAAAACGTTCGGCCTACAGAGTAAGTAAATTCAACTTATTCTTAATAAAAGTTTGACTGCAAGTCATTGAATTCACTTGAAAAGTTAAAATAATAATTGTTATTATCAATTTTGTGCTGTATGCATAAAGCACCATTCAATTAAGGTGCATACTAACCTCTCCACTAATCTTGCAATTCAACTGTTTCGGTTTCTATAAACATTATCTATGCTTCCCAATTCATAAAAAAGGAAATTTAAAAACGGCTTGTTTCTTTTTGTACAGCAGATAGCATGCATAAATATTTTCTCTGTTTTTTCAATTCGATGATTAAAAATAAAGATTTCAAAACAATCAAAAATGAAAACATCAACGCTTGCACTGTAAAAATAAAAGTCGATAATTTGGGCTAAGCATCAGCCTGTGTAATTTCCATAATTTCCATTCCTGTGTAATTTTCAAAAGTAAACAATAGCGGCCAATGCTTTGAGTTTCATAAGTCTAAACTAACCTACAGCCTTTAGTGGAAATCTGTTTTACATCTCAATAGTTTTTATATTCGAAAAGCAATAGCGATGTCATTTGGACTATGAGGAAGCTATATACCAAGTTTCAAGAGTCTAGAAACCTCTCTTTCTCAAGCGCTAGGGCACAGACAGACGGATGGACAACGGTACGATTTCAATAAGGCCATGTCGGGTCCTTAATATCATGCAAGAGTCATATCAGCTGATTTTGTCATTTCGAAAATAAAATAGATAGAGATAAGCTGCGTTCTCGTAGGTCCTGTTCGTAACGGTGACCGATTAGATTGGCCAGCAAGAAAGACACTGTTCTCTGCTGTAAAATCATTTCCCGGTGGTTCGGAACCCACCTAAAACTGTAGGTCCAACTCATCAATCACCATCATCCAACTCATTACTCACGCACAGGTCTCAGACCTATGTGGGCTTCATCCTCAAAAAAAAAAAATTCACATCAAAATTAAGGCGCGGCCTTATTCCACTTGCAATTTCTAGTCGTACGATTGTTTAATCGTAGAAATGAAACCCATTTTTTCTAATTGAAAACAGGCAGGCAACAGGTCAGAGCTGCAACTAAACTGTCGGCATTGGATGTATGTCCAATTGTACAGCAGATTTCCAATAAGTCATATTGTACTGCCCTTATTTTCCATGTGACTCATTGCCGAAGTCCGATAGTCGGGTCGCAGGCAAAATAGGATGATTGCTAGCGCACGAACTTAGGTTTTGCTGGCAATGTCCATATGCATCATGAGTAATAATTCTATATTATTTTAGCTTTAAGTTTTTTTCAAACTAAGATATTTATTTTGAAATTCTGTTGAATTTGTGAAATGTGGCGAACATGAATTTTGATTTGCAACTATTTTGTCGTGGCGATTTTTCAGACAAATGTGGTTTCACCGTAACTAGAATTAATGGGTTTCACTTTTACGACTAAACAATCGTCCGACTAGAAATCGCAAGTGGAGGCCGCGCCTAAGCCTCACCTCAACTAATTGATATAGCAATTTACTAGTGAATGAGACAAGTAATATAATAATTGTTGGTCTGACTTGTCTTTTACTCCTTAACCGTAGTCTCCAAGATGTAATCTAAAAAATGTTTGAATTCTATTTCGAACCCACAGCCGATCGGCAGCATTCAAGCATTCTAGGTTCTGTCAGTTTGAATTAATTATTCAAAGTATTTGGTGGATAGAGATGGAGATAGATAGATAGAGAGAGAGAGAGAGAGAGAGAGAGAGAGAGAGAGAGAGAGAGAGAGAGAGAGAGAGAGAGAGTAGAAAGTGGAGAAGAGATGGTTAGAAGTAGATAAAATAGTCCATGCAATGATTGGATTAATCCTCTAAGCAACTCGTGAGAATTTTTGAGCACTCACTGTGCTCGCGTACTAATGAGAAATTTGTAGATTATTTTCCATAAAGTAATCCAGTCTAGTCTAATTCTGTGCTTTATTCTGTATTTAGCGAATAAGGTTCTGCATATGGAACTTGACTCCACCTTTCGATAACTATACAATATGAGCGACTATATTTATGCGAAACATGAGTGGGGGGAGGGGTAAGTTTGATGGTGCCTTAGGCATTTTGATGACACTGCCCTTAGACAAGTTTACGGCACATCGTAAAACTGGCAACGTCGTAAAATTGTCTAATACAACAGGATTCGACTGGCATTTCAGCTGCTTTGCATTATGGGTAATGAATGCACTTGGCCCTGAAAACAATCTGAAGATTGTTGCAATGCATGATGGTTAGTAATGAAAATGATAGCAAGAAAAATGTGGTCCAAGGAACTCTATTAATTCCCTTGATGTGGTTATTAACAAATTTTTTATTCTAATAATTGATAACTCAATTCATATGATGGCTCAATCAGATGAATAAGAGAGCCCGAGGTACATGGTGTAATCTGATTCCAATTTGATATGATGGAGAAGCTCATTTTTAAATAGCATGTTTCTTATAGAAGGAGGCCTGACTCCTTGGTTTTTTTTTTCTTTGAAATATGCTTTAAATGCAAACAGAATTTGAAAATCCTCAAAGGAAGATCCATGCACAGTTTCATAGAATTTAGCCGTAAATGCGTTATAAATAGTCAGACAGACAAATAAGTTTAGCCATAAATGCATTACAAACTAACAGGCAGAATGCAAAACGGTCGACGTGAAACAGAGACCTCGCTTCGTTCGGCCAATGATAATAATTATCCTACATAATTCATTTATATTTTACTATTCATCAGACATGTGAAAGCTGTCCTGATTTGAGCAATCAGCTGTTTGGAAAATAGAAACGCAGCCTTGATGTGATATAGAGTGACTTTTGGGAAAACAGACATGAAATTAACTATGCAAATTGAATAAAGGTTTAGGTCTAATGATCTACCATTATTCACATTCAAACGAGTCGAACAACCTGTTAGTTATCAACAAACGAATCGAAATCTCAAAAGAACTAGAATGAAATAATAAACCTGTACAATGAGAGTATCACTTTTGCTTCTCTAATCAACCAGCCCCTCTACTAATTTCGAACAAAAAAGTTTGTTAAAATCAAATGCAAAGAATGAGGAAAGTGAGGTATACGAAAAGTTTCTGGATAAAGAAAAAGTGGAAGGAAATAATCATCATTAGCAACCAACCATTTTGTTTTGTCAACTTTTTTACAGCTTTCCAACTCTTACTAACTTTGGGCAACTTATTGCCTCCTACTAGTGAAAATAACAGATTGGTAAGAAAGTAGCTACCAAGAGATGATGAAAAGTTTCGTGTTATTATTTTCAGAAAGCAAGTTGCAAAATAATGCTGAGAGGATTCCCATCTACATCTCGGTCTTAGAGGAAAGTTACTTGATTCTTAAGATGTAGAGCTGCTTGTGCAGTTTTCCTGAATTTGGAGTTCTATTTGGAGCTCCGGGAAATGGAAAATGTGTACTGGGAAATAATGATTTCGGCACTCATATTGGTTGAAAGTTAAATCCACTAAGCCTGAAAATTCAAACTTGGAACTTCATGTGAATTTAATTCACTTGAGAAAAGCATCCATTATATTAAAAAATATGGGAATATATAGAGAAAACATGTGAATATAGAAAACATATAGAAATGGATATATATAAGTATAGAAAAAATATGAATTAATATGGGAAAAATGTATAATAATGTAAAAAAGTGGATAATATGTGTATGAATATGGAAATATAAATATAGGATTGGAATAGAAGAAGTGATAGAATACAGAAAATTAATTATAAAGGTGAGAGGGGGCAATGGGAGAATAAGAAGACGAAAAGTAGGAAAATGGAAGAAAGATAAGAACAGAAAGAGATTGGAGAAGAAAAACAATAGAAACTAAAGACAATAAAGGATAAAAGCATCACAGATTATTATTGACCGAACAAAGAGTCTCCGTTTCAAGTCGACCGTTTTGCATTTGACTGTTTGTAAAGCATTTCCGGTTGAATGCGAGGACCAAATTCTATGAAATTTTGCATGGACGTGCCTTTTAGGAATGCTCAGGGACATATGAGTGAGGATTTTCGAAATTTACCTGCATTTAAAGGATATTTGAGAGAAAAAAGGAAAGGCATTTAGGTAGTGTTTTATACAAAAAATATGGTCAAAGAGAATGTTTCATCATAAAATGGGATCAGCTTATATGGGAACGCAAAAAGCGCTAGAAAAACGTCAGATTTAGGCGTATTTCAAGAAAAAATTCAGAAATATTCTTCGTTCGTGTTCATGTCTATAGCTTGTTATGTACACCATACTCCAACTACTTCGGCCACGTAGTTCTTTAGAACATTAAAAACAATGGAAAACATGAAACTGGGGTGTTTTTCTGGAAAAAACTTTCTCAGTATACTTTTAAATCCAATCGTAACATGTGAACCAAATTTCAACTTTTTTAGTCTTCTTGAGAACGCTAAAAAATACTTGAGAAGCTAATGAATTTAAAAATTTGTTAATGAAAACATCAAAAATTATATTTGTTTTGTTAACTAGTTGACAATCTCCAAATTGATGCCAAGTCACACGATTTGTTTCATCTGCATAATATATAAATACCATTTACCCAATCATTTCATTCATCACCGTTTCTCGAGCAAATCAATCAGCCAAGAAGGTTAAAATTTGGTAAACATGTTAAGTCATGATCCTAAACACGTACTAATGAAAGTTTCCAAAAGTTTTTGATACATTTTCGATGTCTTTTTTAATAACCGGCGGTTCGGAACCCACCTAAAACTGTTGGTCCAACTCATCAATCACCATCATCCAATTCATCACTCACACACACGGTATCAGACCTATGTGGGCTTCACCCTCAGGAAAAAAATTATCATGTATTGCGTGGCCGAAAAAGTTGGAATTTAAGTAAAATCTTTTTCTTTTTCCTCTCCTTCTTCTTCTCAATTTGTATAAATTTTGTGTGGAGCTCTCTGGCTAGACTGTTAAAGCGAATACATGCCTTTGCATACTTGAATTAAGGTGTGAATTAAGGGGTAATATAGGCAACATGCATTTAACCTTGATAACGTTTTTGAACATATCTTTACATAAAAAATATGGTTCCACATCCTTGCACCCAGGGCGGTGTACTATACCGTCCTGCTTGCACCAGTAGCATAATTAGGAGCTCTGACCTGTCTCCCCCACCAGTGATGTAAGGTAGTGTGGTTGTGGGAGGAGGGAAATTTTAGGCAGTATGTAGGGAAAGAAGGAAGAGACCTTTCCTTTAACCATTCATGAAAATAATTAATATAGGTATGTCTTATTTATTTTCTAAAGGGGGGTTGGAGTATACTCCCCGAGAAATTTTTGAAAGATAATTCCCCTGAAATCACATTTTAAACGATTCTAGACAGGAATAATCCATCTATTTCAATACTTGTCATGTTAAAAATAGATTTTATTTCGTTCTTGAATCATTGTCAGTGGAAGATTTGGAAACATTTAAATTGACCGTTTTAAAACTATTTTTAATTCCCCATCTTACCTGATTCTATTGTATTGATTTGATATTGTATTGTATTGATTCTATCAATACAATAGCCAACGAAAATATTCTTTAAATAATAGGTTTGCGTTACTCCCCTGGAAAGTTTTTTCAAAACAACCACTCTAAACCCACATTTCAACTGGTTCTAGACATGCACTCATCAATTTTAATATGACCAACGTTATATGTCAAGGTAAACTTCATCTAGTTCGTGAGTGTTTGTTAGTAGGTGAACATTCATTGGTATACCTTCAGGTGAATCTTCATTGTTTTAGTAAAAAATTGAAGTAAGCCTACTTCACACCGCCATTTTTGATCCCTCACCTTTCTTTATTCGGGTACCAAACAGGAATGTATTGAGAATTTATCTGAAAGCCGGTTTGGTGGTGCTCCCCAAAAATTATTCCTCAAAAACCACATCCGTAGCGATTTTAAAAGACCTTATCTTCGACTATTTTGTCAAAAATTGTCTCTAAAGGCTTGTAGAAGCTCTTTTTTATCTCTGTGGGGACCAATCCCCTGATCAACCCCCCCTACACCCCGCCACACCATAGCGTCGTTGTTCTGGTTGAGAAATAGTGAAGACAGCATCATCACGAAGATCTTCATGAGGATATAAAGGGAAATCTGAAGGAACACAGGCTTTAGTGCCACATCGTCTTGCATGCAGATAATTAATAACAAGAACGTCCTCTCAAGGTGTCCCAACCATTCTTGGGACAAGATGTCTGTCTCAACCACACCCCGCTTCACAATAATCCCAGCCACCTGGAACCTTCGTCGCCTGATTTCATGGCAATATTCCATAATTTCATGGCATTCCTCGCCATCTCAATTTCTCTCATCTTCACTCACAAACCCCATCACTGGCGAATTATTCTTGTCTTTGACTCAAAACCATATTTCAATGATTCTCAGATCTTTCGCTCACACTCCACAGATTCTCTCCTTCAAACCGTCTCTCTTACACTCTTTTTTACACTATCTCTCTTATTATCACTCTTTTTATCTTTGTCCAAACTTTACCTTTTCATTTAATTGCACCAAGTAGAATCTCATTACAGTAGCCGAAATCACTAGCATCATCCAAGTTCACTATAGTATCTATATGATGTTAATAATTTTGTTTTTAACCACTCAAATGCGAAATTCGTAAATTTACATGAATAAAGTAATAATAATCTATTTCTCTATTTTTCTCCTTCTGTATCTCTCATAATTTTATCTCCTTGTTTTACTTTCATTCTTGGTCTGACCTTGTATCTCCCACCACTGTTTTTGTAGGACACATTTTTAGCACCGATATTCACAAGAAAATACGAGGATCTCGAGGAGAAGATGCTGAGAGCGGAAAGGGGAGAGTAGATGAAAAAGAAAACGGAGAAAAAGACAAAGAGATGAAGGAGAAGAAGAAGAAGAAGAAGAAGGAGAAGAAGAAGAAGGAGAAGAAGAAGAAGGAGAAGAAGAAGAAGAAGAAGAAGAAAAGGACAAAGAAGACGAAGAAGAAGAAAAAGAAGAAGAGGAAGAAAGAGGAAATGGGAGAAGAAGAATAAAGAGGAGAAAAAAGAGGTAGAGGGGTAGAGAAAATAGTGGAACGAGAATTTGGAGAAGAAGGAGGTGAAGGATAAGAATAACATTAAGAAGGAGAAGAATAGCCTGAAAAATAAAAGAAGAGGAAGAAAAGAAAAAGGGGAATGAAGGAAGAGAAGGAGAATGAATAAGTTAGTGTGAAGCAACTGTCACAAATGAGAGGAGGAGGATGAGGAGGAAAAGAAGGAGGAGAAAAAGGAAAAGTAGTAAGAGGCGGAAGAGGAGGAGAAGGAACAAACGGAGGAGAAAGAGGAAAAGGAGGAGAAGGAGGATAAGGAGGAGAAGGAGGATAAGGAGGAGAAGGAGGAGAAGGAGAAGAGGGTAGAGAAGGAGGAGAAGGAGGAGAAGGAGGAGAAGGAGGAGAAGGAGGAGAAGGAGGAGAAGGAGGAGAAGGAGGAGATGGAGGAGAAGGAGGAGAAGGAAGAGAAGGAGGAAAAGGATTAGGAGTAGAAGGAAGCCGAAGAATGTTATGTTCTGTCATGTGTTTTGTCTTAATCATTCCCTTTCATTAGAATCGCATCACAATATTCATCCCTACTTTGATTCCCCATTTTCTCATCTGTTCTCCTACTCTTGATTTTCTATCTTTGTTAATGACTCTTGCTTCCCCATTCCTTCCCTCCTTTTCCACCTTCCACCTTCTCAATCTTTGCATCCGGTTATGATGTCTTCATTCATTCCTTGTTCCTTGCTGTTTGGATGATTGTTGGATGCCTTCCCTTCTCTCACCGTTGTCCTCTTATTCAATTAATGTCGCTTAATAGAATTAATGGATCGCTGCTGCTGCTTCAAGCTATAAGATAAGATGCTGCGGTGAGAGAAGGTGCACGTCTATTGTATTGGGTAGTGAGTTAAGTTGGGTTGGAAGTTGAGCCGATGATATCTTCATTGACTTCTGTGACTATCATCATCATCATCATCATCATCATCATCATCAATATCATAATATACCTACTAGTAGTTTGAGAACAGTAGACCTCATGCCTGAGAGTAAGGTTGCTTGCAGAGAGGAACATACTCGATGCACTCAATAATAATCACCATCGCAGAATTAAACACAGTCAGCAGACCTAACCCTTGATTCAATTTCATGTCTTATTCGACAAAAATTCATTCTGTATCACATCAACACATGATTGTCTCATCAATAAATTTACACAACAATATTGATTAGATTTGTATAATTATCACTTATTTAGTAATTACGCAGCCCAGTTGATGTAATATAGGCTAGAGTAACTTTTGGGAAATACAGACATGAAATAGTATTGTAAATTGAATCAAGGTGTGATAAATGTGATTAATTTGCGATAGTAACTATAATTTAGTTGTTATTATACTTAATTCAAATATTAGATTTTCTTTTCTAAAAAATTATGTTAATCTTATGAATGATAGCTTAATCCATAAAAAGGCTCAGCCAAATGAATAAGAAGGCCCGTGGCTGACTTGAAATCTGATTCTATCGCACAAGATGGAGAAGCTCATTGTAAAAATCATATGTTTGCTATAGAGTATTGAGGACGGCCCAAGTGCCTTTGTTTTTTCCTTCCAAATATCCTTCAATTTTTTTTGCTGAAGTTATTCTAGCACTTAGTCTGAGACTAATAAGCTATTTTATTTCAACCTAAATTGCTAATTATTTGTTATGGAAAGGATTAACCCATTGACTTGAACTCCTCTATTTTAACAATAAACAATATTTAAAGAAAATTTTAAATCACTTTCACACACACTTCTGCTTTTACACTTTCATACACTTTTGATTTTAACTTTCGCACATTAAAATCCTTTAAACGAAAGTAAACTTTGAAAATCCTCACACTTACATTCCTCAAAAGAAAATCCATGCAAAATTTCTCAGAATTTGGTTAACACATTCAGCAGAAAATGCGTTACAAACAGACAAAAAAATGCAAAACTTCAGAAACAGAGAGCTCTCTTCGCTCGGTCAATTATAGTGGCTTGAAGCAATGGTCACACTGTCTATATAGTCACTGTCACTAGAGTTACAGTAACTTTATATTGACCATGTATTGATACTACTTTCTATACTAACTATACTTCCTTAATACTACTTTCTATACTAACTATACTTTCTTATACTGTTATGTTAATGTTGGAAAAAATTATGCTAATGTCTTGAATAACAATATAAATAATAATGTAGTCATCCCACAGCCTCCAAATACTGCTCCAGTTAGTAGCTTTTTTCTACATCCTACAGGTAATATGGAAATTTCTAATGCTATCAGTGAACTGAAGAGTAATGCTGCTCCAGGTGAGGATAAATTCACTGGTCATTGCCTTAAACAAATAGCTCCTTACAGTGTTGAACCACTAAAAATAATAATAAATAAATGCTTCAGTGAAGGGTACTTCCCAAAACGTTTTAAAATAGCTAAAATAAAAATTATTCACAAAGCAGGTGATAAGTATAACCCCAAAAATTATAGACCTATTAGCCTACTTAGTAATTTTGCAAAAATAATAGAAAGAATTTTGAAAAAAGGTTAACACACTTTCTAATAAAACATAAATTCATTTCCGAAAATCAGTTTGGTTTTCAGTCTGGCAAATCGACTAAGGATGCTCTTATGTTACTTACTAATCTAGTTGATAATAATTTCAATAATAACATTAAAACCTTGGCCATTTTCTTGGACCTGGCCAAGGCTTTCGATACAATACCTCATGCATCATTAATAGATAAGCTTGAGGGGTGTGGTATTCGAGGAATAGCTAAACAATTAATCACCAACTACCTAGATGATAGAATACAAACTATGTCCTTAAATAATAAAATTGATACTAGAAACTTGACAAACTATGGCCTCCCCCAAGGTACCGTTTTATCTCCCTTATTATTTCTTATTTATTTAAATGATTTACTCAAGATAGATATTCCAAATTGCACCAAAATATCTTTTGCTGAGGATACTGTGTTGATATTCACAGGTGAATCATGGAATGAGCCATATGACAATGCTAATGAAGGATTAGCCATGGCTAAGTCTTGGTTTGACAATCACACGCTCACTTTAAACCTGCTTAAGACAAAATTTATTGCATTTTCTCCTACCAGAAGTGGTGAACCTCCACCTGGCTTACACATAAAAATACACAACCATGATATTGATACTCCTAGAAACCAAAACAATTGTCTCTGTCAAACTATAGAAAAATTTCACTTTCTAAAATATCTGGGATTAATGGTTGATAGTAACTTAAAATGGAATTTTCATCTACAGCATCTAATATCTAAATTAAAGTATCTTATCTACATATTTTATAAAATTAGTAGGTTAAATGACATCAAAATTATAAGAACCATATATCATGCCTATGGCCAATCCTTGTTTGAATATGGGATAGAGTTGTGGGGGGGCACCTTTGACACACATTTCAGTAAGATATTCAATTAACAGAAACATTTGATTAGAGCAGCTTTAAAAGACCCAGATTATATCCCTATGTCTATTTGTTGAATTTAAAGTTCCTACGCTTAGACAGGTCTTTGCTAAAAAAATTATCACTCTTATTAATAAAAATAAAGATCTTCTCACATTAAATACTAACTTACACAATATACGTCTATCTGCATTTAATGTTTATAATAGATCATTCACCAGATTAACTATAAATAAACACCAATTCACATATTACATGGAGTACCTTGCCAATATAGTCCCCAGTCACTTCATAAATAGTAGATTTACTAAGAAGCTCAGCACTAAAATAGATGAATGGATAAAAACTAACATTTACTGCAAAATAGTTTAATGTACTCTTAATAACATGTCTCATTTCCCTTCCTGAATTTTCTTTCTTATTTTTTCACTTTCTTGCTTTTCTGAACTTACCTAAATTTTGAGCTCACTGCTGGCGATCAAGTCCTACTTCTGCCAGTAGTGCCGTATTGCATGTATAAATAGTTATGTTTGGATTTGTTATTAACTTTAAGTATGTATGTTCTTGGTTTTGCTTCTTTGTTGATATTTTGTGTGAATATGGCCAATAAATGAATTTGAAAAAAATGAATTTATACTGTCTATTACAAAGTATACTCTACATAAGTAAAACATTTTTTTTTGCTATTTGCGTTTTTATACGTGTTTCCATCTGGAATATTCAGGTTGTCTGAGTCCCGGTGTTATAGAATTAAGTCCCGGTAAAGAATTATTGTTGGGGACACCATGCAAAACATTGTGTGAGTACTGTATTTATAACAATATGATCCAGGTTTGTAACGTGCTCTGCTGTTGGGGCTGTAAGCTGTCGGATTATTATTAATCTGGGAACGTCAACAGCATGCAAGGGATTTCGATGCTGGATATTGGGGTGCCACTTAATCCCTCCCTCCCTCCCACACTCACTTCCCAACTTCTGCCAATGCCTCTACTCTCTCCTATTATTGAGGGGAAAGGTCCGCAGTACTTGAAAGGAAGGTTTACTCATTGCAACGTTCATTACAGGGACACACGGCAACATCAATTTTTCCTCCAAATACCCAATCATCGTAGTCATTTACTAATTCACAGTTACTGCCTTAATACTTTGGAACGCTTTGCCCATGGATATTGTATTCTCTCTTTTCTTTGGGTCCTTTAAATCAAGGCTATTCGGTTTATTAAATGAGCGGCAGTGATGAAAATGATGCTCGTCATTGTTCTTTCTTGTCATTGTGAGGCAGGGTAGGTGCGTTTATCCATCTCATATCATACATTTTGTATTATTTGAATCGTCTTCTCACTTTTATTCTAATTTATACTAATTATACTATTATCCTTTATAATATTTTTATTGTGTATTGTACTGTTTCAGTACAATTATTTTCATTTTCTAGCAGTGGTTGGTTTATATTGTCTGTAGCTTTGTTTTCACATAATTATTTATTTTTAATAATTTTCAAGATATATATGTATATATCATATACCATAGACGATAAGCCTTGTAACAATTGGTCCATCTATCTATCTTATCCAAATTATATATTTTATATTTTTAAATATCATATTATACATGATATATCATATTCTAATATTATCAGAAACACGATTCTTTATTCACCTTACATCAAGAAAATTTGTGCAAAATCATTATCTCTTCACTCACCCCTCACAGTTTTCATAGTCATTCAATTTATTTTTCAAAAATATTTTTGTTAAATTTTTTACATTTTAGTTTTATTTTCGAAAAACGCGTCCTTTACTATCACAACATATTCTCATCATCTAAATTTATATTTAATAACTCATAATATAATATCATTCCGAAATCTGAAGTCAATAGAGTAGTATTTTGAATTAAAAAATAACTCCAACCAAATGCTAGTGAAACTTCACTCTGTGCTCACTGTTGGTTGAGTACTTGAATGGTCAGATTTTTGTCCAAATTTCGCCTTCTCCTGTAATTGTATCACTGACAATATCTTGCTATCTTTAATTTAAAAATAACTTGCTAGTAAAACAGCAATCGGTAAGTACTGTTTGAATGGACAAACTTTTGTCCAAATTTCACCTTTTCATGTAATTGTATCACTTAGAATATCATTTCATTAGCTCTACCCATATCACTGGTTATATTTCTAAACATAATGCAAATAGTTTTCACTAGATTTACTTTTTATGTTAAGAATATTGTATGTGAGTACTCGCTTAAAAAAATGGTCAATTTATCATGGATAAAGTAATCTAGTCTAATAGTCCATCATAATTTATTATATCTCTCATCCTATACTAGCACGCTGTCCGATGCAATTGAATCTGGCTTTCTAGAATGTGTAATAATTTATCTAACAATTTTTAACTGGAAATAATTCTACCGATTGACGTAATACAGATACAGTTTCGTTTGTTTTCTTTAACTTTTTCCAATTAAATAGTTTTTCTTCTTAACGCTCTTCGTCTTCTTTCTTCTTTTTTCCTCCTCCTTCCTCTTCATCCCTCTTCTTCTTCTTTCTTCTTCTTCTTCTTCTTCTTCTCCTTCTTCTTTTTCTTCTTTTTCTTTTTCTTCGCCTTCTTCTTCCTCCCTCTTCTTCTTCTTATTTTTCTTCTTCGTCGCATCGTTTTAGTACTAACACCAGCGCTAATGCAGCCATGATTAAAACTACAGGCTGGCAAAAGTTTTCTTCCTATCCCTATGAACGCAGGAATTATGCTTTAGTGTTCTTGAATGTCTGTTGTACATCAAATTAATGTAACATACAGGAGATGCAGACGAATAACTTTATTCATAGTCAAAATTCCTTGTTACATAGGAGTCAATGCAATCTACAGCTGACTCTAAATAGTTTTCACAAATTTGTAAAAAATGTATATCTTGTTGCAGAGTGATGTAAGATCTCTGAAAATGGAGAAGTTTAAAAAATATATTAAACAAACTGTTGTGTGTACTTTGTGTTTATAATGTTAATGAGTTTGTAGACTACTTGATTGGTAATAGTTTCTAAAAAAAATATAGACAGGATTATTATCCATGAAATATTTAGTTACCATATTTGACTGTGTATATGTATTAACTTTGAAATTATGTTACACTAAACTGACGTTGTTATACAAATTTATATTTGTTTTGACAATAAATGATTTTGATTTTTATGGAAGAAATAAATTTTTAAAATATGTAAGAGACTGATAAAAATGAAACAAGTTACGGAAATTAATATCCTATCCAGTTAGAATTGCAGTATGTATAATATTTACTATCTTTTTGTGGAACAAGGATTAGAAAACAAGAAAGATTGGAACGTAAACAAAGATGGATACTTCCTCCCACACGAAACAAAGTCAACAAAACTTCGCCATTTCATACGTTATCTGTGTTACCCTGCCCACTCTGCCCCTCCCCACCCCTGCCACACAATTCCCTCTCCTCAATACTCCACACGTTTCCCCTTTCCCGTTGTTCACAGAGGAAAATGTAGGGCTGATTTTCATTTGTCGCAAGCTGCCGGATAAAAAAAAAAATATTAAAAAACGAATTTGTTTTTCACACTCGCTGAGTTTTCAATTTTCCGTGCCGTATGTCTCGTTTTTCTTTTGTACGTGAAAAGCTCGAAGCTGTTATTTTTCCAGGGACTTATGCGATCTACAGTGGTAAACACATCGCGGGAGAAGCTTTGATATCGCTCCATTGATATTCGAGTATACTGTTCAATTTCAATCTGCTGTTGCTCTCTGATTGTGTGTATGTTCTTATCTCTCTCCCTCACACACTTTTCCTATCATCTCGCTTCACCGTTCCTCATAACACTCACTTCTATCTATCTTTCAACAATATTTTCCACTCTCGCGCGTTCCGGCCCTTATTTTCTCAAGTAGTAAGTATAGATTTTCTTTTCGTCTATTAGCCAATATTTCTAATGTTATTTTTCTAACTCCTTCACTTACTATCTTATACTCTTTCTCTTACTCGGAGATTCTTAGTCGTTCTCTTCCTCCCACTTTTCTTCTTTTCTCTGTCTTACTTCCACCATTTTTCTTAATCTCTCTCTCACTCACTCTCTCTCTCTCTCTCCCTCTCTCAATCAGACGTACTCTTTCTCCTATCCTTTCTCACTCTCACCCCTTACATCCGTTATGCACTACTCATTCTGTCTCTCTCTATTGATGCCTTTTTCATGGTCTGCTTTTTCCTGTGAAATGTAGTGGAGAAAGCAAAGAAAAGTGTAGGGGAAAATAGAACAAGAAGATGAGATGGAAGAAGAAAAAGAGGAAGGAGAAGCGGAAGAAGAAGGAGGAGCAGGAAAAAAAGAGGTGGTGGAGAGCAAGATGAAAAAGAAGAGGAACGAGAAGAAGAAAGAGAAGAAAACGTCGATGAAGGTGATTCAGAAAGAGGAAAAGCACAAAGAGTAAGATCAAGAATAAGGAGTAGAGAAGATGAAGAAATAGAAGGAGAGGAAGAAGGAGAAGAGGCGGTAGAGACAAGTAAGGAAAAGCGAAAAGAAGGGGAAAATAAAACAAAAAAATACCTACTTCAATGAAATGATACTCAAAAATTAACTAGTCACGCACTAAAAAGTTCAAAATAAAGTATTTAAAGTACTTTAGAATGTAAAAATTTAAATTTAATAATTGTAAATTTAAAAATTAAATACCCACGTGCTAAAAAGTTTAAAATAAAATATTCACTTTAAACTGAGAAAATTTTAAATTTAATATAAGTAATCTTTTGAAGTCGGCGCCAAACTCAAATATAGCATAGAATTCTTAGTAACTTTATAAAATATTTGGCGCCGACTTCAAAGCATTACTTGTATTAAATTTAAAATCTTCTCAGTTGAAAGTGAATATTTTATTTTAAACTTTTAAGTACGTGGGTATTTATTTTTTAGTATCAATTGAAACCAGCTTCTTTCTTAGATTTAAAATTTCTTTTAAATTTAGATCAAATAAGCAAATCAATATAAAATATAAACTAAACTAACTAAAAATACACCTTCAAGAAAAGTTAATAAACTAAGTAAAATTCTATAGCTCTTTATTTGATGTAGAATATTGAATTTAGGAAAATTATAATAGCGGAAGGTTTTTTAAAAGTGAAATTTCCTTTGTAATTTTAATGAAAATTAATTCACTGGACTACATACAGAACTGAAACAATGCGGTCCCCTCCAGAATATACCTACACTAGAAAATTAATCGAATATTGTTCAATAAATTTTTTGAAATTAACGATCTAAAAAACATTTTTCACTCACGATTGAAACTATATTTTACCCTATTCCTTTGACTCCGTAACATTAACTAAATTATTTACAATGTTCATATGAACAAAAATATTATATTCTTCTTATTATTAATTCAAATTGAGTTCACCCGATTGGTCAAAACGGTACATTGCGAGTTTCTTTCACACATAATCGGCTTTGGGTAAGCGATGTCGTTTACCCGGCGTAATCACATTGCATTAATATAACGAAAATCGGGTAGGTTTCATGTGCTTCATATGAATCAATGATCGGCCTGGTAAACGACACCGACTATCCGACTTGCGGTTATGTGCGAAACAATCCTATTCGAAAAAAAAATTAAATCAATGAATGCTCCTTTTTGTTTAATATTGGACCAATCCTTGCGAAACTCAGATGGGACCACCGCTGAATAATGTATCTTTCATTAAAAAAATCATCGGAATCGGTTCAATAGTGTTCGAATAATTTATTGATGTACAAACATTAACATAATTAAAAAAAAAAAAAACAGTTCGAATTGAGAACTTCCTTGTGTTTGAAAGTCGCTTAAAAAAGGAACAGAACGCACTGAGGTCACTGCTTGGTGAGTCCAGCTCCTAGGTTATTACGTGGGTGGGTCATTCAACACTTTTAAGATAATTGTGAACGCTCAGCCCAGGTACTCCCACTAATTATTATTGTATCGCAATGTTCCATGGTGTGTTCTAAGTCTGCATTATTCTTAGAATGCTACAATACCGCAGAAGGCCAATCTTAGAGGTTATCCAAGATAATAAACAATGTCGAAATATTTCTGGAGGTTGAATTGTGCCTTTGTGATATAGCCTTATGTAATATAATGCAACCTTTTATTTATATGCAACCTTTATGTCCTTACTAACTGTAAGTGTAATGTGGTATATTACGTATGCGTAGGCTTTATTGGCCATTACATTCAAAAACCTCAATACATTTCTAATTCAGGGTAATTAAAAGTCTTTTATTATTCACTAGCTCTTTGGGCTAGTTTGGCCAATTCAACCTGGGGGCAATGGGTGTACGGACAGCAGAGGTGAGCTTCAAGTTGATATTACCCCAGAATCCGCTCAAAATACCAGAAAAACATAACCTTCAATCAAGTTAAAACAATAAATTACTCCAACGATAATTATTTTAAAATTTTGTTTTTCAATTTAAAAAAAGATTACTCGATTATAAAAAATGTAAATTATAAATGTAGCGCTAATGACAGTTATCGAGAAAGAGCGAAAATATTAAATTTAGTTACAAACTTGGAAACCAAAAATGTTCATGTTTTCTGTTGTACAGCTGGGATATAACAGTGCAGTGTACCCAGTAATAGAACAGATTTATTGAATAGATACATTTATTGAATCGATAGCTATAGAGCTGTTTATTGAACGACTGAAAAACCGGGCATACGTTTTTTCGATAGAGTAATTATTATAAAGTACTAGTCGCTCTGTGAACAGTGGACCTCATACCCAAGAATAAGGGTGCTTGCACAGAGCAACATACATTGATAACCACCACCGCAAATTTGAGCTCAATATCATCAAACGTAGCCCTTGATTCGATTTGCGTATTCTATTTCATGCCTGTCTTCCACAAAAAGTTAATGCTGTCTTGAATTGCCGAAAGAAAATCTTGAATTACCGAGGGCTATCTTGAATTCTGATTCCAATTCCATATGATGGAGGAGCTCATTTTAAAAATCATTTGTTCCCTATAAAAGAAGGCATGAGAGCCTTTTTTTTCTCTTCTAGATATCTTTTAAATGCAAAACAATTTGGAAAATCCTCACACGAACATCGAAGGAAGATCCATGCAAAATGTCATACAATTTGGTTCTCGCGGTTAGCCGTAAATGCGTTAAAAAGAGAAAGACAGGCAGACAAATGCAAAAATTTCGACTTGAAATAGAGACCTCTCTTTGTTTGGTCAATTATAAACGAACAAATTGAGCAAAAAAGAAAAAATTACCCAATCTTTAAAATTAGATTTTTCAATAAAAGTAATCATGGATGGCATATTATAAATGTACAATGTGGCAACGTAATAAGAATATAATTACGTAGTAAAATAATGACTCATGAATAAATTCGCCATAAATTTGACGAATTTACAAAAATAATCAATGTTACTATTGGATAAGTAGTACGATAAATAATGTATACTTTTTCCAATTGTTTGGGATTGCAACAGAATACTGTTTGGGACTGTTCGAAATAGAACTATTGTGGGTAGATAATTTAGCAGATGATTCTGGAGTGGGAATCCCACAAAAACCTCATCATCTACCAGAGATCACTCTCTCTCACTCTCTTTCTTTCTCTCTCTCTCATTAGAACAGAATTTTTATACTCAGCCAGATTTTAAGCCGAATGCTGAATTATTATCTTCTGGTCGTTTAAATGCAAAAAGCTAGGTAGCATCGGACGGTGAGGAAAGAGAAAAACAGAATAGTAAATGAAGAAGGAGAAAAAGAAGAAGATAAAAAAGAAGAAGAACAAGGAGAAGAAAAAGAGGGAGAAGAAGAAGAAGTTGATATTGAAGATGATGAAGAAGAAAAATATATGGAAGAACAAAAATGAGTTGAATAATTTCTATCTCTTTCCAGCTTTTGATCTGATTTAATGATATGAAAATGAGTGTGGCGCTACCGAGTCATCCAAACTCTTCTCATGGCGTTCATTTTTGAGATTCCTCTTTCTATCTTACCCTCAATCAGTTGCTATCTTATCACTCAGTCTCTCTCCCACACACAAACACACTTCTTCTCTCTTCCACCCTGTTCCTGAATTCCTCTCACTCTTCCTGAATCCCTATCCCAGTCACTCTGTTAGCAATCCCACACAATTCCTGTTATTGAAATCATGAGCGTATATATCGAGAACCGTTGAACATTTTTTTTACTATTGCAATACAGTCTAAGAAGGCTAATGAGCAATTTTTTCCTGATATTATACCGTTCAAATAATAAGTTTAGTAGTTCTCAGCAGGACTACTACTTCTAAATACTAATAAATAAATATATTAAACATAATAAAATGAATTATGTGTGCACTGTATAACACATTCACACTCTGCACTGCTCTGCTTTATCACAACACCCCAACACTACACAATTCAAAGGTTTTGGTCCGCTTCAATCTGCGCAGCATTTCAGTGTTGTCAAGCAGATGCATAACTTCTTCATTCTCATGCCGCTGGATCTTATCTGCATGCTTGCATTCTCTCTTTCTATCTCTCTTTCTTTCTCTTTCTTTCTTTCTATTTATTTTTATTCTATTCCTTTTTCCTTTTCTATTTTCCTAATCCCCATTATGTTATTTATGACGTGTCTTGCAGGTGGGTTCCTGGTTAATTACCAAGCAATGCTTCCCTGTTCTATTCATCTACGCTCTTTGTTTTTCTTCACCTCTTTCTTTGTCTTCTTCACACTGTCCTTCACCACCTCTTTCTCACAATTTTCTTCCCCCTCTCACTCTCTTGCATTTCTGTGGCTATCCTCAGTGATTGCCTATAATCCAATTAGTCGCTTAGGCAATTATAACAGTGCAAACATTCCATCCTCCACTATTCCAAACCCTGAGATCATCTGCATACTATGATCATGCATTTCACTCCCACCCTTTCCCACTCTCTCTCTCTCTCTCTCTCTCTCTCTCTCTCTCTCTATATATATATATATATATATATATATATTTCTCTATATATATATATATTTATATATATATATATATATGTATTTCTCACTGCCCATCTGTTAAACTCTCTTTTGCTCACTCCCACAGACTTTCTCTTTTTCTCTTCCACCATCACATACTCATTGGTTTCCTCTCTTATTTAATTTCTTCTTCTTTTGTTTTCAATATCAGCAGGATCAAAACTAAAGAGGTGAATTTGACCATTTTATCACGTTTCTAAATAAAAACTAATCTACAAAGAATAGTTGCTACTGTATTATGTAGCTTGCTATTATGCTACTATTATATAACGTTAAGCTCTGAGACTTT